>JAKEPQ010001010.1:18292500-19035000 GCA_024500445.1 Entomyzon cyanotis
TTATTTTTTTTAGATTGATTCAAAAGATATTCATCCATGATTCTAATAAAGAATTACAGGGGACGACTGTGATGTTGGGTGCACTTTTTGGGAGAACTGGGATTTGACCTGAAGGTTTTTACTAATGAGCTTCTTGCAACAGGCAGTGAGAAGACACTGAAGTGGAAATGCCCCTGGAAGAGGAACTGAAAGGGTTGTGCAGCAAAGTTGCCTTCCCTGAGAACAGCTCTGAGCTTCCTGGGGCTGCTGCAGTTTGTAGCCAGGGCACTTAGGCAGCTTCAGGAAGCTTTAGAAAATTCTGTGGGTTCGCTCCGCTCAAACCTCTGAATAACTTTTACAAAACTGCTTTTTTTTCCCCCCACATTACCACCAGGGAGAAAATCCAGTGGGAGACAAACTCCTGCCTTCTGGAGCAGATGATGGAAGCTTTGGATCCCTCTGTGGTGTCCTGATGAAGAGATGCCTGTGAGCACCAACGAGGCAGCAGCAGTGGCCCTGGGGACAGGTCTGAGGGTGAGGGGTGAGCTCAGCCCTTGCTCACTGCAGGAGCTGTTCTTGCAGCACATTCTCTGTGCAGACTGGAGCAGATTTTGGAATTAATCAATTTCCTGCGGCAGCCAAGTTCTAAATTTGTCACCTGGAAGTGTAGGATGATTTTCACTCTGTTTCCTTTTCTCATTCCTGTAGGCAGGTGACTCGACTCTGCTCTCACATCAGTCTGGATTTTGTGTGGTTTTAGGCAAAACTCTTCCTCCTGCAGCAGATGGAACTGCAGTGCAGATGGTGGGAGCACAAAGCACTGTGGGAGGCTGAGGACTTGTAAAGCAAAATCCAGTGGGGTCTGTACAGAGAGGGAACTTCTCACCTGGGAAGTCCTTTCCTCCTGTTCTAGGGGTCTGTGCTGTATTTTCCTAAGGATTGCAGGGCTCTGGCAGTGGATCCTGGCTGGCCTGGGTTGGGTGACACTCCTTGAACAGGAAGGTGCTTCCCAAGGTATTTTTGGAGAGATAATGCAGATCATTATTCCATCTGAATGCTTTCCAATGGGGGATTGTCCTGTTCAGCTGCTGATTAATCATTCTGTTCCATAATTGGCACTACTTGTGTACTGAAATGTCTCCTCCCTGCTAATGAGAGACAGCTGATGAAACAGACACTGCTTTGGGCCCTGGAAGGAGCTTTCTGAGATTCTGGGAATTCCATATAATGCTTCAAAATGGGCTTTGCTTGCCAAAAGCTTTTGCTCTCATTTACATCTTTGAAAGCCCCAACTTTAACAATTATTCAGCGAGCATCAGTGGTTCCTGTCTTTGATGGGAGTTGAGGTTCTGACTCTTAAGCAGAAAGGACATGGAATTGTTCTGATTTAAAGGCATTTTTGTTAAGCTAGAATTACTTATTCTATCAGTTCAGACCTGATGAATTTCCAGCCTTAAATAGCTTATTGAGTGTGGCTTGTCAAATAAGAAGATTACATGCTGGGCTTTAGTTAACAAGATTTTTAGAAATATGAAGCACAAATATTGAAAAGCTTCAGCACGTAGCAGTGGCTGCATTGCCTGGCACTCATTAATTCTGAAGGTATTTCTGCTGCAAATCTGTGCTCTTGATGTATTGATTGGGCTCCCTGGGAGCAGCTGGGCTGCCACGTGTCCTGTGCCATCGCTGCTGGGTGATCCAGTGTCCCCCCAAAGGCCTGGGACTTGCTGTGACTGGCCCAGGGCACTGTCACCTCATGTGGTGGCTGTGCAGGGGCTCTTCAGATGGGATTGTGCATTCCCAGGAGTCTCTCTGAGGTCAAACTGCCAAGAACTGGGAGAAGGATGTGCAGAGCCACTTACCTTTGGTTTGCTCCAACTTGGAATGACAGCACTGGGTTTTCTGAGCAATTCCCCTAGTTCTGTCCCAGCCTGGTGCCCAGGGTTTGGCTGAGGGCAGCAGCCACATCTTCTGGAGAGCTCAGATCTGTGCAGGGCTGGAGGTTTTGCTCTGCAAATGAGTACGTTGGAGAACTACACATTGAGAGAAATTCAATTTATTTTGTACAAGGTAGGATACCTTTGCACAGTGAACAAATATATTACAAATCTGTCTTGCCTTAAAAAAGTATTGCCATTTTGGTGCCTGTTTCCTAAGCTAACGCTGATATACAAGAAGGTACTTTTTTTGTTGGTTTTGTTGGTTTTTTTTTCTGTTAAGCTCTATGCACATCATTGCATTTGGTTTCAAAATCCTGCTTTGAAAAAAATCAAACCAAACAACCGAGCACATCTCTGCTCTCTGAGTCTCATTGCAAACTACAGCAAACATGGGTGAGGCCAGCAGCTGGGGCTGCTTGTGCTGGGTGCCAAGGTGGGTCTTAACAAGAGTACTCCTTATCCAACTGCCTTTCTCTTGATATTTTTGAGGTAAGTCTTTCCATTTGTGTACTTAAAATATATTCCTACTGGGCCTACAAAATAATTGTTTCCTTACATCTCAAATAAGGCTTTCCTGGAAAACAAAATTGCTATTGCTGATCAGCCATGGCCCCCATGCACACATGCAGCATTCGGGAGCCTCGTGGGCAGCATCCTGCAGCTCCAACAGCAGCTGCCCTGGAACCTGGGGGTGTCCAGGCTTGGATTGGGGGTGCAGAGCCAGCCCAGCCACCTGCAGGCTCCTGCCTCCAAGGGCCAAGGCTCCCAGGGCTTTGATCCCAGGTGTGAGGACACAGCTTGGCCCCACTGTGATGCTCCAAGTGATCCAGGATTCCCAGAGCCAGGATCCAGCTGCTGGCTCCCCTTGCCAGTCCCCTTGCCCAGCAGGTCACACCTGGGATTGTGCTGGGAGCAATCCCACAGGGCTGCTGTCATCCTCTTATGCTTCCATCAGACTGGCGAATGTGCAACAGAATATTTTTTATATTTAAAAGGCAATCAACTTGCTACTTCCACGTTTGCCTAATAAAATTACATACTTAGAGTCAATACTACTTCATGCTCAAAATCTACAAGGAACTAACGGCAAGTAATCTACTTTCTAGGTCAATAGAGATTATAAATTAAAAAAAAAATCACGGTGGTTCAGTCCAAAATTTTACCATGGGTCAGACCCTTGTTATTTACTTCACAAACAGCTGCTGAAAAAGAAAACCCAGTTTCAGCTCCATTTAATGACATTTCAGGTAGAATCATCAATGGATAAAGTTGCACTACATGGTAATGCACATCAAATTAAGAAGTGTCATCAGTGGCATGCTGACAATGAATCATGAGGAGATGGTTTGGATAGATGGGAGAGAGAAGCTGATGTGGCTCAGCTTTGGGAAAGGAAATGAAACCAGGGCTGGTCTGTGCAAACCTGCAGCATCCTGGGGCAGGAATTGGAGGGGCAGCAGTTCAAACTGCCTGCCAGATCTGCTGGATTTAGCTACCAAAAGAGAAGCTGCATAAGGAAAATCAAAGCCTACCTGTGCCAATCAAAGTTAAAAGTGTTATAAGATGGGTGTGAGACTCGTGGAAAATCCATTCACTAGCAAAGATCAGGGGACATTTGGAAAGATTTTAAAAACTGGACAGAAAGTATCTACGTTAATATTCCTCAACTCAAGTCCTCTGCTACTGAATATAGAGATGACAATCTCAGTGCTAATTACCAAGCATGATCTGCACAGGTTGCACATGGTGATGGCAGTAAATGAGCTTTGCAGACAGTGAAATGACAAGTTTCCCTGCTCTCGTTCAGAAGAATGTCCATTCCCATGACAAAGATGAAAATAAATTCCAGCATATTCCTAGTCACCTTGTTCCTAACAGTAAAAGGTTTCTTGATGCAGTTGGTAGAAATGTACATCCTAAAATCCTTCTACTTAGCATGTTGTTGTGGTTTATTTTACAGCAAAGCCAGGGTTAGAACACACGCCACAGAGAGTTTTTGCCTGGAGCACAAAGACACCTTCCTGGGGTGATGCACTCCAGTCCCACGTGGAGGAGGCTCTCGTTAGTTCCAGGTAGCCATATAAAAATGTCTTTATAAATAACATCATGCAGCAGCAGTTGGCCCAAGCTGATGTCGTGTTAGGTCCTTGTCAGTCCGCAGTCCCTCGGCGGCGCAGGAGAGGAAGGAACAGCTTCTCTGCTTCCTCACAGTCTGTGTTGGCAGCACAGTGCCCAGTGAAGTCCATCCCTCTAAGACTGCTTGTCCCAAGAGGGTCCATGCGTGGGGCTGTGCCGGACGGGCAGCAGGTCGTAGTGACCAGGAATGTGACTGTTCCTAGGCAGGTCGTACGGATTCTGGAGGTAACTGGCACTGCGACTGCGGGCGTCTTGGACTATGCTGACAGTGGGCTCTGCAGGAGCAAGGAAAGCTGGGTTGTGGTGACCAGCAGCAGTCCCAAAACTCCTGATCCTTGTGGTCCCTTGCAGCTCAGGACATCCATCACCACAGCTCTCAGCTCCCCAAATCAACACAGGCCTTCTCCCCCCACCAGTGCCTCCTCACACTGCACCAAGTCCTTGTGTCAGGAAAGAGGAAACCCAGCACCTCCCCAACCCCCTGTGCCACCCACTGCTTACCAACTTCGTAGATGTTTTTATTGGCTGTTGATGAAGTTGGCATTTCGGAATACGGGGACTCCCTGTGACCAGGAGATTTCATTTCCACGTAGCTGCTCTCGGAGTGTTTGCAGGTTATAATGGGGGGGTCTTTAATGGTGGCGTATGGGTTTTCACTGCTGTTCAGGGAACAAGTGCTGGAGCTGCACACAGATTCTTTCATATAATCTGCAAAACAAGAGCAGAGTGGGAGCATTAGGGTTGTTAGCTTAATTAGGTTAATTACAACTGAGCCTCTGCAGGAAGGCTGGGGGGACAAGGGGGCAGGGGATAAGGAAGATCCTTGAAGCCTCCAGCACAGACACCCGGTGCTTTTGCTCTGGGTGTTCCAGACCATTGCATCCACCACTCACTAGCAGGAAAGAAATGAAAACCTGCTCGGTACTGAAGGTTTTCCTGTGAAAAGTTCTAGTTGTCATTTACTGCAATATTTAATTTGAGGTGGCAATCCTTTCCCTCCCTCCCTCTAATTCCTACAGAGCCATTTTTAATCCCCCTCTGCCTCCCCTGCAGACCCAGGCTCTGCAGGCAGGAGCTTCTGCTGGGACCTGGGGTGCTCAGCCAGCTGCAGGGTGAGTCCTGGGCCTTGGTCACATCCAGTGCCCTGTGTTGGACTGCAAAACACTGCCACAGGCTCAGAACTGCACCAATGCAGCCTCTGCATATGCAGCCCCTGCCGGTTTTGGGGTTACCCAGCATCCTACAAATGGGAATGCTTGGGTTTCCACAGTGGGGGACAAGCCTCCATCTGAGCCTCACTTTTACTCTGCTTTTTTTCCCTTTTGCTGCAGACATCTCCTGCTCCTCTCCCGTGGGCTGGAGAGAAGGTAATGGAGGCACTACATGTGGAGAACAAGGTTGGCGTGAGAGCTGTCAGCAGCAGCCTGCCCGCTCGGTGACCCTGCCTGGGATAGGCCAGGCTGCTGCAAGGTACAGTGCCACTCTTGCTTTAAAAATAAAAAACAATAGAGAATAAATAGGTCTTAACATTGACATTCAAGAACGTGCCATTGCTGCTGTGTGCATCCTGCTGGGCAGTGCCAGTAATTTAGAATTAGAGCGATGCAATGAAAGATGAGGCATTTTCTTGTGCTGGGTTACAGTACAAAGGCAGATCCTGGTATATATGAAATACTCCCGGTGAAATAGGGGGACTTGCAAAATAGCTGCAATCCCAGCTGCCCCCGCTGTCTAGTATGGGAGACAAAAAGAGAAATTCAGGTTAAGAAATAGACAGACAACACGACATCGCTTCTCCGCTCCAAACCTCGGCTCCGAGCCTGCCAGCCCCGTCCTGCTCCCTCGTGTGCCAGGTTTGCTCCATCGTGTCATTGTCCCTCCTTCAGCCCCGGGGCTGTCTGTGTGCATCACCCCTGGCCTGGTGCCCCTGCTCCTGGTTCAGCCAGGGGTTGCCTTTCTAAGTTCTGGTTTCAGTGGTACCAACGAGTCTGGAGAGCCCTGAGCTCTCAGCTTCCCAGCTCCCTGGGAAGCTGCACTGCACACAAACCAGCTGGGAGCATCAGGGCTGGGGGGCTGGCAGAGGCCTGGCAATTGTGCAATGGTTATTTAGTTATAAAACTTAGAAACTCCTTGTCTGACACCAGCCTGACTGAGACGAGCAGTGCCTTTGCTTCCTGTAACACGCCTGGTTTGCTACATGACAGGAGATGGGAGCCAAAGCCACACCAATGTTCCCTGGCTTTTGGCTGCAGGGTTTGTCCCTCCAGTGTCACCAACCCCATCCCAGTACAGGTCAGTGGAAAACTGCCCCATCCCATCCTTCTACAGAGAGATGGAGCAACCCTGTGAGACCAAAGGCTTCTGCACATGAGTGAGCTCAATGGTGTTGGCTTTTGCTGTGTATGTGACTAAAATTCAGGTGCCACAGTCTGGGATCTGTTAGAGGTGAGGAGAGCACAGACAAAGAGTAACAAATGAAAGGCTCAGCTCCACCTGGCAGCACCTTCCAGCTCCTGGTGCTCCAGGTACACAGAGCTCATTAGGAGAGCCTGGGCAGCCTTTAATGAGGCAGCTCTGCACTTGAAGCGAGGGGACATGAAGATTATCCCAAACTTGCTTCTCCATTTCAAGCAGTGCTGCTGAGCAGATGCTCCCAGGGCAAAAGGCAGGATTCCCCCTGTGCCCCAAGAGTGTCCTGCAAAGCATTCCCTGTTGGCACCACAGCTGGGAGGGAACAAATCCAACCAGAGTTGGGTAGATTCAGGAAATGTTGATTTTAAAGGACTGCCGGCTACTACAGCAAAGAAGGGCAGAGTGACAATTCCTGCTCCTGTGGAGCTGCAGCTGCAGGTAAATAGTTGTGTGGTTTATTTATGGAATTGGGCACATTGGAGCTGGCAAAGGCAAAAATCCCAGCACATCAGCTGTTTTGTTTCATCCAGCTCAGCTACTTTTATCTCCCTAAGCTAAAATCCACCTGTACTGCAGCTAGGACTGACATTACCTCCCAGGCAGGTGTCTCTCAACCCTTCCCTTCCCAGGACCAGTGAAATACCACTCAGGCTGCCCAGACTTGTTTGGCCTCTCCTAGGAATTGCCTTTTCCCAGGAGATATTGAGAAACAAAGTGCCTGGGAGCTCATTGCTGCTGACGTAAATGGGAGCTCTGTGTCTAGCTGGGATCAGACCTTTGCTTTGGACACAATATATTTTCTGGAGCACCAGTGGATGTTTGGGATTCTGGGACCACCAGGGAGTCATTAGCCCTCAAGAAATATTATGTGCAAGATCACGGAGAATTTAACTCTAAAAGCTGTAGAAGCAGCTGAGTTACTTTGTTATTAAGGTAATTTGGGGATAAATAAGAAGTCTGGCATCAATTGTCAAATGCTGTTTCACAAGTTAATTTAAGCAGAACAAACATATTTAGAGATTCTCAGCCCGTGGTGCTGCAGGCCATGTGGAGCCCTGGCTGTGCTCTTGTGAAGGTGAAAACTCTGCCACACAGAGCTGGGACTCACTGGAAGCTGGACTTCGAGAGAATTATTGGGAATATGCTCTAATTTTGAAGTCCCTGCCTTCTGCGTTGCCTGGATACCAATCACCAGGCCTTTGGAGGGTTTATTTTTGTTAGCAGGGACTGGAAATGTTGCTCCCACAGCCTGGGCTCCTCTCTTCTGCCCTGAATTTCCCCTGGCATGCTGATGACAAACCCTGGAGCCCCAGGCAAGGTGGAGGTGCTCAGGGGAGGTGCTGTGCACAGGTAAAAGGTGCTCTGCTGCTGTTCCACCCCATCAGGGATGAGGTGCCCTTGCTGGCTGCTGTCTCTAACCTGGCCAGCCTTGGCTGCTGTGGGGACAGTGACACAGTGAGGGATCATTGCTGCTTTCCAGAGTGACACAGGAGTGGGGACACATCCTGTCCAACAGCCAGGGAACCCCTCTGATCCAAGCCCTGCATCCCTGGGATCAGTGCTTCTCTCTGCTGGGATTTTCCTGACTCTTATGCAAAGCATAGGATTTTTCTTTTTTCCTTAAAATGGAAATGCCTGAGGTCACATCATTCCATCAGTGCAGCATTATTAATTTAAAAAAAACCTGAAAAAACTCTAAAAACCAAAGGACTCAGCTTCAAGGAAAAGCTTGGGAATGGTATCACTGAGCACCATGCACAGGAAAGAAACTGCTTGGGAAGCTGCCCTGAAAATCCTGGTGCCTGTTGAGCCTTTGTCCCCAGGTGCCACAGAGCTCAGGAATGCCACTGGCACACCAACCCCTCTCTGCTGCTCTCAGACACTGCACTGACCCCTGGCAAGCCCAAACCTCTGTGCCCAACCCCTTGGAGCCCCACAGCAGCTCAGCCAGCACAGCCCTGGTGCCAGGCTGCCCAGGGGACACCCCTGTGCCCGTGCCCAGAGCCCCCCAGCTCTGCTCTACACTGGGGCAGCAGGAGGTGGCCCAGCCTCACCACAGCCTCAAGCCCCCTGTGCCACTCCCTGCAAGGCTCTGTCTGCTCCAGGAGCACCAGGGACACCTTCCAGCTGCAGGACAAACCTTCCCCAGTTAGACCACACTGGTGGGGAAAGACATGGTTTTAAAGTGGATTAAAGTAGATAAAAATCAAGCACTCGCCTGCCAAGTCTTTTTGCTGACAGAATCCAATTGTTTGGGACTGGGAATTTCTTTCTCTCTCTCCATTTTTCTGAGGAATGTGGTGAGTCAGGGCCTGGCAGGGCAAGCAGAGCCCACTCTGAGCGTTGGGCACATTCCCAGCTCTTGGGAGGAGACTCCCCTGGGGCTGGAGGTGCCCACGCTGCCACAGGAGCCCAGGAACTGACCTTGGGAGAGGCCTGGGGAGCCTCCAGCCAGCCAAAGGCAGCTGCTCTGAGAGCCCTCAGCTCCTAAGTGCCTGCAGGTGAGCTCCCAATCATCCCTGGGAAGCCACCTGTGTCCCTGTGTCACAGCACCCTGCCCCTGCCAGCCCTGCCTGTCTGAGCAGCCACAAAGAATTCCAGCTGTCCTGACGTGGCTTCTGAGCCTGATTTTTCAATTTATAAGGAGATAAGCATGTAAAGGAAATGGTTCAGATCCTAAAAATTCAAGAAAATATGTAGCAGCAGAAAATGCATTTCACAGTTCACTGTGACTGTGATGGTTTTTCTCTGACCCTCCTGGTCCCCTCTGTGTGACTGTGCCTGTGGATGGGAGTTCCTGCTGCATGTGTTTAAAGCACCTTTAAACTTAGTAAACTCAGTAATTTAGTTTAAACTAATTAAGTTAATGGCTCCATGTAAAGAGATTGACTAGCTTTACTATAATAAGATTTTTCTTTTGAAAAAGAGAATCATTGAAGTAGCTGAAACCAGTGGATTGAGTATTTTGTATATCATGAATCACATATATCATACACATACATAATCAATGTTTTTAGCTTTATCAAGAAAGAGTTGGTCGTGGATTCTTGGTTTCCTTTGGCAATTCTGTGTGGTAAGGTGAAGTTTTAGCAAATATTGCATCACTGTATTTTGAAAACAGCAGCTACAAAGTGATTATTGATCTCTAGGCCTGGCTGTAAGCTGGTTAATGCTTTTTATGTGGAATATTCAATATTCAATATTCCCTGTTAGTTCAGACCAAGGCCTGGCTCTGGAACACCTCAGCCATCCAGAGGGTGTCTGGCAGCAGCACTGCTGTCCCTGTGACTCAGCCCACAGCAGCCCAAGGACATCACAGGAAGAGGCTGTGGGGTATTTCCCTCCTCAGCTCACTGAGGGACACTCCCAGACATAACAGCCTTGGATGCAGATCAAGGCCCTCAGCCTGAAAGCTTCCTGTTCCCCAGGAGAGATTCCTTGCTCCATCTCCTGGAGCTCAAGCTCAGTGTGCTCAGCCCCTGCCAGGAGCTGTGGGAGCCACTGTGCCAAGTGCTCCTGTGCTTCAGACAGAACTGGAATATTTAGAATGTAAACCTGGAGGAAAAGTGAGATGTAGAACCTCTGGGCCCTGTGCTCATGGCTGGTCTGAGGTGCCATTTCAGACCTGCCCTGGAGCTGCTGGTGCCAGCTTGAGGGGACCTCAACCTCAGGGGGCTCTTCTCCAGCTCTGCTCTAAATCCCTCTCAGCAAAGAGCTCCAGCAGGGGCAGCTCCTTCCCTAGGGGCTTTCTGTAAGCTCAGGATGGCCAGGAGCCAAGAGCAGGACAAACACCAGTGTGTCACCAGCAGCTGTCCCATAGCCCTGGCTGGTGGCCACTGGGTCCTAGCCCAGCATGCCCTGGCCAGCTCCAGCTGCCCCTCCTGCCCTGAGCTGAGCTGAGCCCTCCTCTGCTTGTGCTGCAGAGCCTGGCAAGCCTTGCATCCACAGTTCCCGGGCCCAGGAGTGCTGGGAGCCAGGCAGGCAGCTGGGCTGGTGCTGCTCTGTCCCTCCCTGCCTCTCCCAGGCTCCTAGCTCACCTCTTCTAGGACACCCTCCTCACACCTGGGCAGGGTTCTGCAGCTCTGGATACCATACCTTTGAAGCTTTTTTCCATTATGTATGTGTTCTGACGTCTATCCATCCCACAAGCACCTGCATAAAAATGATATATAATGGAAAACAAATAAATATTTATGTAAATTGGATTGCTTTGACTACTGAGCAGCATATATTCTTCCCTCTAAATTGTACATCAAGGCCCTCATTTTGGGAGGCTCTTAAGCACATCCTCAGCTGTAAGCACACACTCAGCTCCAGCAGGGAGTCTGTGCACGCCTGGAATTATGCATGTGCTTAAGAGCTTCCCTGGAAGGGAGAGCTCTCTGCAGCAGGGTTACCAAGAACAGCCATCCATCAGGAGATCAGGATAAAAACCATCTGCTGATACATTCATTACTGGAATGGTGTGAAAGGAGCCTAAAATATGCCCTTTCAAATTGGAGCCTGCAGGTTGCTTTGCAGCACTCTGTGACTAATTTTAGGCTTTGTTTTGTTTGTGGAGAGTGTGTTATTTAACTCACAGCCCTCAACTCGGAGGTGGGTACAATCTTAAATTACTACAACTTTGCTCATGAATTTGCACAGCTCAGTAACTGATGTACAACAGTCCCTAAGTGACCACTGTGCTCTGCCAGTGCAGCACCAGGAGCAGAGAGCTGACAGCAAACACTTCTGCCTTGTGCAGCTCCAGAGGAACTCCCTGTTCCCTGTGGAAGCTGAGACAGAAGGGGATGGGAACCTTTTCCATTTTCACTCCTGCAGATTACCCTAGATATCAATCAAAAGGAAAATCTAATGTAAGCCTTTAAATCTTTTTAGCTATAGAGTCTGGTATTTCCTATTGACTGGGACAATCAATACAAATTTGGTTACTGAGAAATGTCTTTGTGGCTTATGGGATTCCCAGTCAAGTAACTCAGTTAACTGGGAAAAGAGCTCCACAAACAGCTTGTCCCAGAGGTGTCCCAGCTATTTGTCCTTGTGTGTCCTCTGATCTCTGCAGAAAAGCTGTCATGGCCATGGGCAATGCTGTACCAGCCCCTTTTTCATGACAGCTTCATTTTTTTTTTGCTAAATAAGGGAAATAACTAAATTAGACAATAAATGTGTTATTGGCACATCAAAGACAAGCCAGCCCTTGGCTCTGGTTCTCAGTGCCATCCCTGAGCACAGCAAAGGGCTGCTGGCACCTGACTGGCTCTCTGTGCTGGAGCTCTTCTGGCCATGAGTGACCCCCAGTCCATTCCAGCACCTCTGCTTTGTTCTCCTCCACTGGTGCTGAGCCAATTCCCAGACTCACCCCGATGCAGAGGGCAGGGCACACTGGGAGGTTAGCTCTGTCCCATAGTAGGATTAGCTCTGTGCTCTTTGTCTCCTGTGCTGTGCTGAGGCAGAGCTGCAGTGAGGAGGATGGAGCCAATTCAGCCCTTGGCCCACAGCTGTGGGGTTGGTGCTCCCTGTCCCTGTTGCTGCTCCCTAAGGCCATCCCTGCTGACCCCACAGCCTCCTCCTCCCAGGGCTCTAACCTCCCAGGGCAGCCATGTCCAGCAGTATTTGGGGCTCAGCCCAGGAGCAAGGCTGGCAGGAGCAGCTGCAGAGCTCTCAGCTGGGCTCCCAGGGAAGGGGCTGTGGCAATGCAGAGGCAGTGGCAGGGAGCAGAGGGGACCCAGGCTGACCCTCTCTGTCCCTGGGAGAGCCACACAGCCCCTCAAAGCATTCCCAACCTACTCCTTGTGATTCTGCCTTTAGTTTCCTCTTTTATCTCTTATAATACTGTAGGTTTATCACCCTTGTTTTTGTATTCCTGGAGTTCCTCGGGAGATGAAATGAATAATGGATACATTATTTTTAAACTGCAGAAGCAGTTAATGTGAAAAAGTCCTAAACAGGCCAGGGATCTGGCACTTCAGGAAAGTCCAGGTTTAAGTTTGAAGCTAAATTATCTGCTGGGGTGAAATCAGAATCTCAGCTGGAAATAGTTTTCCACACCTTTTGGCTTTGAGAAAAAAAGTGAAGTCAGCTGTGAATCAAACTTATGGTCTTTGGTCCTCTGGAATAAATGCAGCTTTGAGTCACTCCCGATGTGCTGCAAATCCACTTTAGTCTCTGCGTTCAGGACTGCTGTTAAAAACCATTTCAGACAAACCCACCCCTGCCTGCAGCTGCTGTGCCCAGTGCTAAGGAGAAAATGCAGCTGAAAATGCCCTGAAGCAAGGCCTAGGCTGCCTTGGGCAGGCAGTGACACGCAGCAAGGTGACAAAGCTGCCTCTTCTTGGCACCACAGAGTCCCCAAACTCTGATGTCTCAAGCCCATGTCTGTGGAATTCCTTGTGCTCCCCAGACTCCACTGGACAGACACGATCAGCTCCCTGACAAAGCTGCTGTTTGAAGCTCAAAAGCAGTAAAAATACAGGCTTTGTCCTTTTATCTGCCACTTGGAAAGAACATGAACCTGCAAACAAAGTCCTGCAAAACAGGTAAAACACCTGCAGTCCGGTGAGACACACTGCAATTAAGAAAATCCTTACCACTGCAGGTTTTAGGAGATGAGTGTTTGAGTTAATTCTGATGTGGATATTCTTACCATTTCCTTTCCCCAGCTATAATTCATATTTAGGACACTTGCAGTTTCTAACAGGCCTACAGACATTTTTGGGAGCCTGGAGCTCCTCATCTGCTGGGTCCATCCTTTGGGATTGTCTCTGGTGAGGAACCAGGGCAGTTTCCATCCACTCCAAATCTCTCTTCCATTTCTCTCCCATTGCTCTTTCTCTTCCCCACCTTGGCTCACTCACACATCTGCTCTCTGTGGCTCTTCACAGGCTCACAGAAGAGGAGTTGGGCAGTTGTCCACTGCTATTTTAACTCTTTTTAACTGAGTCCAGCTCTGCCAAATGCTTGGCTGCTCTTCCAACACATGAGCTGGAGCATCTGTGCCATAAAACTAAGGCTGATCATGGGATGAGAAGGTGGTGCTTCAATGCATGATGCAGTTTGAAGGTCAAGATTCCCTGTGGGACTTTGTTAGACTTTTATTTTATGTTTATAATTCAAAGTTGAAGATTTTCACTTTCTTCTGAAATTTGCATGAGAGGAACCTGCAGCTTTTATTGCACAACAGTAATAGCAAGAAACGAAAACTTTTTATTTTCATGTAAAAACAGCTTTGATCTGGGCAAGGATTCAACATTAAGAAAGTTAGCATGAGCAGGCATTAATTCTGGTTCTGAAAAGAAAGGAAAAAAATCTAATTTTCATCAATTAGTTTGAAAAAAGAAAGAAAAAGTTATCTTGGATGCAAAATGCTATGGGGAAAAAAAGAGTGTTTTGCTGGAGGCCATTTAGCTAAAGTATTTATCACTTCCAGATCATTCTTGCTGCAGAGGCATTTAGCATCCATTCTGCTGGTAAAATAAAATGCATGAATGCAGGACAGATGTGGCACATGGGGAGCTCAGGACAGCACAGGTTAAACACAAATAAAGCAAATAGTGTGCAAAAAAAGCAGCAAAATGGTAAAAGGAAAATTAACTTGATTTGAGAAGCATTTGGAACCCCTGACACCCAGCCCCCTCCACATCACATACAGATAAGCACAACAGTGGTTCTGCAGCTTAGTATACAGAAAACATTGATGGTTTTAAGGATGAAAAGATTTTGCACTGAAGCTTGACAGGTTTGTGATTTTCCTGATGCAGGGAAGAGTTATCTTTGTGGGACACAGTGTGGGACCAGGGGCAGCAGCAGGATGTGTTGCCTGGTGCTGCCCTGGGTTCATTCCTTTGCCATGTAAGCTGTGAGATAGTTGACCTTAAAAATCCCATAATACCCCTTAATGCTGCACTTTCCCTCCTGCTGCATAATTTCAGTGAGATATTACTAATCCCAGTGAAGGAAAGGGCAAATGCTTTTGGCCACTGACAAGCCAAACTCCAAGTGCTCAGATAGGAAAACAAATAGCATCCAAAGCACTAAATCTGGGGAGGATTTGAGCTAAGAGCTGCTAAAAACCCTGTTAAAACTCAAGCCAGGGAGAATAAACTCGGAGCAGGCAATTAAACTTCACTCTTGGCTTGGTTGCACTGGCTGGTGGTTCAGAATTGCCACGGAATGATTTAGTGGGAGATAAAGGAGCATCGCATGCCCCAGCTCCCACAGAGGCTCCACACCTTCATCAAGATGCCAGTATTTAGTGCTAGGCTTTATTAAGCATGAAAGGAAAAAAAAAAATAATGCCAAATTGGAATTTTTAATGTCCTGAGTTAGTCCTTAAAAAACATTTACAGAGTAGATGATAGTGATTCAACAGAACAGCCTTGGAAGGGAGACTAAAACGAATATTGACTCTGCTTTCCCAGCCTGTGGTTTGTGGTAAAGAAACCAATTTTTAATTCTCCATCTTTCACTACTGGCAATTCTGATTGTGAAATAAAGACAACACCAATATTCCTCATTGTTTTTAATGCCTTTATGAAAGGCTGATTTGGGTTTGGAATTGCTCTAAAGTCTACTAAAGTGATTAAAGTGTTTAAAAATTACTGACCTAGTTCATTCAGATAGCTGTAGGGTCTCCAGTCTGCAGTTTCTCTGTCAAGGATTTTGTTACTGAGCTGTTCAAAAAGTATGATAATGGGTTAATGCTGGAAGAAACAAACAGTTCCCACCCAACACTACAGCCCAAGGATGTCAGGAATAAAAATGGGAGGTGATTGCTGCCTTGGCCTCACCATCTCAGCCCTTTATCTGTGTGAGTTGGACAGCTGTTCACTAGCATTAGGGAAAATCACAAAGGAAAGTCACTTCACCAAGCCATGAACACAAACATGCTGGAAAACACAGGATTTCCTTCACAACCACAACTCAGATGCCTGTGGATATGGAGTGACACTCCAAAAGAACCCATGGAGATGGATGGATCCAACCCACCTACACCAGCATGCAGACAGGGCTGCCTGGAGCTAAGGATCTGCTGGGACACTGTGGGGTCACTGCCAAGTGGTGCAAGGGGACACAGATTCTCTCAATTCAAGGAAAACAACTTGGGCAATTTTGGAGCACCAAGGCCTGTGCAGATCTGCCAGCGAAGAGGAGAGTCCAGGGCTGCCATCCAGGGGCTGGAAAAGCTCCTCCAGAGCAGGGCAGGGAAGGAGAGGTGCTGCTGCTTTGGGGGTGCACAGCCCCTCTGGGCTGGGACACAGCCAAAGGGGCTCCACTGCTGAGTGCCACAACTGAGCCCTGCAGGGAGGGGCTGGGAATGGCTGGAGCTGCTAAAACTGCTCAGTTTTCCACCCACATTTTTCCCTTGAAAGCTACACCTGCTGGAATACAGCTGGTCCCGAGGAAGTGTCAGATAAAGAGAAAATCCCAGCCTTGTTTCTGAAAAGCTATGAAGTTTCTGCTTCCAGACTGGGAAGCCTCCTGCTCTGTTTAGGAGTGTTCAGCTCTGCTATTTTACTGCATTTACAAAAAAAATATTAACAAAAAGGAGGTTAAAATTGCAGGAGCATATTCAAAGTTACCACAACATTTCGTTCTTCCTGATCTCTCATTAACTTTTGCTTAGCTTTCTTAATGGGTTTTTAGACCTGGAAAAAAACCCCCCACTGATATATTGAAGTCTATTGGGATATTAAATCCCTACAGCCACATTCCAAAGGGATTTTCACCCCTCTGCAGTCCTATCCAACAGCCCTTAGTGCTCCTGCTGTCCCTGGGCACTGAGGAAGCCTGGAGAGCCCAGGAGTCACTTCTTGATCATCCAGCAGCTCCTTGTGCTTCCCCAAAGTGGGAATGGAAACAGTGACAGCAAGAGGCAGGGATAGATGGATGGATGGATGGATAGATGGATGGATGGATGGATGGATGGATGGATAGATGGATGGATGGATGGATGGATGGATGGATGGATGGATGGATGGATGGATGATGGGATGGATGGGGCAGTTGGGCAATCCAGCAATGGTTAGGGATGAAGAGCAAATCCATTTGGAATGTGGTCCCTGGGAGGAATTCGACCCTTGGCACCATCAGTTCTCCTCAGCAGAGCACACAGCTTTGTTCTTCTCTTCCAAACTTGCAGCCAGAACACAAATGCTGATTTTTCAACCCAGCTGCACCACTTAGAACACATTTATTAAAGTCTTGGGGTTTCTATTAAAAGCTGTGGGTTTGCAGGATTTATAAATCAGCTCACAAACCTAAAATTTGGCATGAAGAGCTATGGGCTAGAATTGATTTCTTTTAATGAAATGATTTGGGGACATTTCTAAGTTTTTCTGAACGCAGCAATTAGGAAGAAATGTGATTATAGCTGTCTCTTTGTGCTACTATCATTTCTTAACACACCATAATTTGTTAACTTTTTTTTTTAAGATAGAAAATACTTCAATTTTTACTGTGAAGCAAAATTGCTTTTCTGGAGGAAGAAATCCTTCATAGTAAATTCATCCATTAAAATTCCAGGCTGGTAATTTTAGCAATTTGGTTAAAACTACCTCATATCTGGCAACTTTTCCTTTGAAATCAATGAGATATCAGCCTAAGCAAAGCAAAGCCATTATCTGCCTGTCTGAAATAGCTGGATAGATGACAGTGGCCACTTGATCACCACCAGCTATTTGTCAGTGCTCAGGTTTTGAAATCCATGGTGATTAGGCAAAGAAGGGCTGGCAGGAACTCCATCATACCTTTATCCTCCAGGAGAGCAATCAATAATTTGCCATTTATTTCCCTGACTACTGACTTTAGATCTCCCTGGTCAAAGCTGGTGCTGCTCAGTTTTAGATGCCCATCCTGAGCATCCTGCAGCCATTCTGTATCTGCAGTCCTCCTTTTTCTTGGGCAAGTTTTAGTCAAAGGTACTTTAATGATGCTTTCTGTACTGAATTCCCTTTTATTAGCTGGGTGACATCCAGTCAGACCATTTCCAGTGACCTCTGTTTTGCAGTTTCTAATTTTATGTGAAGTCTTTGGTAGAATTTAGAACTTCCTTTAATAGATGTGAAACTGCTGGCTTTAAAAATTCAGGACATCTAATAGCAATTGATTTTTATGATGTCTGTAGAACCCAACACCTGGACTCTTGCTGCAGTGCTGGAAGGGATTGAGGGTGGAATTATGAGCTTTGCAAAAGCTCAAGGTGAGAATCTTCCATCTGCTTGTGACCAGGGCAGCAGCCTCATCCTTTACACAGAGGATTCTTCACAAACTCTGCAGCACTTGGTGAAAGTGAGATCTGTTCCTACTTCATGCACAATTCAAAAAGTCAAATATAAAGCTGGCACTGAAGCCCTGAGGAGTGGTTCTGTCAGTGGTCCTGCCAAAGACTTTGAGGAACAAAACAGCTCCTCAGCATCTGAAATCTGGTCTGCAGCTCCAACAGTGAGAGCTCTGATGTGAAGACACAGGTATGGAGGTAAGTGTGCATCTCTGTTGATCTGCTTGGGAAAATGTTGGTGCAGTAATTCTGTGGCAAAAGTTCACCTGAGTTCATGTCTGATACTCCTTGGTACCTTCAGCATCATTACTAGTTGGTGCTGCACATGTCATGAGAGAAAAGGCCAAACCTCCTTGTAGAAGAAAGGTCAAGGTCTGGCTTCACTTAAACTCCCAGTAAAATATCTTTCCTCCAAAGGATCCAGCATTTCCCCTGAGCTGACTCCCGTGGGAAGGGCAGTTACTTGTGGCAAGGTGCTGGGAATTAAAACCTTGCCCTGAGATGCTGGAGCTTCCTGAACCTCAGAGCTGCAGGTCCATTCTCAAGGTCCTTGCACAGAGGTGAACTCAGTACAAGCTCCTGCTGCCCCTGGGGACACAGGACTGGCAGGGTTTGGATCACCAAGTCCCTGTGTCCAGCTGCCTTTTGCTGCAAACAGCCAGGCACAAAGTCCCTCAGATAGCTGATCAAGCTCCATTTTAACAGTAATCAGATTTCTTTGTCCCATTAGTCTTCCTGGGAAGCTATTCCAAAATCTCACTGATCTGATGGTAGAAATCTAATTTCCAGCTTCGATGCATTCATGGCCAGTTCATCCTCATTTGTTCTCGTGCCAGCTCTGTCATCTCACTTAAAGAGCTCTCCTCCCTCCTCGTGTTTACCTTGCTGTATTTATAGATGGCAATCATGCTCCCCCTCAGCATTCATTTTGCCAGATGAAAGCAGCCAAGCCTTTTTTCAGTTTCTTCTCATAGGCTCCCCCTCATCCTCCCCCTTGTTTTCCTCCTGCCTGTGTTCCAGTCTGTGCTCTGCTGGCACAACCACCCAGCCCCAGACACACTGGGGAGGATTTAATGCCTCCACTGGTTCTTGTCTCTCAGCAGCTTCAGTGATCCACCTCCAGGGCCCTGAGCAGTGGCCAAATGTGTCTGGCAGAGGGGGAATGAGGAGGTGAGGTCCTTCCCCTGCTGCTGGAGAAGCTTGGCAGACAGACTCATGTCACATACTGTCCCCAGGGCAGTGCTGAGCCCTTTAGCTCCTGCCAAACCCTCACCACCTCCTTCCCTGCAGAGGAGCCACCCTGAGAACTGCAGCAGGGTCAGTGCACAGGGCTGGAGCTCCCAGCCAGTGATCCTGGAGTTGGGAGAGGAGAGCAGGAAGGAAATAGGAATAATATGTGTAGAGCTGGGGCAGAAAAGAGAATGGGAAAAGGAAGACGAGAGGAAAAAAAGATAATAGAGAGATCACCAAGAAAAGAGGGGAGAAAAGGCAAAAGACACAGTAAGAAAGGACAAGAAAGGCAGGAAAGCACAGGAGAGAAAACTCTCCTCAGCCCTCCTCACACTGGAGCAGAGCTCACAGCTGTCCTGCCTGTGCTTTGCCCAAGCTCTGGGAGAGGAATGACTCCAGCATCACCTCCAGCTCTCATCTCCTGGAGCTCAGGGGGATAAGGATTACACTCCCTGGGCTCTGCCTGAGCATTTCACAGATTCCTCTGCCATTTTTTTCATTTTGCATCTGTGCTGGTTGCTGTGTGACCCCAGCTGGCACCGTAAAGAAATGAATCCTCCAAGTACAACTTGTGCACATTTCTCTGCAGAAAGTGGGAATGGCACCAGGCAAACTGATTTGGAAATGAACTCGTTAAGGCAGCTATTAGGGCTTTATATGCTCCTTTGTCTTACTTGGCTGCAGAGCTGCAGACAGACAAAGTGTATTTTTGGCCATCCTCAGCTATTCAGCACTGCAAAGCGTTCTCATTAATAAGTGAGATGGTGGGAGATCTAAAGGAAATATCAGGCCATATATTTTGATAAATGCCCTGAAAATACCAGTTCTATTGGTTTTTCTTTCAGTGCCTATCAGGACAAGCTGAGTGACCACAGGGGCCAGTGCTGCAGCAGGGGGAGAGTCCCAGTGCACCACTTGGGGATTAAACCTTTCCAGCAGCTTAATTTTTGAAGTAGTTCCATGAGAAGATGGCACTGCAGGCTGGGAATCCAGGATAGGTGCTGGCTTTGACCTTTTCTGAATTCATTTAAATATCTGCAAAAGGATTAGTGGTCCAGACGGATGCTCATCCTAAATTTGACATTATGAGAGTTTGCACTTTCAATTTGGGGAGCAAAAATTCATGATGCAAGGGGACCATCTACATCAAAAAACATATTTACACATCTGTCTAAACATTTCTCTGAGAAATCTCTGGAGCCAGCCTTTTTATTACATTTTAATGAGATTTTCTTTTAATAACCAAGAAATTACTTACTGGAGCACATGTAGAGATATTTTTGCCTGTCCTGTACAATACTGTCTTTTTTGCATTAATCTTGTTCTTATGGCTTTCCAGTGAATAGTTGCATTTGGATTAAGGTGACACAGCCTGCAAGTACCATCATTTTTAAAGCTGACAACCTTGATGAAATCAACTGCATTTCCCTTTTTCCCTGCTCCCTCTGCTTTGCCCCACCTGGGCTGATTAAGGCTCCAAAGGAAGAGCTGTTTTACCATTTGCCATATCTAAATTTACTGCTAAAGTGCTGGATTGAGTCACAGTGTTATTCATGAATGGCCTGGGGGAATTAATTGTAACAAGTGATAAGGAAGATACTCCTGGATGTTCCAGTGATAGGGTTGGAAGAGCTCTGCTGGAGAGCCAGGAGTGACAGCAGAGCTCCCACAATGTCCCAGGATGAGTTAGGACAGTTCTAAAAAGCACCCCAGGTACCTTCTTGCATCTTCCTGCTTGTCTGTGCCAGCAGGGAATTTGTGTGCCTACTGATGTGGGAAACAACGAAACAGCAAAGTGAGATTACTGATTAATGCTTCATTGATTTCCTTGTGTTACATTAATGGATAATTATATTTATCGAGTTATTTATCTCTTCTGAGAAGCAAACATACCTTAGAGTTGCTAAGACACCAAGCCTTGCTGACCCAGACAGGCATGAGACTCCAGTTCCCATTCCCAGAGACTGGGAGGATGCAGGGAGGGGAAATCCAACCTTTCTGTGTCTGGGAAGTCAGGAATGCTGCCCTGGAGTTTTAAATAGTGCTGGCAGACAGCAGGGCCCGAGAGACATTGCTTGGGTTGATTTCCTTGAACTGATAAGAACATTGCTGCAGTGGGGTGGGGAAATATCTACCTTACAGGAGCTGTTTCCATCCAGATTACTGGGAAAGAAGCGTGAAGTCACCCCACATGAGAGAGTGTGGTAGCTTGGGTTGGAAAAACAATGAACACTGCCGCTACCTTGGGATATATCTGGGAAGAAAACAAGTCATCACAAAATACTTTGGAAGCCACAACAATTCTTAAGAAACTGAAAACATGGTAGAGACAACCTAGTTTGGAAATCTTTGTTGGAGCACTGGGTGTTCTAAACCATCTGCAGATGCAATCTATCTTGCATTATGGTGGGAAGCTCTTGACTATTAGCATTAAGTATAAGAGAAAAAAGCAAACTATTTAAATAATGCAGTATTATCTTTTTGAAGATATTAATAAAGTAATTCCTGACAGTCCAGCTGCTTTGCTGATGAGGGGAGGGAAGCAAGACTCGGGAAATGCTTGGGCTGCAACACAGCTGCCTTAGTTTAAAGTGTGGAAGAGCTCCTGAGCAGTCTTGTAGTTATGAAACAAATGAAACCTTTTTGTTACAAAACCAGGAGTAATGTTAGAAATCAAGGTGCTGTAACTGTACCAAGGAGTCCAAAACGTTTCCCATTGTGTGCAAAGGCTTATTAAAAACCAAAGCTGGAGCCCTGAAAGGCAAACGTGGGCAGTTACATTGTATGCTCAGAGACATTTTATCTATTTCCTCAATTTAAGTTATAAACACATTTACCAAACAGAATAATTTACCAAGAAAAGCATCATATTTATACTGGCAGTTCTAATGAAAACATCAATCCCAATCTGGTTCCAGCTGCATAACAAATTGATAAATATTTCAGAGTAGCATCAGGAAGAAGAATGGAAAATTTCAACTGGAGCAGCATCATTTAAACCACGAATCCCTGTAAGGAGTGAGTGAATGGGTTTTAATAAAGCACAGGCTCAAACTGCAGGCACAGAGGTTGGTTGTGGGGGACACCTCCATGTCAAAGGGTGATGAAGTGGCTGCTTGAAGCCATCCCCACCTTTGGTAAAGCCTGGCAGCAAAGGGTGAGGAAGGCTAAGGGACCTGGCTGGCACTGGGGATCCCAAACCACCATCACCCAGCTCTCCTTGCCCTCTGTGTTTGCCTAGCTCTGAACATGCACTTTGCTTTGCTGACATCTTGTGGAGATCTAGATTGAGCTTAATTTACTGCAGAATATCCTGTTTCCAAGAAGTGGCTTTATCTGCAGGGTGTCTCTTACATAAGGGCTGTGGCTCAGGGCTCGGGGGAAGCAGCTCTGACCAAGCACTAATTTTCTGCTGAGACATGCAAAGGGATTTTCGAGGTCAGCTCTCTTTTGTGGTAAGTGCAGAGCCTTTGAGTCCCAGCTTTTCCAGAGTTGGTGCTAACAAACTATCTCAGATCAGGAGGTGATTGCAGAGCTGAAGTCTTTGCATTGCACATCTTTCAGCCAGGCTGCTGGGCTCTGCCATCTCCCCCAGCTACAATTCTGGGATATTTGAGGCACACACCAAGAGCCAGCTGAGACAATGAGTTCTCACCCAGCTCCTCTGGCTGTAGCTTGTTTTCTGCACTCAAAACGAGCTGAAATAAAACTCTACCACACTGCCCTACTACTTAGCACAGTGTTGAATTAATGATCCTGAGCTTGTACACGTCCCCAGAATCCTTTTCTTCCCCCCCTTGCACACAGCACCCTGAACTCAGAATTATTACTTCTCCACAGTTCCCTTTGGTCGATACTTAAGTAGCCACCCAGGCTGATTTACCTTGATAGCACAGTCCATTTTCTACACATTTATTCACGAAGCTCTTGTAAGTGCTGGCTGGAAATACATCAAATTCAAATCTAATGCTATCCCTGTTTAAAAAAACCCAACCAAAAAAACCCCAAAAAACCAACCAACCCATAAAAAATCTCTCTCTTCCCAAAGGTGAGAATTTTCTTCTGGTCTGAACAGTAAGGAAAGACTTAAATTCCTAAAGGAAAGGGAATTTGACCGAGCTGCTGCTCTGAGCCTGGGCTGTGGGGTGACACAGAGAGCATCAGTCCCCATCCTGCAGGACACTATTGTGGGAACTGGGCACAAGGCCAGCCTCAAAAAGGGAATAAGTGAGCACTCTGCAGTAAATACAAACCCAGACTTCTCAGCTGCTAAATGGAGCTGCTCCCTTCTCTTTGTGTGGGTCTTCTCCACCCACCCAGTGTCAGTCAGACGGCTGAAGGCTCCAAACAGGAGGGTTCACTCTGCCACCTCCCACCACCCATCATCTGCAGATCATTTCTGGAAGTGGCTTGTCTAGCCTTCAGGATCCACGATGCTTTATTTGTATCAAGCTTTGCTTAGCACTTGGCTCTCAGCAGAGGATTCACCCAAACCAGAAAGTTTGCTAAGACCTTGATAAGACCTCAAACAACACTTCAGCCCATAGCCAAGTCTTTGTGAAAGTCCCACTAAGAAATCTCTGCTGCTCTCCAGCACTACCACAGACTTTTCCCTTCTGGCCCCATCTCCTTGAACTAAACAATCTGCTCTTTAAAATCTTTTCTGGATGTGGTGCACTGCTCTCATGCTGGGGAGCACCGTTTTGATTTCAGGCTTATTTGGGAAAGTTTGCTCTCAGATCCATGTGCTGTGGATAAGCTCTCCCAGCATGGGTGGTTTTCTTTTCCTCTGGCTGCTGGGCAAAGTGTGTGTTTTGCTGCCACATCCTTCATCCACAAATGCAAAAGAGTCCAAGGGCTGCCCAGGGGGTTCCCCTTCCTTATAATCTCCCTCACACATATGCAGGGATTAGCAGCCTCAGAAGAGCTGAGGATGTAAAGACCAAAAACATCCTCCAGAAAGAAATGTGCTGGAAGAAATTGCTGCCTCCAGGAGCTTGGGATCTGCATATGTGACTCTGTTCAGAAACAACACCACCATTGCCCAAAGCAGGGTAAACAGGCAAAATAAAAACTGGTGATTCAGGAGAGCCAGGATGTGACAGCCCACAGAGGGCTGGATGCTGCAGCCATCCAGGTGGAATTCCTGCCAAAGTACATGGGTTTACATGGGATTATATTCATTGGACAACTACAGCTGCATAATATTCTGCCCTTAATCCACAAGCAAACCTGCAGGAGAAGGCTGGAATCCTCTCTGCAATATTGCTGCTGTCCCTCAGCACCCTCAGACACACACAAGTGCTCTCTGCCCTCAGACACACTGGTGTCTCCCAGTGCAGATATTCCTTCTCTGTGAGCTTCTCTCAGTATCCACCTCTCCACTTCCTGCTGAGCAAGGTGCATTTCAGCACCTTTTCCTTCCTCTCTGCTCTCTGGAAGTGAAGCAGCATTGGTAAGGCCAAAGTTTGGGCAGTTCCTGATGGGCAGAAAGTCTCAGTAGGGGAATGACCTGGAGGACAGTCAGGATTTGGCAGGGAGATTGCAGAAGCTCTTGTCTAGGATTTGTAAATGCCCTTCTAGAAAGGGCAAAACCCAAAACTTGAAACAATGCTGGTACCTGCAGGCAATTTATAATGAGCTGAAGATGGAGCAGTGTGTTTCTAACTTCTTAATCTTCCTCTGCAAGCTCAGATGGCAGAGTTTTCCAAGGGGGAGGAGGAAGAAAACTCTTCTTGTGACCTCCAGAGATTCCTGACCCCACTCTGCTGCAGCTTCCTGAGTGGTACAATTGCTATTGCTACAAGGACTGCACAAAGAAAGAAAGAAGAAAGAAAAGGCCCAGTCTCTGCATCCCCATCACTGACTGAGATGAACAGGAAAGAACCATTATCCAATTTCTTTCTGGAGAAGTCCACGACTAAACTTAGCCTTGTGCATTTAGAGTAGAAAGCAGAAAGAAAAAGGCACTGCAGGCCTGGGGAAGCAGAGCTGCTGGGCCAACCTCTGCCTGTCCCAGGGGTTTGTATTTACTTGGGCTTAGAGTTTTAGCCACTTAAAGGGAACAGAAGAAGTCACAGGGCAGCAAACCCCAAGAAGATCCCCACAAGAGACAATGGAGACTCCAGAAGGAAGTAAAGCCATCTCCTGCCTGGCATTGTCCCCAGAATGGGCCAGAGAGGAATGAATATGAACAACAGTGTTGAAAAGGAGATCACATCCTCCAGAATTTAGCCAATCTGTCAAGAAAAGCTGTCCTCCACAGCAGCAGCAGAGGAGAGAAAGAAGGAAGAATGCTTTGATCCTGAAGAGCCTTCCTCTTCCTCTCCCCTGCTTTCCTCAGCTCCTGGGAAGAACATTCCCACCAGCTGTGCAGCTGACAGGATCTGCTCTGCACACAGCAGAGACAACAAACAGACACCTCAAACCACAAACTGCAACACAGACCAAACCAGACCCTTGTGACTGACCCAGTCAATCCCATTCCTCAAACAAATAAAGGCTTTCCAAGGTTCCACAGAGGGAAAACATCTCTGCACTGCAACAGGAATGCACATGACTCAAAATTCCATGCAGCATATTTCCTGCCTAGGTATATCCCATATCATCTTCCTCACAGAAAGCAGCTCAAATCAGTTTTATATTTGCTTTCCTGTCCCATTTATGTGCTTAAAGATTGTGATATTCCAGGGAAGAATGGAAGTGCCATTATTTTTGAGGCTCAATAACACACGTTACACATCAGAGAACCTTGTATTTCCCCAACACACAGGAAAATGAGTCTGGATTTGATTAACATAAAAAGACCCTTACCAGAAAGTGAGTAATCTGTGTTAGTCATCCTCATGGCTGGAGTGTAAGATACACTTGGCATGTCATGGCCCTTCTCCTTCTGTTTCCGTCGATACCACACAAAGAGTGCCAGCAAGACCATAATAATTAGAAGGAGAATAATAATTCCAATGATTGCTCCCACTGAGTGCCTCTCTGATCCAAGAGCAGGGCTAATTTTAGTATAGGGGTTTAATTCTTCCATCATAAGAGCCGCTGTTAAAAGTAATTCATAACACACCGTAAATTGAATCGTGCATTTCATTTCGGAAACACTGATTTTTTTTAAAGCAAGCACATGGTTGGAGAGGGGGAGAGAGGCTGGGAGAGAGGATTTTATGGATAGAATTGCACTGTACCTTGATCACAGCGGATTCCCTTGAAGCCTGGGCTGCAGTAGCAAGTACCTGTGACATGGTCACACGTGGCATTGTTCATGCACTCACACAGCTGTTTGCAACCATAACCAAACGTCCCTGGAGAGCACTCTGGGGAGCCAAAGAAAAACATTGGGAAGAATTCCACTGGTTTTGGGAATGGGTGGAACACTTGCCATGGGGAGTTCAGTAGAAAAGTGTCCCAGGTTTTAGGATCTCTAGGATAACACTCTAATGTGAAATGATTATTATTTTAAAGCAGAAACTAAATGTATTTCATGTGCAGTTTGGTACTTATTAAACTGTAACTTCCTGGAAAATTCATACAGTGAAATCAATGATAGGTACAAAGGCTTTGGAAGACTTAAAATATATTACAAATGTTGAGTTTAACAGAGCTTGAGCTCAGAAGCTGTCAGCAACAGATCTTAGCAATCTTCACCAACCTACCTGCTTTTATTCACAGGGGAAGTTGCAAAGAAAAGTTTTAATGAACGTTTGTATGAACCCAACAGACTTTGCCAAACAAATCCCACATGCTTTTCTACTCCTCCCTACCAGTGCCAGGAGGTGAATGGAGCATTGCAGGTGGAATTACAGAACTGAGCACCTGAATGGTTTGATTTGCTGTGCTTCTGTGTCAGGATTCCTAATACAGAAGGAATTTCTATCCTGTCTTTGTGTTTCTATCAAAGACAAAATGATTGAATGTCCAGCTGAGAAATTTATTCATACAATTACCATGATGGGCTATTACAATAAATCTGGAGGCAGCTTACTGTACTTCTGCAGTCACTATTCAATAATAAATTGAAAGAAACAATGTCTGTCACATCCCACTTATTTCCATGGAGAAGCTGCATTACTGAAAACATGCACACTTGCTATGATCCTGTGGAATATATTGTTTAAGATCTGACTCCTTGTGTGTCACTGCAAATGTTTTTCATTGCATGACAACACCTCCCCAGTGTCAGTCCCAAAGTAGCTTCTGGTAGCTAAAATGTAATATTAAGTAATGAACCATAGCCAGTATCTGTTTATTGATTTGCAGAGTGTATTAAAGTTGTATCTCTTACTTTAATCTGCTGGTCCTCAAACAAAGAAAAAAATAAAATTATTACAATTAATGCTCATTCTTATATTAGCCTGCAGCCTACTTAAAATGAATAAGGCCTAAATTTTGGGACTGCACCACGGAAACGATGCCTGCAATTAGGCATTTCATCTGCAATGCAGTGTGACTGCCCATTCAGCAGGATCTGGAGAAGGAAGGAGTCATAATGAAGAGATTCTTTTAGATTAAGTAGTAGAAAAACAAGTAAATAAATATACTTGTAGTTTGGAAAAAGAAAGCCTCAGGCTTTGTACCAAGGTCAAATTAAAAAGTAGATCCTCATATAAAATCTGCTATTGTGCAGTTCTTTGTGGGACTCTTTAGTTTCCTATTTTGCCTGTGGCTGCAGTAAATGGTGTCCCCAGATTCCAGAAAGTTGGCCACTTCCAGAGTTACAGTGGTGTCACATGCAATCCCCACAAGCACACAAATGGTGTGCTTATGGGGATCTTTTTGCAGTCCCTT
Organism: Entomyzon cyanotis; assembly: GCA_024500445.1. Lineage (NCBI taxonomy): Eukaryota > Metazoa > Chordata > Aves > Passeriformes > Meliphagidae > Entomyzon > Entomyzon cyanotis. Next base: position 18,320,263 of record JAKEPQ010001010.1, read on the forward strand.
GCTGAATGCGAGTGCAAAAAGATATTTATGAATTAAATTACCTGTGCAAATACTTCCAGAAGGATCCACCTTGCAAGCTACAGTTAAAAAGCCTTCCCTTGCAAATCTAGCAGGAATGTTACTGAATTATCTTACTGCCAAACAAGGTGAGGGAACCCTGTGGAATTAATGCCTTGGGAAGGTGAAATGGATTTCACCTGTGTTTAGAATCCCAGTGAGTGTGTGAGAATTTCCTTGTGATTTACTGCACTGGGCAAACAAGTAATTATTCAGCTACAGCATATCCATGGCCCTCATTCCATGCTCTTTAAAGAAGCCATTTGCCATGCTGTGCTGACTATTCCAGTGGGACATAGACAACAATTCCAGTAAGAAATTCCAGATCCCTTGCAAGGGAATTGAAGTTCATTGGGAAACACTTGCTCACTGCTCAAGCTAAACACAGACCCTTCCCAAAATAGCAAGCAACATTATTTTCCTTGTTTGCTTTCACTGTAAAGATGAATCTCTTTTTGGTCCATGTCTACATCATAACAACTTCTGTGGGAAAGCTCCATATCCCCACTATTCCTTGGAAGGGAGAGCAGAAAGGAACTTATTCCTTTAACCCTTCTGTCTCTCTTCATGCCTTGGGACACCTGGGGCTGCTGCTCTCAGCAGCATTAACAAGGCATGAGGCACTTCAGGGCTGATTTGTATTAATTAGGCACAAGTTGTTTGGAAAGGCTCCATCCAGCACTGAATGCAGTGATTTGATTTCTCTCACCTAGCTTTAGCCTGGGAATGAAAAGGCCCAATTTGCAGGGAGTCACTGTATTTCTTTATGCTTAGACTGTCCAGTTTCCCAGAGATGCCCCCTAGTCCCTAAGGATTATATAAGGTGCCTGGGGTCACCATCCTGCTGACATCAACACCTCATTTGAGAGCCTTTTTGTGCAAAGAATTCTGAACACACCCCACTCTCTGGAGAGAGAGAGCTGAGGTCAGTGGTACTTACTCTGCTCACACTGCTTGCCTGTAAATCCTGTCCTGCACGTGCACTGCCCAGTGATGTGGTCACAGTCAGCTCCATTCTGGCACTGGCACACGTTGGCACAGTTTTTTCCATAAAAAGCAGCTGGGCAACCTTTCAGGAATCAGAACAAGGAAAGAGTAAGGAATAATCTCAAAGCTAAACTCAGATGTGTTATCAGCACAAAGTATGTGGGTTTATAAATCTATGGATTTTCAGCCTCTGTATATTTAATGACATTTATTTGATCGTCTAAATGCAGAGATACTGTGACAGCCAATTTTCTTGAAGTAATGTTCCTCATCTTTACAGAATTGCCTCTTAAGTGTTTCAGAAGAATGAAAACTTGACCCATCCATACAAACTACATTTTCAGGAAGTGGAGATGCTAAACAGAAACTGTCTGAAAGACCAGGGATCAATCACTTACTTGCAAGTGAAAGATCCTTCTTAAAAGGCTCACCAGAATTGGATCTCCTCTTTCATACTGGTAATTTGGCACTAGGGTGAGAAATCTCTAACATTTTCCTAAATCAGACCACAAATACTGGGGCATTAACAAGCAGAGATACTGACTGTGCAAATTCTAACAATGAATCAATAATCTAAATGATTTTCCCCTCCTTTACCGAGCGCCAAAGGCATAAAAAACCTTGGAAAGCTTCAGGACTGTTTTCTTAGGGGTGATGTGAGGTTATCAGGAGTAAGGAGCATGTGGTTTTCCAGGGAGAACTGCATTACTTGGAAGAGACACGAGGTAGCAGCACATACTTTGACAGATTCCCTGTCTCTGCAAGGCTTACGCTGAGTGCAGTAGAGCCCAGTCCAGCCATGGGTACATCTACATTCTCCATCGTAGGGGCTGCACAGTGCTCCGTTGTGGCAGTTGCATGAATGAAAGCAATCAGGGCCCCAAAACCCAGTGGGACAAGCTGTGAAAATAAAAAACATTTGTCAGCTGACAAAAAAAATAAAATTAAAAAAAAAAGCAATGATTCTGTGTGGGTGCTGCAGAGGGGCAACAATGAAGGGAGACAACAGCAAAGGCAGAACCTGGCAATGCAGTGACTCCTGGACAGTGACTGGTGCTTTCCAGACAGTGACCAGTCCTCCAAGCCACCAATTGCTCTGCAGACCCTGGAGCCACCCTGTAACCTCTCCCTGTCAAGCCCTGGCACAGGGATTTCTCCCAGCAGGTCGGTGGAGGTGATTCTGCCTCTGTGCCTCACTCAGGTGAAACCCCACCTGCAGAGCTGCCTCCAGGCCTGGGGAACAACATCAGGAGGATGTGCAGCTGCCAGAGAGAGTCCAGAGGAGGCCAAGGAGATGCTGCAAGGCTTGGAGCCCCTCTGGTCTGGAGCCAGGCTGGGAGAGCTGGGAATGTTCACCTGGAGAAGGGAAAGCTCCTGGGAGACCTGCTCTGTGCTCTGTGCTCTCTGCTCTGTGCTTTAGCCACTCTCCCTGCCTCACTGGCATTATCTGGGAAGACAATTTAGGCAGGGTTGCAAGATATGGAGGTAATTTAATTTTCTTTTTGACATTCTGGAATTCTTGCATAATAAAGCCCAGCTATTCAGGTTTACTGTGCTATGCAATCAACCACTAAAATTACCACATTCATTTGAAGCACAGAGTGCTACTCCAATCATGTAAAAATGTAAAGAAAACTTCTTCCAGTATGAATTCCCATCCACAAATTCAGATTGCTTTTGTTGTTGGGGCTAATATTAAATTGAAATCTCCGGGTCTATTTTATATTTCAACAAGTACAATATTAATACATTAAAAAAAGTTATTTTGAGCCTCCCTCCAAAAACGAATGCAGTAAGTTATAGTTATTAGTGCCAGACTAAAAGATCCAAAATTATGATAGCCCTTCAATATAACAACTATATTTTTGCTTTAAAAAGCACTTTCCATTGCTTCCTGCTAAAGACATGAATTAATAAGGCACAGTTCCCAGGAAACCTGAAAGCACAGACATCATGCCTATTTCCATGGATGCCAATGGCTCCATGGATGATAAATGGAAGTTTCTGGCACTTGACAGACACCTCTAAAGCCAGAATGAATGGCCAAAAAAACCCTTGCCATGACGTAAATCAAACAAAAGGTCACTGGACTCACACAATGTAGAGCTGAGCAGGGTTTGGCCTGAAGTGTTTGTGCTATAAGCACCCAGAAATACTTTTCCAGTGCCTTTCTAAGGCAGAGCTGCAGGGGCTGTCAGTGAATCCAGACCTGGCTCTGGAGTGCAGCTAAAATTATCTCCTGAGCAGCTCTGCTCAGGTCATTCCAGGTTGAGCAGAGCACAGGACAGGAATAGCTCGAGGTGAGGCCAGGAGCCCAGGGAGCCTGGTGTGGCTCAGGGTCACCCTGGGGTGGCACTTTGTGTCCAACTGAGCCAACAGCCTTGTCCCCTCTGCTCATCAGAGTGGCCACAGCCAGGTCCTGCCTCTTAAACTGGTTCTGCTGACCTGGCCTGCCTCGCTCTGTGAGCAAAACCATCTTTTCCCAAGGTTAACAGACACTAACAGTCATTTCCCAATTACATGGCTAAATATAATGAGGAATATGTGCAGCTTTCTGTCTTTTTTTTTCTTTTTTTTTTTTTCTTTCTGTTTTTGAGTGACAGCAATATTCTGCCTGCGGAAGACACACAATAAAAGCAAAATTACAGCCGTCTGTTTTTATCCGATTCCTGCTTTATCACTTGAAGTTTAATATATTTTACTCTGGAATGCTGTCTAATATGCTAGTTGTATCCTGAATATGAAGTAACATTTCTGAATGATCGGATATTGCCTCCCTCTGTGATCTAGCTTCAATTAAGGGATGCTCTCAGGAAATGACACTTTGGGATCAGCAAATGCCAATCTTCTACCTGGGCAATTTTCAGAAAGAAATCCTCCATCCCTACAAGGCCACATTGACTTTTACAATTAAATTACATTTAATAGAAATATTTCAGCTGCCTAATTTCTCAATTCTGGGGATTTGGTACATGAAAACATTTACTGGTTAATAATGTCTAAATGTAATAGCTGAAAGAAAACGATTTCAAAAAAATAAATAAAAGGGAATCCAGCTAGAAATTAAAAGGAAGCATGGAGCTTTCTTTTCTGATAAGAGCTTGTGACCTCCCTTTCCTGGAATAAAAGCCACTCATGGCTTCTGCAAACTCCAAATGCAGAAACTAATTCAATCCAAAGCTAACTCAGATTAATTAAAAGAAATCAGCTCCAAAGAGAGTAAGGCACTGGCTGTAATACAACAGGGATTGCCCCAGAATCTTTCTTTAACTTTCAGAAAACGCTAAACAAACACAAAAATAGGCTGTTTGAAAGGAGAGGTGGAAAAATAACCCTTTGCTTACTCTGGGAGCAGTCCATCCCTATCCAGCCTGGAAAGCACTGGCACGATCCATCGATGGGGTTGCAGGTTCCATTCTCAGTGCACTGACAGACCTCAGCACAGTTCTTCCCAAATTTCCCACTGGGACACACTGGAAACACAGAGCAGTTTACTGCAGGCTCTTCAAAAGGAATGTGAGGAAATCATAGGACTTAACATTTAGCAATTAGAGATAAAATTAATTACAACATTTTTCTTTGATGAAGGAAAATTCCACTGGAAAGCAAGGAAAAGGCAGAAAGTATCTGAGCCCATTTTGCTTGCATCCCAGCCATAAAAACAATAGGAAAAAGTCATATCAAAATCCATTTTTCTGCTGGAAAATGAAGCTAATATAGTCAGAAGATTGTAATTATTGAAGGGCAGTTTGGGAGGACAAGAGGAGAGAGACAAAAGAGAGAAAAGGGGTCATTGGGAAAGGAAGAGAATAGGAAAGTTCAGGAGAATTCAATGAGCCACAAGTGAGTGGCTGGAAGGGATTGATCTGGTTTCCAAGGATTTATATATATATAAACATATAAACATATAAATATATTTATATATAAATATATAAATATGTATATTATATATATGTTTGACTGAGAGCTCTTAAACAGATTTGCTGCATGCCAACAGAATCAGCACCTGTCCCTGTGTGCCCACCTAACCAAAGTTGGAAGAAAAGAAACTCTAAATTTTTTCCAGAGTCATCTTCTAACATCCTAAGCACAGTGACAGGAAACTAATAGACATGTAGATCTTCAACCTCCCACCAAATTATTGGAAATCTTTAACGTTAAAGTTGATGGAGAGCTCTGCTCAGTAACGAATGAAATGCTTCATTTCTGGGCTCTCATTGGCTGTGTTCCCTGACAAAAACAGATGTATTTTCAAAACAAGATAAAACATACAGTCCATCTTTGCAAAGAGTGTAACAAATGGAACTGGACTTGTATCCTGGTAAATAATAGTGATGTCAAAAAAGTGATTAAGGCACTTCCCTGAATTATGCAGCTGTTTTACCACTTCAGCCTCTCTCACTGTCTCAAAAGTAGTCTCTGCAGGTGACCTCAATCTATCCTGACTGTGAATCAGCCACAGATTGAAATCCTGAGCTGTGATTCATTGGCTTTTATATAATATGCCATCCTCTGCTCTTACTACAGCAGAGTATTGTTTTCTGCTTGCCTTTCTGTAGTCTATAGACTTATCTGTAGGAGTGGATAAAGTTGGGTTTGGCTTTCACACTGTGTGCTAAACAGAACAGTTTCTAAGTGAAGAGAGATAAAACTAAACACAATCCAGGATGGAAAGAGAGAAGGAAAGCAGAGCCCTCCTATCACAGACAGCAAAAAGGGAGCTGAGCTGTCAGCCCAGGCTCTTGGAAAAGCCACACCATTATTCCCTTGCCATGCTCTGCATAAAGCAGCTCCAGGCACCGTTTCATGGCACCTTTGAGATGGAGATAGGAAACATCACCTCAGAGAAGGTTGGGGGTCTCTAGGTACAAAAAATGGAGTTTTTGTATGGCAAAATGGCAAGATTTGTGGCCCAAAGAGAGCTGCTGACAAAGGCACCAGGTCACACTGTGGTGCACACAGGGAGAGCTGGCAGAGGTTCCCTCCTTGGGAGCTCCTCTTGTCTCCAGAAATGGGTGATGCCCTCTGCAATGTCAGCACACAGGGATGACAAAATGGTTGTTCTCCCTAATTCAAACAGCCTGGCTGTGGACTGACACAGTGATTCTTGGGAAGATGTGAGATCCAAATCCCAGCACTTTTTAAATGTCTCAATCATTTTTAGAGAGCTGTAAAACAAGGCCTAATGCTGCAGTCAGGAGCAGCCTGACTGACTGTAGAGCACAGATTGTGATGTTAATTAGCTAGAAAAGCTCTGAAGTGGGACTCCCAAAGCCCCTGTGGGATGTCAGGTGTGTTCTAGCAGCGATAACAAGTGATTATCAACCCATCCTGCTCTGTGATTGTGGAAGAGGTTCATAAAACAGCTGTTTGGTTGTTTGCAGCTCAGAATCCTTGGCACAACTGTGTCAACCTGTGCAGTTTTGGGGGTCACACAGCTCCTCACATGCACACACTGCTGGTGGAAGAATGTTCCTGCAGCCAATGGCACAAGGAGACGAAAATTCCAAAGTGAAATCTTTGTTTCACATTTTTTCTAATGGAAAACATTAATTAGCATTTTTCTTTCTACAAAATAAAGTTACATGTTAACTCATTATGACAAACTGCAACACAAATTGATTTTAATTAGGACATGAATATTTTAAAATTAATTTGCTGGATAGATCAACATTTCAAAGTAAAACCAGAAGTGCTGAACATCTGAGCAAAAATAAAATAGTTTTCTTAAGAGGATAATTAGACCTGCTTATGCTTTGAAATCTGGCTAACGTTTCACATAAAATGGACAAATTCACTGAAATACGTTCATTTTAATAAATTAATTGGTGTAATGTTTAGTTGACTATACAGCACAGGAAAAAAAACCCCATGGTTATACTTAATCTATGTTTAATGATTTTGGGTAAGTGCTGCCTGCAACCCCAGCTTATTGAAAAGCAGGTCATTAAAAGTGTCATTCAATTTTGGCAGGGGTGGAGACTTCACAAAGGCTGTGGCCACTACCAGTCACCTCTTTTAAATATCTGTGTGGAAAACACCCTCTGCAGTATGCAACAACTGAGAGTGCAGAAGGCTGAGGGATTTTCTGGGTATTTTTAGGATGAAAGTGAAACCTGTAGTTAAATGTGGACTGAGTTTCAAAGGTACACAAAGGTGATGGGTGTTTGGGGGAGCTGAAGCTCCTCTTCACCTGGGAAAATCAACACTTCTCTGCCTCACTGAGAACTTTTCTGTCTCCTGCACTTGTGCCCATGGTTTTAGCTATTCCCAGCCAGGTCCTGCACAGGGTAAATGAGGTTTGGTGCACAAGTGGGTGTTTGGGATTGTGCACCTCAGCTGGCCTTTACCTTAACCAGCACCTCCACTGCTGCAAAGACCACAGGAAGGTTCCATCAGCATTCAGGTGAGGACAGGCTGAGCAGCAAGACAAATGAACCCATTGGATGCTGATGTATTTACAGCAGTGTCTCATCCCACGGTCATTTCAATCCAACCTGCTTTATTTACAAAAGGGTGACTGAGCACCTCTTTGCATTTTCCCAATGAAATAAAGATTTTCTTGGGATCTGAACAAGGGGAAAAGGCAGGAACCTTGTGCTGGGACTCACTGCAGAGTCACAGAGACTCAGGGAAGGAGCTGGCACTGGGGATACCTTGGTTGCAGAGAGGGCCGAAGAATCCGGGCAGGCAGTCACAGTGTCCTGACACGTGGTGACAAGGGCCATTGCTGTGCACACACTGGGGACAGGGCTGGCTGCAGTGGTGTCCATAAAAACCAGGGGGGCAAACTGAAAACAGAACAAAACCAGCTGTCACAGGTTCTCCAATGTTTTCTCATCGTGGAGAGCTCGAGAATTCGCTGTCTGTCTTAATCCCAAACCAATATTTCTTAATTTATCAACCAGGATTTTGTGGACAGCTGAAAGGCTGAAGCTTGCTGGATTGCTCCATGTGTAATAAAGTGCAAGCTCTGGGTAAAACTGCTCCTGTGTTCAAACATTCCCACCTTCCTTCCTCATGGAGCTCCTTGGCTATTTAACAACACAGTGGAGTTCTCAACAGCCTCTCTCTTTCAGGACACTCATTTGAGTCTCTCCAACCCGAACTCTTTGACAAACATAGGAGTTTGAGATGTTTGAGACCTCACAGCCTGCTGCAGATATGGTTAATAATGCATTCCAAAGCTTTTAGGATAGGTAGGAAACAGCAGAAACTCAGAACACTATTTCCTTTGGAAAGTGAGCTGAGAAATCAGAGAAGGTGCATCAGGAAACAATATTTTGTGTCAAAACTACTTGGCCAAAAGCTGATTTCCAAACCTATCTGGTGCAATGCCTGTGCTCAGCTGGGGCAGTCATTTTATCCATTTCATGGCAGGAGCAACAGCCATCAAGTGATGAACAGGATCTAATAATGGTCATTATGTAACACCACACAAAATCACCTGATTTGCATCAGTAATCACACCAGATAGCTGAGTAAATTTGTCACAACTCTATGCTTATTTTGCCTAAAACCTGGATTGAAATTATTAAAGAATTTGTACATCAGGTATAGAGTCAGGATTAGGGCTCAGCATCTCTTCTAAAAGCAGATTTCTGCTTCTAAGCACATGTAGAGTGAAAAAGCATCCACTGTCCAAACATTCACTGCAATAGATAACACAAAGAAATGTTAAATTGCAGCAAGTGACAGTAAAAATAACTTTATATGTTTTTATTTTTACTCCTGTGATTCTCTGTTCTATAGTTCTGGCTCAGTGGTTACTAAATCATGTCTGTTCTATTTTTCCAGCAAATGAGAATTTTCTCTCGGATTGTATGTTCTCAGAGGGTGTCAGGCTCTTACACCACTGCACATTTCCAGCTGGAGCTTAGCTGACAGGTTGGTTGATGATGCAGTAGCTATAAAACAACCTGGATCATTTCTGGAGACATTTCTGCAGGCTTAAGAGCCCTAAACCATCCCAGTGTCTCATGTAATCCTGATTACACAGACAGAACAAGTTGGCTGAGTATCATCTTCAGTATCATCCTCAGCTCTGCCTTGTACAGCCTAAATTCTATTTCTAAATGAATTTCCAAGAGAAAAATGTGGATGATTTGAGAACAAGCTTAGCAAGCTCTCCTGTTCACCAGGTACTCTTGAGCCTGAATCCCACAGAAGAGGTGGAAGAAAGCTGAATTCCAGGCCATACCCTCAGCAAAAAAAGCATCCACAGGACCCCTCTGCTGTCACCCCAGTGGGGAGGAAAATTCCTCCCCATTAGATCCTTAGCAAACATCCTCAGGGAGCAGCCTGATTCCTGGGCTTGCAAACTGGGGACAAGGTTTGCTCTTTTAGCCTATGTGCCAACAGCTGATAAAACTAAGCTGGCTTTTTTCATCTCAGAAAGGTCAGAAACTATTAACTTCTGGAAGTTTTGCACTCTTAAGGTTTCAAATTTGTAAAACGTTTTCTTCCCCAGCTCCCTGAAGCTCTGAGCACCACATTTTAGCCTTGGAGAGAGGTTTTACAGCTACATAGATATGCTGAAGCACCTGGAAATTGGGGTTTATAATGGAAATGCTTATAGGCCATTAACTACAGCAGTGCTAGAGGTCATCGCTATAATGGTTTTAAATAAAAACTGTCAGCTACAAATTATTTTTAGAGATGAGTGTGTTCTGGTGTCAAGTGTAACTGGTTAAATCAAAGGGGATATATGAACTGGGCATGCATAATGTCTTACAGGAAGAAGAAGAAATGCTGAACAGAAAGAAAGACAAATCCACTCCTTGTTTACATGGGAAGATGGTTGGTGTAGTTTGGATCAGTGAATTAGGGTCCCTATGGCAAATGCAGCTTCCCAGATAAAGCAAATGCGAGGATTTTTATCTGCTTGGTACATTTTAATATGTAGCAGCAGAGCATCAAACAGGAGCTATTTTGGGCTGCTGTGTTTCTTTTTCTGGCACATAAGAAAACATCGCCTTGTTATTTTGATGCCAACACTCATCCACTTGTCATTATGGGATGTGGTGGTAGCTGAGTGTTTAATAGGTCTGATTTCACTGCAAATCTGTGTCCTGCCAGATTTGCTTTGTAAAGGTGTTGCTCCTCCTTTCATCTCACCTGTGACCTCCAGGTGCAGTGAAAGACCAGAAGAAACACAAGGCACAGCTCAGTGCAGGAGAGCCTTGACTTCTTGACAAAGGAGCATTTTTGAGGCTCTTTTGCCCTTAGGAAGTCATGAGTTAAGCAACTCAGAAATCACAGTTTTGTCTGTCTGGGGCCATAAAGCAGCATTTCTACCTGCCTTGCTTCTGCCAGCTATGGAAAATCTTACTTCTCTGGCACAAGGGTCCTCTGTATCCCGGAGCACAGTCACAGGTTCCATCCTCAGGGGAGCAGGATCCCCCGTTCTCACAGCTGCAGGAGATGGAGCAGTTGGGTCCCCAGCGGCCCTGGGTGCAGATGTTGTCACAGTGGATGCCTAAGGACACAAAGCCACACGTTAGGCTTCCCACAACTTTTCCTCTGCTGATTGATCAAAGAAATGCTTGGCTGGACTGATGCCTCACAGTTCCTCACAGAGCCAGCGAGGGAGTCTGGGAAGGAAACAGCTCCTCTTTTATCTGCTTAATAAAGTGAAAATTAGGAAAATGCCAGAGAGGTGAATTCTGGAGGTGTTAGCGGGTGCCTGTTCAGTCCTCAGCACCATTAAAGAAACTCTGCATGTCATCTGAGAGATGAAGGTCAGGAATTGCTTTAAAGTCACAAAATAGCTCAAATGACTGGTCTGGAAATAGGCAGTTGATTGAAGCCTGATTACTTACCTGTTGTGAATTGGAAGACCATAAAAAGAAAAATCAGGGTTTTGCAAAAACATGTTCAGTATTTGGATTCTTGAGCACAAGCAAATTCAGCTCTATTTTGTGTTCTGTTCCCTTCCAGGCTTAAAGCACTGTGCTCTGGGGTTTTGTGCACTTACCCCACACCCCCCAGAGCTCCCCAGTTCTGTGTGAATGAAATAAGTTCTGATCCAGCAAGTGGCCACGTGTGAGCAGAGGCTGAGTATTTGCATGGTAAATGGAGAATTGGGCTGCCAATCCAGCCCCCAGTGATTCCCAGGGTGCTTGTTTGATATTTATTATTATGAAAAGCAAAGCTTGGAAACACGGAAAGAAGCACACAGCCAAGAAACTTGACACGAGGCTTCTGGCATGGTTTCAACTGGTTTTGTTTTAACCGGTGACTCTTAAAAACACCTTGGTGCCACGGCTTGTCACACAGAAATGCGACTGAAGGAGCTGATGGTGCACAGAGAGGCTCTCGCTGCTCTGGGATAAGGCAGTCCCAATACCTGCAATTAGCGGGGCTGTTTGCATGATCAAGGGCTCCTTGGATGCAGCGAGGTTTGCAGCATCACCTAGGAGGGTCATTAAGCAGTGCCAGCTGCAGGGAGAGGCGCTGGCAGGAGCACTGATAACAACAGCAAAAATGAACCAGAGGCTGGCTTGGAAATCCTGCTAAAAACGCGACCCCAGCGGGAGCCTGGGGAGACCGGGGGTTCCACCCGCCCCGGCTGGGCTTCCAACCCCGGGATGCTCTTTATCACCACAAGCCCGAAATGCTCTTTATCATCACCTCAAGCCCGGGATGCTCTTTATCATCCCCGCACATGTCCCGCTGCACAATGGCATCAAACAGCCCCGGGCTCCGGGAGCTCCCGCCGCAGCCAGGGTGGGATTAGTGCTGCTCTCCGGAGAGAAACACAATCCCAAATCATTTCCTCCACCTCTGATAACTTCATCGGGATGCTACAGGTAATGCACTGCGTTTGGGGAGCTGTGATCTGTATGGTCACCGAACTTTGAGGATTATTAAATCAGCTCAAAGTCATTATAAACACACTTACGGTGCAGTTTCAAGTTGGTTTTATAAGTCTCTGAAGTTAATATAGTAAGAAATACTGCAGAGCCAAATTTTCCCTTTTCTGAAGATTAATCACACAATTATAGTGTCCCTTCCTAGAAAATCTTAACCAAGTCTGGCAAAAGTACAGTTTGAAATGTGATTTCTAGTAATACATGATCATAGCCTTATTTATAAAGAGGCATGGACCATGCTGTACAGCTTAATAAAAACCACATTAAAATACAGTAAAAACTTAATACAAGCTCAAGTCCTTCATATCTAAGTAAATAAATCTGAAACAAGGGAATGTGAAAAGAGAGAAGGAACATTTGTATTAGTAAATCAAGAAAAACAATTTTTTAAACAGTCTTCCCTGCTCCCTTTGAAATCAAATATATCCTTGGATTACTTAAACAACAAGTGCTTTGTGTTTGCATTTATGTAATGTATCTACAGTGCTCTGTAATTAAAAAGTCAGACAATAAATTGAAACTAAATAAATGTGTTTTGTATTTATAAACACACATATATGATAATTTATAGCCTTGAGGCTCAGCATGAGCTCCCTGAACTGAAATTCAGACACAAATACAGAAAAATGTGCATTCTTTCTCCTGATTGCAGCATTAAAATTACAATTCTGTCATTATGGATGGGCTATTTATAAATGGGAACAATTAAACAGCATTATTTCTTGTCTCTTTTGACAAAGTTTGGGGAAGAATGACACTGACTCCTTTCCTGGGGAAGGTACCTGAATTAGAATGCCAGGGCTGCTCCTTGCAGCAGCAAAGTCCTTCATTGGTAATGAGTAATGAGGGATGTCTTCCCTCTGCTAACGAAGGCAATGAGTCATTGTGGAGCTGATTGTTGTAGCAAAATGGAAAGGGGGAGAAGGAAACCTTCCAGAAGCCACTGCCACCCATTCCAGCCTTCTTTATTTATACATTTCCAGAAGACAACCGAGATGGTGCCACAATCAGGTTTTATTACTTTTTATTACTCGAAGTTAATTCTCCTGGAAGACTTCATTTTTGAAGGCTCCTACACACATTGAATTGCAAATATAAATGAGAAGTTAGAATTGCATCTGGACATGCAAGTCTTATGGAATTGTGCTGGAAAAAGCACCTTAATTTCACAATTCCCTACCCTGACAGCAAGTGAAGAGGGAGTCCATCCCTCCCAGCTACTTTATAGTCAGAATCAGTGAAGCAGCAAGATTCTGTAATGTAAAACTTTAATATTTATTTAGGAACTTGCTGATGAACATTTCTGATAAGCAATTAGTTTTCAATTTCCAGAACTACAAAAACTGCTGAAGTTGACACACCTCTGCATTGCCTCATGTTACAACCACAGATTCCTAATTTATGAAGTCCTGGTTTCATATGCATGGTGTAGAAATTAGAAAGACAACTATCAGAAGAAGTCCTTGAAGCTGCAGGAAACAGTTCTATACATAAACTCCATTGCCTGGATACCAGGGAATTATCTGCCAGCCTGAGGCTGTGGTTCACAATTGCAGACACTGGTATAAAATTACACTTCCAAGACCTTTTTAAACAATGTTCTGGGGGCGAATTGTAAATGAAATCCACATAATTTATATAAAACTGTAGTTATCCACTGGACATGGGCAAAGGATTTGCACTCTCTTGCAGTAAGGCAGAGCCCAGGTAAGAGCAGAGGCCACTGTGGCTTTAATTCAGTCTGTGGATCCAGCATGGATTTGGGGTATTGGATTTCTGCAAACACTGGCTGCTCTCCAGTGGGATTCCCTTTGCACTGCTCTGTACCTGGCAGTGAGCTGACAGTCCCAGCAGCAGCTTCACTCCCTTTTCCCCACACCAACCTCCTCTGCACACACAGTGGGGAGGAAAACCAGCCCTAGGGGCCTCAATTAGTGTGGAAAACTGAGCTGAACTCAGCCCACCAGAGCAGTCACAACTGCACTGTTGAAGTTGTGACTTAGAGTTTGTGCTCCAAACTCCTGCTCCTCACGTCCCTCCAGGATGATTTCTTATCAAGTGACCAAGCAGCTTCTGTCTGGGGTATAGGGAATAATAGGGAATATCTGGAGTAGCCCAGACATCCCAAGGGTGAAGCCATTGGGTTTGCAGGGATCTTCCAAAGTGGAGCTGCAGATAATCTTGATAAAGGAAAGCAGCAGGGAGAGAGGCAGAGGAGGAACAGAATCCCAGAACAGTTTGGGTGGGAAGGGACCTTAAAGCTAATTTTGCTCCACCTTCCATTATCTCAAGTTGCTCCAAGCCCTGTCCAGCCTGGCCTTGGACATTCCAGGGATCCAGGGGCAGCCACAGCTTCTCTGGACACCCTGTGCCAGGGTCTCACCACCCCCACAGCCAAAAATTTCTTCCTACCATCCCATCTAACCCTGCCCTCTGGCACTGGGAAGCTGTTGATAGAAACCTGTGTCTGGCTTACATGGAGCAGCTTCAAGATTGATCAGATGAATCTGGTTCTTTGTATTCAAATTTACAAATCAAGCTGTGATGGATTAAGCCAACATCCTCACAACTATTGGGAAAAGGAGCAAGAAAAGAAGAGGAAAAAACCCCCCAAGCCATACAACTGGGAAGTGAGGCATCTATTGAAGAGCTCCTTCACAGGCTGCTTCCATTAATAATCTTCAGTGGCTTCAAGAAAGTTTGTCAAAGTAATGCAGATTTAGTGCTGCCTAACTACATCAGGCTGAAGGACTTTGGAGGGTGAAATTCCTGAAAGCCAGATATAAGTAGAGCTGCCTTTTTCCCTCTCCAGCTCCTGCAATTGCACTCGTGCTTGGGGATTACATCTGTGGCTCTTAATAAAGCTGCCATTGTTTCTCTGCTGTGTCTCTGGATAGTTGGAAACTAATACTCCAAACACAATAGAAGAGCAAAAATGGACGGAATAAATGAGAACCAGTGGCCTAGTTTTGACCACTGCTATCCCCTGACAGTAGCCTCTGCAGCAGTGCCTGCATGCTGCCCAGCATCTAATTATTTTTCAGGGACGTAGGAATTTGATAAATTATAGGATGTGGTTCCCTTCCCCCCACGTACTTTAATTTTACATCTACCAGTGTATAACTGTAATTATTTCTCTGAATAAGATCTTCAGCTTTTTTTTTTTTTTCCCTCAATAGTCTCAATCTAAAGACAGATGCAACATCAATTAGGAATGACAGGAATGATTTCAGCAGACATTTGAATCCAACACAAACATTGTGCTCTCCTCCACCTGTCTTTCAACATGACATGAAGTCATAATAATCTCTTATTTCTGGCATTTGAATAGCTTTGGAAAGAAGTGCTTTTTATGCAGAAATAGGCACAGGATTCATGCAGGCAGTGCCGTGGAGGCCTGAGGTTTGGTGAGTCACGCTTGGCTTTGATGTGGAGTGCTGGTGGCTCCTGTTTCCAGCAGGATAAACCCTTGGTGGTGGTTTGTTGCTGCCAGGGCACCCCAAAGAGAGCAAACACCCTCAGGGATGCTGAAGGCTGCATCAGGCAGCTGATGGTGCTGGGAACTGATCTGGGAATGTCTCCTGGATGTGCTCTCTGGGATGGGCTGCTCCCTCTGGTCTCTGTCCCATGGACTGTGTCACCTGCAGGTCCCATTGGCATCTCCCACCCATCTCCACCCAGCCCACGTGGCCATGCCAGGGCCAGAGCCAGAGGCCACCCAGGTCACCCTGAATCTGCCTTGCCCCCCTTATTTGGACATTTATTGCTGATAATGATTTCTATAATCACACATTCATGTTTTCCTTGCCCTTACTCTCTTCTCTTTCCCTGGTACTCTTACTGCTGTTACACTTCTGTGGTCCCTATAAATTCTGTTTAAATTGGATTTGAGATTAGCTCCATGTGCTTTCCTAAGCAGAGACTCTTTTGCTGCTTCAGTCTGTGAAAGGTAAAGGCAATTCACTAAGAACACAAGAAAGCACTGCCCAAGCTGTGGATCAGCTGCTCAGAGGGTTATGACAGAGCACGAACAAGAGTTCACAAAGAATTCTTGATGCTTTTCTATCACTTTTTGCATCTTTATATTTATTCCTACCTGAGGCAAACCCTCAAGTGTTTGACTCAGAGCCAGTCAGAAGCACCACAGCACAGTTCCTGACAGCTCAGCATTTAAGAATGCTGAAGAATGAGAAAATCAGTGTGGGGAGGGCAGCAGATAGAAGAAAACATAAAGGGATCTCTCATAAAATTAAATGGAAACATTAAGAATTGATGGCTGCTCATCTAGTCTGCAAATAAGCTATTTTTGTTTTTATATAGTGAAACTACTCAGCAGAGAGAAAGGCAGCCACACTCCCATTAACTGTGAACTTCTGTGGTGTTCTCAAATACTTTTTTTCACTAATTTTTTTTCCCCAAATTGGTGCCATGGAGCTTTTCCTTCTCTTGCTGAGCATTGCTCACCAGTGGATTCAGAGGGCAACTCCTGAGTGTAACAACCCATCAGTCTAAATGAAAGCTCCATGATCTGGTCCTAAATAATGAAGAATAAGCCCTTCCCTGCAGCCAGGGAAAAATTCTAAATGGTCCCTTCTCTCATCTGTGCAGGGCCGATTTCTGCACCCATTAATGTAAGTGTTTTTCTGCAAGTAATACACTTAGAGCCTAATGCACCTCTGTGGAGCTCTAATCCTACCCCTATTTTTAATTATCTAGAGAAATCTCCAGGTATGAATCACCCAAACTGGGGAATTTATGCAATAAAAGCTTTTGAGGCAAGATACTTCCTCACAAGAAATGAGGTAAATCAAAATGTTTGCTGAAATTAAGGATGATCAGGTTCCCTTTGCCCCAGGGTGCTCTCCAGGGTGCACTTGTGCAGGAGAAGAGTTGCTCTGAGCAGGCAGGGCAGACCTGCAGAAAATGGTGCTAAAAGGAGGCAAGCCCTGCACAGCCCTGCTTCATCTTCAGAGCTTGCCTTTCTACTTCTCACATGCTGGGAATGTTTTCAGGCCAGGTGGGAAGAGAAAGCTGGGGAAGATCTAAGCAAACCATCAGCAGACAAACGGGAAGAACTTGTAACTGGGAAAACCTGGATTGTTCTCCTGGTGGGAATGTTTGAGGCCCTGAGCTAAACATGGGTGAAGAACAGCTGAGCAAGGGTTGGGGCACAACCAAAGCCTTTTGTGGTCAATGATGCTGAAATTCTCCCTTTTTCCCTTGGTGTGGAAAGTGAAGGAAGATGTTTACAACATTTTTCACTGCAAACACTTTCACCAATAACAGACATATATCATAGAATCCTAGAATCATGGAATGGTTTGGGTTGGAAGGAACATTAAAGATGGTCTTGTTCCACCCCTTGCCATGGGCAGGGACACCTTCCACTGTCCCAGGCTGCTCCAAGCCCTGTCCAGCCTGGCCTTGGACACTTCCAGGGATCCAGGGGCAGCCACAGCTTCTCTGGACACCCTGTGCCAGGGCCTGCCCACCCTCACAATAAAGGGACTATAAAGAATATTTCTATTTTTTTGTAATATACAATCTAACCCTCCTCTCTGGCAACAGGGAGCCATTCCCCCTTGACCTGTCACTACACGCTCTAGTAAACAGTCTCTCTCCACTATATAAATATATATATATACATACACAGACCCTGCATTTTACCTTGCAGGCTGTTTGCTGAGCTCTCTTCCCTCTCCTCCTTTCACACCCAGCATGCCAACAGCCAGGATTTAGTCTGCTGAAATGTGCACAAATAATTCTTCCCCTGGTCCTCACCCACATTTATTTATAGGTGACTATTGTACACACAGCTAGGCTTATATATAGAATGTCTTCATATGAAAATGGAAAAGGTTTGGGTACCTCGAGCATCAAGTCTCATGTTTTTAGAGCCCATTAAATTAACATCACCCAGGATGCCATCCAAGCTGTATCTTCTCTCAGAAATTTAAAAGCTGTCCTTTATTAAGCAAAATTAAACCCAAAAATAAATACAAAGATAAATAAACTTGTGTACCTTCTGTGTTTGTAAGACTATTACTGCAATGATTTGCATACATGCTGAAGTTTAGCAGTAGCCTTGCTGCAGCTGCTAATTATAGTCTGAGGGTCTGATCCAACTCCCACTGAAGGAGTGGCAAAAATCCAACTGATTTCACAAAAGGTGAAATATATCCAAAATCTGGCACAGGACAAACACAACTAAACCTCACTCAGCTGAGAATCAAGAGCCCCCAGACACCTGCCAAGGAAGACACGGACATAATTAATGTCAGGACATCAATGAAATCTTTGATATAACTTCATAATTCATATTTTTGAAAATTAGCCCTATATCAGCAGGAACCATCCTTAAAGGTTCCTGTCAAAGAGAGAATTTTTAAGCACAGCCTGACATTAAAATCTTATCAACTCACTTGAAATTAAGTCAATGAAAAATTAAAGCTAATTTCTAATAAGCTTATCTTACATTCATAGACTAAAGGGCACTTGTCGAATTCAGAGAGTAAGCACACCTTTTCATCTGGAAAAGATTTTCACTCCAGAAAGGCAGAGGCCAGAAGAGAGGTTAAAATGCACCATTTTAGACTGGCTCTAGAAATTTCTAGTTTTCCTGTCCGTTTAAAGCTAATGTAAGGATACAGAATAATCACAGAAATAAATTATTAATTTAAAAATCTGGGATAAAACTGCCAGAAGTGATAAACGCAAAATATGGTGTAGATAATGGGATTAGACATCTAGAAAATGCATGTTTAATAGGAACTTACTATTACTATTCTGATATTTTAGGTTCTGTCTTACAAACCAATGGTGTGAAACTGTCTGATGGGGAAAAAAGTCAACCCATGACATTGTGAATTCTAAACCACTGTGTATCTTTAGTTAAAAAGCTGCAGGTGCATGAAACAAGTCCTAGATTTTTTTTTCTGGATTTAAATAGGCATGGAAAACCAGCTCCCAGTTTTATCATCACACACATGGGGTTGATCTGCTAATGATGAGAGAATTATTTAGGTTTCAACCCAGGGCAGCCAAGGACAGGATTTGGCCCTAAGGTTATAAATTGGATACAGCTGCAGTGGAAGAAAAGTCATATTAGTACAAACAAAATGCATTTTATGGGAAAGGTGGGTTTTTCCTTCAAGGATTTTTTCACCTTCTCGCGAAGAACTCAGAGGAAGAGAAGTTAAAAATACCTTAGAGCTCCCCGTCAAAGTGGTCACTGTTGCTTTAAAATTCAAAAAGGCTTTCCCCTGAGTAACAGGCTTATCAGTTTTCCTGAATTAATGTGTCCACAGGAGGGAAGAAACATGTTTCTGTGTTTGAGTGACAGTGCAGATGTCACCGGCAGCCTGCAAATGCTGCCAAGCCCGCAGCCTGGTCCCTTGGAGCTGCCCTGCCCTGTGCCCAGCAGCACCTCCTGACCCCATCCCTCCCCCAGAGCCCAAGTGCAAATCCTACAGCTCCACACTCCCCGAGCCACTGCTGCAGCTCTGGACATGATGAGAGACAACCAGGGCTTGTGTTGCTGGCAACGTGTGGAAGTTATTGAGGTTGTAAAGGACAGTGAAATGTGTATTTTGAGTTCCTGTGTGGAACGGCGAAGAGGGAGGCTGCTCTTGTGAGACAGGAAAGAAGCCTGGAGGTGGAAAGCACCAAGGTAATAACAAGATGTTTGTTCCTCACCAACATGCATCATTTGCATACCTGTGTTTGCCATCCTGATTAATTAAGGAAAATCTATAAGGGCTTCTTTTATAATTAACTATGGGATGCACACTTTTATGTTTTCCATCTCACATCTACAGCACCAGTCTAATTTTCCCTACACATCTTTGGGATGCTAAAATATAGAGAATAAACTTTGGCTTTGGATACTGAGAGAAGCCTCTGGGTACCCCAGCTCAGTGGGGAACTGAGATACCATCGCCACAGCAGCTCTGCAAAACCAGAGCACCACACCAAAAAAGGCAGAACAAGATGCAGATAAGACAGCATTTCAGATTAAAGGAATTCAGATAAACAGGATTTTAACTGACCTTAGCATTTAGAGGAATGGAATATATCCCCCTGCAGATCACTTCCCATTTAGTCTCAGTGTAAGGGCTGAAAGGGTAACAGAGCACACAGTGCCACAATTAACCTGCAGCACTTGGCTCATGGCAGGGAGAGCAGAGCTCAGTGTGAGGAGCAGCCAGGCCTGTGGCTTTCCCTCTGTGCTCTGTCTGGGAGCAGGATGTGTGACTGGGAACAGGGATGGGCTCAGGTCTTGGGGGCAGGATGGGCAATGGCTGGGTGTGGCTTCCCAGGGAGCCTAACCTGGCTCTGGTCAAGCACCTCCAGAAATGAGAGGACAGGCCAGCAGCTATCACTAATTTAATTATTGAGGGATTACTGAGGGAAGCAGCTAAAGGCTCTATCTTTAACCTGTTGGAATTGGTGAGGAAGCCATTTCTGGTACAAAACCTGCTGCCAGCAGCTCCTTGAGGAAGGACCAAGCTGAGGGGGTTTGCACTTCATCCTGCATCCCCACAGGGCTTGGCTGGAGCTGTCCTCTCCAGAGCCACAGCATTGTCATCCTGCTCAGCCAGCAAGGCCACCAGGGCAGCTGGTGCTTTCCTGTCCACATTCAGGTTATTTATGAAGTAAGAGGAGCCTAATTGAAATGTATGACTTTGTCATTGTCATTGAGCATCTGGGAGAGAAGATTGCACCTGGGAAAGATGAGACTCATCCTGCTTCTCCAGGAGCTGTTTGCTTGCAAAGGACTTGCAGGAGCTGCTCCACCACGCAGCAGTTCTGTTTCCATTCCCTCTGTGGATTCAGTGTGTGCAGGATCCCTAATTAACCAAATGTAATTAGCACTGAGCATTTTCATTTCAACCTGAGTGTACATAAAATAACACCTCTTCCACAAACGCCTGGTGTGCTGGGAGCTCTGAAGAACCAGTGCACACACACAGAGCTGCAAGCACAGAAGTGTCTGTACCTAAAATGCATAGCAAAGGGGGAGAAGGAGATCCTTATTAATCCTTAGAAAACAGCCTGAGCAGTCAAGACTTGATCCTCTGAGAGTTGGACTTTTCCTTTTCAACCCAGCACTAGATATGAACACCTCTTCTCTGGATTTCCAGGGTACTATTTGTGTACCTGAGGTCACACATGTGCAACCTGGACAACTCCATCCAGCACAAGGCTGAGCCCTCAGTGTCACTGCATCCCACATTTCCTTCCTGTGGAGGGAAATTCAGCTCTGCATGCTGTCAGCAGGTCACAGATCTGATTCTGGCCAACATTTCAACAAGTTTCACTTTGTTTGCACCACGTGAGAGCATTTTGCCAACATGGTTTTAGGTTTCTGTGCTTGCTGTGCTATCTCCAAAGCCATTGGTGACACCACGTGCCCAAGCACTTGGCTGGGTAATTCCCAGCAGTACCACCAGGTACAACCATCTCCCCATCTGATCTAACTCCTGCCTTTGGCTCACACGTGCAATTCCCCAGGGGAGCTGATGGGAAGGGAACGTGCACATCGCGGAGCAGCTCGTTGCCTGTGTGCTTATTTATGCATCCAGCTGCTTTGCACAGCTTTGTGATCTCCTGCTCCAGACGTGGGGATCTCTTCATCATCTGCCCATCTGCCAGGTACACTCAGCTCCTGAAAATTACCTTCCCCCAGCTGGTATCCACAGAAGGTCATTGTCCTGAATAATAGCCTTGATGGGTGGCAGCCATGACATAATAAAAGGATGGCAGAGTGCTGTTAACTTACATTGTATGCTACTCTTGACATGGCTTTTTCCTTCTTTTCCCAGTCCTCCTCCATGCTCTTACCATCTATCAGTCCCTGAAGGTTTATATCAGTAACATCCTGAAACCACTTTAAAGAAAATGGGTTCAATCTTCCCCTTGATCTTTACATAAGACACGGACATCAAGAGGGAGTCCCACGTCTGGGATGAACATACAGAATACGCTGTTTCAGATAAAGTTTTGTGGCTATTAGGATCAGAAAGCCACGTGAATTCTCTCTTTGGTGTGAGTGGGCAGGAAAGCCTTCAGAAGTTCCATGATCCTGAACTTTTCTGATCTTTTTCAGGCCATGCCTAATTAGTACCAAAATCAGAAAGCAAAAATTTCAGCCTGAATTATTTATCACCTCATATTTATAAAATGCACCGCAATACACATCATGGCCCAGTTCACAACAACTGCAGATAAGATTAATCTTTCACTGATGCCACAGTCCTTAATATGAAAATATAATTATCTAGCTGAAGAGTTTCTTAAATTACATACTTTCAAACTGGTATGAGCAGAATTTATCCTTGCGTCTGGTGCTAAGCCAAGTGGAAAAAACATTAGAACAGAACTGACAAAACACATGTTGGTTCTGTCTATCAACATTTCACCTTACAGGGTCCTGTCAACATCTCAACTCCAACCTGGTCTCGAATCTGATTATAGTATTTTCCTCCCTGAAATGTGATCCTGAAGAGAGGAATTCCAGAATTTCAGGAGCACATTGAAGGATAAAGTTCTTAGGCTGCAGCAAGTCCCCAGCAAATTAATATGCATTTATCTTGCCCAATATGGAAATTAAAAGAAGAAGGGCATCAGAAATTATTCTTACCTTTAATTAGAGTAATTAGTATCTACATTTGATGTCCATTTACAGATGTGCATGGGAGTGAGCATGAAGTTTTTGCTGCAAAGGCCTTTGAGAAAAAGCCACACCTTCAGTCTGCATTACCTGCAAAGGTCATTCCCTGCAGTTTCCTCTAGAATGTTACATCCAGAAGATGTGTAATAAAGTTTTAGAGTAGGTGTGAATAAATACCTCTCTTCAAATTACTGTACTTTTAAAAGCCATTTTTTCCCCTTGAAGAAACTCACAGTGACTACAGGAAAACCCACCAGCTGTTTCTCTGCTGATCATCAATAATGCACAGTAGAGTTTTAAAGCCTGATAGATGAATATATTGATGGCAAAGAGGCTCAGAGAAAGATAAATGCAGCCCAGCCAGTGAGAAAGGCAGGAGAATGAAGGAGGGGACACAAGTGAGCTTCTAAAATGGATTTTCTTGGAGGAAAAGTGTCCTTTTCAGGGATACATGCCCAGTATCTTTGAAAAGTAGTTTTGTTTTACACAATGTGTAGAATTTATTATTTTCCCATTTTATTTAATTCTTTAAAGATTGTTTCCATTGTATTTTTTAGGCAAAATTTCATTGCTTTTGCTTCATGCCCCTGGGAGCTGGGCTGCTGTGGGATGTCCTCTCCACCAGAAACAGAGGCCTTGTGTTGGTTTAAGGCATAAATCGGTGGGGAAGGTGACAATATCCCAAATGCTGGCTGCCTGGTCAGCCTGCCTTGCTCCAAGCATCCTTCCAACTTGTACTTGTTTGAAAAACAATTAAATTTTCCAAGTGACTTGCTGTTAATAGAAATGCATTTTGACTGCCAGTGCCACTGGTGGTTCTGCAGTATATGGAATATAACTTTATTTCCACCCAGGGCCTCGGCAGAGAGCAGAGAGAGATTAACCAGCACTTTAGGCAGCAAAGTGTGAAATGGTTGGGTCAATAATTTGCCCCTTACTGCCATCAAAGGCTGGCAAAGAGAACATCAGTGTGGAGTCAAGTGCAGGTCTAATTGTACTGAGATCTCCAGCCTGGACTCTCCAACTTCTCTGAATTTTCCTTCCTGTTCCTGTGTAATCATGAGAGCTCTGTCAGACCAGCATTAATCTGCTCTCTGCAATTACTCTGTGACCAAAAGCTTTGGAAAATGGGAAAAATCTGGGTTTTGTATGATGGAGCAGCTGTAATGACTCCTCAGAAATGCCCTATCTGCATCCCAGGTATGGTGGGCCCAGGATTCACCATCTCACAGCTGCACCCCTGTGGAAAGGGCAGCTCAAGGAGAAAAACTCTGCAGGATTTCCAGCTGATCTGCATCCCTCCTGAGGATGCTTTTCCAGAAGGCTAACATCTGGCTGCAGGTTTGGAGCCATCTTTGACTCATCTGAATACAAATTTAATGAATGCCAATGATTGTCACCATCACAAGTGATTTAAATGTGGGCAAGTTCAGCTGATCTTGTCTCAATCTATTATTTAGAAGTTTGCAGTCACAAGTCCAGGGCTATACCTGATGCAATAGCAAAGCAAAACGATCCACCCCAAACCCCCAAAGCCCCAAATCAACCAAACCCCAAGGTTTACAAAGGCAATTACTGTTTTACCTGTCCAGCCTGCGAGGCAGCAGCAGTACCCAGTGACAGGATCACACCCATCTGCGTGGTTACAGTCACAACGCTCGCTGCAATTAAGGCCATATGTTCCATCCTTCAAAAATATAAATAAAAAAGCCTCTCAGTGATCAGCTTTTTGTTCTGAAATGTGCAAAGTCATCTGTCATGTCCCACTTAATGCTGAGTCGCATTTTTTAAATTAACATACAGAGAGGACAGAAACTCAGTGCCTAATGTTTCTATACAGAACCAAATGAGGAATCACTTTAAAAAATGATGTTCAAGAAAATGCAGATAAGGCAGCAATAGCTCTGATAAAATACAATGCAAAGTATAATACATCCAGCTGACTGCTAGAACCCCAATCTGTTATTTACACATGATTTCCTTCAGACATCACAGACAAAATGAGATACTGCCCTGCTCTCTGCTCAGCAGAGCTGTGGGGACTGTGATTTAAAGGGGTTGTAAGAGCACCCCAAATTGTTATTTGCACTCACAGGACAAGGCTGGTCACAGAACTCCCCCTGCCATCCTGGGGAGCAGAGGCAGAAGCCATCGTTGGGCCTGCAGGATGCTCCATTGCTGCAGGAACACGTCTGGTTGCAGTTCAGACCCCAAGTTCCACTTGAACATGGAATAGAGCAATCCACTCCTTGCCACCCTAAGGAAACAGGGGAGAGAAACAGCATCTGGGAAGTTTTCAGGAAAACAGCAAGGAAGGCAGGTGGCAAGCTGCAGCTCTTCATTTCTAGGACTAGTTTCTTGGTGTAAATTAAGACTAACTTGGGGTCAAAGACTGATCCTCTTATTGTAACCTTCCAGCTTCATCTCCCAGCATCTCTACACACCCATGGAGGTATCACTGGGTTGGCTCTAACCAGTTGAAGGTGTCTGAGGCCTTTCTGGGAATGCTGGGACAGTCTCTGTCAGGCTGGAGACCTAACCCACAGGGCTGCAAGAACTTTCCCTTTGATGCTGCCTATTTCTTACCTCCTATTTTTTTTTGAGGATGCTACTTAATATAAAGCAGATATTACACCTAAAATAAGACCAAGGCCATCATTTTTAGCCATTAAGGCTCAAATCTTAACTACCAGGAGCACAATGACTTTCATTACACTGCAGCTCTACGTAATGGAGTTGAGCAGTAACTCATGGTTTATACACCCTCATTAAATGGAACTCTACAGTGATCCATTAATTCATGTTTGAAATGCCAGATTTTATTGTTATTTGCCTCACTTCTGTTTTAGGGCTTATGTATGTCATGTAGGCATAGCTCATGTTGGGATTTTGGGGGACAGAAGAGACACTGTGCCATGGAGCAGTGCAAGATTTCTCAGGTGGTTGCTGCATACAAGGGTTGTGCTCACCACCACCAACAGGAGGGAATCATGGATATGTGTGGGAAGGAAAGATGTCAGTCACTCTGGAGCAGGTAAGACTTCTTGTTTCTCAAATAAATGACAACCCTGTGCTGGCTCAAGAGACAGAGGACACCTGCACGTGGCTGGGGTGTCACCATGTCAGGAAAGACAAGCAGGAAGTTACCTCCATTCCTGTGCCCAGTGCCTTTGGAATCCAGGAGAAACAGGGCAGCAAAGGGATAAAAACCCAACAGCCTGGGGATTGTTTTGCTTTTCCTCTGGGGGAGGAGCCATGGCTCTGCCAGCACACTTGGCTCTGTGACCCATTTCTGCAGCAGAGCAGAGAAGTCTGGCCCCTGTTCAGGCAGAGACTGAACTCACAGCCCAGCCCCTGTTGAGCTGGGATACTTGGGAGGACAAGAAAATAGTGGAGCTCCTGACTGCACAGCTGTGCCACTTTAAAAGGGGACAGGCACTGATGCCAAACGGCAGGGACTTGTGAAATGTGAATTTTGTTTACCTTCTTTGCAGTAGCACAGCCCATCCACAGGGGAACAGGCACCATCGTTCTTGCAATTACAGACTGACGAGCAATTGGTTCCGTAGGTTCCTGCCGTGCAGGGAATGGTGCAGTCATCTCCCTGCAACCCAGAAAAGTCAGAGTCAGCTAAAGCAAGCTGGCATGCAGGAAATTCCCAGCTCGGCACAGGGAGGCTTTCTCTCTCCGAACAGCGAGCAGAGTGTTGGGAGTTGATTGCTGAGTCTTCAGCACTTGAGCAGCCACTGCTGCTTCCCATGATTATGATGCAATTAGTGCTTTGATTGACTTGGAGGAAAGGGACAAGTTTCTGGCATTCATTCAGCAGGAGGTGGGGAAGTTACAAAAACAAACCTCCTAGAACAGATGTTAGATCATTAAGCAAAACATCACTTATGAAACACTAATCACAAAATATACAGTCTGAAACCGTGCAGAGATTGCTCTGCGTTTCTTGGAAAATATATTCTAAGAATAGGGTTGTTAAAAAGCTAAAGGATCTTGTACATGCTCATCTTGCACAGATTGGCAGAGAGGAAAACGACATGGCAGGTGCATCAGAGCTTTTTGATGCGTAGCTGGTACCTGCATTTGTTTTCAATTAATTTGCATGAGATTGTGACTTTAGGAAGGAGGCAGAACGGGAGTGATGTGTATGTCAGAGGCAGGAGGAACACAGCAGAACACAGAAATATGGGCTCTGTCCTATTTCTGCTCGAGGCGTGGGCGAAGGGAGGGAAAAGAGAGTAAATACTTCTATTTTACAGAAATACAGAATACTCCAACACTACACTCTGGTACACTGCATGCACTGATCAGCTTGTGTGGCTGAAAGGAGAGACACAGTTCTTACTAATACTGTTGATCTGGTACAACAAGGGAATTAAACTGTGAGCACAATACAGTTTAAAGGAATTGTGGTTTAACCTCACTAATTGAGGTTTAAGCCTTAGTAAAGTTACTGAGTCCCATAGTTGGGGCTACATATATTAGCATGTACAAGGTATTTCTGCTTCCTTTTCCTCTGTGTGTAATCCTGACTTTCACGTTGCAAATTAGCTCCTAAATTTACTACTTCAGTGAGTCAAACTTAAATAATTCAGTTCTATGCCAGGGAAAGTGAAGGTACTACAAGTTAAAAGGTAACTCCATTGCATGCTGTGACCTCTGCCATAGCTCAGGGGAAAAGATACTGGTCCAAAAGCATTTTTGCAGGTGAGAGGCTTTGCTGTTTGATAGGAGGATCCATTTATCAGGAGAGAAATGCACACCATGTCAGCTTCCCTATGCTGTGACAAGTACCTCCAGGAGCCTGTATATCACACATCAGACACCCAGACAGCACAAGGAAATATGAACAGATTTCTGAGCACCATAAACCCCCATCTGCTTTGCTGTAGCAGTTCTGCTTCTCACCAGCGTGACTCATCCTATTTTATTTAATTTTATTTTAGACCAAAAACTTGATTTCAGGGGGAAGGAAAGGCAATGGTTAAAATATACTGCTCACAAGTAAATCCTGCAAGCCCCTGATTTTTGAGTGAAGGCCCTGTTTGTAAAAGATGCTATCTTTGACCTTGGTGGAGTAAAACAAGTTCCCCTGAACGGGCCTGGCAGGGAAAGATGCTGCCTTGACAGCCAGCAAATCCAAAGCACGCTGCCCCTCATTACCCTGCCAGCATGCCTATGGAATGAGCTCCAGGAGCCCGGGCTGGCAGAGGGGCACTCAGTCTCCACGCCTAATCAATCCTCTGCCTTTCTCCTGTGTGTGACAATTAGACAGCCAATTAGTGCCACTTAGGAACCCTTATCGGGTGTGAATGAAACTCCCAACTCATTTCATGTACTACACAGAACTGCTGGTACTGCTAATAATTTCTGTGACAACTGACCTTATCTGGATTTGAACTAGTGATCCAGAAGGAAAAGAAAATTCCTTTGAAAAGGAAAGGGGAGCAGAGTGATGTGGAGTTAAAACATCCTTTTGGGAACCACATTCACCAACCACAAAACCACAGAATCATCAAGGTTAGGAGAGACCTTCAAGATCATCCAGTCCAACCATCAATCACCCCAAAACCACATCCCCAAATGCCACATCCAGACACCTCCAAAGCACCATCTGGGCCAGGGCTGGAGGCAGCAGGAGGATTTCCAGTGTCTCAGCTGACGTTCTGTGACCACAGAGCAGCTCATGTTGGGGTCAGTGCTCCCTGGCCAGGCACAGCTGGAGAGGATTCTCTGCTTTTCTGTAACCACTTTGGATATATTAAAGAAAAAGGATACAACTGCCTGAAAGGGGGTTGCAGTGAGGTGGGTGTCATTCTCTTCTCCCAGCTAACAAGTGGCAGGACAGTAAGGTGAGGAAATGGCCTCCAGTTGCACCAGGGGAGGTTAGATTGGGTATTAGGAAAACTTTCTTCACAGAAAGGGCTGGCCAGCATTGGAACAGGCTGCCCAGGGGAGTGGTGGAATCACCATTCCTAAAGTCTTCAAAAAACATGTGGGTGTGGCACTCGAGGACATGATTTAGAGGTGAACACAGTGGTTGACAGTTGGACTTGGTGGTCTTAGAGGCTTTTCCAACCTCAGAGATTCTGTGATTCTCACAAGCTGAACATCAGGCTGTTGATTCCATGCCTTTGAGTTTTGGCATTTACTTTAATGTGCTTGGCTTTATGGACTGACAGAGGCTGGGCATTCTGGCTGCCCACTTACTTTGCAAGCAAAACTTAACTGCAAAAAAATACCTGGTTTAATGAGATTTCTATCCCTGGGTTTGACAAGCGAGACCTTCAGAGCTCTCTGAGTGACAACTGCCAAATACACTTAACTTCTTAATTACTTAAGAGGAAAATGCACTTGAACTATAGCACTGGCTCTAAGATTTTATTAATTATAAATGCACACCTTGTTATTAACATTTTGAACTTGATTTGGAGGAATGACCTCTGAAATGAAATGCATTCAGGTACTGTTAAAGATATGTAAATTCCACCTCCCTCTCACCACCTGCCCGAGTGGATAATGCTGCAGTGTGTGTATCCAGCTGTTAATGAGTTATATATTCTAATAAACTAATTTCAAATTGTGTGTATTGAATCTTCACTCGTGCAATATGGTACTTTATATTTCTATCCTATTTAGTAAAATTAATCAACAGCTGTGCTCCTTATGTTGATTATTCTTTTTTTTTTTCATTAAGATTGGGAGGTTAATGAGGATACTGCAATGCCTGGATGTGGTATCCATGCTAGGAAGGAGTAGCTAATTCAATCAAACATAAACCCCTGGAAATGTTAAAGCTATATTAAGAAATTGAGCTATAAATAACTTGGTATTTTCCATCTCCATGTTCCAAGTCAGAATGACCCACATGGACATCACAAACTTTCATTTTTTCACAGAAGTGCTTCATTTTCAATATTTTCACTCAGAAGGCCCAGTTTATCAAAATAAACCCCAAAATCTATCCACTGGGTTATTTCTAATTTCAGGGGTGAAATCTGACTATAACATAATGGAAGAGCTCTCTTTTGGGGCTGTGGGGTCATGGCCAGCTGTGGAAATGCCCTGCTCTGGGTGGATCAGCACAGTCCTGCCTTCTCTGCATCACACCTCCTCAGTCTGGGAGATGTCACCTCAGTGCCACCAAGGATGGGGTGTCCCACACCTCCACCTCTCAGAGGTTAACACCACTGAGCCTCTTCTTGTTTGAAATCCAGACCTGATGGGAGCACCCCAACATGGCAAAGATGGAGGAGGGGATCTGCAATCCCTGGGACCCTAAAAGTCCCCTTGAAATCAGACTGAATGTGGCAGTGATCTAAGCAGCCTCACCTATGACTCTCCACATCTGAAGGTACTTCAGGAACACCCATTTCTGCTGGAGCCCTTCCCAGCAGCCCGAGAGCTTTGGGCATCCAGTTCTTGTTCTGCTAATTCTCCCCCATGGATTGAGGGAGAGGTCCAAGGAACCAAAGTCCATTAATAACTCAGGCTGCCAGCTCACATCTATCAGCATCAAATATTAATAGACTCCAAGGGCCACAGCATCCATCTTTCAGATGGCAGTCAATAATATGTCTTGTTTCTGTTCAGGGAGAGGGGAAGATTTTTTTTCCACCAAAATTATTATTGTTCAATATTAGTAGAGCTTAAAGACACAGAGCTGCCTTAGGTGTTGGCTGTGTTAACAAGCTCTGGCTGCTCCAGAAAGTGTTTTCCCTGGATTAATGTTACCTTAACAGATTACATTTTCTTGTTTCTTTTAAAAATACATTCCTGCTATAAGCAGTGATCAACTCCCTTAAAAATCCTGTTCTGGCGATCAATACACAGATTTGTATTTATTCCTGTGCATTTTGGATCAGGCCTTTAAGTCTGTGAAATGCATTTTGAAAGGAAAAATAGAAAGGGTATTGCAGACCATAAAGGGAGTTAATAACCCAGGAATGGTCAACAACACCCAGCAAAGTCTGCAACCAAACCTGGTCTGTCACAAAGTTTGACTATTTAAGGATGTGAAATTAAGGATTTCAGAAGTAGCTGCAATCTACAGGAATACAATTCCCTTGGAGGGCTAAAGTCAGGTTCCACTGAACTCAGTGGCAAAACAGAAAATCAATTTCTCGAGGCTTCCGCAATGCAGAAGAGTAACAGGATGTTATTGAACCTGGCCTCAAGTTTGCATGACAAAGAGCTGGGTGACAGCTTTGCTCTTGAGCTTTAATCTGCCGAGGTGCTGGAATTCCTCAACTCCCACAGGTTACTGGGGGCAACTGACAGCACTGAAAGGCAAAATATTGGAACCTTTTGTAATCTGCAGTGGGACTCCAACTGATCAGAGGTTTCTAACACAATATCTGATCCCCTCCTCTCCCCCTCCTCGCCAGGCTGTGCAGGTGAATCAGAGGTGCAGCAGCTCAGGGATGCTCCAGCTCAGTGCCCAGAGCACCGAGGGGACAGAAGGGCACAGAGCAGAGCCTCCTGTGTGTGCTGATCCACAGAGCAGCGAGACCAAACGCTGCTGCTGTTTGTACCTGGGGCCTGGGTGCCCAGATAAGCTGATCAGGATGGATTTAGCCCCTACAAATGTGTATTTCTATGTACACACAGCACGTGGGACACCGGTGTGCTGGGACACGGCGCCTGTGCACTGATGCAGATCACAGATCCACTTCTGTATATTTACTTATTTAATTGTGACATTTACAATTAACCCAAAGTGGTTCTCCACAAACATTCCCTCAAGGTAAACATATGGTATCCAGCAACACAAACTGTCAGAACAAACTAATTTCCTTAATGGTGTTCAGTGGAAATTACTGTGCTCTTCATCAGCGGATCAGCAGCAGGGGGAAACTTTGTACTTGCACTGGGCTTGTCCTCCACCCTGGACTCAAACAATTTATTCACGACCTTACTACACAGCATCTTTAGCTTCCCAGACATAATGATGTCCTCTGGCAGAATTCCTTTCCCCTCTGGGTGTTGCTAATTACTCCCTGCAGAGGCCATTATTGGTGCTAATGATAAAATGCAGTAAAAAGCTTGGGGAAGGCTCCTGTGCCAAGTGTTCCGTGTGCAGGTGATTGCTGTGACTGAGCACTGACAGAAGTTCCTTTCCCCACCTTGGAACACGATGTGATGGAGCTGGGCTGGAGTTTGATACACATCTAAAAGGACAAAATGAAACCACCAATGACATTACTCAGCCTCCTTTCCCCCGTGCCCTTTTCGTGGGAAAGACAGGGTGAGGCAGAAGGGATGGGAAAGAGTTTCCTTACTCTTAAAAAGTGACTTTACAGCTCACGACTCATCCAAAGATAGAACCATTGGCAGCCTGAATGCCAGAGTCTTTCATGAAATCATCAACCCCTCCAGGAGCCATCTGCAAAGCTGTCCCCACTCTGCACCTCAGTGGCACTGCAGTGCTCTGAGCAAAACCTGGACATGCCAAGCACAGAACCCTTTGGGAATGAGCAGAACTCTCCCCTTTGCTTCCTATAACCTTACAAGGATTTACAAACCTTTACAAATGGATGTCAGCATTTTATTTCACCTCTGAATTTGTGCTAATATGCTAATTCATACAGTAAATTTCACAGTAAATGCCAAGTTCAGAATTAGTCAGCCTGATACTAATTCTTAAATTTGATGGTGGATCAGAAGTGTTCAGCAGAATATGCACACAAACAAAATGGGAACTTCATTTGTTGTAAAGAGAGAGTAAGCAAAGTATTATAAATAATGTCAATTTTAAGTACTCACAGTACTTTATTAGATACAATTTAATTTCATTTTACTGGTTATAGACTTGGTTATTTAAAAAGCAAAGCTGTGAGCACTGAGTGTGAGGGGAGTAAAAGTTACCACAAAGTAACTCTGGTTGTTATTTTCCAAATTGTTTGTACAAAATCTGGTTGAACTTCATGGATTCCTATTTTGTAAACCCAAATATATTTGCTGTGGCCTGTTACTGGCATAACTCACATTACTCCCTCATTAAAGCCACAGAAGAACCAGGACCATTTCTGGCCTCTCAGGCCCCAGAACACCTGGTTTACTCTGTTTCCCGTTGCAGAGCCTCAAAATTGAGCTGAGATACATTGACAGTATATTTGGGTAATTTTTTTAGGAAAAAAAAAGAGGGAGTACTCAGCCTGTGGTCCCAGGGCTACAATGGATTTCAGAGGAACAATTACCCACCCATCCTCCCAGAAGGGACCTTTCCCAACCCTTGGGAATCCTTTGTCACAGCTTAGGAAAGCCTTTGGATAGGATTTGGCTGCCTGGGGAATAATTTGTACCTATGAAGATGGGAGAAGTTGAGCAATCTGGACCAATCTGGACACTGTGCATGTGGAAAACTGGAATTAAGTGGGCAGAGCTCATGGTTTCCAGCCCAGCAAATCCCAGCTGGGAGGATTACTCTGCAAGGATCTGTGCATCTCAGGAGTCAGGCACTGCATGCTGGCTCAGGGTCCTCTCACACTGGGACTCCACTGGAAATTCATCTTTTCAAGTGGAGGGTGAATGGAATCTCAGCACTCTCCTGTCCTCTGGCAGCTTGCCTCCAACATGCTCCATGCAGCCAAAAGGAACAATGCTCTGGCACAATAAAAATGATGAATAAAGGCAGCAAATCCTAGCTTTGGGAGGGCTTTTTCCCCTCCATGAAATCCAGTGAAAACAAACACTAATAAAACATTCATTAAAAAAATTGGATTTTGCATACTAAAAGTCAGCAAACCTGAGCTGGATTTCTGTCAGCTCGCACTATAATCCCCTTCACCACCAGGGAACACTTTTCTAGTTTGCACTAAAAATATGCCCAATACCAGTCAGTTGTCTGCAATTTAAAAAAATCCATTCCTACTGTACCAGTTACCTAAACATGGTTATTAAAAAAGGAAAGAGAATTCAATAAAGAAAGCAGGCAAGAGATCATACCCTCCCTCCTGCTTCCCGTAAATCAGTGCAGCACTTGCTGGCAAAAAGAAAAAAACTAGACTGGCTTTACAACACTTGAATATCTGCCTGGTTTAGTATTTAGGCTTAACTGCAGAGCCCTTTAGTGTCAGCAAAGCAATGAATACAGCATCATATAATTAAATGTATTCAGAAGGAAAGTAGTGTGGAGAGTACAAAAGATGATCATCAACCTCTGAACAAGAATATTTTTTTATGTAGTCAGCACTTTCCACCTAATAGAATATCACAAAACACATTTATCCAGGAGGGACCTCTCTAAAAAGAGGGGATTGGATTTAGACTGGGTAAACCAGGTAGATTATCAAGGCAGGTAAATCATGTCTGTACCAAGGGGGTTATTCCTGTCCAATGTGGGGCCAGCTGGGAAACCAAGTCCTCTCCAGTTAAAGCAATTTAAAGCTGGAATTTAAAGCTGGAATTTAAACCTGGCATAGGGCCACTGCAGATTTATACAGGTGAGGCAGGGAGCAAACTCTCAGGATATTTTAAACTTAACTCTGGGGAAGCTGTAGAGAGTCAAACATCTGTGGGCTCATTGCTGTCACTATAACCAACTTCGATCAGCTGCTGCTTTAAAATCCTCCAGAACCCACGGCCAGATCACAATTAAATATCCCCAGAGATAAACCAGCCCAGACATCTTGTGCATTACGTCTAGTTGGTGGGAATTATTTACATCCCTGAGAAGAATATCCCTGGCATATGTGTTCTCCTTGATGTGCCCAACAAACCACTTGTGCTCTAACTGGGGATACAAGGCAGATAAATGTCAAAATACCAAACCACAGCCCTTGAATATACTGTGAAGACAAGAAAAAACCTGGTGTCTTTTGCCCTTTTTTAAATGGAGGCATCAAAATTGGGGTTACCACTGTGGCAAAGGAAAGATTTTGACACACTCTGTACACTTCCATCGTTTCCTTCCCCAGATTTGGGCAGCACAGAGCAGTGGCTAACAGGAGCCATTTGGAAATGCAAATTACCATTTCAGTGCCATGCAGAGACCTTCAGAGTGGGAACCCAGAGCTGCCTGTGACAATTCTGCCCCAGCTGTTTAATGGAAGTACCTTTATCTGGAAATTTGAGATGGCTTCTGCTCTACCCACACAGCCTGAGTGGCACAGTCCAAGATCCACACTGTGAAACAACTGTGGCCTCCTGACTTCTTTGCAATAATAAATGTAGGCTCTGGCTGACAAGTCTGAAAAATTCTGCAAAAAAGACATCAGCTGAAACAGGAAATAAAAGGTATCATTTATACCTTCAGCCTCTATGATGTTTTCTGGCAAGAAGATCCACAGTTCAATTATAAATACAAAGGAGAGAAAAACATCTTTATCTGCTTGCTTCAAACCCACTGGCTGATTTTTAATTGGGAAACTTCTTATACTGTGATAAGTAGCAAGAATGCATTCCTTCTTCCCCTTCCCCCATGGGGTGAGAGACCTCTCACATCCCTACCCTCAGTGACCCCTTCTCTCAGCACAATCACCCCACTGTTATTCCCATTTTATGGGAGCCATTTCACAACTTAATTACGCATTCCGTGAGAAGCACTCTCTTTGTTTTTAACCTGCTGTGCAATCATTTAATTGGCTGCCCCTTGTTCCTGTGTTATTAGAAATAGTAAATAACCATTCCTCGTTCATGTTCTGTGCACCATCCCCAGCTCCACAGATCTCTATCGTGTCCCTCCTCAGCCATCTGTTTTCGGAGCTGAGTTCCTGCTTATCGAGGGACTCTATAGAAATGGTTCCATATAAAAGATGATCTTTGTCACCATTTCCATTCTATCCTTTGTAAGCAGGAATCAGCCAAGCTGTGTGCGGTAATTTAAGAATTGGATGTATTATGGATTTAT
Source organism: Entomyzon cyanotis (assembly GCA_024500445.1). NCBI lineage: Eukaryota > Metazoa > Chordata > Aves > Passeriformes > Meliphagidae > Entomyzon > Entomyzon cyanotis. The sequence continues at coordinate 18,355,712 of JAKEPQ010001010.1, forward strand.
AGAATACCCAAAAAATGGCTTTTCCACCCTGTTTTATTCTCACCCTGATCATTCTAACTATTCTATCAAGTGCTCTGGATTCATTGGAGTTTTTCAGACTCATCGAGGGGTTGAGTTTTTCAGAAAACTACCCACGGTGATTGCCTGCTCTCTTTCCCTGAATAGCAGGAATTAAATTAGAACTCATCTTTTGTGTATTTACTTAACATTATTTCCCTATCATCTATTACTCTGCATTGTTAAACACTGAATTTCAACATACCCAGTCATTCAGGAACAGGAACCTTTCCCCAGATTTGCTAGTGCCTTGACAATCCCAATAGTTTTGCTTTATTTGCAAACTTTCTTTCAGAATTCTTCCACAGCTTCACTGTAAAATTAAGGACAACGTCCAAGCACAAATCAGTCCATCAGTGCACACCTGAACTCCTGTCCATATCCCAATGGATTGAGTCCAGGAGGAGCTAAAAGTTCTGGACACAGCAGGAATTCTCAGCTGGCTCTTTGCTGTGAGCACTGGAGCCATGGAAGCAGCAATGTGAATGGAAAACAGGCAGAAGTGGGGTTGATGTTGCAAGCACTTGGTTCTGACCTGCAGGATCCACAGGTGAGAGGATCAAAACAAAAAAAAACCCCATCTAAAAAAGAAAATATGTCAACTCCAAGCTAATGGGCTTTGGGATGTAATTCTGAAAAACTGGTAAATAACCTGGCAACCACACACAGGCAGATAAGAGATATCCCCTTCAAACTCTCACAGATACTCCTAAATCCAAAACCCTATGGCAAAAGAGTTCGAGATCTGGTAAAATTTCAGTTGCTCTTTGGCATAGGAAAATAAACCCAGGATTTTTCCTTTACACATGTCTGATTGTAAAGGACAAAATCTTTGACAGTACAGTTGCACAGAAAATAAAATGCAAAGCTAACCTGTGACGTAAATCCTGTCCTTAGGAGGTTTTAATGAAGTCAGTTTGCAATTTGAACTACCAGGAGTGTCAGCTACCACCACTTTCATGCATAGATCCACAGATAGTGTGGATAAAGATATATGCATTTGGAAGCCTAACAGATGAAAGGAGACACTGCTATTGGCAAGCAGTTCATCCCTCTGCAAAATTCAGATCAAATAACTCAGTCTGAGCAGAATATTGAGCTCCACTGGTACTGAATGAGGCTACAGGAAGGGAAATGCAATTTGACATAGCCACATTGCCAATTAAGGATAAAACACATGAAATATGTCAACTAGCAACAAAGACAGAGGCTTTCAGGCTTTCAGTACCAAGTTGGTTCCTTTGGACCCACTTAGAAAAACTTTGAAGTTATTCAGGTAAATAAAACTGCAGCAGAGCCCAGTGAAAGTAAATATGAGAAGAAAGAGAAGACCTGGGAGCTGCTCAGAGTTCTTATCAAATTATAAACTCCATGTGTGAGTGAATAAGTTCTCATTAGTAGAGGCAGACACTGAGGCAAAGCCCCCTCTTGTGTATCTGGGACAATCCCACTGAAGGCAGCAGTTGTGTTCAGGTAAACTTGGCCTGACAAAGTAGAATTTGAGCTGTCATGGACAATTTCTGCAGCTTGTGCATTGACAAGAGAGTGAGCAAAGAAAATGAAATGGAGTCGCTCATAAAAGGCTCTGTAAAAGTTCCACTGAATTCAAAGAAAGGGCTGCAGATTGCACAGCTGAGCAGGAGCCACCGTGTCCTGTGCATTCAGTGACCTTGTTAAACACTGCAGTACAATAGTTCACCTGCTCAAAAGCATCCAACAAGCGCCCTGAGGTGGGAGCAGAGCCTTTATTGCTGCTCCTACTCCAGGTGCTGCCAGGGCACTGCCAGGGGTTGGGAAAACACAGGCTCTGGAGCACTGTGGCTGCTGCTGCTCCTGCAGAAATCCCTAATTGGGCCAGAGGAGCTCAGGGGGAGAACAGCACCAGGCCTGACAGACAGCACTGATACAAAAACCTGTGTTAAACTGATATAAAAACCTGATATCAAAATCAATAGGGGAGCAGCTTGGTCTGAAAGCCTGGAATACACAGGTGGCCTCCCCATAATGATCTTCCCTGTTGGGATTGGAATGGAGATTATCTCCTCCTGTAATTCAGCAGAGCCAGAAGAATCCATTTGTGAGTTGTTACTGAAATCCTGGGCTCAGCCCACATCCAGCTGCCTTGCACTGAGGTGATGTCCACTGTTTCCTAAATGATGTGTGGTGGTGTCACCCCACAGGTAACCTGATTTTCCAGCTTCACCTGCTGTTTGGGAAAGGTGCAGGACAGTCTGGATGCTCTCACTTTTAGGGTGCTGCTCCAAAAGCCCTCAGTACTTGTGCTCTTTGTCCCCAGAAAAAGCCCTACAGGGACCTGGAGATGGATCACACAGCCACGTCACCAGGCTTGACCCGAAGCAATGGTTTGTGAAGGGAAAATGGTAAAAAGGCTCAATGTGCCAGCAAATTTGCTGGTGGCTGCTGAGGGAAATGGGGATTGTGATGTACACACTGATCCACAGGGAGCTGGACTGAGACCAAGTCATTCCATGCAGGGCTCTGCACAGCCAAGGGAAGATCATTCTCAGTCTGCACTGAGCAGCTTTGGGATGAAAAATTAAATTGTCTGTTATTAGCCCCCATGGACTACAAAAAAAATCAAAGCACAGCCACTGCATACACATAAATATGTTCTTTTGTATGCATTGAGAAGTGGGTAAAAAACTCAGAGGTCATCAGTGAAAGAAAAATGAAAAACTGGTCTATGACTGTGCAAAAATCTTGATAAGTGCAAATTATCTGCGATCAGCTCTATTTATGTGGAAAATGTACCAAAGCATTGGGTGTGAGATGTTTTGATTTCTGTCTCTAAACTCAGACCTTCCAACTTGCAGCCCAGTGGACAGGAAAACTTCTGTCCAACGGGAATGTGTCAGGTCCTTAATTTCAAAAATATTTTCCCAGCTCAGTCTCAGGCTGTATGGAACAGAGAGGGTTTTGCTGCCTGTTTGAGATCCACTTCTTGTTCCACATCTGCTTGTGAAGTAATTTGTAAGCTTAAAAAAACTAACAGCTGAGCTTTCAGACTTATCTCTATCTAGAAGACACCAAGAAAATGCAAGTTCAGAGGAGAGTGAATTCCTCAGAGACCCAAACCAGCAAAGAGGGATCTGGGCTGCAGCATAGTTAGTGTAGGGCCCTGGCTGAGTTGTTATGACTGTCTCACAATTATCAGGACTTTTATCTTTATCCACTTTTTAAACACCAGGTGAATATAATTTTTGACTTCCATCATGGCTTCCCAGGGCACAGCTACATCTTCCATTTTTTAAAGTTATTTTAGTTGAGTTTCCCATATCTCTGTCTTTCACATCACCTCCAGACCTAAAACTGACACTGATATCGGTTATCAAAGAGACTGCATTTCCTTCTTGCTGCCTTTGACAAAATGAGACTCTCAAACCTGTTCAGAACACTTTGAATCCCTCAGGTCTTTTTGGTGATTCTTCAGTTGTATCTCACTACTCCCTGTGTCCAGGGAGGGATTTTCCCTCTTGTGCTGTTTCTGGGATCACCAGGGACAGTCCTGGGCTGGCTTGGCCTTTCCCCTGACTCTTTATTTCAGTGGTAGTTGAGGAATTGGTCAGAGCTACACAGGGATATTCCCAAACTGCTGAAAATTAACTCTACTAAGAACTTTTGGATAACTGAGGTGAAACAAAGTTAAAAGCCAGAACCAGGAAAGAGTTCAAAGGCTGGGAGAATGGGAATCAATTTCTTCTATGTCCTGACTCAATACTCAGCCTTTTCTCAGGCAAAATCCTTTCCTTTTTTTAGGGAGTGTGATCCATGGCCTTTTAACCTGGTTATGCAGTGAGGGGAGTGAGTTTGAGGTCCCTGAGCCCACCTGAGTGTCCTTTGCCAGGTAAAGTGCCAAAGGAGACCTGCCAGTGTTGCTGCAGAGGAGCAGGAGAGGCTGGAGGACTAAGGATAGAAATCTGTGGCAAACAAGGCTCTTGTAGCTCCACAACCTCTAAGACAACTTGTTTTACTTTTATTATCAATTAATAATTCATGCCCTGCCAGCTGCAGCCCATGCTCAGACCCACCTGCACAGCCAGGGTGCCTCTCCTCATCCCCTCTGCCTCCCCTCCTCGCCCTTCTCCCTGGGTTTGAGACGTTGGGTGATGAACACAAATGGGAAACCAGGGAGAAGAAAATGCATCTTCCCCCTGCACCCGGGTAATTCATGAAATGAGACCCTGCAAACCATTCCTGTTGCCTGTGATACTCCAGTTAATTGGACAACTGCTGTGCCAGAGAACCTCTCTCCCACCTACAGCAAGTAAAATTTATACTGGTGGCTGGTAACAAGAACATCTTGATAAAATGGGTGAATTTATTTTATACCTAGAAATGAAAAGAGCTCTTAACAAAGGGGGGTAACTGATATGCTCGGTAAATCAAGGATAAAAGGACACAGGCTCTATTGAAGATTTTTTCCCCTCGTCTTTTCTTTCTAAACCTTTTGATGAGGTGCCCTGTTGCTCTGCGATGAGCTTCCACTGAAGTACTTTTGGAATTATCTCAAAGAGAAATGGATCATTTAAATGAGTTAAAGCCCCCAAACCAGATCTGCTATCTCCAACCTTACGCTCATTTTTTATATTAAGAATTTTGTGAAATTTACTACGAAAATTTATTTTGTGAAAATTTGTGAAATTTATTTTGTGAAATTTGTGAATTTTACTACCGAACCAGGGGCTTATAACACAAAGAACTCTCATTCATTTTTTCCCTGCTTCCTTCTGAAGTGGTGAAGAATGATACATTTAGAATAAAGATGAAAGTTAATATGCAGAAGAGAGGGAATACTCTGATAAATTTGTACCTTGTGTGTTTAGAAAACACCTACAGGCAACGATGCTTCAAATTTCTTCAGACCTACCTGGGACTTGGGTCCTTCAGGGAAAATTCAATTGAAGATAAGATAAGGTGCTCCTCTCTATTTACTCTGTTTTTTTCTTTTAGACAACAGAGAGAATTTTAAAGGTGTAGGACAGAAGAACAAGCTTCCACTTTTCTGAATATAAAGATTGTTTTTTCTCTCCTGTATGTTTTCTTTAGGGACAGAGATGTGGTATGTGCCAGAAGGAAGCAGTTATGGCTGGAATATTCAACAGACTGGACCTCAAGACCTTATGACCTATCAAGGACCACAATCATGGTCCTCCTCATTTTATGGAATGGTAAATTGGTCATTTACACACTGAGTAGGCACAGAGCATACTTAGACTGGTCTGAGTCTGTGCGTGGGTTTTTGTACTGACCAGGAGATTATCCACTGCAAAATTTGGTATGAATTTGCTGTGCATTTGAATAGCTTTAGAGCACTATAATTTATACTAATTTTTACTGAGTGCTTGAGCTCTTTGTGTGCTACAAGGGCTGACTTTTAGTCAGTGTGCAGGTAGGTTGTAAAGTTTTACTCTGATGTAAACCCTGGGAGCAATTTGTACCCCTGTGGTCGAGAAAGCATTATTGTTGAGAAACTCAGGCATGCCAGACAAAATTATGGACTTAATAGACCCAGATGAAGGCTGTGTTTCAGCCCTTAAGTGCCCAGATTCCCACTGAGCCCAGCCAGAGATCCATGCACACAAGCACCTCTATAAGGATATATTTGAAAGGCATTAATTGTGCTTCTAAAATGCAATTTTGATGCAATGCCAACAGATGATGCAAATAGCTGTAGATGCACAGCACTGGGATAAATCTTGGAAAGCTTTAGGGAATCCAAGAACTATTCCAAAAGCTGCAAAATCTTCTAGTAAGAGATCACCACTGCTGTAGTTTCCATACTTTGCTGCCTGTGATTGGCTTGTGTGGGATCTACCAATATAGTGAAGAAATAGAGAAATGTCAAAATGGATTCTTTCATTTTGGTGATGAAGTGCTTGCTCTGCTTGCCAGCATGCAGGGTTCAATAAAAGCAGACAGGTCTTCAAAAAATAGCAGCATAAATAGATGAACTCTTTAAAGTAATATAAGTTCTGTCATCTGGATGTGAAATATAGACCTAAGTGCCCAACGAAGTAAAAGCTGACCGCACATTCCACAAAGTATTGAAAGTTTTCTCGGAGTGTCTTGGGCTGAGAAATGTTTTAACTACATCTCTCCTTCCCACAACACACAGAATGAAAGCATTTGAAGTTAAACCCATTTTTCAAGAGACGAAAACAAAGCATCCATAAAGAAACAAAGGCATAGCACGGGATGAGGTCTCCAAATAGCTGCTGTTTTCAGGGAAGTTGCAATTAGCTGTGCAATGGAAAGGTGAACTCAGTTGTATTTCAATAGCATTTATAATGATTTCAGCAGCTAAAATGCTGATAGGTACGTGCAGGGGGTTGGTTTCAAGATTTCCTTGTGAGACACAAGGTCAGGATTCCTGTGGTCTCCTGTCATATTTAATTCATATCCTCTGGCCTTCTTCACCACGTTTATTGAATTACAGGAATAAAATTCAATGAACCAAAAACAAAAGAAGAGAGAGATGACACGGCAAGTCCTGATTTCTTTTACATCCCTCCTGCACACCTGAGTTCAGTGGACTTGTAGGAGAACATGTTGGAGCAGAATTTGGAAGGAGGGGGAGGTACAAGTTGGCATAACCCCTCTCACCATCCCCATAATTGCATCCAGGTAATTTATTGCAGGCAGCCACCATTTCCACGTGGGAGTGAGGATCCAATTTCTACCAGTCAAGACTCTCCCTAGGTGCTTTTTAGGGCTAATCTGTGCACTCCCTGTGTGTGTTTGCCAGGTTCCTCCTGGTCACAAACGAGATGGCAGCAGAACAGCTTCACAAAACAATTCTTCAGAGCAGCATCGCTGGCAATTCATCACATCAGTGCTAAGAGGAAACCCTCAAATATGTGCAAAGTCCCTCTTGGCATGCTTGTAATGGTGACTCCCTGCAATCATCTTGGTTAACCTGATACAGCCTTTATTCTCCTTTACAAATGGAGAGTATTCCCAACAGGTCTGTGGAGCAATGGGGAGCAGCTCTGTGATTTTGGGGAAGATGATTTTATTGTGTCTCCTCTACTCCTATTTTTAGGAGTTTTTCTTGCCCTCTATGCTGCTTCCAAGAGCTGCCTGGTTTGGGCTGTGGGTCCCTCAGACCTTTCAGCTACTTTTTAAGTCAAATCCACACCCAGTTCTGCTCTGTGGTTCAGACACTCACAGAGGTAAGACAGAACCATCCCCTGGTTCTGTCACATCTGGCACAGTCACATCAGCACCTCACACAAATACCCTGTACTGCTTTAATAGAAATAACACATATAAATATAAAAATAACAGCTGTACAACGCTGCCATTTGGGTTTAGAGCCAGGTATGTGCAAATCTGGCTCTATAGTCTGACACAAAACATTCATTGAAGAAACAAGACAAAATGTTTTGAAATTCTATCCTAAAATGCAAGCTCACCACTACTTTCCTTTGGCATTTTAATTTTTGGAAATGTCACAGCTAATAAATAATGCATTTTCTTTAAGCCACAATATACATTTTTTTTTTACAACTTGAATCTTCTTAAATTTCTAAAAATTAAGTGCTCTGCTCACGTCCATGGCAACCCATGGGATGGCTGCCTTTTCACTTAATACATTTAATAAAGGTGACCAGATGCTTTGTGTTTTTAATGGCTTGTTCTGCATCCCAACAAAATGTCCCTGTTTTGGCTGTGAGAGCAGATGATTCATGCTGAAACCCAGCCCAGCTGCCCTGACACAGGCAGGGTGAGTTAAAAACCCACCATCTGTGCTGAAGGAGTGGGCTGGAGGAGTGCTTTGTCAGGAAAACTCTGTCCTTCCTTGGGCACTGAGTATTCTGGGCAGCCAGTAATCCCAAAGTCCTGTGGGTCCAACCTCTCTGCCTTTGCAGATAAAATGCTGCAGTTATCCCTTTTCCCAGCATATTCTCTTCCTTCCCCCCTTCCTCAGAAGCCCCTCAGCCTGCTCTGCCCTAGGACTGTGTGGATCAAACATTGCTGTAAAATGTAAGATGTTGCTCCTGGTTTGATTCTTTCAATTACATGGCAAAATTCCTGCCCGTGTGGCTGCCTCAGCCAAGCCTCATGCTAGAAAAAGCAAGAGGAATTCATTTATGGCTTTTGTGAATAATTAGCTCTGCCCAGCTCTGCATTAGCAGCACTCCACTGCCAGCTCAGCCAAAGGACACATCCTGAACTCAGAACTGATGCTCCCAGACTCACCCAGTTCAAGGGCAAAACTCTTCCCACAGGCAAAGCTGCCCTGCTGCCTCAGCAAGAGCCAGGCAGGAATAGCTGGAGGGAAGCCTGGCTTGGGGTGTGACACTGGGACAAAGAACTCCCAGCCTGCTTCTGGCCCCACAGCCTTTTCCAGCTCACCTCCTGCCTGCCTGGAGCATCCCAGCAGGACATCAGCACCCCGGGCTGGGAGGAGAAGGTTCCCAGCAACTTCCCTGCACAGCCTGTGCTCTGCAGCTCTTGAAAGAACCATTGCAGCTCATCTGGCGTGCACACGAATGACAAATATGCTTCAGAGGCAATAAATTAGCAATTTCAAGGCTTTACTTCCCCTCATGGACTAATTGCCAGAGATTATAGTATATTATGTGAGAGCAATGATACTAATGCCTAAATATGCTTCAGTGATTATAGAGCTATCCTCAATAACCAAGCTGTTTAAATGTCAATGCAAGAAAGCTCTTTATTATGAGATTAAATATTATTTTGGAGCAATGCAATAGGAACTTCCCAGGCTTTCTGCCTGCACTAATGCTGCCTTGGGGCAATATATATTGGACAAGGTATGTTTTTTTAAAATGTGTACAGTAAAGAGTCCCTAAACGCTGTTGTGCTGCAAATTTGAACAGCATTCCTGACAAGAAGGAGGATCTCGGCATGTTTTTATTTTGTAGTTGTTACTAGCATGCCTTCATCCTTCCTCCACTTGTGTATCAACTACTGTACAGAGAAGATAAATTCTTGTTTTCTGTTAGTGGAGCTGGGAATCAAACCTCAAAGACCTTTTCTTCTTTTTTTTCTCCCTCCCCATCTCTAAGTACCATTATCCTGCACAGATGCTTTTGAGTCCAACCTCTCTCACCTAAATAAATCTGGTATTACCTGGCATTGAGACAACCCTGGAAATCAGATGGAAGATCCAACTTTCAGGTTCAGCTGCTGACACGAGGCAGAGAACAAAACTGTCTTTAAGCCATAATTCCAATTGCACAACTCTGCAGATGCCAGTTGGGGATCACAAGCTCAGGTGTGGAATTAGAAGGAAGGGAGGGTGAAAAGTCTTTGGCATCCCATGAATCTCATCTAGGACCTCCACACTATGGATGTGTCACACAGCTGTGCAGCCTGTCCCTTGATTTCTAGTCAACTCAGTAATTATTACTCATAATTGTTACAACAGGAAATAGAAAATATAGATTGGCCTGTGGGGACAGATCATGTAAAATTAAGAGCACAAAAAGACAACTGCTTGTGAAGTTTGGTGGAATTCTCCCTTTTAAGTAATTTTTTCTTTTAAGAAGTGTTGTTTCTTAAACACAGCCTGCACCTCTCCTCCATGGTGTGCTCCTAGAGCAAAGAGGAGCTTCATATATTCATATCTAGATGACCAGGGAACTTGCTAGCAAGAATTCCATCCTGCCCAGCCTTAGCAGGACTGGACACTGGATCCATGTCCCAATACTTTCTGCTGCAGCCTGGCAATTGCCAACTCTGAATTTTTGACGTTTTCATCTTGGCTGGTTTCTTCAGCCATTTTATATCTCACCTATAAAACGTAATGCTTGTTTACCTCAGAATGTCTGAAGCTCTTTCTGATGCTCAGGTAAAAGACACCTGCCACACAGGCTCAGAAAAGACATAAATTGCTCTATCATTTGTAACATTTTAAAATATCTTCATCTATTAAAATCACAGTGTGACTGACAAGGAACATGCTGAAAGGCCATGAGAATTCTTTCTCTGCTCTTCCAGGCAGACAATAATCTGACATCTTTTTTGTTAGGTCTTGACTTAGAATATACTGTGGGAAACCATATCTTTATAACAGTAATAAACTTAGAACAGTGATGTTAAGCAAACCAGCAGCAGCAATACATTGTCACTGCTCACAGGACAGCGATGCAGCCTTACCACAGAATGGTGAAAATCGCCCACGTTTGGCCTCTTTTACCCAAATATTATCTCAAACCAGCTGAAAATCCTCTTTTATTTTTGCAGGCACTTCCTGAAAGCCCTCCCCACGGCCAGCCCCACTCACCATGAAGCCTGGAGCACAGGTGCAGCTGCCAGTGATGCTGTCACAGTCGGCCCCGTTGTGGCAGGGACAGGGCACCCCGCAGCCCTCGCCGTAGTAACCCACAGGACACGTCTCGTTGCAGTAGAGCCCAGCCCAGCCAGCCTTGCAGCTGCACTCCCCAGACAGGGGGTGGCAACTGAGGAGGAGACAGACATTAGTGAGATGTGGGCAGCGAGGGAAAACACAGCCCAGAACATTTCACATGGCACACCAAGAGCAGGACAAACCTGGAACTCTTTAGGGTGTATAACTTGGGAAGGGAATAGAGAATCTGGTGCTAAATACCAGCCTGGCCCAGCACTTCCAAACACCTGGGAACTGCCCCAGCACTGGGTGGTTTGCACCTTGAAGTTTATGCTCTTCCATTCTCAAATCAGTGTGACTGGGATTACTGACATCAACCACACCATTAACCCTCACAGCTGTAGGACATGAGTTCTGGGGCACAATATTCTATTCTGTTCTATTCTATTCTATTCCATTCCATTCCATTCCATCTCACTCCCACTCCACTCCATCCCACTCCCTCCACTCCACTCCATCCCATCCCATCCCATCCCATCCCATCCCATCCCATCCCATCCCATCCCATCCCACTGTCATTTGTGTTTCAAAAGTGAGTGCCAGCTCAGCAGAACTCTCCAGCAGGCACAGGTGGAAAGGACAGTGCTTTGGAAGGGAAAACTCTCCTTGGAGGAAGAGTCTTGCAGGGAATATTCAGCTATAGTGTCTGGAACTGATCAGCACCCGAAGCCTTGGGATGTACTTGGGACATCCCAAGGAGTTAACAGCAGCCCTGGGACTAAGTCACAGCTGTGCAGGGGAATGAGTCAAGTTCCTTTTTGCTGAATAATGAACAATTTTCATCCTCTGGCTTTCATCCCTATTCAGCCAATTCCACACTGTTGTGAGAGCTCATGGAGAGAAAAGGAGAGAGGAGAACTGAGCCCAAAAGGCTGGGCAATGCCTGGTCCTTCTGCATCTGTAGGTGGAACTCTCACCCCTCTGTTCCTCCTGCCATGAAGCAGTTTGTCTTTATTCAGCATTTTTCCTCCTCCAGGTTTCCTTAGGGCACCACCTCCCCACAGCAGGAGGCTGGGACTGGGCTGGGAGAGGAGGGGAAGGCTGGAGATGTGTTAACTCCTGCTTTGAAGGGAGGAGCTTTCTGGGGATGTTGTCTGAGGCCAGCTGGGAGTGTGAGGCTGCACCTGAGAGCTCAGCATGCCCTGGGGCTTCTGCACCACAGCACTGCACAGGAATGGCACTGTTCAGTCCTCAGTGAGAGAGATGAGAAATAATATTGCTGCAAATCCCATTTTCTTTACTCTCAGAACAAGAAGAATGTATTTCTGCAAGGTGGGATCTTTCTCTAGGCCTGTCTCCTGTTTTTTTGCATCACAGAAACAATTTCTTTTCCTTTACTATTATTTATTGCTACAGTTTAAGGTTGTAGACATGACTGAATGGGTTTCTTTACACCCATAAAATTAATATTGTATATGTTAATTTTCAAGGTAACCTCATAAAACGTAATTTCCAAGTATGTTTCAGGCAATTACTGGTTGGAGAGGCTGGTCATATAGTGTTGCAACTAAAAAGGATCAAATTTTCTAAGTGTCAAATGTTTCATCATAAATAGTGTTTTACTGACTAATTAAAACAATTCATCAGCCTAACAAACTACCATCCATGAAATTCTTCTGACAAAGCAGTCTCTGAAATTATGGTTTTCCACAAAGCACCTCTTAACATTCAGATGAAAATAATAAAACCTCAGGTTTCCCCTCTGTGTCTATTAATCATCACCTAATAGGAGCAGAAAACTCAACATTAAAGAAGGATTTTGAAGTGAATTTTGTGTTTCTCTGTTCCCACTACTACTACATGTATCATGTGCTTCCATGAAAACTGCATCTCTTGGCTAAATTAAATCTTTCAAAGGTAATGTATGACCAGAGCAGTTTGAATCAGTCTATGACAATTCAACTGAAAATACTACACTCAGTAAGGATTTTTACTCTGAGGTTGGCTCCTCCATCAATATGGACAGGTTTTTTGCATGGGGCATAAGCTATATATTTAGGACTAAAACTCATCCTGACATGCACTAAAACAAGAATCAAAACCAAACAGGCTTTCCAGAAGAATCTACCAAACTCAGGGAACTTGGACTCCACAGCAAGGGCCAGTAGAAGGCTGAGAGTATATTCTGCCCCACTAAAGCCTTGTCCAGCTTTCATGGATATGTGAGCCAGGAAAACCCAATGCAGATGTTTGGGGCTCTCTGTCCACATCATCTTCCCATTGAAGGCAGGATGATTCTGTTATCAGCCTGAGCTGATCAGGGTTTCGTTTTCCTCCTAAACCAAAAGCACTCTTTGACAATCAAGGTGTCTGATGTAGTGTTAACTTGAGGAGGGCTGAGATTGAGATGTTTTCCCAAACTGCAGAAGGCAGCTGTTCTCTTCCCAATCCTGCCAGGGAATCTTGGCCACCTAACTGACTCTTCTGCCTTAATTTTTCCCATTTCTAAAATGATATCTTTCTTCCTTTGGAAACCATTTCAAGATCTGCAGTGGATATCACTAAACAGTACAAAGTTTTTATATTCTTTTTTCTCTCTGGTTTGTATGAACTATTCAGATAATTAAAGTGAGCAGAGTTATGTACCAAATATATTGCAGCTCCTGATGTAGAAGTAGTGGATGTGTGTGTGTGTTAGGAATGTTTCTCTTCTGTTGGCATTTTGTAGAACTACATTCTGATCAAATCACATACCTAGATATATAACAGAGTCAGGAAATTCACCAAACATCCACACATCCAGACTGCCCAGTGAATTAAATGCTATTTGGACTGAAGTTGCAAAGTTTGAGGCAGAATAAAGCTTGAATAGCAAACACAGCTAGAAATTTATGCAAATATAATTCTTCCGCTCCTGTTCTTTGCACCTTTCCAGGCCATGAGTCCATGCAGCATTTTGCCAGCACAGGTCACAGTGCATGTAAGGCACTTCCAGGCTCCAATAAACCAAAATGAACATTAATTAATGAACACTAACAATTCCTCTGCAGAAGGATCACTGAAGGGATGGGTAAGAGAATGGGAGAGTTCCAAAAGGATCCCAAAGGCAAACCCACTGACATCTGTTTTCCAGCCCTTGCTGGGAGCAGGAAGGGAACCTTACACTCTTCACAGAGTTTGGCAGGGTTACACCTCTGTAGTTTGCATTGAATCTTAACAACTTTGATTTCTTCAACTCTGCTGCATCACAGGAAGAAGCAGTGTAGAAACCAGGAGTGAACACAGGCAGCCAAACGTTCCTGTGGCTCCAGGCCAAGCAGAGGTGGAACAGAGCTGTCCACAGCACACAACAGGGCTGAGAATGAAATGGTTCCAGGGCTCTTGCTGCACTTTGGAAGCTGCTGTGCAATCCCTGCCTTTTGAGGCACATTTACAGCAATTAAAGATTTATTTTTAGAAATTTTATTAGCTGAACTGAAAAGCATAAAGGCATTTTTGACCTTTAAATTTTTTAAGCATCTAATTTTGAGGAGATCTGAGCAAACCAGGTAAATTTCTCAAGGCAAATTAGAAAAAGAAATGGTTTAGACAGCGCAATCTGTTCCAAATTCTGAATTTGTTCTCAACACATCTTTCAGCCAAAGCAACATCTTCCCAGTGAATTTCCTGATTTTCTGTTTATACAGCAGCACCAGTTATCTCATTTTTGTTAACAGCAGCCTAATTCTTATTTTACAGTATTTTCTGTCTTGTGGTGTCCACACTACATTCAGTCTCCCTTTCTAAAATGCCTCTTGCTTTAAAGCAGAGGCAACAGTGAGACTGCAGGGTCACTCCTTCAGTCCAGCACACCTTCAAAGCCAGCCTTGTTCAGCACATTATTGACTCAGATGGAGGCAGAACTTCCTGAAAGCTCCATGGGGTTTGGTCTTCCCAAACCTGCCAGTGCTGAGGCAGTAATTGGAGCCTCGGGAGATTTGCCCATTCCAGTTGACTTTGTCAATTTGTCTTTCCCTTCTCACACCTCTGACCTGGGAAAGGCATTCCCAAGGGCACAGAGCTCCCCAGGCTGGCTCCACAGCAGTGCTCAGGAAGGGAGAGTGGCCAAGACTATTCCAGCTGTTCATTTCCCTCCCTGCCTGACAGAAGAGCAAGCCAGGATTATTCCTTCCCAGCTATTGTAGGCTGTCTCAACATGGAATTTTGCAGAGGGGAGTTTTTTTACAGGTGTACCCTTCCCTGTGGAAGGACAGTCCAAGCCACCAGCACATTCTAAATCACCTCATTGTGGGGTTGTTCACATGTCCTGGGCAAAGTGCCTTTCAGTGTGCTTTGATGCAGAAATTATTGGATGGTGTCCTTCAGTCATTACCATGCTGGAGGTTAGACTAGATGATCACACTGATCTCTTCAGACATTAAAATAGATCTATGGAAATGGAAAAGCTGATTGTGTATTTCTTCCTGTTCCTCCTCAACTACTCCTCCAAGCCCCCAGAACTTTCTGTTCCAGTCAGCTCTCCAATAACCACATCAAATTGGACAAAAGCAGGGATGGGAGCTTCCCTTCCCTTCTACAAGTGTTTATATAATTATCCCACACACTTGGGAACCACAACAAGGAGCCAACAGCTTAAACTGCTCCTGGGGAGAACAGATGACTGAGTCACTTGGGAAGAGCCCAGTTTCAGCAAGGATAAACACTCAGGGAGGAATGGGAAGAGGTGGGTGGGAAGAGAAGTGCACTGGATGGCACTGGTTAAACAATCAGCACAAGGATTTGTTTGGAATATGGAGTGCCTTTGGAAAAGGTCATTTTCCATCAGCTCTGATGCTCCTTGGCTCAGCAATTGACAGCACTCTGCAGAGCTGGTGGAAAAGTGGAGAGCTGAAATCCCATGGATGGATGAAAGAACATTTACTGGTCTCCAGCTTGCTGATATCTCTTTGTTCCATAACAGCAGTGATAAGATGTAGGGAAAAGGGAGATTTTATCACTAGAGAGACCAGACTCATTTATTAAGGAACCAGAGATACCATCTCAGCAGAGGATGCTGCAAGGGAAGCTGACGGAGCAGTGTTGGGAGGGAAGGAATAAAATGTACCTGTCAGACAGCAACCAGGCACAGACAGGGTGTGCAGGAATGACCACAAGTCCAGAAAAGAGCTGGGAGAGGATTCAATCCTCCCCCTTTCTGAGCCCTCTCAAATCTCTCTGAGACCTCCTCTTTTCTCACAGCTGGATGGTGCAGGTCTGTTCTTTCAGGAAAGATCCTCTGGCAACCTCTCAGAGCACTTCCCACATAGTTCTGAGCAACACAGAGTGAATTCTTGCACCCTCAAACTCACAGTTTTATCCACCTAAAAGACTCTTAATGAATTGAGCACTCAGATGAGAAACAGCAGCTGAGCTCAGCCTTCCTTGGCCTGCAGCCCTTCCACTCTATTTCCAGCTTTCTGGAATTTGGACACACAAACAGGTTTCTGCAGGCTCAGGAGGGGTGAAGACACAAGTGTCAGCTGCTGACCATGAGCATATTCTCACCCTCCTGTACACCTACAGAGCAGTTTACACTGAGGAGCAATTCAGCTTGGATTTCCCACAGGTTGCAGCCACACTCACTGGCAGGTGCTGCAGTGGAATGACACATGGGAATTCATCCCTCAGCTCACTCTGCAGTAATTCCTGAGGCATCCCCATCCTCAGCACAACACAGCCCCAGCCTTTGGTGTATAATGTGCAGCTCATGCCTCAGGGGGGGGATTTTCTGCAGTGATCTCATGATACACAACATAATCAGAAGCGATGGAAGACTCTGGTGCAGGGCTCCCTTGGAGCCTCAAACCCTTTGGATCCTGCCTGTCAAACCCAGTTGTGCTGGAGCTCTCTTGATGCACAGGAGTTGTATCACCACAATTACAAGTTTTTAAATAATCCATTGTGAGCTCTCACTTCCAGTTAAGCAAAGCCTCACGACTCACAGCTGAATTCACCAGGAAAATCACCTGTTTATTTCCCAGAATGAGACAAATAGGGTCTATCTCAAGCACACAGGCAGACTTGCCTGAAGTGTTTGTGTGTGTGTGTGTCTGTGTGTGCACACAAATTAGGTGCTATTTCTTGCATACATAATTGAGTGGGTTTATGTTTTAGCAGCAGCAAGATGGCAAAGTGGGTTTGGCATCATCAGCAGGACAGTCAGGTCCCCACCTGTCTGGCTTGAAATTGAAGAATGTCTGTATCAAGGGCGTGTTTGCTTGGGCATCAATTATCTCCCATCCCCTGAAGCCTACACAACCCTAAATTTGCTCTGCTGAGGAGCAGGAATGGACAGAAAAAGGAAGGAATCCAGTGGGAGCTGAGGGGTTCAGCATTGTGCAGGAAATGTGGCTCCAGACAGCTCAGGCCAGGGGGGGTTGGCTGTCCAGGCTGCCTTTACTGCAAGAGAGGGAGTGAGGATTCTCCAAACAGCAATTCCAGCAGTCAGTAAACAAGGCAAGGAGTTACTAAAGGTAACAAAGAGGATAATAGGGGAGAATCTTAAATTCTTCTTTTTTTCTTTTTCAAGGTTTGGAACACTTATTCAAGCCTGCAATGGGGAAGTAAATTCAAAGTGCTCAAGTCTGTTTGTGGCTTTGTCTCATAGTAAAGAGAACCTCAAGAATCAGACCTTATAAAAGCAAAAAAGGGAATAAATCATCAAACCCTGACCTTTTAAGCAAGGCTCATTCCACTGTAGGTATAATTCCCTGGTATTTATTTTCCTGACTATTTCCCACATGCACTTAGAGAATGAAGAGCAAAACTAGGCTCACATGAGGAGTCTATTTTGACAATGTCGACCATGTTACAGTTCCACAGACTGACTCAGGGATATTGATTTCAGTCTATTTATACATCTGCCTCAAGTGTTTCCAACAAGGTAATTTGCAATGAGACATCAGCTGAAGCAAATTAGGTTTCATGTTGAAAGTCCCCTTGCTGTCTATAGATCTAACAAGGAAAACCATGTCATAAAAAGAGGCAAAGTGATGGATATGAGTAAATATGTCTCTATTTTTTAAACTTCAGTGGGTTATTATCCGTGCATATGAGCATCATCTGCTGGTTCCTATGCCTAGACTTTAGTTACAGAATTAAGCTCTATGTCAGGCTGTTTCAGTACCAGAATTGTTAACAGATACATGCTTAACATCTGGCTGGACTGAGACTTATAGATCCAGACTTGAGGTCATTTAAATCAAAGTTCTGCAATCCAGAGAAACTCCCTTTGTTTGTACTTAAAGCTACAGAGAAAACAACAGTAGGTATAGTTAACTATATTTTCCCCATTGCTTTCATTTGACCACTCCCTGCACTAGAATATTAGAGGATGTACATACCTGAGGGTGTTGGTAATATTGCAAGGGCATCTCTTGTTGCATTTGAGGCCATAAAAGCCTTCTGGACACATCCTTTCCTGGCAGTGGATGCCTTTGAAGCCAGGGTCACAGATGCAGGCACCATTGACGTGGTAGCACTTGGCTCCGTTCTGGCAGTCACAGGTCTGGGTGCACTGGAAGCCAAAGGTCCCAATGGGACACTCCTCCTGACACCTGTGTGGGATGAGATGGGATCCAGTCACAGCCTCAATCTCATCAGGACATGGCTTTTACACAGGAATCTTTCTGGTAATGATTTAAGTACAAAATCATTGCTCATTTGTTTAAGTAACACACTGTGAACTGATGGTATCACTGGAGTGATGGGATATCCTGGGCAGGCAAATTGCTGCTGAGAGAAACTGCAGTCATCCATGCCCAATTATATCCTGCTAAATTTGCATCAGGTATTATTACCTTCATTTAAAAGTGTATTCTTCTTTCCTGAACCTTGACAATTGCTTTCATCAAGCGTAAGAAACTGATAGGAAATAAAATATTTTATTGAAAAACCCCTCACCTGTTTGACTTCTCTTTATCACAGAAGAGCTGTGCATCTCCCTTGAAAGCATAAGGTCCTCTTAGTGATCAGGAGGGTTAAAAGGGAATGTGAATTTAGCAATATTGAGCAAAATGTTCTCCAGTACTGCTTTAGTTTTACTTGCCCTCTTTGATTTCATTGCACCAGTTTTATACCAACAAGGAGAAAACACTCCCATTGTGTTTTTTGTGTGTTCTGAGTAACTAAATCTTAAATTTTCCTTTCTTCTCCTACCCCAGGGTTGCTCAGTAGTATAAAATCGCAATAAAAATCACTTTCATGCTCTTTAGTGGAGAATCTTCTTAAAAATTGCCAACATTTTTAATATTTGATGCACATAAAATTGGAACCCACAAACACTTTACACAGATTGTTTTAAATTGCACCTTCCATGCACTGTTAAAAATATCTCCCTACTTGGATACATTCTGAGATCTGCCAAAAAGACTGTTTCCTTGTCCTACACAACCAATTTAAGAGTTCAGACTATTTCCTTCTCCTAAAAGCTCAGCTAAGGTCCTGAAGAAAGCAACTGATTCTGTGCTTGACATAATTCAGTGGTTTCAAAATTCTGCAATGAGTCAGTACCACAGTTTACATGATCCACCGTGAAATACAGATAGGCCTTTTCAGTTAATAAAAACTGAAAAAGAAGCCCAGAAAAGCCCAATTCCCTTATCACATGGATGCCAGGCATTGGAAATTGCCTATCAGCATTAATTTAAGCCTGAGCATTGATTAAAGTGTATACTGTAAACTCAGTGGATGGAGGCAATTGTTAAATGTCTTTCTGCAGGTCATTTCACAGCTGGCAGGTGAGAGTTAATATAATGATCAGTAATAAAAGATTAATGCAAGCCAGGCAAAACTGCAATGAACACAGGCAGTATATAAGAAGGGCATTAGTTTTGCAGCTTCAGATTATCACGTTTTACTAAAAATAAATGAACACAGCAAAGGGCCTGGCTGGTGATTTAATTCCAGCAGGCACCACCACAATTGCTGGTTGCAAATCCGAGTTGAGGAGTTCATACGAGACCCAGAGTGAGAGGAGTTTGGGACAAAGAGGGAAAGAGTCTGGAGAGGCAGCAGAGAGAGAGAGAGCCCTGCTGCTCTCAGGGGGTTCAGCTGCAAAGGAAAGAGCCAGCAAAGAAAGGGAACAGTGGGGCTGCAACACTCACAGCAAATGAAATGCAATGAGGAACAATGAAGCTCCTCATGGCCCCAGGGCTGCACTGAGCCTGTAGTGAGCAGGAGAGCTCTGTGCTCCACGGGGTGAATTCTTAGTCAATAGTGCACTGTATCATTCTATATTTATAGAAGATGAAGCATTACCTAGCAGGGAGAAAAGCATCTGGAAATGAAATATTGACGACCTAATCCATTTACATAATTAGCCTTTTTCTACTAACAATTTAACCAACTTATTTATTTGGAGATCAAGCAGCTACTGCTAATGAATTTTATACAAAGAATACTAATAATGACTCCTCTGGAACATGAGAATAATCACAGCAGGAATTAGCTTTCTACTTAAACATCTTTCCTTTGCAACATATCAATCTAATGTGTCCATAGCACCATTAACAACCAGATACATTGTTCAATTAAATTACAAAATGAGCTGCTAAGCCCTAGTTGTGTTTCTTGTTTAATTTACATTGCTTTCTGCCTATCTGGGGAGATTCGTATTGTAATATCCACTGAACTTTAATATGTACTATAATTATTTGGGTTGGGATAGGATAATACGGCTGTCACCTGTGGAATTAATGGAAGCAATTTCACAAAATATTAAACAGAAGACAGCCTGCTTAACAGATGAACATAGTACATGCACCTACATTTTCCCCCACAATTTTCTTTTTTTAAGGAAAAATGCTGCAAAGTTTTTTTGGCTGTTCTCTTTGTTTTGAAACAGTGATCACAGTTATGTAGCACAGACAAATACGAAAAACTATCCAAAATATAGTAACCTAGAGATAAGAAATACAGGTACCAACTCAACAACAGGAGAGTAAATCTGCCCATATAGTTCTAATAAATGTGAGATTTATTCTGTTAAGATTCAATCTCTAGATTTAAAGGCAATATGGAAAACAAAGCCAAACCAGCATGTTCACTTTTCCTGTGAGCCACTGAATTCTGAAACACTCCATTCTCAGCTTCTAACTGTACCTCTGCTATTATTCTTTTCCAGTTTGTAAAACACACATTTCCATGACAGATCCAGTCATTTCAGTGAGCACAAAGCATCCTGCAGTTATTAACAGTGCTGCCAATTTCCCAGAGATTTAGTGCAGTGCCACTCTTGGAAAACAGGTAGGGAACAAAAGTGTGGCAATTACACTCACACAGACCTTTATGACCATTTCATCTCCACAGATATTTATCTAACTCTATGTTATTATCTTCTGCACATGATGATGAACTGTAGCATTATAAAGTACTTATTGACAATTTAAAGATGATAGTAGGGAAAGCGTATTTATGTCTTTATTGCTGTAATTCACAGCATCTGTCATTATTAAGGAGATTTTTGTCAATGCCTTGTAAAACGTTAAAGAAAACAGTGTTTTGTTGTGCAGCAGATTCTCCTGCTCTCCTTTTTGCTGTGACGCTGCAAGAGCTGCAGGAGATCCTGAGGGTAAAACACACTCTGAGCTAAACTGGAGCTGCCTGGTCTGTCCCATTGCCCAAGTGTGGGAACTCATAACCAAGGAAAGCAGATCAGACTCCTTAAAGACCTCATCCCTCACTGAAACCCATGGGCTCCAGCCAGGAGTGTGTTCAGAACAAACCAGTGCAGCCAGAACAAACCAGTGCTGCCCAGCCTGAGCGAGAGGCAGAGCTGCAGCTGGAGGTGACAAGGCTAAGGTTTCCCTTCCCTTGCTGAAGGGGATTAGAGGCTGATAAATGAACAAGTTTTAACCTTCCAAGAACCCACTAGAAATGGGGGAATTTCTAGGCTAATCCAGTTTTACCCTGCTGCAGGCAGAGCTTTCCTAACAGCCTGTTTACCTTTTTAATCCTGTTCTCATTCATCCTTTCACACACCTGCATTTCTGCTCTCCTGCCTCTCCCTTCAGCATCTTTCACTCCCTTCTCCAGGATGGGGAGGGTAAGCCATTCCCAAGGGTTTTGCTTGGATGCAGGTCTGGAATATGACCTTCCCTCACTTTTTTTCCACTTCTCCTACCTGATCCTGCCTTATTTTTGTTCCTCCCTCCCTTCCTAAGCCACATCTTTCTTTGGAGTCCAAATCTCTCTCATTTTTCTCCACACTCTGATCTCCTGACTCCACACTCCCTTTGCTCCAGGACAATC
The DNA here is from genome assembly GCA_024500445.1 of Entomyzon cyanotis. Taxonomy (NCBI): domain Eukaryota; kingdom Metazoa; phylum Chordata; class Aves; order Passeriformes; family Meliphagidae; genus Entomyzon; species Entomyzon cyanotis. Next base: position 18,377,397 of record JAKEPQ010001010.1, read on the forward strand.
CTTGAGAGTTCCTCCCAGCTCTTCCCTGAGGTGTCTCCTCTGCCCAGTCTCTCCCTGAGATGCCTTCCCCAGCCCCTCTCCAGGAGCCATCAGCAGTAAAATCACCTTTCCATCCCCTTTCCTCATCCCCAGTGGGGGTGCAGGCTGCTGGCTGGGAGCTCCCAACAGCTCCAACCCTTGATTGGATTGATTCACCTACAGCCAGGAATCCATCAGGGTGTGCAACAACCAAATGAGGAGACCAAGAGGCTCTGCCAGCCTTCCCCAGCATGGGCAGCACTGGGAACAGCTTGGGACTGAAGTGTGGTCAATATAAAGGTCCAGGCTGCACAGCTGCCTCCTTTAGTGCAAAAGTCTCCAGAAGGAGGGGAGAAGAAGCAGGAGTTCTGTGGTACCACATGTCTGGAAACACTGTCTCCAGATGGAGAATGGGGAAGGGAGGCACACTGATGTCTTCTCCTCTAAATTACTTGGAAATAATTCGTATTTACTCCATATTCAACCCCATGCAAATCCTGACATAAACTCCAGAACCCCCTCCAATTATAACTGTCCATAAAATGGAAACAGGGGAGCTCCACATGTGATGGGAAGGAGCAGCCTCCTGACCCTCCCACAGGGATGAGGGCTGGATGTTTGTGCTACAACCACCTGCTGATTATACAGCAAAGGCAGAAATGAGAAACTCCAAAGAGCTTTGTTGCATAAAAATATAATTGTAGCATATGTCAGTACAGAGCTAATAAAAAAGGGAATATAGAGGAGAAAGTGCTTTAGCACAACACACACTGTGCATCTCTGCAAACCCTGGTGCCCCAGCTCCAGTGAAAAGTGCTCCTGAGAGCTGCTTTAACTGCTCTTCCCAACCTTTGTTAGGCAGGATTAGCTGGAGGCTAAGCCAGCACATGCTGCAATCCCTCATTGACTTTGCTGTGTAGTCATTTTGCTGAATCCATGACACCTTGGTAAAACAATATTATCATCTGCTCTGATCGATTCATGGGTGAAGGCTCTCGTTTATAAATTTTGAGGATTTATCACCTTTTGCTGGTGGCTGAGATGGATCAGTGCTACAGCAGCACAGAGGAATGGAGGAGACATTAAACTGCTGCATTGCTTACTCTTGAGGATATTAATTTGTATAAAGATAGTTCATTTACATATCTTGTAAACATGTAATGCTCTCTATTAAATTTATCACTGTAAATATCTAAATTAAATTTAATCCATTAAATTTTAAAAGTTATATTAAAAACCCCTGTAAATGGAGAGCATTGCCAATAAAAAGTAATAACATTGCCACATTTATATTGCTTGAAGTGCTTCAGAAGGATGAACCTAATTGGAGCAATAGAAACATAACACCATTTTTCAGGGAGGAAGATTGTCCTAGAAGGGATATAAATATTGACAGTCCATGGTTAAAATGAAAGGCTTTGGGGGTTGGTTTTTACCTGTCTCCTATATAGCCAGCTGTGCAGAGGCATTTTCCTGTCACAGGGTCACAGTGCCCTCCGTTGTGGCATGGACAGTCCTGGCTGCAGTTAATTCCAAAGGTTCCAGGAGGACATGGCTGTGCACACACCAGCCCCTGGTAAGGTTGCAGAAAGAGCAATATTTCAGTCAACATTCATAATGCAATAAATTTCTCTATGCAGCTTGGAATTTTATTGTCCTTCTTGCTAAAACTAGATGTAAGTGTAGCAGCAATATTTTATCTGCATAAGATGTGCTAAAGACAGTCTGAAAACTCCACTACCACAGTAAATGCCTGCCTGGCCTGACTCCAGAAGGGATTTTTCTCACCACTGCACACTCACGGATAATTCTCTTCCTTGGATCTCCCCCACAAACTGCAGCTGGGCTGGCAGGATTTTTGCTGCCCCCTGAACAGCCACAGGAAGATGTGAGAGAAGTTAAAGGCAACCAGAGAATTCTACAGATCTGCTTGTGTGCTCCTGGGGTTCTGTGGAGAGTCTGACAAGTCGTTGGCCACACCCTGCCCAGAGAAGGTTTGGGAAGGAAGGGGCTGTTGGAAAGGTCGCACTGGGAAGGTGTAGCTGTGCTGGATTTGGTGGTCTCTGATGATCTCTCCTGTTCAGCCAGGCTCACTCCACCCAACCAAAGAGCTGCTGGAGAAGTCCTCTACCACCCTTCACATCCTTCACTCCCTCTGCTCTCTGCAGCCCCAAACCCACACCTCAAAGCAGCACAGAATGGATCTGCCAGAGCTTTGGGGAAGCCATGGAGGGGACAGGGTGGGAATGAGGTTTAGGATAATTGCAGAAAGCCCCCAGGGATGGCACAGAGCAATGTGGGTGCTCACATCAGCACTGCAGCAGCCTGCTGGCCAGGAGAAGGAGTTCTGCAGTGGAATGTCTGCCTAATCCCTGAAGAGTGGCAGAATGCATCACCCAGCATCCTCCCAGCTCCTTATCCCCAACCCTGGAGCCACATCTCAGTCCCTGACCTGCCTGAACTCCACATCTTGGTGCTGACCTCCTTTCCCCATTTTGTGCTCCCAGCCCTCTGCTTTCCTGCCTCTTCACTCCTAATCCTTATTGCAGACTCCCTTTTAGTCCTCTCCTCCATGCAGACCCAAATCCTCATCTCTGAGATGTTTTCTCCTTCTCCTCCCTGCTTGGAGGAGTGGAGCAAAGCCAGACTGCCCCTGCTGTGCACCCTGGCACTGCTCACAAGGAAAAGCAGCTCCCAGGCAATCCCTGCTCCAGCTGCTCAGCCCCAAGGCAGGCAATTCTCACCCTCGTGTGTCTTTGGAGAATTTACCTGCCAAATTCAGGTGGTTTCCCCCCAGGTATCCCACAAGGTCCCTGCCAAGTATCAAGGCCTTACAAGGATTTCCCCAGACTTTCTCAGAAGTTGTATGAATGTTTTTCTCCCTGTGAGCAAATATAAAGCCTGAGGCTGGAATCCAGCTGGGGAACTTAAGCCAAAACAAGTCTGGCAGTGCTGGGATCTGAAGTTGTGGTCCTATAATGGAAAATGTTTGGCATCTGCAGCAAGTGGTGCTGCTGCCAATGCCACCACAGTGCCCAGTGTGAGACAAACAGTGTCTGGCCACAGGATTATTTGGGTTTAATTTCTCTGTTTCCCTAACCAAGCCCCGGGGGCTCTGAGTTTTGAACAAAGCACATATCAGACATGACTTATTCAAAATATAAACCAGGAATATAATGGCTGCTTTCACTCCTTGGGGCTTGGGAAGTTTAGCTGTATCAACAGCCTCAAAGTGAAGAGGCTGCTCTTCAATGTCACCATAAAACAGATACTTTGAGCCTTTCCCAACCAGAGCTATGTGGCTCCTTGGCTGTAAAACAGACAGGTTGGCCTCAGTTCAAGAACTTTCAGATTACAGTGTTAAAAACTGGTGTCTCTGGACTTGAGTAATACACAGCACTATATATCTGAAAACCTAAGTGTCCATTTATCTTGATAATAAATACTTTCTCCCTTCATGTCTCAAAAGGAACAGGATTTCTATCAACAAATGATGAGAAAGCAATACTGTGGGATGCACCCCCTGGAGCCAAGAGACTCTTTAGCTGTACTTTTTGCATTAATATGTACTAAGGGAATTCAAAACATCTCTCTCTAGAGGATCAAATGTCAGACCAACATTTCCTGCTTCTTACACATCTAATCAGCAAAGTTCACCCCATCAGCACCTTTTTTAAAGCTCTGATCTCATCAGCTTCTTTTTGACACCGTTTGCTGTATTTTGTAGGACAGAAAAGATTTTTTTCTGCTCCATTTTCTCAGGCACCCCCATGTTTAAAATCCACAACAGAAAGAAAAATAGACAAAAATACAAATGATGCTTCACAAAGCTCAAAATCAATAAGAGAGAAGAGATCAGCAGAATGTGTTGTGTTATCACAGCACCATGATGCCTTGGCAAGGGGTCTGGGACCAAACAGGGGGTGTTGCCAGTGACAAATGTTCTGTCACGTCTGGAAATATTGCTCCTTTCCTGAGCACAGAGATCTAGTCCTTCAAAAGGGCTTCTGAGAAGCATTGTAAATGCAAAATTAACTTCTCTCCCCACTTCCTGAGAGTGCCTGGAGAATTTAGTACTGCAAATGAGAAAGATGTATAGAATTAAACCTGTAAATTGTTAATGAGGCCCTAAAGCAGCCACCCACTACATTGCACAGCCACAAAGGCACAGAAGTGGAAAAAGCCCAACATTGTGGGATGCTGGGAGCCACGTTCTGTTGGCTGTTCAACAATAGAGGCTGTTGGCCACCATCCTGCTGCTGAAGAACCCATGGGGCACTAAAATCCCACAGGACTCCATGCACAGAACTTGTGCTGCTGGGAGATTCTGCACTGCTGGGAGGACAGAAATTACAAGTCATAAAAGAACCAGGCTTTGAAGATGGTAGAGCCAAGGAAGAACCTCAGAACCCCAGAACTTCCTCCTTTTCAACTCACTGCCTCCCCTTCCCCATCCCAGCAAACCCCTCAGGGAGCTGAGCTCCTATTAATAACCCAGCCCAGGAAAGGAGAAAAGTTGCAGCTCATCCAGCAGCAATAAAGTCCAAGTGGATTTGCACTTGTATAAATCCAGGGAGAATTCTCTCCTTCCAAAACGATGGTATATTCAATATATACGTGCAGTCTCAAGGCTCAAAATCAGCAAGTAAAATTCCTGGTGTCCCAGAAATCCATGGTGTGAAATAAAACCAAGGCTGTCTAGCAATCCCATCTCGCCTGCTCGTTTACAGCCCCCTCATGTCTCACTTCCCAAACCATTCCAGCCACCAAGAGTTAAAAATACAGCATGAAAAATACTTCATATCCCTCTCTGTACACTGAATTACCAGCTTTTCATTAAAACCCTGGAGAGACCCTTTATACTTAAAATCTCAACATTTACAAGCTGACTGCTTTTACTTATAATTTCAGTTTCTTTCTGCAGAATACTTGATCTCTCTCTTCAATTTTCAGTTATGCTTGTTTCAAACATCAATTGTTAACTCTAGGGTTCCTCTGGGGACAGAGCAGCCAACAACACAGTTTTCAGAAAAGTCTCTCAGGGCTTCTAAAAATGCATAAAAGAACTCCAGGCTGTGAGGAATTGGGCAGGACTGGGCCAGAATACAACCACAGCTGCTGTGCAGCCCCAGTGCTGTGGTTCTTCTTAGGGTCTTTGCTGCATCCTAAAAAGACATCTCAAAATTCCTGTTCTATTCTGATGTTCTTATTTGTTTAGTGATGTTTTAACTTAGAGAAAGAGGAGAAAACTCCTGATAAAATACAAGTAAGGAAGAATAGAGCAAAACAACTCAGATCCTTAGAAATCTTGGCAAGCAGGAGGAAAGACGAAAAAAGTAATATTTTTATTTAAATCACTCTATTGATCACTTTTTAGAGGGTAGTGGAAGAATGGACTAATATGCCCTCAAAAATATGTGAATTGCTTTTCCAATGCTTTAGCTCCAGCACTCAAGGAAAGAACCTTTTCTTTGCCTCCACTGTTTGCCAGGTGAGGGCAAAGTGCCATTTCCATACTTCTGACAAGTTTTACCTTTGTCATTTGAAATGGAATAACTTCATCACCACCTTTGCTGTGACTAGTGGTATTAGAGAGATTCTAGCTCTCCAGTTAGAGAGAGATTTTCCACACACAGCTTCCACCAAAATTTATAGACAGCAATTTTCTCCCACGTTGCTCATAGACAGCAACATCTCATGGTTGGAACTTTTGAACTCAAAGAATTTGATGTACAAATGTAAAGGAACATAAACCTCTCTCTGCTTTTTTAGGTTTGAACAGGTACAGGGTACCCATCAGAGGTCACAGTTGATTGATGATCTGCAGAGCCTTCCATGTAAAAATAAAAATTCAGAGTACTTGTGTGCTTTAAAATCCAGCAACTTTGCCAAGAGACTAATTGTCAGACACAGGAAAAATGCCAGGAAGTTTAGTACAGCTAAATGGGATGAAGGCCTGTGAGACTTGGCACACCCCAAGAGAGTTAATTATTACATTATTGATAAAGTTGAGGACTTTTAAAATGCTTGGCCTTGCTTTCTTGACACAAAGGATTAAAGGGTAGGGCAGTTGTCTCTCTCCAGTGCAAACCCTGACATAAGCAGATCTCTGGCAATCAATGGCAGTGATGCCTGAGCAAGGACACTGAGCTGCAGTGGCCTTTGTGTCCTGGGCTCAGCCCTGCTCTGCTGCTGCCTGAGCCACTGGATTCCCCCTGGCTTCTCCCTCTCTCCTGAAGGGGAACAGACACTTTGTGCCTGTGACAAGGTCGAGCTGGGCTTTGAGCTTTCTGTCCTGGGAGAGGGCAGTGTCAGGGCTGCAGGGAATGCTCCAGGGAACTGGAACTCAGAGAATCTAAGGCTGCAGGGAATATTCCAAGGAAATGGAACTCAGATAATCTAAGGCTGCAGGGAATATTCCAGGGAACTGGAACTCAGAGACAACTCTTTTGTCTCACAGCATACTGGTGTTTTTTGAGCTCTGTGGTGGCACCTCCCAGTGAGAGAATCACAGAACCAGTCAGTCTGGAAAACCCCTCCAAGATCATCAAGTCCAACCATTCCCCTGCACTGCCAAGCCCATCACTAACCATGTCCCCAAGTGCCAGATCCACGTGTTTTCTGAACACTTCCAGGGATGGTGGGAGGTCCCTGACTGGTGGCCTGGCAGTGCAGGTCTGTGCACACCCACCAAAGGTGGTGCCAGTTTGGGAAGTGCTAGAGCCTGGCAGATACTCATCAGCGGAGACAGTGAACAATTAACGTCCAATTAACACCCAGGCCCTCCACGAGGAGGAGCAGTACCCACCATCCATCCAGCAGGACAGGAGCACTCGCCAGTGATGTGGTGACAAACTCCCCCGTTCTGGCAGGGGCAGCGCAGCTCACACTGGGCGCCGTGGCTGCCGGGGGGACACAGCTCCTCGCAGCTTTGGGGAGAGAACAGAAAACAAGGAGATCATTTCAAAGAACTTACAGGAAACAGTAAACCAGGAAAACCCACAGCACGGGTCATCATGGGAGCCTTTATGCAAATGATGAAACCTCAGTAAGGCTCAGCTGGCGTTGCCAATTAGCTGCGATTCCTTTTATTACTGCTGGGGTTGTTTATGTGCCGTGGATCCAGCCCTGCAAGGCTGATGCATGTGTGTAACCTTTCTGCATGTACCAAATCCCACCCATCTCACCAGGACAACTCATAACCATTAAAATAGCCCAGGAAAATACGAGTGGCAGGATGAAGCCTTCAATGTGAATTATATGACATGGCAATAAAAGAAGCTGCAAACAGAATAAAAGGATGGGATTAAAACCCTTGAAATTTCTCCAGTCACTACTGAATGTTAACATTTGCAGTGTATAATGGACTGGCAAGGACTCAACATCATTTAAAGGCTATTTAAGCTCATTGAGCCGCTCTCAGTACTCGTGGGGGGGCAATGTAAGGCTAATCCCTGCAAAACCCAGTGTGTCCTACATCTGCACATCAGAGCTTTCAGCACTGAGCTTCTGAAACCATAGATGTTTGTGGATGTTCTCCCCCTAGCTGACTGTCCTGTGATGAGGATGTTCCTGCAGCATATCAGGGTTTGCCCTGCTGAGAGCTGACACACTGATGTCAAGGGAGCACTCCCAAGAGTAAGCAGAGTCCTTAGCAGTGAGTGCTTCCACAACTGAGGTCACAAGTCTAGGAGGAAATCAGGTACTAAATAAAATATTCACAAGGCCTATCACTTATTTATGAGGGTTAACACTGTCTTTACTTCTTACCTTCCCCTTCATGCGGGTCAACAAATAATAGACTGCAAAAGTATTAACTCACCTGCAATAGATCTCTAACCAAATTCAGTGACTAAATTCTCTTTTCCCCTTAAATAATTCTGAAAAACATAATTACTTCTGAAACTACTGAAAGATCTCTAATGAGAACTGATGTTACACTGTGGGCAATTTTAAACAAGAAACTATTGCTTGCTGTCCTAAAATTAATATGCAGATTTTGTGAATCCTACTGGTAAACTTTCCGTGTGGTGGATGGGGATTTAGCTACATGATTCTCGTTCAAGTTAATAGGAGTCACACCGCTAAATCCCTGCTCTCTGTGCTTAAAATTTACCCCCTAGATACTAAGCTGATATAGTTAACAGCAATGCTTTCTCAGTTAGATTGAAAGTCAAATAAATTGGGGATGGAAAAGTCCCATTTGATGCTGCACTGGACTGCTAATGAGGAGAGAGTCCAACTGCTTATCAAAACTCCACTGTAATTTGGATTGTATTCACATCCTCAAATTAAGAACAGGTAGAGCTGTTGCATAAGCTGGAAAACAAATTATTTTTAGGCTTATTTTAGCACTACATTTGGTGCTAAATCATAGAATCCCAGAATGGTTTGGGTTGGAAGGGACCTTGAAGACTATCCAGTGCCACCCTTGCCATGGGCAGAGACACCTTCCACTATCCCAGGCTGCTCCAAGCCCTGTCCAACCTGGCCTTGGACACTTCCAGGGATCCAGGGGCAGCCACAGCTTCTCTGGACACCCTGTGCCAGGGCCTCAGCATCCTCACAGGGAAGGATTTTTTCCCCAATATTCCATCTATCCCTGCTCTCTGGCAGCTTAAAGCCGTCACCCTTTGCTCTACCACTGCACACCCTTGTCCTACACCTTCTCCAGCTCTCCTGAAGGCTCCCTGCAGGGGACAGGTATGACCAGCAGCACGAACAGAGACTCCCTTTATTCAGAGTCTCTGAAACCCCTGTTTCCTACAAAGACAAGTGTAAATCCAGCCAATGACTCGTCGCCTCAGCGCGCCCCAAGGCAGCCGCCCCTCACTTACAACACGCCGGTGTATCCGGGCGCGCAGTGGCACTCGCCGGTCTGGTGGTCGCAGGTGGCCCCGTGGTGGCACTGGCACTGGAAGTGGCAGCCCTTGCCGTAGGTTCCCGGCTCGCAGAGCTCCTCGCAGCGCCAGCCGCGGAAGCCGTCGGCGCACACGCAGGCTCCGGTGATGGGGTTGCAGAGCGCTTCGTTCTGGCACTGGCAGCGGTTGCTGCAGTGGGGACCCCAGTGCTCGCTGTCACAGCCTGCGGACACACACGGCGTTACCCACGCGGGACACGGGCAGCCTCACCCACAGCACCGTGTGCACCTCGGCCACAGCCTTCGAAAGGAACCTCTGTCCCAAACTGACCCCCCGACCCCATTTCAGCATCCTCCCTCAACCCGACTTCAGCATCCATCCCCCGACCCAGCTTTAGGATGCAAAGACACTGCAGAGCCACTGTTATACCTAAAGTTGAGGACTTGTTTAACACCTTATTGGATCAATCCCGAAATCTTTTAATATCCTGTTTGTTAGTGCTTTTAGATTGCTGGAGGGAATGAATTTATAGTGGAATTAGATGCAGAGGGTCACATCCTGCCTGCAGTGCACTTAATGGCAGGTGGTGATGCCAAGCAAATCCTGTCGATTTAATAATGTCATCAAATATTGTTTCTTTGCTATGTTCCCACAAGATAACGTACAAGATAATCTAAAGAAAGCTTTCTCTTTGGTGGTGTTTGTTTGTTGTTTTCTTATTTATTTATTTTTGATTTCTGGACTAAATAGATGGGAGGGAAGAAAATATCACTGGAGACAGGACATCCTGAGGCTGCCCAGGCTCAGGGGTGAAGGTATGGAGTGAGTATGTGAGGAAATTCCTGTGCTAACAACAGCAACACAGAAGGACCCCAGAGCCTCTGGCCACTGACAGGGAGAGGAGGTCCCCTATGGAATGTATTAAGGCATAGTGAGAACCATTCATGTGACAATCCTGCCTGATCCCTTCTCCTCTCTTGAGGCCCATAGGGAGGATGAGAGAGGGAAGCCAGCCTCACAGCAACAGTTCATCCTGATTTGCTATTGGAACAGCACCTGCACAACCCCTCTTTGAGCTGCATGCACTGAACAGAGCTCAAAGCAAACACCTGAGGTCAAGGTTTCCTCAGCAGAAAGTCAGCAGGAAAGCAAGGAGCTCTTCAGCAGTCCTAACCTTTCACCACAGCCATGGCAAGGGTGAAGAAAATCCTCATCCTGTTCAGAACAGGGCTCTGGGAAAGACAGTCACTGATGGCTTTCCAGGTACAGCTCAGGGAGCTGCTTTCAATTTCACCAACAAGCCTCCTGTGAGTGGTGTAAATCCCACTGCCAGCGAGCAGAGGAGAGTGGAATCCCAGCAACAGGGCTGTCTCCACAAACTCTTTTATTTGCAAACATGGAAACTAATCCCAGGTGACACGCGCTGCTTCTCAGCCCTGGATCTGTTTCCAGGATTAGCGAGGTAAGTGTAAAGCTCACTTAAGCCTGATGCTTTTGTCCTAGAAATTTCATTGCCCTCTCCTTCTACAGTGCTTGGCTATAAACCCACGCTGGAAAACTGCAGCTATCAGTTAATTTTGGTGACGTTTTTATTAATTTCCCTTTATTTTGAGAAGGAGGATACTCATTGGTCAGTGTGAGGATATGCAGGAAAAAATGAAGACAGCTCTTACTTAATTTGCACTGCTGATTGCCAGTTTACAAACTTGTGTTTCTTGAGCAAGTGTTAAAAGCCAAAATAAAGCCACAGAAGACAATTCCAAGGTGTCCAAAAGATCTGCAGGCTCTAACAGGGTGCAGAGGTTTCATGTCCTGCAGGGAGCAGAGCACACAATGCACCCCCGTGCACAATCCTGCTCATGCCTCATCCCAGATCCTTTATTGCTTTGCCTCACTTCCCCCACAGCTGTAAACAGGGATGATAGTTCCTCTCTAACACCACTGGGAGCCAAGCAAACAAAATCTTACTCTTTATGAGACTTAAATTATTACTGAGAATCTGTGGGAAGAGATGATCTGTCTTTATTTCACACAGACACTTGCTGAGGCTCTGTGAGCCTTCTGGGGCAGGGAGCAAAGCTGCTGGAGCTGCTGAAGTTCCCCAGCAATTTCCATTCCAGAAACACTGATTTGTTTCCTGCAGAACTTGAACATCAAGGAGTGCAGTTCTGCAGCTCCACAAAGGATACAAATCCAAACCACACAGGCACTGCTGATATCCCTGAGCACAGGGAAGAGGAGTTCAGGGATCAAACCCTGCCTGCTCTGGGGATTTATTCCTGCCTTCCCATACCTCACATCAGAGCTCCAACTGCAGACTGTGGCTTGTTCTGGGTCATACAGTTCCAGATGTAATTAATATCCTTAAAATGAATAAATAACACTCATTAGAAGAGATGATTCTATCCTTGCTCTATCCTGTCTCAGGTGGGTGCTCCAAGCATCCCATTTGTCTGCTAGGTTTTTGTTTTTCACTTTGAAAGAAAGTGAAGGAAACAGAAAACCATTTATAGGGAGGGAAAACCATTTCCCATCATTAGTTCAAGCACCTTGTTCTACCTGTGCAGTGCCTGCTTCAAACACAGCTCCTTTTCTGTAAGTCCCTCTTGTTTGGACATTTATTTACAATCACTATTTGGTCACAGGCTTGCTTTCTCCCTGTAGCAAATTTCACCCCACAATCTAGCCAAAGGGAAGAAGTAAAGAGCAGAAATTCTTCTAATTGGTTGAAAAATCATTAAAACCCCCAAATCTGGAAAAGAAATCCAATCAGGCAGATTTTTTCAAAGGCTTCTAAGTCCGAGGCATCAGTGAGTGCATGTTGCAACCTTCACTGTGGTAAAGCTCAACACACTGAGCCCAAATGTCTTAAGTATCTATGAAATAAAGCAGCTTGGCATTCCAGATACCTACTAAAAATGTGATTTGCATGGGGATTTATTAAGGAGAGAACAGAAAAATGAGGATGAAAGTACATCCAAAAGCTCATGAAAGACAGAAAGAATAGAATTACAAAAAGATGGGGCTTTTACAATGTCTCACTGACAATGTCTGACACAGCCTTTACTTCTCTTTTTTTTTTCCCTGAAACTACTGCCAGGGATTTACTACAGCGCTCTAAATGGTTTGAAACTGAAGTCCTGGTGTGTGTGTGTATAACCAAGGAGAACATCCTGTTGTCCAGTGATGGAGTCACAAACACACAATGACCTGTTGGACTCTTCAAGATTTAAGTCTTTGCCTCAGATGGTGAAGATTTTCTGCTTTCAGCCAGCAGTTCAAGCCCTGTATATGTCACACTGAGCAGAGCCATTTCACTCATCCACTGTTTTTTAATTGCAAAGGGAATGCAGTGAAATTTGTTAGTGTAAAATTTGGGATAATGGGAAAATTTCATCCTTGTCTGATTTTACACTGCAGTAAACTTACATGAAAATAAGATCTTTGCTGCTCAAAGTTTATCAATTCCTGTTGGTTTTCTTTTCTCTGTTTCTTTAAGTCCCATATTGCAGTGACAGACTGGCATCATTTCATTGGAACATGATGTGATATTTATATAATGATATAATGATAACTCTGAGATCTGCACTGTGGGAACTTCTGTACCTCTACAAGGCAGATACAGAGATGATAAGCTAAAATCCAAATATTTATTCATACAATTAACTCCACTGAGTTCAATAGGCTCACTCAGGTGTGAGACTACTCAAGTGTGTAAGTGGCTATGGGATTGGGATCCAATAGCTCCTGCTAGAAAATTGTAAAACAGAAGAAATCAAAGACTTCAGCAACCAAGAGGTATTTTTTCTCCATGCATCAGTGTGGCTAATCCTGGCTGGTGTGTGGCAGTGACTCCACTTTCTGAGACAGAGAGCAGAGCAGGCTCAGAGCCACAGGATCCTGCTGCACTTTGGGATCATCAGCACCCCTTCCCCCTTGGAGAGAGCTTTTTAAACCCAGCCTAGCACAGGCTAGTCCTGCTCTTGTTGATTGCCTCAGTGTGTTTCTGTAATAGAGATAAATAATAACAGCACCAACGTGTGAACAGAGAGCTGATTAAAGCTCACACCAGCCCTCCCCTGTAAATGCAGATGCCATTAAAAATGTCAAAATGATACAGAGACTTTAACCAGACCATCAATAAGGAAAGCAACCTGAGAGAGGTGATGTCAGGGAGGTACAAATGCTCCCTTTAGCTGCATGTGGGATGTCAGTGGGGTGAGGGATGAGTCTGAAACAGCCACTGTTCTCTGGGGAGATGCTACTTTAAATGGAGCTGCCATATTTCAGGTCACATGGCCACATTCCCTGGCAAACGTGCTAACTTCCTCACTTTTTCACCTTTGGAAATGCAGCTGGAGATGAGCTGTCACCAGTGGAATGAATGTGGCTGTGTAAGGGATGGGGCTGGGTGCCTGAGCAGGATCACACTGGTGTGCACAGGGTGCTGTGACAGGGCAGGGATTCACTGCTCAGTGCAGCACCAAGGGTTTTCCCCCTCTTGCCATCCCCACTCCCATGATGAAACCTCAGTTATTTCCTGAAGTGAGGGCTAATTCCTGCAGGCTCTGCAGGTACAATCATCAAATCACAGAATTGTTAAGGTTGAAATTAAGTATCACCAAGTCTGCCCTTTGACCAAACACCCCCTGTGCCCACTAAACCATATCATGAAGTGCCACATCTGCTTGTTTTTTGAACCCTTCCAGGGCTGGTGACTCCACCATTTCCCTGGGGAGCTTATTCCAGTGCTTAACCACTCCCTCAGTGCAGCAATTTTCCTGCTGTGGTTGTGCATGGCATCCTATTAGCAGCTCTGTCCTGGTGAATACACATCGAGGACACACTGGAAGTGCCACTTCAGTCCCCAAGGGCTGTTTATCCCTCTAGGAATGATTAGGGAATTGCTGTGCTCTGGGTCAGTAGAGACACCCAGCACTGAGTGCAGCACAAGTCACACACAGTGAGGCAAACACAGGAGTCTGAATAGGTAACAGATAAATAAAAGGACTCCCAAGGAAGGGGTGACATTTATGGAGTGACTTATCCCAACGAGAGAGAGTCAAAAGTGCTATTCCAGAGCTTTGCCATCACACTGCACACAGAGATTATTAATATGAAAACAGCATCTTCTATCACAGCAGCACAGCACCTGTGGTCTCAAGGTCTGAGTTTATTCTGTTCTCATCAGCATCAGCATCAGCCTCCCTGGGTCTCTTTTATAGCTGGTGACCAGTTTTGTATTCTGGGTCTGCAAAGTCAGTGGGATGTTCCCAAACATCCTGCAGAAGGCACAGCTGAAAAAACCCCAATGCCTGATTTCCTCAGACTCAGGACCATATTGGGTTGATGGAGAACTTCAATTAATCCACACTTTAAAGCAGCTTTCCACAAATTTGCTAAAGCACAGAATGTGCTCATAGCCAATAATCAATATTCTGGAATATTTCCAAATTCAGTTTGTAATGTTTAAATGAGAGAGCAGCCCTTAAAAATGCAAACAGGAAATAAAATTAACTGTTAAATTTAGGAGGACATGGCTTAAGAGAAATTATTTTAGAATTTACTTTGAAATTAGGACTAGATATGCCTGAATGTAATGAATGAAAATTTAAAATAATTAACTTTTTATGCTCTGCACTTTATCCAACAGGAGAATTACAGCTCCGTATTGAGCTGTGTCTGCTCCCTGCACAAACATGACTCATTTGGGGCCAATTCAACACCTTTGCAAACAGAAGCCAAGCAACAGGTTTGCACCAAGGTCCATGAAAAGGGAAATCCCTGGCAGTGACACTTCCCAGCACTCTGTGTTGGCTCTGAGCAGTGCTGAGTGCCTCAAGTGACATCAACACACTGCTAAAGGCATGAGGAGGTCACTGAAAAATCACCCACTGAGCTGCTTGATCCTAAACCAAATAATCTTTATCTCACTGATTACCCTTGGAACTTCTAACACATGTATATGGACAGTGGCTGACATCAAAATAACCCAGATTTTCAGAAGTGCTCTTCAAAAATGGTCTTACAAATGCTAAGAGAATGACATTTTACTTCCATGATTTCACCATCCAGCTGGGACACCTTCCCTGTTCTGAGCACTGTCCCACAGCCAGGGGTGTGCTCAGGCATCCCCAGGGAAAATCCACCTGTACTCAATCAAACTATAAAAAATGCAATTTGCAGACAGTCCAGTGCCACCCCTGGATAACTCATTACCTACATTCTTTAAAGATTTCAAGCGTGTTAAAAGCAATCTGAAATTAAAGACTTCAGGGCCTTAGCAGGACTCCTGTTACAGCTTTTCCTGGGAGCAGCCATGGGCCACTGGCTGTTTAATCTCCGTGCCCTAAGTGGTCCCCAGGGAGGGTGACAGCCTTGTGCTCTCAGTCCATCACCCACATGGCAGGGCTTTGCTCTGTCCCTGCTGCTGAGCCTCCTGAGCATCAGCCTGATGATACCCCTGAAGGGATTTTTCCTATTCTCCTTTGGCTTTTTAAGGAAAACCAAACCAAATGGGGAGCATCCCATGTAAATAGGACACTTGATTTATGGAGATGGTGTCACAGAAATAAAATGTCAGATTAAAGGTTGGAGGTACAGCAGTAATTTGGTACTTGAGCCTATAAATTATGATATTTTCTTTAATTATATGAGCACAGAGTACCCTGGCACTTGCTGACTTCTGAGCTTGTAGCTTTGCAGCCTTAAGGTTCCCAAACCTGCATTCCTTTTATCTCCAAAGCCAGACTTGCAGTCACAGCTCACACAATTATAACGAAGAAAATGCCAATCGCAATGTTTACAACCCTAAGACTGCCCAGAGAATATATTTTGCATATGCAAATATGCATTTGTGTATCCACCCAAGGGGCAAATGCCTGGGGTTAATCTGAGGCTGGCAGGACTCAGTCAGTCCCATTCTCCCAGTTTATGGATCAGTCTTTGTCAGGTGGAGATGGAAAGTTGGGAAGGGAATATCAGCTGATTTTTCCCAAAATTAATAAATTATTAGTCACGGGGGTAAATCACTCTTATTTTGTGTTTGGTTTTTTTCTTTCTTAAGAAAAAAACCCCAGATTTTCTTCCTTCAAGAAAGATTTTGCTGATTCTCCGTGAAAATCAGGCTCTGAATCCGATGCGGAGCATGTGGCTGATTTGGGCCCTGATTGAATCTCGGATGAGGATCTCATTAGTCACTGACTCTCCAACATGTGGTACCTAATTCAATCTCAGCACTTTAGAGAAAAACCCTGCAGTTTATTTAGTATCCTCTGAGGAGACATTTTCTTTCCAACGTAATTCTTGTTTAAAGAACATTCCTAAGGTATTCTGTAGAATGCTCTCAACAATTACCTGGTTGGAGGTTTTTATTTTGGATAAATGAAGACAAAATCACTCCAAGTCAAAGAAAAGTTAAGTATTTGGGTGTCAGCCTCATCAAATTTTGTAATGAACTCAATATATTTTGGAAGCAGCAAAAAGGAAGAAACAACTTCTACTCCTGACAGATATCAAAGTGTGGCGCCTTCAGAATTTCTACTATGAGCTATTTTGACAGATGCTTCAAAAGAAGTGAAAATTAGAAAATTTTAAAAAACTGAGAATATTTCCTATTTCTTTTTGTAGAAATTACTGCTCTGTTTAATGAGCCTTTAACTCTACTGACACTCTGGATCTTACAAGGAGTTTAAAATCATGAAACGCTTCATAAGGGAGCGACAACAATCTATACAACACTGGCAGCTTGTCTTCTCATTATAATTTTTGTGGAGAAGATGCTGCATTCTTTAAAATGTTTTTTTTTTTTTAGTGTCATATTAATGGGAGGCAAAGTCTGTTCTTTAATTAGAATTTTACTGTGGTGAATTAAAAAATACATGGGCAGAGTATCAAGAGCCTAATAAAACTAAATGAAGATACTATCTTTCCTCTGTATGAAACCCAGCAGTCTTTGCTCTGGCAAAACTTCCATCAATACTTCATTATTATTGTCTAGGACAGCCTTGTAATAATAATATCTGCAAGTAACTTACTTCCAAATTCTGTTTTCCAACTGGGTAAAACATTCTCTCTCCCAACATCTGTAATGGACTTCAGATGTTTTCATTGACTAGGTAATGAAATTTTCTGGTAATGCCTCTGCACAGAAGTAAAATCAGTTTTGCCTGCAAGAAGGGATAGAAATACACTGGATATTCCTAAAACACTGCAGGACAGGGATAGGGAGGAGATGCATCCTTCAAGAAACTGATGTTGGAGAGGCTCAGGAGTGCAGCAGAGCTGCTCAGAGAGGCTTCTGGCCCTGGAGATTCAGAGCTGTTGATACAGCAGCTGTGCCTGGTGTGAAAACAGCCATGGGCAACATCCACATGGGCTTCTTGCTGCTCTCAATAATCTTTATTGGAGAGCTCAGCAAGGCAGTGGTGGGACAGAATAAAACCCCTCTCAGGTCAGTAATTCCAGCTGACTTTGGTGCAGTTTGGAGCAGATCCACAGGCTGGGCTGGCAGCTGCAGGAGCTGCCCGTGCTGGCTGCCCTTCAGTCACATCCTCACCCAGCTCCTGCAGCTGGCCAGGACAGCTTCATCCTTCTCCTGGGGAATCCACCATGTGGAACCCAACCTGATCCAACCACTGGAGTCACCTTCCCACCCACAGGATCCAGGGGGACCAGCCCTGCCTAGCCCAGCTCTCAGAGAGGAGCTCAGCTCCTTGCTTTTCACAGCACATAAACCCAGCGCTGTCGAAGGTCACCCTGCTGATGTTTTGCCAGACAGGCAATATCCCTTTATTTGCAGTTAAAGCAGTGCTTAAAGGAGAAAAGCTTCATGTCACTACAACAAGGAGTAGAGGATGTTCCTTCTCCTTGTCATTCCCATGCAGGGATGTGTCCCTTCTGCTGATCAGTGGGGAAAATCAGGATATTCATATGGAAGAAACGCTGTATCAACCTCACCAGCTTCAAATTGTACCATGAAGTCTCCCCTTCAAGGGGATGGATAAGCACATCCTTCATGCATAACATAACTTGCAGTCCTGACTCATCAGTCATTTTTAAGATGGTCAATAAGCAATTTATTTTATTGCATTGATATTGAAACACAAAGTAAGCACTGTGGATTGTGGTATTTGGTTTTATTTCTAGCAGTGTAGCTGGAGAGTAAAAAGAACCACTTCTTCCCTTGGCTACAATTCTCTCCTAATGCCTACTATAGAATCCTGAATGCTTTGGGTTGGAAGGGACCTTAAAGATCATCTTGTTCCACTCCTGCCATGGCAGGGACACCTTCCACTGTCCCAGGTTGCTCCAAGCCCTGTCCAACCTGGCCTGGGGACACTGCCAGGGATCCAGGGGCAGCCACAGCTTCTCTGGGCAGCCTGTGCCAGGGACTTCCCACCCTCACAGGGAAAGATTTGTTCCTACCATCCCAACTAAATCTCTCCTATTTCATTTAAAAATCTTTCCCTCTTGTCCTATTACTGGGTCACCATTGCACTGCTCTTCAGCAATATCAGCTTAAAGGAGGTTCTGCCCCAGCAACTGAATCTAGGAAAAATCTTACATTTTCTAGAGTGAATTCTGTTACTCACAGACATTCAGAGAGAATTAGAGCAGCAGAAAGCCTGATAGCCTTTGAAAAAGGGGTGTCTTTTATATCTAAAACAGTTCAAAGGCTTGCAAAAAGCTTGTGCAGGTATCCACAGCAGCTACTTCCCATTCTCTTTTCTTACAGGCATACTTGAACCTTCACATGGCTCTTTAATGTTACCTAATGTCTTCAAGATATCTTAAATACACTGCTGTCTTTTTCTTATAAACCATTAATAGTAATGTCCCTTTCAGGCACAGAAAAAGAAACAGTTTTGTAAAAAAGACTTGCCCTATGTGACCCAGTAAAAACTAGAACGTTCACTCATCAAAACACATTGCAAGACTCAGCACAGTCTCTGCAAAACCTTTCTTATATTTACCAACAGAAAATAGCAAGTCTGAAACTAGTGGGGGGAAAAAAAGCAGAAATAGTGAAATACTAGAATATGACACCCTCTTTTCACACCCCTTAGGCATGGAGTTGTGGGATGTGCTTTTAATAAAGAGATAATCAAGAGGCAGACAAATACTGCAGAGCTAAAATAGCAGGAGCCAAAGCCTGGGTGTCTCTGGGAGTGTTGGGAAAGGCAGAGGACACAGCCCAGCATCAGGAGAGGTTTATGCCAGAAACATTCCAGTGTCCCTGGAGCAGCTCTGTAGACTGCACCACTGCTGCAGCTCTCCTGCACCACTGCTGCAGGATGCAAATGCTGAGAGAGCAGAGCAGCCTCAGCAAGCAGAGCAGCAGCCCCGAGTGCTGAGCAGAACATTCAGGCACCTCTGCTTGTGTCCCCACAGCTCCCTCTGCCCACCAGGGGGGCTTGGGCTTCATGCTGGAGAGCCAGGCAGGAGGAGAAAGTCTTGTCTCATAAATTATTGAGATTGGATGTCTAAACCTTGATATTTTATTTTGACTTCCCAACATGTTCCAATGTTGTTCACAGAAGTGTAAATTAATGCCAATTTCTAAACCAGAAGTTGCTCTAAACTGGGAAGTGAAACTTTTTTGTTATGATGTTAAAAACAGACAATTCTTAAACTGTTTAACATTCTGAAAAACAGGCTGATCAAAACTGTTCATGCTCACAATCAGTTTCGGGTGTACTGAGCTGAAGTGTTTTGACAAAATCCCAGCCATATGGAAGCCGCTGCTTTCGGAACAGTTTCCCCATTGTGGATTCCTGCGTTAAGCCATCAAGTGTCAGGCAGGCAGAAACACTAAATCATCACTCCACATGTTTTTTGCTCATTGTTTACAAACAACCTGTTGGTGCCTGCAGCATTATCCATGGGTCAGCTTCCCAGAACCCAGGAAAATCCACCCAGCAGCTCCACTTCCACCACTCTGGGTGTCGAATCCTGCAGGTTCAGCTGCAGCTCCTGCAGTCCCAGGGGCTGTGGAACATCTTTGCCCCTGGATTAAATTAATTTCTCTCTTTTTTAGTGACAACTGCCACTGGAAAGGGAAGAGCAAAACAGACATACATGACTTCCTGGCTGGATGGCAGCAGGGAAGCCAAGGGGATTTTGCTGGAAGAGAGCTCAGCATCTGTGCATTAAAGGTTTTAAATGCCAGATTCCCTTTAAGGTTCAGATCTCTACAGTTTCCTGGTGGCAGCAGAGATATATCTTTGGAAAATCAGAGGGAAAAAGAGGCTGTCTGATGAGACCATCACCTAAATTGTCCCTGGCCATGCTGCACAGTGCCTTCAGAAGCACCTCAGGCTCGCTCCAGTGCCCTTTCCAGCCAGGGGATTTCTTTCCATCATCTCTAATCATCTTTGATAAAGGCTGGCCTCTGTGGGTTGAGTGAGTGCCATCTGCAAAGTGACACTGATTCCACAACTTTCCTTGGCTGAGAAAGGTGCCCTGATGCCTGCAGAGCAAACACTGAACCCCCCAAATATTAAATAATCGATGAGCCCACAACAGGAACCACCCAGGGAAATGTTGGATATTCCTGATGCCTGTGAGGATGGTGGCTGTGTGGTAGGTGGTGATTTAGGAATGCTGCTGACACACATGCACAAATCTGATGACACAGGAAATTAGCATCCGTTCCTCTCCCCCTGCTTCAGAAGAATTTACTAAATATAGCTCACTCTTTAAATATTAAGGATATCTGCAGAATGTTGTTGTTTTTTGGAAGGGTTCTTTCCTGACTGGATTTTCCTCATCAGGCTTAGTAATCAAGTTGTTTTATTTGGAATGAGTAATTATTCGTTGAATGATTAATTATTCAGAGTACATTACTAAATAAAATTCAAAGTATGATGGAATAATAAAAAAGTGACAATATGCAACAATTTGGGTTCTAAACTGCAACAAGATCAGAACATGGAGGGTCTGCAGGCATCTAAATGTGGTTTTGCACATTTAAGAGAATTGCCTCCATCACCAGAGTCCCATACAAACACTGATTAATTCTCAGCATCCATCTATGAGCTGGAAAATGTTTTTAATCACAATTTCATAGAAGGGAAACTGAGACAGTGAAATTACATTAAATTGCAGAGCTCTCCAGAAAGGAGATGATAGCACTGAGATAGGACAGCTCCAAGTTCTAAAGTGTAAATTTATGCTATAAGTACCTTATAGTATATTTTTTCACTACATTTATAATCCTGTGCTGAATTAAACAGATGAAAAATGACTCTTTTATGTATACAGAGATTAATTCATAAAGTGTTCTTCTGTCTCTCATCAACAGCAGTGTTTAAACAGTGTAAAGTTGGTACAAACAGCCCTACTGGGATGCAAACTGCAGTGGGATGTGGCTGGTGCAGGACTGGAACACCCTGGGAAAGGAGCCAGCCAGGAACATCCCCTCCATCCTGCTCCGTGCTGTGACACCGAGTGACACTTCTGGGATTGTCCTCCTGGTTTTCCAGGTCCCAACTCCACCATGCTCTCTAAGGAAACCTGGAATTCTCCAGGTTTGTTTCTCTCCATTTCCTTCCATCACCATTAACACTGACATTGTTCCTTACAGACCTGTGCTGATCTTCCCCCTCACTTGGGTTCTACAAACCAAACCCAAATGAAATAATATTTAGAGCAAAATTTTCCACAGGCTGTGCTGGGACCTGGTGGGTTTTGTTTCCCTGCTGATTGCCAGGGTTGCACAATTGGAATTTTTGCAAGGCAAGGGATCCAAAAGGCAGTAAAACTACACAGAGACTGCTGGAGCTTCTTCAAGTATTTGTTAATTAAAATTGTTACAAGTAAATGAATTAAGTTCATATTGCTCCAGAAGGACTTGCCCTTATAGAGACCTCACAGCCAGCAAATGTAAATGCTTTATTGTTCTGTAACTCCCATCTATGCAAACTCCTCTGTTTGGCACATCCTTAATTACTGTCAAGCTAAAAGAATTCTAACATTTTCTGTCAGGGAGCTGATGGAAAACTTGAAGAAGGCTTAAAAAAAAACTCTACTGTTGACTCATTTCACTCATTCCTAGGCAGATCTGAGAGAGGGAAGACTTGAAAGCAATATTATGAGCCCAAGAATTATCCTTGACTCTTGAAAGGCACACAGAAAATTAAACTGGGGGATCAGGATCAAGGCAGTGGAAATTATTGGGTCTGTGCACTTAAAAGCTGAAGAAGGTGACTTCCCACTGAGACTTGAGAACACAGGTGCACATAATTTTAAAAATCTGCATTTTTAACCTTTTAAATTTGCTAGCAAAGCAAGGAAGTTGTTGAGAAACTGCAGTAAACAGGGCAATTCAATCAGCTCCTTCCAGAGTTTATCTCACAACTTAGTGATTCCTGAACCCAGCAGGTCAGTGGATCATGGAATGACTCCTTGGCAGCAGCAATGCAGCAGCTGAATGGAGCTGGAAGCAACACAGCCACACTTTTTCAGTAATTGCATAAAAATCTCTTAATTCCCTGCAATGGGGGCTCTAGCCACCAATGGTCATTGCTGAAATCCATGTCCTGCTTGCTGCTCTTTCCTAGGAATGCAAGAGGTGCTGAGTAAAGAGCTGAAGCCAACTTTTTAACAGCAGTCTGGGAAAGGATTCAATATTTCCAAGTTTGGTATCAGTTTCTGTACATTTTTAAAAGCAGGGTTCTACAACCAACAATTTACAGGTGATAACAGTATTTTTTTCATGTTTTTAAGCGTGCCAGAGGTGAACATGGATTTCAAGGTGTCACTTTTCCTTGTATCAGCCAAAAGACTTCAGGCTAATTCTTAGACTCACGGACTTAAAAATAATTATAACCTCATAATGCAAATACTGTGAGTTTGATTAAAAATCAAAACACTACTTGACTGCCAAGCAACAACAAGCACTTTTATGCATAAGCTGACTAATTCCATCTTCAAAGCTTCTGCAAAAAGCACTAATTGTAGCTCATCATGGCTACACCTCAAAAGATAACCTTGCACTCATTCCTGCCTGCCCTCCAGTCACAGAGGAGCCACTGATGGCTGTTTACATCTCACTTATGGCAACAGGAGCCGTGGTGGAGCAGAGCCACAGCCGTGACAAGTGACAAATGCTGCAACAAAGATTTATAAAGCAGAGACACTAATTACAGTCCTGATCCACAACCCACCGGAAGGAAAGCAAAAGGCACCACTTGTTTTCCCAGCGTAGCCTTATAACCTGATTTAGCCTCAGATTTGTTCTGGCAACAGACCACGAGCTGCTGCCCACAAAATACTGCCAGGTGGAATCTTAGTAAAAAAGATTTGAAGCTGTCGATCCAAGCCCTTGTTTTCTCAAGTCTCAATTATGGGATCATTTTCCTTGTGGGAGAACTTTATTGCTTCCCATCGGGAGCACAACTCACCCCGAGCGTGGCTGCCAGAATTCCTCCTCACAGTTCCTGACTGCTCCACTACATCCACCTTATTGTACACTGTTTACACGAGGGCTGTAAAGTTCTTTATTGATGCCCAGGTTTTACAGCTTAATTTTAAGGTACTCAACAGTTGTGCTCAGATATAGTGGATAGATCCTCCTGCTCCCATATGCTCTCCATTGTCAGGGAGGTCCGAACTGGCAGCTCGCTCAGCCAGCCTGAGACATGACCATAAGTCTTTGGAAGTGGGACTTTTAACAACTCTGCTTTTCCTGATTCTTGTGCAAACCACTCAATCTGTCTTGGCTTTTAAACTAAAGACGTTTTTATTTGCTCTTACTTTTGGCTGGTCTTGGAAATACACGTCAGTGAAATACAGTTATTGTAAAACGCCTTAAAAAACAGGTTTAGGACTAGAAAAGGTGTATGAATGAGATCATAAAATCCTGGAAGAGTTTGGGTTGGAAGGGAAGCTCATCTTGTTCCACCTTGGGCCATGGGCAGGGACACCTCCCACTATCCCAGGTTGCTCCAAGTCCTGTCCAACCTGGCCTGGGACACTTGCAGGGATCAAGGGGCAGCCACAGCTTCTCTGGGAATTCCAGCCCAGCCAGGAATTCCTTCCCAATATCCCATCTAAATCTCCCCTTTCCCAGTGGGAAGCCATTCCCTGTGTCCTGTCCCTCCATGCCTTGTCCCCAGTCCCTCTCCAGCTCTCCTGGAGCCCCTTTGGGCACTGGAAGAGGCTCTGAGGTCTCTCCAGAGCCTTCTCTTCTCCAGGCTGAACAATCCAGCTCCAGTTTAGCAAAAGAACAACATATTAACCAGCACCAGCAGTGACCAGTCACACGTTTATCCAAACCAGTTGTCCTCTCTGCCCTCACATCTCTCACAAGTGTGAAAGATCGGAGAAAATATTTGGCTGTAGGTGAGCAAAGCACAGGAGTAGGAAGATCCAAAGTATTCCTGCACTTCCCTGCTCTCATATGTGCAAGCAGATCGGGGGAAGAAAACAAGGCATGGAAAGTATTAGACAGAAAAAGGAAAATCACTAAGAGTAGGAGGAAAGAAGGAGAAAGTTTATGTAAGAAAAAAACATTGAGGGAAATAGGTTAAAAGAAGGAAAGAAAAAAACCAACTATGTAAAATCCTGAAACAACAGAGAGGAAAATAAAGAGCTGAAAGGAAAGACCATGTGCATTGCTGCTGTCCCTGCTTTACTGTCCCACATAGCATGTCCCTGAAATAATGAAGGTCAGCAGCACATTATAGGAAGTAGCCAGCAATGAGAAGCCCATTACCACCAGCAGAGAAATGATCAATTTGTTTATCCTTGTTATCTGAAAACAGAAAACATCGTGGAAAGAGGTTGGGTTCATCCTGCTCCCCAAGGCTTTGGTTCCCCAGCTGCTTCCCCTCCCTAGTGCCACACACATGACTCCTGCTTTTTACTCCTGGGTAGGCAGGGAATAATGACTAACTGTAATAAAATAAATAGCTGCTTCTTGCACACACGACATCTCCTGTCTGATTTCCTGGGAGCTGCATTAGCAGGGTTTATAAGTCAATTTTTAAAACTCAGGACAGCATTAAAAAACTGACAAATGCCACTCGGTCACATCCCTGTTGTCACAGTTATTGAGGCCACTGGAGAGAGTGTCAAAGAAATAAAGCAAATTTCTTTTTTTGCTTAATTTGTGTCAATTGATTTCCTATTTTTAATTAATAATTCTAATTATGATGCAGCAAATTTACCCAACAGACACAACTGGTTTAATCAGCACGTATTGATTGTAACAGTAGAATTATCCCAGTGTTCCTGACACCATTGATTTTCTGTTGTGTGACTGTAAGAAAACAGCAGCTGGACAGACTCTGGTGTCAGCTCACGGTGCTGATGATCCCTGAGCTATGAATTGGTGCTCCTGACCCGACAAATAAAAACACAGACATTATCTACTGCTTCAGCACTCCAGAGGAGGAATGTGGTGATTAAGGTATGGCACAAATAAGGGGTTTAGTCATAGCCGTAACAGCAGGAATGTGAAGCTGGGAGACACTGATTTGAGGCAAAAAGCAAAACTAAGGCAGACGTTAGAAAAGTCTTTGCAAAACTGAGTTAAATGACTTGGTGTAAATTCCTAATTTGTCCTCACTTTGAACAGCTCCAAAATATCTCTTTGAGCACATGCTTAAATAGCTGTGATAAAGACTTCAGGATATTTTTGAGCCTGAGTCTCACATATCTGTAGAATCAGAGAATCAAAGAATGGGGTGGGAAGGGACCTTAAAGCTCATCTTGTTCCACCCCTGCCATGGACAGGGACATTTTCCACTATCCCAGGTTCCTTCAAGCCCCATCCTGGCCTTGGACACAGTCAGGGATCCAGGGGCAGCCACAGCTCCTCTGGGCACCCTGTGCCAGGGCCTCACCACCCTCACAGGGAGGAATTTCCTCCTAATATATAACCTAAATCTCTCCTCTTTCAGTTTGAAGTTTCAATCTCATTTCAGAGATTGAAACTTTTTCCCCTATTTTTTCTCCATAGCTCCCTCTGAAGAGGCTATAGAGTGTCCAGGCCATTGACACCTGGAATAGCCTGGGGTCTCCCAAATGTCACTGCTGTCCCCAGCAGCAGCTTTGCTGCTCCAGAAGCAGAGCGCTGGGCTGAGACAGGAAATGGAATTTATAGAGAAGGCACAACGTGACCCAAACTACTGTTTACCCTTTTTGCTGGAATCATTGAGATTCCTGCAATTTTCTGCTCATCGAGCTCCAAATTCTGCAGAAATTATATTAAAAGCCCCCTGGAGCAGCACAGAGAATTTTGAGCCATTTGCAATTTGAACACTCCGACTTTGAAAATGTCCAAAGTCTTTGCAGCAAAAGGTGGGCTTGAAGTGACCCTCTGGAACCAAGATGTTCCCAAGGTGTTTGGGAGGAAAATTGTGATGAGATCTGGAGGCTGAGCCAAACACCAACCCAGAAGGGGGAAGAAAACCAAGGTGGATGGTGCTGCCTCAGTCTGGGAAGGCAGAGAATTCCCAGGGGGATCAGAGGGCAGAGCATTCCTTTACCTGAGCTCTAGCCTGGGATTGCAAGCAGCCTCTGAGAGGTGTGAAAGGGAAAGTCTGATTTGTTTCCTTGCAGAGTTAATCAGAGTGGAGCAGGAGATAAATCCCCAAGTTTCCCCTCATTTGGTTTTCCACAATAGTTGACAATATGAGCACATTTAGCAGAAAAGCTGCCGTGGTGGAGGGGAAATCACGAGTAATAGAAAAATTACAATTTTTCCTGAAGCTGTTAATTCATATTAAACATTTTCAGTTCTGCTTACTCAAACTATAATGTGTCAGGAATAAACATGTGATTATACTAGTTAGCTTTTTGGCTAAAATAGTTGGAACAGTAAAATTGATAGATAATTACAGTAACAGTTATTTGTTCCCTGCCAAACCTGCACTAAGGCATGTCTGCCTGCAGACTTATGTCTTTTTAAGCACAAAAAGATAAGCAGTACACATCATACACTTTGAATAATGAAAAAGATATCCTATGGCCAGCGTTTCACAAGTGGAAACAGACTGTGGTTTGATTCAAACCATATCTATTTATGTAAAATGGGATTTTAATTGGAGCTACTTATCCCCGTGATACAAATGAGGCAATGAAAAATGATTGATGCACTTGGGTAATTATTGTTATAGCACCTTGCAAACTACAACAAAAAAACTTTCATGTACATAATGGCTGTTTAAATTTTAATAAGATACAGAACTGCTTTTCAGCAGGCAAAATATTAATGCTACATTTTGAGCAATATTTATATTTAAATACAAACAATATTTAACTGAAAAATCAGAATACATGAAGAATGCTGGGTGGGTTTGTTTAAGCGATGAATAGGTCTATTTTGGAAACATATGGAAGAAAGTAGAAGATGCATTAACCAGTTCTTTTTTGCAGTGAGGACATCCAAGGATGATGCAGCACAAAGTGTGAAAGGAGGCAGTGAGTGTGATGGTGCAGATATATCTGCTCTTGTAAGAGTCACTGCTGCTGCTTCTCTATTTCCACCTAACAGCAAAGGTTAAGAGTGCCAAACCAGTCTCTGTTCATTATTATACAGCATGAATAGCAATATAAATTCTTAATAATTGTTATACCTAGGGGGGAAGTAAAGCAATTCTGCTCATTTAAATGAAATGAAAGCTGAGCTCTCCAGCCATCCTTTCCCTCTCCAGCCACGGAACAGTGCCCCAGCAGGATGTGAGGGCATCCTGCTCTCTCCATCACACACAGATCACACTTCCTGGAACACTGAAGAGCCAGCAAGGCTCACAGAGGCTCTTACAGAGTACAGGACTCGAGCAGTGCACACTCCAAGTGCAAGAGTCCTGTTAGAGATAAGACTTCTGAAGATAAAAAAACTGCAGCAAAGAGTCTGTCTATACAATCAACTAATGTGTCATTTGTCAGGGAAGGAAGGTCCAAGTTAGCCTGAAAAAAAAATGCCAAGAAGCTGCTTAGAGGAGAGGAGGGTATTGAATAACAGACCAAAGCAATCAAGACCTTCTCTGGTTATAATCTCATTTGTGCATTGACAGTATTTCAGTCAATAGCCTGTCATGCACTAGCCAAGAGTTGTATTGCAAAAATGTTTGGGCCATCATCTCAAATTTCTTAGCTGGTGCCCTGCAAGGTCAGAGAGTGGAATCATTACTCTTAATAGGGTGAGTGATCAGGTCATAAATCCAGAAAAATCAAATTTTACTTTGGTGTTTCCTATAAAGAAAAATAATAAAACCTCCAAAACATTAAATTTTTATATATCATCATTTCTAGCAACCAGATCCTATTGCATCAGGAAAATCAGAGGCCTCTGTGCATAAAGCATGATCTCACTTTCATTGGAATCAATCACTGGTTCTCACTATCTCTTTCAGAGAAGTAGGGGATAATCATAAAATCATAAAATGGTTTGGGTTGGAAGGGACATTAAAGATCATCTCATTCCAACCCTGCCATGGCAGGGACACCTTCCACTATCCCAGGCTGCTCCAAGCCCTGTCCAGCCTGGCCTTGGACACTGCCAGGGATCCAGGGACAGCCACAGCTTCTCTGGGCACCCTGTGCCAGGGCCTCTTCACCCTCACAGGGAGCAATTCCTTCCTAACATCTGATCTAAATCTCTCCCTTTTTTTTCAGTTTAAAACTATTGTCCCTTGTCATCACCATCTGTCAATGTAAAATGTGACTTTCCCTCTTTTTTATAACTCTCTTTTAAGGCTGCAATGGGATCTCCCCAGGACCTTCTCTTCTCCAGGCTGAAGGGGAACAGTCAGGTTCAGAAGGGGATAATTCATAATTCTGTGTAATTCTAGGTGCAGGTTATCACAGCCTGGATGCTCCTATTGCACCAAGCAGTGCAAAGCAGAACAGGAGATTGGCACATCCTCCCCACTTCAGCAGCTGCAGTTCCATCCCTGCAGTTGGGAAATTTCCTGTAAAGAAACACCTTCAGTAGTTTTTTTCCCTACAGCTGAAGTAGGGTCAGCACATGGGATCGGTCAGACTCTGTCATTCCCAAGATTTCTTTTGTTTCTCCAGCCTCACAGTGAACCTGACTCAAGTACAAAACCCCAAATAAACCCCTCAGATAGAGTCTTTTGGGTTTGGTTTGTGGTGTGAAACAACTGCCCTGTGGAATAAAGGGGAGATGGTGCTGTTGACTAAGGACAGGAGCAGTTGGTGTTAAACCACAACAGCATCACTGCACTGCTCATTTTTGTATCGCATTGCAGCTTCAGAATATAATTGAACTGTTTGGCTTTTGAGTGCCTTTTCATTGGAAATGCAATATTAATGAACCCTACTGAGCTTCCCCAAACAATAACAGGGACATGAATAAAAAATTACCCCTAACTGTCCTGATTCTACATGAACCTTCCTAACCCGGCTATATTTAACACCAAAAACGGGGAAAAGTACCCAAAGTAGAAGACACTAATGAATTGTGAAACATGGATCAAGGGCATTTTTCTTAAATCCCTGATTTGATCAGTTCAAGACATGTCCCTCTCATATACCAGTAATCACCTGGATACAGGGTTTAGCAACTAACTCTAATTATAGAGATGTTGAGCGGTGATTTTTTTAAACCAAGAGTTAAGCTGAGAAGAGCTTCTTGACTAGAAGCCAGTGTGCTCAATCAATTAAATTATCATAAGAGAAGAAGAATCAGACCAAGGGGGAATGCGGCTGTGGATGTGAAGCTGATCATTAGCACAACTGAACTGTCACCTCGGTGGAGGCTGGAATGTGGCCATATGAGGGGATTGATGGATGAATTTTGCTCAGCAGAGAACAGCCCACAGTGAATTGCTGATAAGATCTGAAAATAAATCTTACAATATTACAAGGCAAGGTGGAACTGCAGCCTCTGCAGCCTGGCTGTGGCTCACAGGCTGAGCAGGTCCTCCTGTCTGCCTGGTCCCAGGGGCCTCTCCTGGTCTGATGGAAGTTCTTGTCCCCATGTTATGGGATGTTGTACAGTGCCAGTGATGTGTAACACAGCAGCTCATTAGCACTGGAAGTGGAGTGAGCTTGGAAAGGTTTGGATGGGTTTGTGTGACTCAAAGATGCAGATTTCCCCTGTAACTACTGTTTTTCTAGATGACAGCTTCATATCTGCCTATTAGAGGAAGGAGAAACTCATTGGAGCCACAGCAATCCAAAGGCAGAAGGCAATGTGGGATGCAGGGGATGTAAGGATGGAGCTGTCTGGCAGGTTGGTTTCAGGGCTCATGGAGGTGTTATTGACCTGCAGAGTAGCTGTGAAGAGGGGATGGATGTCAGACAGCTCACTGAGAAAGGTTTCTTTACTCTGTTCAGCTATTTTAGTCCTCAGCATTCAGGAGGACTTTGCTTTAAGCTCCCTCAGTAGAAGGAGAGACAAAGACTGATCTTGGCATATAGAGTCAAACCTTAAACAGACACTGGGAAATTCACAGTGAATTCATTAGGTGCCCACAGAGTCCTATTCAGAGGAGGCCTGAATTGCTGTCACAATCCCCTGGCTTGCAGGCTACAGCAATGTGTCTCTGGAATCAGAAATCAGAGTATAAATCATGAGGAGATGTGAACTTCATTCCTCACTTAGGAAGTTTGTGCTGTAAGAGACATGAGGCTCATTCCTGTTACACATCCAAGGGAATGGCTTTACAAATGGTCATAAATATCATTATTTAACTCCTGTGGGAGCTCAAAGACTCCCAGATCTGCACTATTCTGAAAAGGTATGAGCTGTGTGTGAGACTTGAAATGTCTTGTTTTGATACTTTACTGCAAATAGATGTTTTTGCAATACAATGTCCAAACAGAGAGACTTTATTCCCAAAACAGTGTCCTCTGTAAGATTCACACTGGCTGATTTCTGTCTGGCTTGGACAAAGCTCCCACATCCCCCTTAATAGACCAGAGCAGTCTAATTAAGACTGTGGGTAGTGAGTTGCCTTTTTATAGCGTGAGAAGTCCATAAAGCAAAGCCATTTCTACAGCTGCCCACTAAACCTCACACCTCTTTAAGGGCATGGTGAGATCTTTCCCAAACCTTTGCAATATTCCTGTTCCAAGGGTTTTTAGTGTCAGTGAGAGATGGCCAGCGAGAGCAGGAGGAAGAGCAGCCCTTAACTTATCCATGAACCTTGAGCTGGCATAAGGAGAAGCATAAAAAATCCTCATTATGTGTCTCTCTGAAGGATGACAGTCTCCATTCCTTAGTGTCCTGAAGCTACAGGGAAAGGGAAGGGTTTGTGACAATCAGGGCTGCAAAGCCCAGTATAAGCCTCACTAAATAAATCAAAATCTTCCCACTGACCTAAGCTGACTCTCTGTTAAAACCAAAACACTGAACTGAATTCAGATACATGGAAATGAGGTGCCAACTTTTTTTTTCTTTTCCTTTTTTTTTTTTTTCTTCTTTTTTTTTCTGGAAATCATCCAGGGCTCCCTTCTGCACTTCTGGGGTTTTCAAGCATTTGAGTCTCCTCTCATGCTGCCCCCTCACCTCTGAGATACCTCATCAGCAGAAAAGGGATCACATTTGCTCTTCCTCTCTTCTCTGCTCCGAAATCTGCTCTGCTGCAGCAGCAGAGGCTCTTGGCAGCAGGGAGGCAGCAGGTGTGCAGAATGCTGCTCTCATCATCCCTGCTCTGCCTCCTCGGCCTCATTAGTTCCATCTACAGCGGGAAAACTCCCGGGGAACAGGGCCAGGGTCAGCCTGGGACTGCCCTGAGAGCTCCAGTGGGATCACACTCATCACTGGCTCATCCCAGCAGCGGCTGGGCACAGGACTGTGGAGAGCTCTGGATTCAGGGATATGGGCACTGCCCAGGCTGTGCCAGTTAACCTCGGGGGCAGAAAATCACCTGGCCCAAGGACAAACTCCCTGTTTCCTTGGATGCCTTTGCCTGGCAAACTCTGTCATCTCCTGCCTGACACTCAGATCTTTCAGTTCCCAGAGCCTTCACTGCCTGCAAACACAAGCACAACTCCTTGGGGGGAATAAGAGAATCACAGAAATTATAGAAAAGCTTGGCTTAGAAAGGACAGAACAATTTGGGTTCAAAAGGACCTTAAACATCGTCTCATTCCAATTCCCTGCCACGGGCAGGGATGCCAATAATATGGAGATAAATTTCAACCTTCCTCTAGAGATGCTAAAATAATTTGTCAGCTGGTTTAGATGGCTCCTTGTGAGCACTCTGTGCTCATCAGCACTCACCACTCTGCCAGTTCTTCTGCCATTCACAAATTTTTGCTGCAGTGATTCCATATTTACTCCTAGATCAGTAATGTAAATATTGATAGGAGTAAGTGGAAGAGCAGAAACCCACCAGAAATACATTTGATGTTTATTCCACATTGACAGCTGCTTTTTGAGATTTGTCATTTAGTTTTTATTCAATTATTAATGCATGTTGTTGGTAATTGTATAGAGCTGATTTTTTAATCAGAATATCCTTCAGAACTGAATCAAACCTGTCACAAAATTCATTTTATTTGCACAGCTACTCTAATATAACTTGCAACTAAATCTGTGATCTCTTCACAGAATGAAATCAGGTTTGTGTAGAATGAACAATTTCTCATGAAATGCTAAACCTTATTTTATTATCTTTTGATTTTTCATTGATTGAGTCTAAATAGCACCACAATTTATTGTTTTTCCTCCTGAAGTGAACGACGTTTTTTCCCAAAATCTGCACAGGATTGTGAAAACATGCAAGTTTCTCTTTGGTTTTTCTTGAAAGAATTTTTCTAGAACTTTTCTTAAAGACATTTTTGAGAACTTGCAACCAAGGCACCCAGAAGAGCGACTTGGCTGCTGGGCTGGCACAGCAAGAAAGCCCAGGGGGAAGAAGGAATGTCTGAGTCATCCTCAAAACTCCCTTTTCCAGGTCTCCAGCACAAATCAAAGAGCAACAGGGAATTGTTCCAGTGCAGGCTGAGATTGATTTGAAGCTGCAGGATGTTCCAGGGGCCTCGAGCTCTGCACAGTGCAGGTCAGGAGGGACAGGGACTCCCCTCTGCACAGGGCAGGGCAGGGAATTCAGTGTTGGATACTGAGCAGGAGCAGCAAAGCAGCTTTGGCTTTCCTCCCCTCACTCTCACCCTGCTCACAAAGGAATATGATTAAGATGTGAGTTGTTTAGATCCATTTTTAATATCTCCTGATCAAAAGTGGAAGCTTAAGGAGCATGTAAGGAGTGACTTTGATATTAAAGAGAGAGGAAGAAGAACAAATAGTTTAATTTGCTTCTTGTCTTTCTTGGCTTGGGAATTTGAAGCAGATGTTCCTATGCGAACACAAAAAACCCATATGCAGTCCAAGTCTGAGCACAGATCGCCTGGATCAGAGGGAAGATGTCTGGAAAGGGATGTCTGGAGAGGGGTGCTGCCTGCTTGGAGTGGTGCAGGGATGGCACAGGCAACAACCCCTGGGAATGGGCTGAATGTGGGACCAAAAAACGAGAAAATAAATCCTTAAAAAGGAATAAAATACTTGCAGTAAGCTCTCCTTGTAAAACAAGTGTAAGTGTGTTATTGCAGTGTATCCATGGGTCTGAAAACTGGGGAAAAATGCAGATTGAGTATTAGAGCAAGATTTTAATGGTGATCTTCAGAGACAAAGAAGGATGCAATGGTAAAAGAAAGGGGCTGATTTCTGCATCTTGAACTGATGAGAGCACAGGGTGGCACATATGAAACCTCTGATTAGTACTAAATAGGGGAAACAGACTCTCCAGATCATCCAAATTCTAAAGGGCTGCAATGTCAGATTTTCAAGAGGGTTTTGATTCTTTTTGGTCTGTGCATGTAATGAGGAATGAGAGCTAAATTGTGGAAGCCAAAGCCATGCACAGGAGAGAACCCTATCAGCACGGAATCCAACAGGAGGGTGTGGATGTTTCACACATCCCTTTAATCCCTAACCTGAGAGAAATGGTCCCCATCCCCTTCACCATGGATCCATCACATTCTCACTGTTTCCAGTGTTTCCTATGGGCTTATTATTAAAAATGCTTTTTATATATTTCATCTCTACTTCTTTTACAAGAACCCCAGGAATACCCCCAACTGCTCACGATGAAGATGAAAGGGGATGAGTATTAACAAAGAAAAGGACTTCAGGTTTGGTTGTAAATCTGGGATATTTGATCGCACAGCAAGACAGCCCTTGAGTTCCTACCATTGAAAGTGAGATCCAGAGCCTGCAGACATGAGTTACACATGTGCATATATGCATCCCAATGGATTCATGGAGACATTGCCAGTTATTTCTCTGGAAACCAAAATGTGGCACAGGCACTTTTGTACCTCACAGGATCCAAGTACAACTCATGCCTCCATGTCCTCCCCTGTCGCTGTTGAGCAGCTAGCTGAGGACTGACCCAAGTTCTCAGACAAGCGAAGAGAGGAGAAAAAGCACTTTATTGTTTTGAATTCCATATATATAGAGTCTACAGAGGTGCCCCAGATTGGTCAGCCCGAGACCTCCCCCTAGGCACAATTGGCCAAGCCCGAACTCACTCAATCCGGAGAAACTGTTTGCAAAACATCCAAACTTTATCTTGTTTATGAAATATAGCAAAATGTTCCCACGGGAAGAACCTATGCTAGCCACACTCCCCCTTGGAGAGGTCTAGTCACAGCAATTGCCTTTGCCATCATATTGTGTTACAGGCCAAATGCTCTCCCATTTTTGCTTCTATGGGTTCAGGTTTTATGTAGGAAATTAAAACATTTCAGAGTATCTCTCTGTGCTTAGATTTGTATTGCTAGCACAGTATTTACCTTGCATTAACTGAGCATAAGCTGAGTGTAAAATCTGGCCCTTCATACCATGGAATACTTTTGGCATTGGGCCCAGACAAGAACAAAAAAACAATTGTCTGAATTTAATCAGTTGGTGTTAGTTGGCAGTGCAAGAAGTCTTTATGCAGGTATTTATTTGTCCCAGCAATAACAAGAATATTGGAATTTATATCCAGGAGATAAGCAAGTACCTTGTCACTCAAGCACAACTAACAAGGGAATTGCTATTTGGTGCAGACATGTAAATGCCAAATGCTTAGTCTGGTTATTATTGTAAATTCCATTTTTACAACCTCTTGTTTTTAAAATGGTCTCTTAATTGATTTTTAATTATATTTTTCAATGACATTTAACTACACATGCTATGTAAATAAACCCACACACATCCCAAAATATATTAAAGGAACAAATACTGACACAGTCAAGGTTCTTCTTTCCCTGCCTGCACTGAGTGCTCTCAGTAGAGGTTTTGCATGAGAAAGGGAGATCAGACTGCTTCTGGGTATAAGAGGATGCAGTTCTATCCCAGGCAGCTGATGCCAGAAGATTTGGTCCTCAGAGTGTTCCTGATCCACACCAGAATGAATGGGATGAAGTGTAAAATGAGTGAGAACTTCCAATCCTGTGCCCTGGGATTTACCCAAGTTGAAATTTGGCCAGGGCATACTGACCTAGAGCTGGTTTAATGTACAACTCCACAAGGTCTTTAGTGATCAGAAGAGGCTTTTATGTCTCTGTAACCTCAGGAGTGCCACATTAAGGGAGAAGCAGAAGGAATTTCGTGTCTCCAGTGGGTGTTTTGGAGGTGTCAGATGGCCCAGGTGAGCACCTGGCAGGCCTGTGGCACAATGTGCAGCATTTAAGGACACGGAACTATAAATTGCATCCATCCAGCTGCCTAAAGCACAGGTTTGGGATGAGTTTAAAAAGCTCACCCAGTTAACTGAAGCAATGTACAAAACTACTCAATTCCCTTGGGTTTCTGGCTCAGCATCCCTCAGGCTTGGGGTCCAGAGGATTATGTGCCATTCAAGAGAGAAACCTTGCCCAGGGACAGGCTGGAAGCAGCTCCCTCAGACCTCCCCACCAATGAGCCTCTGGATGTGTTGGAAACCACTCACTGTTGTAGTTGCTGCTCCCAGCAGTCTCTGCCGAAGTGGTGCTGGACTCCCCCAGCCCATCAGAGGTGGCCAAATCTTATGGAAAATCAAAATAACAACTTGAAAATTACCACTTCCTGTGCATTCCTGAAAACACTGTATAACCTTGATGAAGTCAGCAGGATACCAACAGGTGAGGACTTGCACCTTTGCCACTCAAACACACATTTTCTGACAATCCCCACATACCTTTCCCATGGCCAGGATGTCACATTGTTATTAGCAGGACTGCAATTTCATTAATGATTACAACGAAGTGGAAAACACTGGAAAACCAGAATGTAGTTTGTATCCAATTCCCAAGCTTAACAATTATGGCAGAGGCATAGTGCTTTTGTTGGGGAAGGACCTGATTCCTTTATGCTGTGGCACTCATAAAACCCACAGGGCTGGGGAATGACTCTATTGATCTTGGGGAAGATTCACTCCTGTGCAGAGATCCAGCACAAGCCAGCATTTCCCATAAATTCTGTTTAAGCCCCATCCTGTGGAATAAAGCAGCACGCAAATCACACATTACTGCTACAATGATGCTTTGTTCCTAAATATTGCTACTCCTGAGGAGACTACAGAATGCTTTCAGAGAGTGTCAGAAATGAGATGTGACTTGCCAAAGGTCACCCAGCAGGGAGGCAGAGGAGCTGGGACACATCCAGGTGTCAGAGCAGAGATCTCTGTCCTGTCCTCTGCCCTTCTCCGTGGTACAAACATGCAGGGACAGCTTCTGCCCCCAAAATATCTTATAAAAAATGCCTCCTGTAAAGTCTGCCTGCACAATGGGAGCTGAGTGTTCCTCACAAGCTGCATTCATTAATTCAGGCCATTTATTTTAATTTCAGTGAAACCTGATTTAATTAGGTGTCGTATGTGTTCTGCATAGATGACTGAAGCTCTTCTAATTTTTTTCCAGTGGGTACATATTTTACCTGCTCTATTTTTGTTTGCAATGGTGGCATTTGCTCACCCATACCTCTTCCTTTGGAATCTGAGGAAAAAAAGAATCTAACTGGCATCCCTTTCCACCCCTTAATGAAAGTAGGGTTCTGTTTCTGCCATAATGGGAAGGCTGGTAAAACATCTTTGCTGACAGTTTTAAAACTTCCAGAACACAGAAATTAAGCAAAAGGAATTGGAAATCTCAGGGACAGATTCCAGCAGGCAGCAATGCACACTCAGTTCATTAACTGACTCTGAAGAAATGTAAGTTCTACATTTCATATGTGTCACAAACCCTTAAGAACAATAAGTGTTCATTAATGGACTTTTTGAGGGGAAAAAAGCTAAACCAAGTGGCAAAGCTCTCTGCACTTCTGTGTCTCAGCAAAACTGGCTGCAAAACAGAGTAAACTGTGGATGTATTTTGGGGAGCTACAAGTAAAGTTTCAGATAAATACATTCCTGAACTTGTGCTGTTGCTCAAAACAGTAATTGGAAAACAACCCTGGTAAGGTTTTATGCCACAAGGATAAAAATTCTTCCCTCAGCACAAGCCAGTCCTCTTATTTCCTGGGGAAGGGAATAAATGGTCCCACTGGAGATCCAATAATTGTTTGTTGTTTCTTTTTAAGCAAACATATATGCACCTGTACTTATGAATAGTTATGTTTTTATTTGGCCATAAAGTGCCCAAGTGGTCCTTTAAGCACATATTTCCTCACCTAATTGCACAACCCTGAGTATTCATGGACAAATTGTAATTACAAGTGCAGCTTCATTCTGCATGGACAGTCTCTGTTTTACTGTTTTTAATTGCCAAAACACAGATGGTTTCAAATTACAAGAATCCCACTGGTTCCCATTTTGCATGACCACAAGACAAATTTAATAACAAATATTTAAAGGATCTTGGAATTCAGGTTGGCCCAGCAGCAGGTGCTGTGAGAAATCTCCTCCTCTTCAGACACATGAAGTGAGAGAAATGCAAGGTAGACCAAAAAGAATCAATTTGTTACGACCAGTAAAAGAGAGCTGGAGCTTCTGTTTTCATTTCTGATACCTGAACTGGCAAAGCACTTCAGCAGTGACATTTATTGATCGTGGAGCCTCAAAACAAAACTGGGCAAGTGCAGAGCCTGGACAGGCAAAAGATATGCATTAAATACAACAGGAAAGTTCCAAAAATTGCCCTTAATAGCAGAAAAAAAAGAGAAATAAATCCCATTTATAGACCTGAGAAGCATGGGAAGCATGCAGCCACTCTCACCAGTAAGAAAGTGTTGGGATTTTGCTATTACATGGCTTTTGCTGTCATGTTTGATCACTATTTTAGATGCAGAGGGGACATTGTGCCTGTTAATGTCACTGGCCTCAATCATGCAATCCTTAATCAAGCAGAAATCCCTGCAGCTTTGCCCATAAAGGAATTACAGACTCAGTTATAGGTTTTCTGGTGCAGATTTGACCCCTGCCACCTCCCTGCCGCAATAAAACTCCTAAACCCTTTTGGATCATTGCTTCTACAAGTTGCCTGAGGGCACAGGGGGTGCAGCATCCGTGGGGATGTTTTCTGGTTTGATCCAAGAGCTGAGGATCATCCAGAGTGCCAACAGCACAAAAAACCATCTAAACCAGGGAAGGGCTGGGAGGGAATTCCTGTTCCACAGTAAATCATGACACCAACCCAAACTCCCAACACCAAACAACTTTCTCATCCTTGTTCAGCCATTGCCAGAATGTCTTTTGTTTAGAACAAAAAATAGGCTTCTTTAATGCTAAAAAAGGTTATTAGGATCGTTTATTCTAAGCTCTGAAATATGTGTTCAATTCTTAATTTGCTTATATGTCTTCTAATTACATCGACATTGGGGTTCTGCCTTTGTAGTTGTAATTGGAAGCTGATATAAAACCAAGGCTAGAAAACATTCAGCATTGCAGTGACTGGAGCTGTGTTCTGTGGCATTTATCATCTCCCTGCTTGTTTTTCAGAATGAAATTTCCAACACAATTCTCTTTTTAACCTACATTAGGTGGAAATATTAAACATGTTCACTGGCAGATGATTATTTATCAGAGACAAACCCAAAAAAGCTGCACCCTGCTGAAGGCAGAGCCTGCAACTCCTGATGTTATATAATCCAGTGCTAGAGAGGGAGGAATAGGGAATGGTTTGGGTAGGAAAGGACATTCAAGACCATCTCATCCCACCTCCTGTCATGGGCAGGAACACCTTCCATTATCTCAGGTTGCTCCAAGCCCTGTCCAACCTGGCCTTGGAAAATTCTGGAAGTCCATACAAGAATTCTTCCAAGGTTGGTGCCTTGGTTGTATTCAAAGGCCATTATTTCCATTGATCTTAAATTCTGGATTCTCATTTTCAAAAGAAAAGAGGAAGCAAATTTTTTGAATTGTGCCAGGAAACATTAATGATAAACTAATCTAAATGCATGATCACCCTGTAGTGGTTTTGCCTCAACCCTGACAAGTGAAGTGTGCTCTTAGGTGCAACCAAAGGTGATTTTTGGGGTGGGGTTCAGCCTCCCTGGGCTCTGTGGAAGCTGCTGAACATCAGAACCAACTCAAGACACCTGCAATTATTCTCCATTGAGATCCACAGGAACATTTTGGTGATGCCAAACATCATTAGAGCTCTTTATTCAAAGTGCACTTCATGCTTTACTTGTCATATTATAACAGGAAATAACAAAGGAATAATAAATGGCAAAAAATAGTTTGTCCGTTGTCTTTGTTTGGATTTCTCAGTGTGCGAGAGCAACACGTGTCTGATTTTCCATCTCTCCTTGAGCAGCCTGAACTGACAGATTGCCCATAATCTGTTCCACGATCTCAGTGCCAGCACATGACAATAGGCAGCCCCACGGAGTGCCTTGGGAATCGCAAAGGGAATAATTTAGCACTAACCAACAGCTGAAGGGTGACCCAGTTCGGAGAGGCCTGGAGAGAGACACATTGCTGGTGGCTCCAAGCATGTGTGGCTCCATGCAGGCACAGTTAAAAGGCAGATTAATAGGCAGTCAGGTGTGAGGAGCAAAGCCAAGGAGCCCCACTGAGGAGCACACGGCATTCAGCCCCTTCTGGAAAGCTCTTTATGAATTAACCTAGGCTCAGGTTTTTTAAACTGTGAGCATCCAGTGCTTCACACCAGCGTTTCTCCAGCCTGATCTGTATTCCAAAGCAGTGCTGCTCACATAAATCTCAGTGCTGTTTTTTACTAGAGAGTGAAAGGGAGAAAAGCTGCCGTTAAATCAATAGGCTGCGTTGCACACCACAGTATATGAAAGTCCTGGTGCTGTGCTTATCATTTGTGCTGCCACCAACTAATTGCTGTCCCTTGCACTTCATTATCCCCTGTAATATGGTTACAATAACAGAGGATGACAAATAAGAACTGTTATCTTCTCCAGGCCAGTCTTTCCTCGCAGGGTGAGTTCTCATTCAAATCCATCTATCTGGATGAATAAGATTTACCAGATTACACATGGACTTCAAAGGTTTAACATGAGCAGTGATGGAGAGCTGCCTTAGGAAATATTTTTACAGGCACACTTTGGGGATCTGGCACAAAAAACTCTTTACTGCTGCTTTTGTACCCACCATGGTTTCCCTCAGCTCTCCCTGCATTTCAGGCAGCAATGCTGGCAGACAGAAAAGCTGGTTGTATGAAATACTAAACATGCCTCATGCCTTCCCTGAATCAGGCCTGCCAGTCATTCACACACCAGAGAGGTGGTCTGATTCTTTTGATGTTAAATTAGATCCTGGAACTAATAAAACTGCCTACATTGATTATGAAGCAGAAGCAGGCAAAGAATATTACAGAGAGGAGAAAAGAGTTTGGGTCTGGCAAGAAAGGATAAAAGTATCTGATCATTAATGGGTGGCCTAGTTAAAGAAAGTCCTTTGTTGCAGCAAAAAAGAGGAACTGTAGAAAATGTGAATGAAACCTCCAATCACCACGTTATGGCCACCTGGTCTCTGGTGAGGCTCAGGAGGGGAAGAGGAGCTTCTTCTGCAGCTTCCAAAGTCTCTGCAGGAGATCAGTTTTTCCCATTGGATGTAAAGGATGTGCAGAGTGCCGAAAGGAAGGAGAGATGGGGAAGGCTTTATTACAAAGTCTTTATTTGTGCTAAAGATCCTCAAACCTTCAGTGTTCACATGCAAAGTCATGTGGACTAGAGGAGGCTGCAATGGAAACTCAGCTGTTTCACCAATCAAATGAATGCATTTACAAATGACATTCCTTTAATCCCATGGCAGCCTCACATGTGCTCAAAAGTCAGCCTTTACCTTGGGCATCCACAGCCCTCTCAAATAGCACCAGTATTTGTCTCCACAAAAGGCACAATTGCATTAAGGTATACATTTGCATAATTAAAGACACCCATAGGTGAAGGAGCACAAACAAAAGCATAACAAAGAACTACTGCTTTTCCAAAGCCTTCCAACCCAAATTTGAGGTAATGAATTGCCCAATATGTGGTGGCTGGAGGTATTTCCCACTCTTACCTCGTGCTGAGCTCTCTGCAAACTTCGGCATTTTTCTAACTCCTTCTGGAGATATTGTTTCTTTCTTTTTTATGTTCTAGATGTTCTTTTAGTTTTCTGCCTGGTTACAAACTACTTATGATCAAGAATTTCTCTCAGAAAACAGCATTACATAAGTGTCCACAATTATGTGTAAACTGGCTCTAAATATCGAAGGACCCCAACAGTACATAAAAATAAATCTGAACATGCCCATGAATCAATGTCTCATTTGTATTATTTCAAATGCTCTGCTAGTTAATGATGTCTTGAATTGGTTTATTATTATTATAACCTCTCTGATAGTTAAATCAATCAAATAATCAGTGCTGCAGTTCATCAAATGTACACCTCCAGGAAGATGTTGCTCCCCTTGCATACTGCTGAGGAGAAACAGAATTTCTTTAGTACAGACATGATTAGTTTGTCTTAACATCCTAGAAATGTGGTAAAATAGTGCCTTGGAGGTAACAGTTAACTATTTTTGCATATGTTTATAGCATTTCTGTTTTTCTTAGAAAGAAAAAGATGCAAATTGCACTGCAGCAGCTCCGTGGTGGAATCAATGGTGTGTCCAGGCTGCAATCTGTTACCCAACAGCTCAGCTCAGAGCTCAGGCACTCACACCTTCCAGAAACGCACCCAGCGATTGTCTCCTCACTACTGTGCTGTGTCACACTGATTTTGCTTTTCCCCTTGTATTAAGCCAGCCTTTCAGAAGCTTTGCTACATCTGTGTGGATATCAGCTTCTCTGTGAGCAGCATTAAAAGGAACTACTTGTCTTAGCACTGCATTGACATTATCATGGCAAATTGCTTTAAAATATCACTTGTAACTGTAATATTAGCACAATAAAATATTTTAAATTTGCCTACTGTGTCTCAGAGCTTGCCCTGATGGTGAATTACTCCTCACAGTACATTAACAATGATTCTAATAATTGTCAGGAGCACTGATGGACATTTTGTTCTCCTCAATGAAGGGAGAGCACAGCTCCAAGGACAGAGGCAGTTTATTAAATTTCATAACTCTTGCCTTTCAGGTAGGTGATGTGGAAGACTTACACCTATATATCAATTATAAATTTATTGTGCTAATAGCTGGTAGGATTAGAGCATCTGCAAGCTGCAGTTTTCTGCAGAGCTCAGGATCAAGGCTTCTCGTGCAGTGACTCCCATTACAGCCTAATAAAGATGAATGTGGCCAGTGTTGCTCAGAGAGAGCCTTCACTAAATGAAGAAAGCAGCTCAGTGAATGTGGAATCTGTACAGGAGCCAAACCCAACTCCTTTTTCTAACTCAGAGATGCAACATTTGGGCAGCTGCCCAAGGAAGGGAAGGGAAGGAAAACCAAGTCTGCATGCATTTTTATTTCTCACTGACTCTAAGCCCACAGTTATAAAACCTAACTAAATTCTTGATTTCTTTCTATGTGCCGTTCCAGACTCTTTAATCCATGATTATAGGAATGTAATTGATATGCAGGCCATGTTAAATGCATTATGGTAACTCTGCAGTTAGGGATGTAACAGATTCCCACTAAATTTCAGTATGATGCAGTCCGAAGTGAAAACAAGATAAAAGGAATTCAGAAGATGAGAACTCAGTGGGGTTTCATAATCCTCAGCATGTGCACAGTTGAGAGGCAGAGCTCCAAATGACCTGGACAAATCTGCATAAAGTTTTTTAGCAAACACAAATGAATTCCTGAAGTAATCACTCCATCAACACATGGGATTGTATCTCCACCTCTCCCACTCTTCACTTCTGCTTGCTGAAGAAGTCTTGCATAATAAGTAAAAACTGCACTTGCAATGTGCTATTTTTTGAGCCTTTAGGATGAACACTGCTCAACCTGACTACCTGGTGGATATATTTAATAATTTATCAAAAATACCTACGCTGTGCCTGATTCTAAGGAGAGAAATAAGGAATCATAGTCTGTAAACATTAGTTTGTTATACAACTTTCAGAATCTAAAGGCTGAACATTAATGTAACCTCTGCATTGCACAAAGGAGAGAATTTGGCATTGATAGTGTGTTCCAAATTTGACCCATCCCTCTGAGGAAACTTCTCAAAGATGGGATGGATGGTTTAAAAGTTAGTTTGGAAAGGAAGTTACATTTGGTGAGCAAAAGTCAAATTCTGGTTGAACTGAAGCAGTGCTACCCAGCTGGGCTGGATGATCTCATGGGTTTCTTCCAGCACTCATTCTGTGCCTCACCTGACACACCAGAGCCTCTGAAGAAGGTTAGCACAGCTGGAAGTGATTTCCAAAGCTGCTCCTGGACAGCAGGGAAGCACATCCCTGGAGAGAAGCCCCAGGCAGTGCCATTCCCACCCTGCTCTCAGTCCTGGGCTGTTCTATCAGGGTCTGGCTGCCCTGGTGGGCCTTGACAGCCCTGCCCAGCCTCCCTTGGGACCACCACCCCCAGCCCAAGGACCCAGAGGCTGCATTCCAGCTCAGCCCTGGAGCTCCAGCCCCTGCCTGAGCCATGCTGGAGCTGTTTGTCTCCAGCTCTCTCCCTGCCCAGGAGCCCTGTGGATCCTCATCCCATGGACTGAGATCCCTGCCTGACCTCACCTCAGCCTCCTCACCAAGGACCTGCTTGGCCCTTTGCACTTAAAACAGGGTTACACTTGCAAATTCCTGAAATAATGGTTTTTAAATCATAGGTCATTTGTTCATGATAATTAGTGTGTGACATCACTCCTGCTAATGTTCAACATATGGTCTAATGCAATACTACATTATTTATTGCTACATTTATTATGTTACCTAAGTGCAAAACATACAAAGAGTCAAGCAGCTGAAGCCTGCACTTGGTT
Organism: Entomyzon cyanotis; assembly: GCA_024500445.1. Lineage (NCBI taxonomy): Eukaryota > Metazoa > Chordata > Aves > Passeriformes > Meliphagidae > Entomyzon > Entomyzon cyanotis. The sequence continues at coordinate 18,421,545 of JAKEPQ010001010.1, forward strand.
TTGTTAATCCTCTCAAGTACCACGGTATTTCATAGCACCTCTTAATAGCCAAATCTTTTCTGCATCTCGGCTGCTGCCTGGCAGTCTGGCTAAGAGAGATGTGGTGGATCCATTCCTGTAGCTGAGATCTCACCCTGCCTGCAAGTGCCTCACCAGATGGTCAGCATATTGCATTTTCCCCTTGGTAACATCCTTTTTTCTCCCTGCATCTGGAACTCAAGGAGGAAAATACTTCTGTTGTTTCCTGTAGTGCTGAAGGTGGGGATGGATCCTCAGCTCCTGCACGGTGCAGCTGCCCATGTCTGTACAGTGCTTTAAGCTGAGATTCACCCGAATTTTGGTGCTCATTTCACCATCTCACAGCCTGGTGATGCACTAGGCAAGGAACTGCTGTCCCTTTGATCAAGAATTTCCACAAAACAATTGCTCATTTGATCTCAGGTGCTTGAAGTGTTGCTTATTCTATTCCAATGCTGTTTTGAAATGGCTTTTAACATTCATGACTTTCATCCTAAGATGTCTCTATTAGTTGATCAAAAGGTATTCTTGACCCCATTCAGAAGCTCTGGAGCTCTTCCTGCCTATTGTCCCCTAATCAGAGTCACAGCCCTGGCTGATGCTCTTCTCCAGAGGAATACTGAGTTCACACAGGAGGTCACTGCATGAGGCTGCAGCCTCTGGATTGTTTCCTTGCTCTCAGAACCAAAGAATGGAATGGCTTTTTTAAAAATCCTGTGTTTGCATTAACTGGTAATGTGTTGGGGAGGGAATGACTTTTTTACTGTAACATTTTAGCAACAGCTCAGAGCTTTGAAAAGGCATCACTTTAATATGCACAGTGCTCACCTCCTCAAAGAGCTGATACTCCAAAACACTTTTCAACAGAGTTACACATGTTACAGAGTATTTTAGGAGTTCATTTCCCAGCGTTTCCAATTTCTTTAGAAAACAACATCCTGAAATCACCAATCATTCCAGAGCCTACACTAACACGACAGCTTGGTAAAGAGAGAGTCCAAAGGTGCTGCCTTGGCAGTGCCTGTGTGAGGTGTCCCTGCTGGCACCAAGTGCCCTCCAAAGCCACTCTGTCACCCCCTCCTCACCTGAAGGGGAAAAAATACAGCCTTGGGGTCTGCAGAGTCATTCCTTTCACATGCTCTCACTCCTCCCACTAGCTGTAAATGCAGTTTTGGGGTTTTCCCCATCTTAACTCTGTTAACCTGGAAAAGTCCTGACAGACTCAGCCTTGGGCAGAGTTGAGTCCCTCTTGCAGCTGGCTGGCATTGGCTCCATGGGACATGGAGGAACTTCTGGCAGCTTCTCACAGGCTCTTCTCACCCCTGCAGTCCCCCATGACCAAAACCTGGCCATGCAAAGCCAATGCAGTGACTGTCACTTTTTAAACTGTCCACAGCAGCCAAAGGCAAGATCCACATAACCCAGGGAAACAGAAATCCCTGACGTGCTTTGGCTGCAGAAGAAAACCTTCAAAAGCTCTTCATATCAGGAATCTAAGTCTTACTTTCAGAAGTGATAGAAAGTTTAAAAGCTGAAGTGTCCCTGGGTTTAAGTGTGTGAACTGTTGATGCTACATTCGATTTCTCTGTGCTGTCTGAGGTGGCTTTGCTGGAGCTCACTGGGCATTGACAACCTCAGCCCTGACTGCCAAGCCCCTGGAGGAGCAGCTTCACAAAGCTCCTTGTACTTGTGCAGCTTCTGTGATCACAGCTACATGGATCCTCCATCAATTTTCAAAGTGCAATTTAAGACTTTTGAGAATTTCTCCCCCAGTTATTCCTCATTAGTGTCTCTCGATGAGGTCAAATTCCTCTTCCCCTTTTACAAATTTGTAATACCTGATTTTCTCTCCAGACTAATTTTGTTTTATAAACTATTAGCTTCAAGGAGTTACTCCAGAGTAACACTGTTGTGTGATCAGAATATAAACCAGAGGGAATTGCCTGTGTGTGTTCCCATCTATACCATTCAACCAGTCTCTCCTTTTCCCTGTTTTTTCACTCTCTCCTAGTTATCCCTCCCAGACATCTTCCAAATCCCTTTATTGGGTTTTGTATTTAACAAAGAAGCAATGAACCCACAGAACTCTCCCTTCATTACCAGAGTATTGTAATAGCATCTTTCTTTACTCATAAATAGTATTTCAGCACTGTGAACATCTGCACTGTGGGAAGAGAAACTGGAATTGTCAACGGCCTGAACAACATCAGCTCACAGACTCCTGGCTAAAAGACCTTCCAGTCATGCTATTTTGCATATTCAAAAGCACAACCATATCTGGAGAGCTTGATTTGCTTTAAGACATTTAAGATTCCTCTGATCTCTCTTCAGCACACCTAAATAAAATTTACATTTTCATGTGCCAGGATATGGAAAATTGTCTCAGGAATGTGATTCAACTCGGCACACTTGAGTCAAATAGGTTGTTTTTTTTCCTGTGGATCTCTCTAGAAGAGACCATTTGGCAGCATAGGGTGAGGAGTTTATCCACAAGCACTTCAGATGACCCACTAAATTCTCACCTGGCTTTTCTGCATCACCCACACACTCACCTCAGAACCACATCCCAGAAAACCTTCAGACCATGTCCCTTGTCCTGTGGGCAGCTGAAGTCATAGAAATCACTGCAGTCATTAGAGTCTCTTAAGGAGCAATGACCAGAATGCCACATTCCACTGTCTTTCCATAAAGGAATTCCCACTGAACTCACTGGGATCTCACACAAAACCATCAGTGCTGGATGTGCTCCCAAGCAATCCATTTCTCCAACCATAGGTTACAGCTCTGGTGAGGGATGAGTTCTCATTACTGCTGACAAGTTTTACATACCTAATGAATTCCCTGAGCTCCCTATTAAAACTTGGTGCAGAGTTTGGCCACAGCCTAGATGTGGCCTTTTTGCAGGAGAAAATTCCACCTATTTGATATGAGCTCCTGCAAGTTTTTAAGAAAACTGGAACTAACCTTGACATCTGAGTCATACAGACATTTCATCTGAGAAGAACTGGATAAAGATGACAGGATTTGGTGGCAAGGAGTGTTTTTTCTGTATAGCATGAGAAGAGCTTAGACAGCATCCTTGGATAAAAACAAAGTCAAACTTGATTCATACTTATTTATACAATAATCTAAACAGAACTCTTGAAGGATAAGGAGACGTGGAAGAGACAGTGATGCAGCTCTCTATTACTGAGGATGATTTGGGCTGTGAATAAAACCAGAAAGCTTTCTGCCCATGTCCCTGGGATGCTTTGCTCCCAATAAGAGTGCTCTGCATGGGGATGCTCAGGCAGTAGGCACACAACTGATGGGCTTTTCCAATGCTGCTCATAACAACAGCACTTAGTCCAGCCAGACACTTACCCATTTGCTTCAATTGAAGCCATTTCTATCCAGCAAAGCATGAGATTAATTTAAAACCCATTCTTGAGAGCTTTGTTGAACTAGGTTTAAGTGAGTAGACACTGTGAGCAAGGCAAACAGATGTAAAGGAATCCACAGAGCTGGAGCTGGGCAAAGCCAAGCAGAGTTGGGTCCTGGGAGCTGCAGGAATGTCCTAACTCAGCTTATCCCTAACAACAAGTACCAAACAGGCTTCAAAAGGATCCAACAAGGGCTTTGCTCCTGTTGGAGTGACTCTTCCCCTCATCTCCTCCTGCCCCCTTGTCCCACTCCCTTTGTTTGTTCACTGATGGTTCACCTCTGGCTCCAGGGAAGAACACCTCACCTGAAAGAGGTTTAAACTCCAACCCAGGGCTTACAGACCCTTCCCCACCAATCTAAGGAGGTCTCCTTTTGATGTTCAGTTATGCTTGAAAGCATGTTTGTGATAGTTTTTTTGGTAACTTTTCCTTCTGGAACACCCAGGTGACAGCAGGGCTGAGCCAGGGCCTGGATGAGCCCTGAACAGCCCAAGGAGCTGTTACTTGGTGGGTCAGTCTGTCCTAGGGACACTAAAAAGACCAGACTGGATGATCCAACATCAAAAGTTGTTGCAGTGTGTAAGAGGCTCCCTCTGTCTCTTGCCTTTCCTTGCAGGGAATTAAGAAGGACATAAAACCTTTCAGTCAGTTGCTGAAGTCTTCAGTGTTGCAAAGATGAAGTAGTTGGAAAGGAGCTGAAGTCATTTAGCAATTAACTGACATTTTAAAAAACAATTCTTTTGCAAGATTCAGGCAACTCTTTTTATTATCTAGTTAATGGTAGCACTTAGAGAAGCTAATTTTATGTGTAATAAAACTTCATTACTATCCCTTCTTCAGAGAGAAGGGTGCAGAGGACAATTGGAATAAGAAACATATGGTTTCTTATACTTTATCAGTCATATACGTGCATGTGATGCATTATAGGTATCTAAAACTTTCTCCTTTATCTTTTTCCCCCCCTCTTTCTTTCCTCTTCTGGCTGTGCACTGCTGTATTCTTTCATGTCAGAGGTCACCTATCAAATCCTACTCTTCTCTTTTTTTTCCAATCATGAATCAATGACGAGGACAACAGAAGGTTAGAGCAATTTCAAAAATAGCACTGCTGTTTCTGCTTGCTTATTTGAGGTCTGGTGAGTGTCTTTGAGGCAGAGATTCCTAAGGAGAATGTTCCAGATCAGCAGAACTGGGAGTTTGCTGACCCCCCATGTGCTGCAGAGCAGGGAGCAGGGAGGAGCTGCCTGGGCAAACCCTGCTGCAGCCTTTGGATCCTTGCTGGGAACTGTCAGAGCAGCAGTTGGTGTGAAGATGGAAGGGAAATGAAGGCTGAGCAGGGAGCACTGTCACTCTGCAAGGTGACAGGATGACACGACTTTTAACTCTTTTTCAATCAACAGAGTTTTGCAGCTAACCCATCCCAATTCCCATGGAGCTGGGTTTCTACCAGTCACTGTTATTAGCCTAATACTTCTTGTATTCAGAGTGACAAAAATGGACAGATTGACATTTCATAGAATATAGATTTAAAGGCATAAGATGGAGATTTCATAAGGAAAGTGCAGATTTGCAGAGTACACATATAATTTTCTAATACAAGGAAAGGAAAGAGCAACAAACCTGAGCTGGTTTTGCATAATCACCACTAAAGCAAGTAGGGACTTCCTCAGTGGGAAAATTCCAGGCTGTGCAGATCACTGCATAATTCAGGTGCCTTTCACAGCTGCTCCACCAGCTCCACCTCACAGTAACAACGATGTTGGCTACAGGTGAAGAGTTATAGATTTGTGCTGAAAGAATTTGCTCACTGCACTGCTGAGGCTCCATCAATTGGCCCCCACTGAGGATCTGCTTGTGTCACTCCTCTGTAGGCTCAAGAAAAAGTAGCTGGTCTGTGTGAAAAAGGCACTGATTAAAATACAAACACTTCCATCACAAAGAAAGATCATCTGGAAAGTGCTGGCAAAGGATATTTTGTTCTCTTCTTTTCCTATTTGTTCTAGCAGGACGAGCCAAACTCAGCTGTCACTTGCAATGCTGCAAGCAGAACAAGCTGGTGTAAACTCCAAAACTCCAAATGGAGTTGTAAGTGCTAATTTACACCAAGGGAGGAGCTGAGCCACTGGCAAATTCTACTGGTGCTGCTCAGCTCTAACCCAAAGCAGGATTTTTCTCTCTATCTTTTACTTCTGCCAGAGTTGGAGGACTTTTATGAATATGTTTAACAATGAGCACCCTGGGGACACTTTGGTAAACGAAGCAAGGGGGAGAAGAAAGAAATTATAGATCTGTTTTTCAGACATTACTGCATATCTCAATGAGTGCTGATGTCTTTATGCATTCCAAATCCTGGCTGTGATGGGAGCAGACACCTGCATTGCTGCCTAAGTCAAAGGCAGGAGCAGTGATTTGAAAAAACCTTCTGATTTGGACCCAATTGTTTTCCATTCTTTGTAATTACTTTAACTTTCAACGTCAGCTTTTCCTGTGAGCAATTCAGTAAGCAAATCAATTTTCCCTATTCCTGGGAGAAATTCTGTCTAGGTTTAACTTCAGAAAAAAATGCTCTGTGACTGAGTATTTCAGATGTGTGCTCTTCATCTGAAGACAGCTCCTTCAGTCATTATTTCAGCTGCAGGTACAGTCTGTATCTATTTCCATCTAACTTTCCACAGACAGGTACATTTCCTCTACCCTATCTGTGGTAGTGATAGCCTTTAAAAATATTGGAGGGAGCTCAAGAATCTCAGCATTTCACTGTGATATACAGAGCTTTCTTCTAATCATGGGATGGTTTAAGACAAAAACCCTCATGTAGAATCAGCATTGCTATCTCAGTGATCTGCACTGGTGGATTCATGACAACGTGGGTTGCTGTAGTAATTCCAGTAAAATGATGCTGTGTGTCTTTGGAATATCTTTGGGAGACACAGCTTTTCTGCAATGCATGTGGCACAGGAAGGCTGTGGGGCAGAACAGCAGGGAGCTGTGAAAGCACTCAGCTGGGGCAGCAGAGGCCTGGGTTTCATGCCAGACTCACCCTGCTCAGTCTTCCAGCCATGTCACAGCACTGGATGTTCCCTCATGCAAGCTGGGTTTGGTCTTACAGCGTTTGCTTTGCTTCGATCCATGCATATGCAAATACAAACTTGGCCCAGGATGTGCTGAATGCCTTTCTAAATATGGATGAACTCCTGAGTCGGAGCAGGATCAGGATCACAGTCATATCCCCACCTTTGTGAAATGTAAGGAGCAGTGGGAGGTGGTTTGTGCTCTGCAGTGCCATAAAAATACAATGTTAGATCTGGCTCTGGGCCCATTGTACTGGGAATGATCTGAGAGCCTGGGGTGGAAAGAGAAGAGCCTGACCTACTGTGAGACATGAATCATGGCCCACATTCCATGCCTTGGTCAGCCCATCAGAAATGCTGCTCTCAGGTTTCTGTATTGTTTTTGTATTTCTTCAGTATTTCCAGATGAAAGGTGCTAATGTCCCAAACATCATTATTAACTGAAATTCATTGCCTAGTCAGAATTTGTAAGAGCCTGATGTTATCTGAGACACACTGAGAACTGTATTACTACATAAAAGTAACTGTATTACACTTCACAAAGAATCTCAGCATTTATAAGGCTGAAAGAATGGTTTGAAGAATACATTTGTAATTTTAAATTAGACTTTTTAATCAAAGTGGTAGATTGCAGCTACTACTCCAAACCTGGGCATGTGACTCAGCTCCTAGTGAGGGTGTTCTTCAAACAGATGAGCAAAGTTTCAGGCTGAAAAATGTCCTTACAACTGCAAGTGCCTTCTGCACGTACAAACTAGAAAGGAAACCTTAGGAATGAGAATTTAATGAGAATTTAATGCATATTTTTTGAATCAAATGATGCTGAGTTTCTTCTCTTCTGTTTAATTCTCTGGTTTTACTGGACATTCAGAGCCCCTCTAGTCAGTGTGTTTATGAATTCACTCTTGACTCTTTGGGTTTTCTGACTGTCAGAGGCATCAGTAAATAGGTTTTTTCCTGTATAAGTTTTCCAGAGAGGCAGAGAAAGGTGTTTTACCCAATACTCACTAGAGAGATGCACATGGAATGGCAGAGCTGCTGCTGCTGCCACTGAGGCACTTGTGGGACATCCCAGAGTGCCAGGAGGGCTCAGGGTGGAAGGGACAGCACAAGGTCTGTTTGTCCCTTTATTTCTCCTCCCAGCAATGAAATTGCAGTCCCCAGAGCACTTCCCAGAAGTGAATTTTCTACTGCCTGACTGTTACAAACTTCCTGACAGGTAAGACAATTAACTGTTCTTCAGTAGCACACATGGACATCACCCAGCATTTCCACTGATTTCCAGCACTGGACTGGATCCTTATCTGCCCTTCTGCTTCTTCCTGACTTTCTTATTAATTTCCTTTATTCTTTCCTCCCTGTTATCAAATGTGTTTGCCTACACCAAGAAATGATCAAGGCTAAAGATCATGAACTCTACTGTACAGTGCATCTTCCCAGTTTATGCAGATGAGGTGATGGTTAATTACTCTATGAAATACTTGGAACATGAATGTATAAAGCTATATAAATGCAAGTGTGTCTTATTTATTACTATATAATGTCAATCAGAGGCTAAGCCAGCTGATACAACCAAAACTCTACTGTGTGCTCTCTACACATGGAGCAAAATTCACCAGATAGAACCAAATTTTCTATTTAGTATCTTCACTAAATCTACTCTAATGTTCTCTATGCAGGCAAACTGTACAGAGGAGTTTTTCTGTACAGCTGGACCACTCTTTAACAGCCTTCCAAATGCTGCCTTCAAAAGTGTTAATTTCCTCCAAGCAAAGCTTGGCTGATCCAGATATTTTAACATTTATGACCCTTGTAGTCTCTTTCAAAGTCCTGATTGTTAAAACATTAAAGGTTTCTATACTGTGCTAATGGAGAGAAGGTGAGCTGGTGCGAGACATCTGCTTCTTGATAATAATTATCAGAGTAATTAAGTTTTGCCATAGCTGCTACAATAAGGATCCAGTTTTGACATTTATAAGAGTGGCATTATGAAAAGCTGAACTCAGAATTATCTCTTTATCATACGACTAAAACAATTACAGATGTTCTATTGATGGATGCTGTGGTCCTCTTCTCAGCACAATAATTATCTTTTAATGAGCCCACATTAATGTAAATTGGATTCATCAGGAAATAAATTTCCCAATGAATGTGAGGCACTCTACAGGTAACCTTTCATGAAAGCAAAGCAAATACTAATCTTGATCATTTGTGGACTAGAGATTTCTTTTCAGGTCTGAGACAAGGCAAAAAATCCAGGTGGATCACATTATTTCCTGTTATTCCAGGCAACTGGAAGATTTAATGAAAATAAATTGGATTTGTCACTTTTGTAAAATTTGCCATGGATAAAGGATGGATAATAATGCATGTTTTATGTGGGTTCCTATTTCCATCACTCCCTAATTCACCTCAAAGAGTCATCAGTGCCATGGTAGAAATAGAGGGAAGCTCAGTGCCAAATCTGCTGGATTATTCCAGCTGCTGTGTTCTAGGATTCCCTGCTGCCTTCCTGCCTCTGCTCCACACTGCACCAGTTCTGCCATTTTCCTGGGTGTCTTGAGTTCTCTAAAAATCAAGTTTCACTGAATAAAAACTTCTTGCCTCATAAAAAAGAAAGGGTAAAGAGCAAATGTTTTTAAATCTTAGGAATATATACAATCACATTTTATGGATATATGTGTATATATAATCACAGAACAGGGTGAGTTGGAAGGGATCCACAAGAACCATCGAGTCCAGCTCCTGGCCCTGCACAGCACCACAAATGTCAAATTTGGAAGAGGCTGCATAGTTTTTGCTGGAACTCTTCAACCTAAGACCGTGAGGAGTAAGTAAATACAGGTACAGACAAGAAGCTGTGTCTGCTGTAATCATGGGATGGAACATGATGGTATTCAATTTACTAAACCTTTTCTGTATTTTTTACCCTAAAACCAAAGTTACTGAAGCCAAAGACACAGTTAAAGGTAAAGCTGGGTTTGTCACAGAATAGGGGGGAAGGGAAGCAACTCCTGAATGATTTGGCTCGGGGTAGATAAGCCTTTGCTCCAAGTGTGAAATGCTGAATGTCCGAGTCACAAATCAAGGAAAGGGTAAGATGGGGAGCAGTTTGTCAGAGGAATTTCACTTCATCATTGGTTCTGTTCTCCTGTCACTGGGCTGACTGTGACACCAGAGGGACACAGGGGTGACTACAGAGCCGAGGTGTAACCCCAAGATGTGAGGGTGATCTGCCCTAATCTGTACAGGTGAGGTCCCAAAATTTAGACATTAACAGCACTGCTGCACCTGATATGCAGCCAGAGTCCTGTGTGGGTTGATGCAGTTGATGCCAAAAGCCTGCAGGGCCAGTGAGAAATGCTGAGGTTCAAGTCCATACGTCTCACCCATGGGCTGTAGGGAGGAGCCAATGATGGCTAAAGCCAAAGGACAAAAGGGACCAAGGAGATGGCCCCAGGCAGTGACAGGCTTAGCTTATCCTGGATCCATCACTGTCATCAAGCCTTTTGTGGGCCTTTCCTCTCTGCCAGGAGAAAGCAAAAGGTCTATATATTACTCCAGGACTATTTTGAGGACTGAAATATGATTTCATAGGTACACAGACTCACTTTGGCCTTCTGCAGAGAATGATTTTCTCCCACATTAGAATATTTAAAATAGATTTCATTCAATTATGGTGACTACATCAGCTATTTTTCCCCCTGAAACAAACAGTGCCCTGAAATTCATCAGGAGATATATACTGAAATGCATGCAAATTGTGTACACATATTTGCTCTCTCCCAGCTATGGCAGAAGTCTCCATTAAAAAAGCATTCCCTTCCTTACTGCAGCATTTGTCTGCAGCTTCTAAATGTCAATATTATCCCCAGTGAGAGGAGGGAGGAGGTGGGAAGGTTGGGAGCATTAGGGAGCTAATTGCCACCCGAAATTGGGAACTGGGAACACTCCATGCCTTGTGCTGCAGGGACCCTGCAGCCCCGAATTTACAGAGCCACCCTTTGTGTTGCCATGATCATCACAGGAAATGAATTCATGTTAACGAGAAGGTACAGCAGTAGATTAAAAGAACGTTCTTTACAACTGATTAATAATAGAGCCTTTGAAATAAAGCACAGAAAATGCCTGTGTCAAACCGACCTCTCCAGATCGTTCTCTGTTTTCATCAAGGACTTGGCCAATAGCATGTGAGAGCTCAGCACTAAAAGACAAGCTTTAAGGGATTTTTTGTTAAGATGTCACAAATAAGAAATAACACTCTATTTGAAGCAGCCGTGATCACCAATTTGACTCCATATGGCATTTTTGTTGCACATCAAAAATGGATGTTAGTCAGAAACTCCCTCCCCCATCCAGAGCCAGGGAGAGCTGAACCCTGAATTTCCTTTGGCACTGAGACCATGCAGTGGATGGAGCAGTTCAAAGGTGAGGAGTTGATTCTCACTGAATGTCACCTGTGCCTCTGTGGACAAAATAAAACCACTAAAGGGCACTGGCTTTTATCCAAAATGACTCTGCCACTCCTTTTAAATATAGCCCTCCATCAAAACATTTCACAGGGATATTTAATTGAAATTAATCTTGGATCTTTAATACTTTCTAATATGCCACTCTCGCTTTTTAAGTTTGGCTTTTTGAGTAGACTGCCAATAAATAAGTGATTTTTTTTCCCACCAGCAGGTTACCTCTTGAAGACAGTTTTCTATGGATGAAGGGAGAAGGGATGTGTTGACAGTCACAGATACCAAGACCATATGCTGCCTAATCTCATCTTGAGCACATACTCTGAACCTCATGAAATCTATGTGATATTTAAATGCATCTACACTACACAACTCCACATCCACCAGATCTCTTGCTCCCTGATCTCTCTCCACACAAACACCCACTCCCTTAGGTGTTCTCCAACATTAGATCCTGTGGGGTTGGGAGTTATGACAGTTTGCTCTCTGGTTTCAGTGGATTTGCTGATGTTTTCCTGACTCTGACTGAGATCAGAGGTTTGATTCACCTTCTACAATTCTAGCAAGTTTTACCTGGTTTTACCAAAGACCCTGGGCATTCAGACAGGAATCTGAGCTGAAAAGATACTGAATTGAAGGCACTACTAATGTAATATGTAAAAGTAAAAAGAATTGGAAAGTAAAAAGTAAAGAAAAAAAAGTAAAGATCTGGTGTAAAAGATCTCTTTTGTTTCCTTCTTTAAATAATTCATATTGTTTCTGTGTCTCTCTTCCTGCCTGACTGTCTCCCCCTCCTCACCAGGCACTAGTTTTAACCCACCAACAGCCTTTGGCAGACTGGTAAAATATCCAAAAATACTGCAGTTCTCTGGCTGCAGTTAGACAATGAGACAGAAAAGGATGATTTTATTACTGCCCTGAGGAAAAGAACCCTTTTTTTTAAGCATCAAAGGGTGCATATGGGACTAATCAGTTGGAGGCAAAGGCTTTTAAATTTTGTCTCCTGACAGTGCCTATCACACCAAAGTGCTGCTCCTGGCTGGGGCTGCAAAACACCACTGTAAATATTAATCCCAACATGTCCCTCCCTGTCTCCAGCCTAGGAATAGCAGAGGTGTGGTATTTAATAAAACAATCTTTCTGTAATTACGGAGGGATCACTGCTACAAGTGCAGCCCAGACACCAAATCTGTCTTTTGCCTCTACTGAGATTACAAGTGTGACAAGTGTGATTTGGAGAAACGCACCATGATGGTACAATTTCATGCTCAGTTTGCCATGCTTACAATAAGGCAACAGGAAAAAAAATGCCTTCAAATGGTAAATGGAGTAAATTTGCTATGGAAATCACTGAGAGAAGATAAATATAGAGTCCTACAATGTCATTTTTACAGTCAATTTTCTCTCTGTATCTGAAGTTTATCTCAAAAGAAGGGAAATTACATAAACATTTCATCTGGACTGTAATAGTACTAAATTAGGTGCTCTAGAGATTATTTATGTGATGTAGATAGGCTGTCAGTGGCAAATACGAGAAGTACAGTAACACTGAAACAGAATTGTCTCTAATTCATATACAGTAGTAAGTGGGAGCTTATGCAACTTTTAAGTAAATGTTTTTTACAGATATTCAAACCACATTTAGCTGAGCCATGTGTTGAAGAGATACAGCAGTTCTTTCTCCTCAGACACAGAATTCCTTTTGGGAAAACCTGGTGTGCTTTAGGATTAAATCTTACTTGAACTTTTTTTGTCTCCATCATTTGAGTGGAGATGAGTGTATTGAACAGTCACTGGTCCCACACCAGGCCCATGGCCAGAACAGGCTGCTGGAGCCAAGGGAGGTTTGTCCCTGTCATGAGACTCAATCTTTTTTCTCCAACTGCCAGAGACATTCTCTCCCAAACCAAAGCACTGTGGGCAAGTTCCTCAGGACTCACATCTTGTTCACCAAACAGGGAGGAGGGATCAGCCATGGATCACCACAGGAAAGTCATGTCTGCTTCCTTCTTGGGATGCTGATTAGAAGCAGAGCTGAAAGGTGGGTTTTTCTCTTTGACCTACTACCCAGTTAGAGCTCTGTCAGAGCAATGGGAATGAAAAACTCCTTGAAGATCTGATGGGTGAAGACACCAGGAGATGCAAATGTGGTACAGCCAATGCCTCTGTCCCTGCAAAGGGGCATTTGTGGGGCAGGCTGGGAAGAGGGAGGGGATGGCAGCCAAAGTGCACCTCCCAGGGATGTCAGTGGGAATAATCCTCTTGCCCTTGCCCTGTGCATCAGGGCCCCAGAGCTGCCCATCTGCCCAGCCCCTCCAAGCAGCTGTCAGAGGACACCCAGCCAGCCTTTCCCAGGGGTGCTCAGGCTGATGAGGGAGGTTGGTGTTTCCCTGGATTCCTTTCCTACAGCTCTTAACACACCTGCAGAAAACCCCCTGGGCTGCAGTCCTGTCCTCCCTCCACGAACAGGACTGCAATGCACTCCATCACCATTTGTCAGGAAAAGCAGGAGTTCTGCTACCTGCAGCCCCAGAAGGAGCAGCAAGCCAGCCCCTCCTACAGCCCATGACTCACTAAGTCATGTGCTTTTACACTCTAAATTGACATCTAAAGCATCTCTCCCCCATTAGCTGATATTGCAGCACTGGCAGATGCACAACAAATAATACATTATAGACCTGAACTTCAAAGGTCTGAGTAGTGCAAGTGCAGCATCTTCCTTACATTCAGTTTATTTAAGGTTTTCCATAAAAAGGGTGTGTGATATTTATTTATTTGTTTTCCAACTGAGAGCTTTGACTGTGGTTCCTTCCAGTTTTCATTCTCCTGCTTGGTGACCTGGCTGCTCCGGTGAGTGCAAAGGGCATTTGAGAAATAAAATGGAGAGAAATACAGTTATGAATCAGCACAGCTTACTGAAAATGAGCATTCTGCACAGGGCCAAGCCTCAAGGAAAGGAAAAAAAGTCATGACATTTCTAGGAATGCCACTGGGAGCAGTGTGGCCAACCTCTGAATAATGAGATGAGAAGGTAAAATGAATGTAGTTTGGGTGCCCTGAGGGGTTAAAGAAACATAAACCTCTGTCTGAGAGGGGAAACTTCCACAGGACTTCACTGTGTGTTCATGCTTTAAAGGTGTTCTCACAAAACATCTGTTTTCATTTCATTCAGTTTTGTCTTCTACTTAGATCTTCTCTAGAGCACCATCCCAGGACATGCCATACGCCAGAGGAAAGGGTGGAAGCAAAACCCCAGAGCCTCCCAAATGAGCTGCAGGGAGGAGGGACAGCCAAAAAGGGAATTCCAGGGTCATCAAAGCAGTGTCCACTTCTAGCTTGAGAGGACTGGCAAGGAATTACAATTCCCAGAGTGGCAAACTGGATGAGATGGGATGAATCTCTCACATGGGGCTGCAGTTAACTGGCCCATGTGGTGAAATGACCCCATGACAGGAAATTTAACTCACAAGTGAACAGCTCAGGCTGTGTCTGCCCATGCATGGCTGATTTTAGAACCAGGACAAGTGCCAGTTCCTGCCATGAGGAGCACACCAGGGCAGGGATTGTGTCTCCAACATCAGTCCTAAGGTGTGACAAGGAAGTGATGCTGGAATGTGGCCCTGCCTAGCCTGCTGGGGAAGAACATCTCTGAGCAACAGCTGCAATTACAGATAAATAACATTTTCAAATTAGCAGCCAGCTCATTTCATCCCTACAAGACCATCACACATTCCAAAGCTCCTGGAGGTTTGTAGTTACACACACACACATACAAGAACTGACTCCAATATTTAGACAAGTTAATCGGGTCTCAAGTTTCTTGCACAGTAAATTTTCTTTACTGTATCAACTGTACACTGCGATGGAGATTAAATTAACAATGTTGTAGCAAAGCACAGACCACAGTTTATAATAGATTTATAAGTAGTGTATGGACATGTTTGTCTTTTCCTTTATTTCCTCATAAGCGATGCAGTTATGACAGCCATAATTCTTACTTACTCGACTTGTAGGCTGCTGGCAATAGCATAAAAATAGATTTTGAGAATTTATATCATACATGCATCATAAGAAGGCAACAAAGGAGCGCAGGTAAAATTTATTTAGGTTTAGAGCCAGTGTTCTTCATATTCATTTTCCCACTAACCCTGTCCCCCTAAGAGTCATCAGCTTTGTTTCCCAGCAGCCCAAGGACCTGACATTCCCACCAAGACAAACAGGAATTGCACTGGAACTGTGTGACTAAGTTTGGGCTTAAATTTGATACAGAAATTGGAAGACAACACAAGCAAGTTCCCCCAGGAGCACTGCAACAGTCCCAGAATATTCACTCCCCAAACCACGGAGCTCATTTCTAATGCAAGATGCACCACATGTGACAAAACATCTCCTTTCAGCTTCACACGGAGGACTTCATCCAGCAGCACTGAGGGAAACCACCCTGACTCTGGGAGGGGATCAACAATACACTGCTGAACTCCTTGGAGCAGCAGCAGGGTGGGATGTGGACAGCAGGGCTGGAAGAACAACATTCCAAATGGCATTTTGCAAGAGTAGGACATTGTTCTGCTTGTGAAGAAGTCTTGCAAGAAGAGAATTATTCATTACCTCTTTTCAAGGGTGCCTGATCTCAAAGGCAACATCTGCTTTCACACTGGGCAGGTGCCAAGATGTGCAGTCCCAGCACAGGGATGGGAGTTGCTGGGAAATTCTCTCAGGGGTGCAGGGAGGCTCTGAGAGACTGAGAGAGTCATGGGAAATTGGGGAAAGGACCAACAGAGCAAAACCTGAGCCCTTGTTGTACCCAATTCTCCTTTCCTGTGCACCTTCTTTGCTCAGTGACAAAGCAGGAACTATTCATTACCTTCATGTTCTGGGATGTTTGCTCTAACAGGACTTTCCTTCCACCTATTATAAATGTTCAGTGAAATATTCAATAAAAAGGAGAAGATTTGCAGTTATAGAGAAGAGCTCAAATAAAGTTCATGGTTTCTAAGTAATGCAGCTTTCAATTACCATACCCTTTTTAAACTGGGAAAGATGTAATGTTAATCAAACATGTAATTTGCAAGTGTTTTTCTTTAGTAAATGTCATGTACAAGTAGATATTTAGGATGTAATGCAAAAAGTAATTGCAGTTGGATAACTTTCCATGGTAATATTTATTTACATTAGAGCAGACGTGAGTATTCCTGAAAAAGGAAATGAATATTGTGCATAAAATCCTAACCCCACTGAAGTCAATTCCAAAACTCCCTTTGCCTTCCAGGACTAGAATGTCACCCTTTCTTTAATGCAGTATGTTGAGTAATCCCTTTCCTGATGCTTATTAAATAAGAGTGAAAAACAGAGTCAGCAAAGGGAGCTCAATGGAGGAAATACTCAGACTCTTCCCAAGGCAAGAAATACCAAAGGAGAATAATGGAAAGTGTTTGGAAACCAGGAGAGCAGTGAAGTTGGACATGAACTCTGATGGCAAACGTTCCATTCCACGCTCCAATTTGGTGTCAAAAGGTCTATCATGTCACATTTCAGGGTCCCAAGATCCTTAAAAATTCATGGGAATTTATTCTTCTGCTCAGGCATCTACATCAGGATTAGAGCACCCAGACACTTCTGTGGGGTCACTCCAAATATCTAAATGGTTGTCACAAGTCAGTCCTTATCTTACTCGGGCATCCCTCCCACTGCCACCAGTTATAAATAATAACGAGATGCTTTATAAGGCTAATAGCCAAATTCAATTTGACAAAAAAGATATATTTCTGCTTTAATAAAAGAACCTCCTCTACCTGCATCAGCTGGGAACTGCTTTATCCACCATGCAGGGGTCACAAGAAGAGGATTTTAAGCTGAAATGTTGTCTGACAGTGAGGCCTATCAGGGCAACTGGGGAACTGTCAACGAGATGAGGAATTGGATGCACCCAGTAGGAAAACAATCTTTACATTCATGGCAAGAGGTTTCACAATGGGCCATCCTGGCTGTGAGCTGCAGGCTCTCAAACTGCCCAGAGAGGTCAACTCTGCTGCTGAGTTAATGGTTAAAAAGTAACTGTGAACTCCTAAATAGAGGCTTTCATCAGGAAACAAATGTTCTTTCACAAATTCTGTGCCAATGGCACATTTCAAACTTCTGCAACATCCTCTTCGGAAGACTAAAGGCTCTGTTCTGCTCTCCACAGTTAAATACACACATCCCTCCCCCAGCAGCACCTCTGCCCTGCCCCAGAGCAGTTCATTAACTCCAGAGCATCCAAGCTGGACAATGGAGCCCTGGGAGGAGAGGTTCACTCCAGTGCCAATCCCACAGCCCAGGAAGGAAGGTTCCTCACTGGCACTCTGTGCAAACCCACCTGGCCATGGAGCCCAGAGCTGGCAGGGAGGAGGCAGCTCTGACACAGCACAGGTGCTGTGTGGATTCCCAGGGTGTCACCTGCTTCCTGCTGGGATTTTCATACTTTTTTTTTTTTTCCCTGACTTCCCACAAGCTATAGAATTCCTGGCAAGGCAACATTTACAGACAACCCATCAGCCAGCAATTTGCCTCCACTTGTTTATGTTTACAAAGCATTTTCCACTGTTTCCTTTGCCTGGAAAATTGGTTATGTTATCAAAGAAAGCTATTAGCTACCTTTTGTACTATCTACCTTAGATAAATATATGTTCTATTTTAATCCATTTTTCATTTACTTCTAGGCAATTGATTCTCTTAGTTCCTTCAAAATGTACTCCATGAAGTTTATATTATTGGGACTGGAAAAACAGGCCTCTAGCTACATACACTATTTTCCCACCCTGTTAAATGTAGCAACTATGTTTTATTTTCTTCAGCTACACAACACTGCGACCAAGGAATGAGTATCTGTTTTTCTGAGCTTGCTAGACCAACACTGGAGTGTAAATCTGGCCAACATGGAACACAAAACATGGATAAAGAAGATGATTTGAAGAGAGCAATGGGCTTGACTGGCTTTCAAACCACCAGGTCCTTCCCAGCACGTGGGACACAGGGTGTCAGGACAATGAAGACATTTGCAGAGAGCAGGAATGAAATGCTGTTTGGGCTGTGGTTCAGCTGTGCAACTGTGATTACACTCAGCTGAGTGGGATTTGTATGGAGTTTATGTGCATTGCTGCCTCACTCTGCTAAATCACAGCCCTGAGTAACTCCAAATAAGTAAACTCTGTCTGAGGCATTGACCCCCTCCACGTGCAGCACCTGCAAGAAGCTGGTCAGCACATTTTGGGCTCTGACAAGTCCCCCTTTCACCTTGGCAAGATTTATTAACCAATCGCTGCTATCAGGTCACATTTCCTATGCTGTTGTTTCGGAGCATGGCTGGCAGCTCATCCACCTTCTCTTCCAGGAGCATATTAATGCCTTAGCTTGTGCTCCTGCCTCACTTGTGGTTGTTTCTTTCCCCTTTACTCATCGTCTTTCTGACCCCACATTCATCATCCTTGCAGAAAGCTGCAGAAACAATCTGTCTGGTGTTGGTGACACCACTGTCCTGCTCCATTTCCCCCAAAGCAGGACTCCCCTGTCCTTTTCTCTTTTCACTTACATAGCTGCTATTTTTTTATAGGCATAGTTTGACTTTTGGCAAATCTCACTTTATTCCTGAAGTATTTTGACTTCTGAGACATAGTTTTGTCTGCTGTTCAGTTCCTCTTTCTATTCCTTACTGCTTATCTCTGCTGTCTCTACTTATTTCAACTATCTCCTCTTTAGATAACTAATATGAAACAGCCTCTAATATCTCCAACTCCAAGTTTCTGCCTCTTAAGCTTAAGTTGCTGATTCCTGACAGTTTTCTTAGAACCTGGACTTTGGGGTATCTATCATACAAAATTTCCTGGGTGTTCCAAGCCAAAACACATTCCAAATGGATTTCCTCCATTTTGAATGTTTGTTTTATAGCTGTGCAATTCATGAATGACTGATGTTATTTTCTACGGCCGGGTCATTTATTCTATCTTCATTACCTACAATACTACATCTGAAATAGTATTTTCCTGCTTCAGTAATCTGTTGGCAGGAATATCTACTATTTCAGTAACACTTGTTCTCCAAAACATATCAGAGAAATTAAAGCTTGGAAGCGATACAAGTCCTCGACGTATTTCTCTCTGCAGTAACATTTGACAGGCCTCTACACGGAGCCAACTCAAGTGCTAAACCTGCAAAACAGATTTCTAGCACTACACCACTCCAAACTTTTAGCAGCCTCTCCCGCAGTGATTTTGACCTAAACAGATGTTGATGTATCTTTACTATCTTTTATTTCTCTTAAGCTGATCACAGCCCTACAGAATAATGCTACTCTGTCAGCTTAAGTGTCTTTTATACATAAACCATGATAAAATGGCTCTGTGCATTTTTATATTCATATCATTACAGGATTTTGCACAGGAGTTTATGCTTTCACAGATAATGTCTCTTTGCACACAGCATGTGATAAAACCTTTACAGCTACAAACTGAGAAGTTTTGCCTTCCCAAATGTTTGGGACTTGAAACATTAGCTCTGTGCAGAGTGAGTGTCTGAGAAACAGAAGGGACCAATCAGATCCGTGGGTGCAGCTGAACTACAACACCAGGTTTTCCAGGCTGGAAAATTTAACTCTCAAGTTGTCACACAGAAAAAGTGATTCGATTCTCCGGATTCTTCCAGCTCCCCTTTTCCTTGTCAAACTCCATCAGGTGTGCTTAGGGCGCTAGCTGGATCTGGCTGGTTGTTGGCAATTCTCCTAAAGCTCCTGTGATTGTTTCCCCTCTGATTGATAACATCACAGAGATCACACAGTGTGAAGGAAGCACCACCCCACCAGGACATCTCCTCACTCACCCGAGGGCTGCACAGCCACCTCCTGCAGCAAGAGTTTGCAGAAAGCACCTGGCTGGGGATTAATGTGGCATTGCCTTGGCAAAACTGATCTGAGAGGAGGTTTTTAACTTGGGTCGAGCCAGGACAACATCCACGAGGATGTTTGGATCAAAAGATACAACATTTATATGATTACATGGTGCAACAGTTTATAAACATGGCAGGAACGAATATTCTGATTTTGTGAATGTAAGCAAAACATTTCCACTGAGGCTCCGGGAGATTTGCATGCCCATGAAATACAGGATCAATCTGCTCCAGAGCCTGACATACAAGGACTTTATGTTTATGCTTAGGCTGATGTTTAGCATGCTGCAGTGCAGCAAACAGAAAAGTGTGGTTGAGCTGTCATGTAAGATAATTGATTTTGACACGACTACAAGTTAATTCGTCACTATTTTGCAACTTATTTGAAAATTCTTTGCAGCAACGTCCCAGAGGACAGCGTGTAATCACTTGTAAACTGAAATTAGGTCCAGAGTTAAATATCATTAAATCTCAGGTACAGCCCGAGCTCAGCATGTGCCTACTAATGCATTACCTTCCCTATTACATCAAGGACACAACTGTAGCAAAGGTTATGAGGATTATTGCTCAAGTTGCAAACTGCTTATAACTAGGAATGAAGTCGAGATAAATTTCCAGGCAGCTCAGAAGTGGGTGGAAGAGAAAAGTCACCAAATGGACAAGTGACAATCACCGAAGTCCCCAAATGTGCACTCACATTTTCTTGCTTTTCTTTTGCACTCACAAACACAAACCCCTGTGGGAAATAAGGAACCCAGAAGAGCTGTGGCTGCCCCATCCCTGGAAGTGCTCAAGGCCAGGCTGGATGGGGCTTGGAGCAACCTGGGCAGTGAATGGCACTAATAAATCCTGGCCCATGGCAGGGGGTTGGAACTGGATGGTCTTTATGGTGCCTTTCAACCCAAATCATTCTATGATTTTATGTTGCAGAATAAAATAGAGGAATATTAAAGCTCATCTTTGTACTAACATAACCAAATTAAATCACCACTCACATTAGCCATTCCAGTGTTTTATTATAATAGAGGATGAAGGATTGGTAGATATTTTAAAACTGTATTGTGAAAACCATATTGTTTGACAGTTTTATTTGAGACTGTTAAATATTAATTGCCGAACAAAAGGGTGCATTAAAAAATTATGTGGAATACAAATAATTCAACTCTCTACAACTAGGAAGAATATTTGCATATTCACCTTCTCTGAAGCCACAGGTAAGGATCTCACTTTGGATAGATAGGGGGTGATTGAGTGGATGCACAACTGCATTAGCATTTGATTACAGATTAAGGTGAGGGTGGTGAGCACAGCCAAAACATCACACATGACCTTGTATCAGCAATTTAAGCAACAATTCCAGATGTTTCAGCCTGAGACCCACGTCTGGTTAGGTTCTTTTGGGCTGGCAGGAAAGGAATTCTATCAAGAGGTGCTGCTGCTGACATCCAGGCTGCTCCCTGGACTCTCCACCTACACAAAGAACACTCTGGTGGTCTTGGGGTGTTGCAACCTCTCCCTCAGCTGCACAATAGTCAGAGCTGCCTGAGAGTGGCTGTGATTTATGAAATATTTGTGTCCTGGAAGGGCAGAGGGAGCAGCCCCTCCACAGCCTGCATTGCTCACAAAGTAGGTTGAGAAGCCACAGGCTCTTCCTTCCCCAAGGCACAAACTTAGAGACAAACACAGGGACCTGTCCGTGCTTATTTTGATCCCTGGCATGGAACATGAACTGCTGTGCCAGGAAGGAAATTGAGATTCTTCCCCCAAATCCATCTTGTTCTCAAACAGACAGTGCATTACAGTCAGAACTCCTTAATTTCACTAATTACTTTTTAATGATCATAAGCAAACAAAAGACATGAGGTAGGTGCCATGTGCCAGGAGACTCAGTGCAGGGTCTGGTCAGAGTCAGAAATCTAATCATGCCCACCTGCTCTCCAAACCTGCCAGCATCTGAGATTGATTTGGGTTCAATTTCTGGAGAAATGGAGCCTCTCTTCATTCTAATTAGACTTTTGGAGCAGGGGCACCTGAACTGAAAAGCCATCTGAAGGCAGGCTCAGATGGTGACTCGGATGCTTTTCAGCAGCAATCACTGCTTTTGCAGAAACAATTCAACCCCCATTACTAGAACTAAAGTGAATCCAAATCCTCATGTGTTTTATAAACTCTTATTTCCTAAATTTTAGAAAATGCCTCATAGACCTTTCTATATGTCTCTTTTTATTCCTCTCTTCTCCTCCCCCCACTTAAAAGTTCAAATATAGAACTACATTGCTGAAGTCCCCTGGGGTGGCAGCCTGGCAGCTTCTGCAAACGTTCAATTCACAGAATCACAAATTACATTAAATAAGTGTTTCTGATTGCCTGTCTCTGTTTGTGAGAGGGAGACTCCAGTGTGACACCAGTGGCACACTTGGCAGTTTCCATTTAGAAGAGTGACTGGGCTGAGCCAGTAACCACACAGGATAGCTGGTGTTTGGCTGAAAAGGCAGGCTGGCATTTTGAAACACATTTAAGGGATCTTTCTGTGATACAAAATGGTGTTGTAGACTCTTAGCCAGGCTACCCAAGCAGCATCAGGGCAATCTAGGGAAGCCAAGGAATAACAGAGAAGTCAAGGCACTAAAATGCTGCCACTGCTCTGCTTGAGAGCCATTTCCTTGCTCTGTTGCAATGTCTCACTGTGGGTAAAGCCATAGGCAGCTCCTTGAATCCCACTTGACTCCCTGCCTGCTGGAGAAAGCAATCAGAACAGTGCTGAGCAGAGCTGCAGCTCAGGAGGCCTCGGCACAGCCCAGCCTGGGGGCTCTGAGTGCAGGGGGAGCAGGGGGATCTGAGCCCTTCCCACCAGGAATGAGAAGGAATTAGGGCAACAAGGGAGGGGAGCACAGGAAAGGATGGATAAATGCAGAAAGCAAGAGCAAAATGACAGAAGAGGGAGATGATGAGAGACAGAAGGGGAGCCATGGGGACAAACAGCCTCAGGCTTGGGTCCAGCACAAAGCATCATCACTTCAGGCACTGTGGCAGTAGCATCTCATGACCTGGTGATGCCAGCCATGCCTCAATGTGAATCCCAGCTGCCTCTCCAATATGGAAAAACCTTTACCTGCTTTCTGGCCTGCATTTATTTGAGACACAGACATGTTTTAGTAACATGATATTGTTCACTGTGAGTGAGCTTTTTAATAAGATACAGGACTGCACTCAGCTACTAACCCAAAAGAACTGATTCATGTTTAATGTGTCCAGAGAATCCCTGTGTTGAAATCCTGACATAGAAGTGTGGATGAGTGAGGAGACAACAGAAAGCCTCATTTAATGTGCTGGTTTATATTTACCATAAGCTGTCAGATATGTCTTTGTTAACAGGGGGCTGTGTATAAACTGTTCTGCTCAGGGAGATTTTGGACCTTGAAAAGCCTGGCAGCACCATCATCCAGGTGTTTCACAAGTTGACTCTCATGCAGAACATGAAATCATCCCAACTTCATGGAAAAACAACTTCTGGGATCATTCAGGTGGTGTCAGTGGGAGCTCTACAGGCAAAGGACAGGGAGGAAGCTCTTTGCTTCCTGGCCTTGGAATATAACTTCACTATCTATAGGTGAAGCCAAGCTAGTAATGCATTGATGTTTACAAATTTAGATGAAAGTGCAATAACTAACTCAAACAAATCTGTGAATTGCTCTTAAAAATAACAAGTAACCCAATTGTAACTGTCTTGATGCTGTACTTTACTTCTATGGAGTTTAAAACCTTTTACACGCTCAGAGCTGTGGTTGCACTGACCTGTCATGGAAAGGTTTCTTCTTTAAATCCTAACAAAATAGCAAATATCTCCAACTTCTTTCAGAACTGTGCTCTGCATTTAGAAGTTAATGTACTGATTAATTTATCTAATTACAGTAAGCCAATCAATCCTGCAACTGAGACTGGTCTGTTCACTTCCTTAAAATGCAATTACACAGAGCCTCTGCTCAGATGGGATCCACTGCTGGATATCTGAGGACTGGGCCATGATAAAATTTTAAACATTTCTTCTGGTCATGTTTCTGTTTTTTTCAAGTCTGTCTCTTTTGAAATATCAGAGCCTAGTTTGACATTTAATTTCCATTTCTGTATTGAAACCAGGAAAATATGTGGCTCTAGAGGAAGACACTGAGAGAAGCAAATATAAGCTAATCAGTCATGGAGTTGGGGATGGCAATGAACACTTTTCTCATGCAGTGTCCAGGGAAAGAAAAGTCCAGTTTCTGTGCAGAGAGCTCACACTAGATCAATTAACTCCTGAAACCTCCTTTAGGATGGATAGGAGCTGGATCTGAGATCTTCACTGAAATGTAAGTGGCAGAAAAACCTCGTCATTCTCCTCCCAGAGGGGTGAGCAGCACTGCAAATGCTCAGTGGATGGACTTTGACTGACAAAGGAATTTTGTCACAAATGTGCCTTGTCCCAAACACAAAACTTCAAAAAATTGCCTTCCTGAATCCTGATGTAATGGAAGTATAAGAAGAAATTCTCAATTATTAAGAAAAAAAAGATTTTTAACCTAATTTACTAGAATTTTTACTTGCCTTTCTTAAATATTACAAGAGCCTCAATTACCTATCCAAGCTGCATGACCTATGTACCAGTGATGATCATTGCTTATTTTATTAAAGAAACTACTCAATTTCAGTAAAGAAATGTGGAAAGTCTGTGTTGTGCAAGAACTGGAGACATCATGGAAACTGACAGAGTCAGAAGAGATCAAGACTGGACCCTGCTCTGACACACAGCTCCATCATTTCTGTTTTACTCTAACATGCTGTACTCTTACTGCTGGTTTTTACTGTGTGAAAGTCTTACAGAAAAGGCAGAATTTGGATTTTGATCTGCATTAGAAAACAAAATGTTAGAAGAATGATGTAACTGAGAGGGGAAGCAGCCTCCTCGTTTGGCAGCCCACTGGCCACAGTCCCATTACTGGGATTTCCAAAATGCAGATGAAATGGCATTTGCAAAGATCCTGAGAACCAGAATCGAGATGTAAATTTTCTCTTACTTAATGGAGCATAATATTTCCCTACAGAGAGGTCTGGGTTGTGTTTCCCTGCTCTCCTATTACGGCAATACCAGCCCAACCCAGAGAATTCCCTGCAATTTCATTCATCAATATCTGATGTTCCTCCTGTCTGTGTTCTCTCTTTCATACCTGCTCAGGATTAACAGACCTTTCCTGGGATATCCAATCCCTAAAGGCCATGTGTGGAGTTTAGCTAAGTCTCCTTCTCTAATCAGCCTAGAAGGAATTTCAGATGAGAGCAGTTGTACCTGCTGTAAAGAAACAACTCAGAAATGTTAAATATTGAGTTTACACACCTGACAATGGCTGAGTTTCTGTTGTCATTTCTATGAACCCAGAACAATTCCACTTGTGTAGTTCTGTATTAATAAAACTGTGCTCCAAATGTGATCCCAAGATGCAACGTGTCCTTTGCAACAACAAAGTAAATGAAGCAAGGGAGAATGAAAAGTGAATTAAAAAACCATTGATCTTGCAGATACAAAACAAAGTTGGGATAAATATTAGCGCTGATGATTTCCTTTCCATTATCCACAATGTGTTTTTCCCCACCAAAAAAAAAAAAAAAAAAAAAAAAAAGGAGAGGTTTAATGCCATCTCTCACTCATGGAATGGATGAAGCGTGAAAGATGCCTGGAAGCAACTTAACAGCTTGGCTGTGCCTCAATTTGTCATAGTCATCCACAGAGCAAAAATGCACCTCCTAATGCATTCCAACATGGTGCATCCTGGAAGAACAACCCAACATCTGCACATCTCAAATACCGACTGCAACACCATGACTGCATGTCAGAGTAATTAATTAATGTCATTCCTTGCTGTCAGATAGAACACATACATTCACCACACAACACACAGCAATGGATCTCACTAATCTGAGGAGAAACATCTATTTCTTCTGCAGCAGTTTTCCTCTAGAAACTTCTGTATCCCCCCCAAATGTGGTCAGGCTCATCATTCCATAAACCAGAAAATGAAATGCAGAAGGAAAGGTCGTGTCCAGCATGATGCAGCAGTCCAGAAAGAGTTGGGAACAGTGCCTGAATTCCTGAATGTGAGCAAGGAATTCTAGTACTGTTGAATTTAGTGATGAAAATGCATCCTGTCATAAGAATTTCCATGGCATTTCAGGATTTTGGAGTGAGAATAACCACATAATTCTTTGGACAGGCTCACCATAATAGAGTTCTGCTCTCAGATGCAGGAGATTCCCAGGGGCTTTCAGAATGCTCTGACCTGCTGCTTAGATATTCTATGTTTTCTACCATATCCAGCAATTCACTAAGCCTCCTGCTCTGATTCAGAGATCACTAAAGTTACAGGAATAAAATAATTCATAGAATCATAGAATTGTAGAACAGCTGAGGTAGAAAGGACCCCTGGAGATCATCTAGTCCAAGTTGTCAAAGACTGTATCCAGTTGAATTTTGAATATCTCCAAGGACAGGCTCCATAATCTCTTTGAGCAGCCTATTCTGGTCTTTAATCACCCCTGCAGGAGAAGAGTTTTTTAATGCCTAAATGGCACTTCTTGTACTTGCCTGAGCTCTAAGCTGTGAACCTGAGCACTCTGAAGAGCCCTGGAGCCAGAAGCTGAGGATGAAGGATGGTGAGACTCTTACCAATGTCATGGAAGGGTGGTTCCCAAGAAACCCAGAACTGGGCTGCCACCATGAATGGGCTAAATAACAACAGCTCCTGCTCAAAGAATTTCTGAATAAGCTCTGACAAAAGTAATCCTTCACCTGACTTTGAAAGCAAATTCACTGGGCTCTGTCCTGAAGCTCCTATGTCCTACAGCCCCAAATCTGCAGGGGAGAGGTACCATGCTCTACTGGTATTCCCTAACTGGGATCTGGGCAATTCCGGTGGCTGGAGTTTATCCTAGAAGAAGCAGATCATATTTGCAGGAATGAATGTATTTTCTTACTGCTGTCCCAGCTGAAGTGGATGCCATGTAATTGGGAAGCATTACTAGACAGGCTACAGTAGATGATGAAGCCAAGGTTATTCTGGATTCCCAAGAATTCCTCAAGTTTCCAGCTATATCTCTCCTACCTCCCAGCCCAGCAGCAAAGTGTGCAATCTCTGTGGAAAAATCAATCTTCTATATGAATCTTCATGTCTGTCTGCAAACCTGCCTCCTTCTGCAGTTTATTTCCAGCCTTTGATCTTTATTTAGGAAATTATCACTGCAATGTAGATAAGGCAGAGAGGGCATCAGACTTTGGGCTTTGGCTAAAAACTCTCCTGTAATCAATTTTCATGATTTACTCACACTGCTGCATAATTAGAACACTGCAGCTCTGTTCATGGGGTTCAGAAAGGTGAGATTTAAGCAGGCAGCAGGAAGGGTGAGAAACCTTTACCTCTAAACCACCCCAAATGGCTGCTGTTTCATTTTTCAGCTGCTTCTGTTAAAATTTGAGTTTTGCTGGCTAATTTCACCCCGAATTTCACCCTCTACCCTGAATTTGATGCACATATTTTTAAGCATCCTGGACAGGGTTATAAAGCCTGGCAGCCTCTGGCCTTCACATGAGCAGGCACTGTGTGATTGGCAGAGAAGCTACCAAAAATGAAAATGATGAACAGCAGAGAGTTTTTACGTTGGATGAACACCCTCCAAGATCAAAGAATGAGTATTTTATCTCTCTTCTTTCTGCTTGATGCCCATAAAGATCTTCCTGATATAAAATACTCTCAGTAACAATACACACATCATTTCCATTTGGCATTTACTGTTATTCCTAATGAGGCCTAAATCCTTCTTGCACAACACCCCCTGAAGCCATGAAAGTGCATTAAACCTGCTACAAAGCAGAAGGTGGATGGGAACCTTTCTCACACACTTCCTTTCCCTTTTCCACCTTTCTTCCCTGCAGTTCTTTAAACAGAAGTCTCTGTAGGTCCCTTTTTATTTCACTGCACAACCCAGAAACTCATAGTACATTGTTATTCTCTGACTTTACTCATCTTTTAGGTCACTGATCATATTTCATGAGTTCTTGCCATTACAAAGACAGTGACACCCATTTCTGTGACACTTGGGTCTCTTCCCAGCCTCCCTGACAAATGGCCTTCACCAGGCTTTCTTGAACAAGATTGAGGTCTTTAGAACTCTCATTTTCACTCCCAAACATTCAGATATTCTGCTGGGCTAACACAGGCGTGTTTAATAAATAAAATCCTGCAGTTTCTCTGCACTGAATCAGGTCTTTTCGAGCTGTAAGGAAATGACTGGAAGATGTGCTTGTTATATACAACACATTTAAGGCCATCAAATGGTGTAAGGAAGGGTCAAGACTAAAGGTGTAAAGTATTTTCCTGAGTACAGAACACAAGTGAACTTTTGACTGTATGAATTTTCCTTAATGTGCAAAATTCCTGGTATTTCACCTCTGCTTTTGTCAGTACCAAAATAAACCCTGATTATTGAAAATGGCACTTTCTTCGCTTGCCTGATCCTTCCAGGCCAAGAAAAGGCATTTTTGGCAGTTGAATGCACTGCAACTTCCAGCATCCCACTTCAATACATTGTGTTTAAACATTACACGGTGTTTATTGAAGCCATAGTGCTGTAGAACACATGCTTACATCCCTTCATAAACACCCCAACAGGTTTTTTTGTTGGCACCAAAGAAAGACAAATGTCTCCTTCACCTGAGCACTTCATCTCTAAATCCTTCTTCTGTCTGGGTAACACCTGGTTTAGGTTTTTGGTGTGGATTAATCTCAGATGGCAACGAAGTCCCACAGATCTGCTCACGGGTGGGATGGGGAGAATAGGAAAAGGGTAAAACCCACAGAATGAGAAAAGAACAGGAGTAATAATAATATCAAAGGAAGAGGAAGGGGAAGGGGAAGGGGGGGAATAGAACCAAAGAAAGACAATAGTTGCACGACACAATTGCTTACCACCCACTGACTGATGCCCAGCCTGACCCCAGGCAGCAGTCAGTGCCTCCCAGTGTATTCACTGAGCACAACACTCCATGTTATGGGATATCCCTTTGCCCAGTTCAGGCCAGCTGTCCTGGCCATGGTCCATCCTGATTTCTTGTGCAGCTCATCCTGGCAGAGCAGGGGAAAATGGAAAGCTCTTAACTTAGGGTGAGCACTTCTGAGCAACAGTTAAACATCAGTGTGTGATCAACATTATTCTCATCCTAATCTGAAGCACAGCACTGGACCAGCTACTAGGAAGAAAAATAACTCTATTCCAGCTGGAACCAGAAAAATCTTCACCCTCATTAACCTGCCTGTGGCATCTCCCATCACCATTCTATCCTTGCTCCTTCCACTTCACTTTCTTATTTTGACAAAATCTGTAATTTCTCCTCAGTAGAATCAGCCAATAACTGTCTGCTCACAAGGCTGGAATTCTGGGTGCCTCACATGCATCACAGCGTTCATTTGTAAAACATCCAAATTCTGCTGTGTATTGACTCAAGTCAGTTATCTGCACACTGACCTCCTTTTCTATCCCCACCTTCTTCTGCCTTTTGTCTCACCTTGCTTATTTTCCCAGCTTTTCCCCAAATTCCTTCTCTGTCATGTCTCAATCTTTATTTTGCCCTGCTTTTCTATTCCATGCCTCCATGCATATCACCTTCCCCCTGCTTTCCTTGGCTTTAGGCTCTGTTCACAACTCTGTTTGCAGTCGGTGGTTCTGCTCCAACCACCTCCTCTGGAGTGTCAGGTATGATGCTGGCACACCATCTGCTCATTTATTTCCTTAGGTCATGACACATTCCCTCATTTTCCATGCTTTTCCTTCTGGGGAGCTGTGGGTTTGCTCCACTCCCTGCCCAAGCTCGATTAGCAGTGAGAACAAAACGCTCACCTGTGAGGGCTCTGATTTGCCAGCCCTGGATTTGCAGCCACATTTGCACTTCTTAAGTCCTCTGCTATCTCATTATTTCTCTCCACAACACCAAGGCAGACAAGCTGTCAACAAACACTCATTTCATCGGGGACACGAGGTATCTGCTCCTATGGCAAACACTTTTGCAGGGCTTTGTAAGGACTACAAATAAGTATCAGAGTATTGTTTGAGGGGCCTAAGAGGGATTTTCATGAGTGCAATTTAGGAGAACAGGATTTCTCAGGGAAACTTCTGAAAATATTTCACTTCAGAACATTGCTATCAAACTCACAATAGCATCAACACTGGGTAAAACACAGAAAACTCCCTGAAACTTTCTCATTTTACACAGAGTGATGAAGATCACCATGGCCTGCTCCTGCATGGAGAAGCTACTAGAAATGCAAGTGATTGCAAAGCTAAAGAGAAGATCCAAAGAGTGTCACCTGTAAAATGGGAGCTATATCTCTAACTTTTGCTCCAAAAGAGGTCTCTTATTCCTACACAAATATTTTATTGACATGGAAAGAACTTTAAAACCAATAAATAGCAGAATGATCCATTCTGCTGTCATGTCCCCATTAGGCAATGAAGGAGCTCAGTGCTATCACTCTCTCACTTTAAACTGTTGTGCTGCATCACTTCTGCATAGTCTCCTGCAGATTTGAGCATCACACATCTCTAAAGTTAGCAAAGCTGCCTCCAGGCTGTATTTTAAATGCAACCCACCCAAGACACCAAGGCCAGCTGCACGTTAGAGCTCTCTCTTCTTTAGCACAGCTATTAACTGGTGGCTGAGCTCTTCCCAGCCCACCACAGCCATCCCTTTTCAGCTCCAACATGGGCCCAGTCAATCCAGGAATATACTCAACTCCCACAGAAATCAAGGAGAAATAAGGACTCCCTGCTCTGTGGAGGCTGAGCTAAGTTCACACAAAATTAGGGTGAAGCCTGAGGACAAATCTCATCATGTAACACTTTTCCTTGGAGCAGACACTGCCCACGTTGAACACCAGGTCAGTGGGAGGGGACATGGACCATGGGGACCATGCAGTGCAGTAGCCAAAGAGCAGCTAAAATACCCCACTGCTGTTTCCTGAAATAAAGTGTTTTAGTATCTTTGCATGTAGACCCTGAAATTTAGGCCGAAGCAAAGAAACCCCCAGTAGCAGGGAAAGCTGTGTGTTTGTGTGTCAGCCTCCCCTGCCTGGGCACACTCCCTGGTGCTCTTGGAATAATTTACTGGCTGTGCCTCAGCTCTCACACAGGCAGGCTGGTATCTAACACTGAGTGATGAATATCTGCTATTTTCTAGCAAATTTTAGCTGCGGGAGGCCTGAGGTAAATTTCAAGTCTAACTTTTGAATGAACTCTTTGGTTTCCCTTTTTTATTTCGATCCTTAAAGAGTGTCCAGAAAATAGTATTTTGACTAGGAAGAACAGGAGCTTTTGAAAAATCCTATGACCACTGGATGGGGAAGTATGGCCTTTCCCAGTTGTATTCCACTTGTCTTTGGGGACGGTTATTCATAACCCAGAAAAAGTCAGAACAGGCCTGAGGCTTCTCCATGTTCAAGTACCTAGAATAGCTCCTGAGGGATTTTCCAATACCTTTAGTGTTGGACAGTGAGTGGAGCTCTGCCCTCTCCAAGCATGCCTGGATGCATCTTTGCTATGTCTAACACAAGGAAAAGTGGTTTAGAAGCTTCTCCAAGGACGGCTATACTTTTTTTTTGTGTGTTTTTTTAGCAAGCAAAAATCCCAGGAATACTTTTGAGTGGGTGTCCACAGCTGAGACTTTTGCCTATGCTCTGCAAAAGGAAATTTTGCTCTTTTCTCCAAGTGACAGCTCTTAGTGACCAGGCCATAAAATTATACCAATGGTACTTTTAAATTGATCTAAAGTCTGTTCATTTGTGTAGTGCACATTTAAAGCCACATTATTGCAAGATGCTCCAGCAATGAAACCCAGCATTAGCAATTCAGTTCATTAAAGAGGATATTTTAGTAGGTTCTTTCTTTTATAGCTATTACTCTGTCTAAAGTGAGAAAAACCTCAGTCAAATTAATAAAACTAACAACTCGTCACACATACGCTGCCTCTCTGTGAAGTCTGCTCTGCTCTCACCAGTTTGGCAGCCAAGGGAAGATGTATGGGAGCCAAATTCCCTCCTGCATAACCACACAAACCTGCACAGGAATGCGCTTAGCCCATTCAGTGCTTGTAACCATGGTTTCATTTACTGAAAGTTATCCTGAAAATTCCAAGTTTTAGTCAATCATCAAGCCATTGCCCAGATCAGAGAGCAGCCACAGAGTTCAGTTGTGCCCCAGGTTCAGAGGGGCTGTGCTTTGGGAAGGCTCTGCTGTCTCTCTGTTACAAACACCTCAGCAGCACTGTTGGCTGCTCTGGGACAGACCTTCCCTGGGTAACACTGCCTGCTCCCAAAGCTTCACACCCAGCTCTCTGCTCCAAAACCTAAATGTCTTTTCTCACTCCCTTTTGGAAGCACCAGGCCCTGACATAGTGCCCTACTGACAAGCAAGCAGTAAGGCTTTACACAAGATTTGCTCACAGCTTCCCTTTTCTGTTTTCAGCAGGAATTTCGTGTTGGATTCGAACTGATTTTCCAGAGATACCCAGCATAAAGAATTGCAGTTTGGTTCCACGGAACACAGATATTCCATCCTGCACCAGGGGCTGTGCCCAGATGGTCACTGGGTCTTACCTGTCCTCTCACCTTCCACTTCTCAGCTGTGAGACCTGAGCAATGTTCGTGCCCTTGCTCATCTTGGATGACACTCAGTAATCCTTGGTCCCTAAAAGAGATCCTCACCAACCTGATTTCCACCTCATCTCACAAGTTCCCTTTCAGGTAATGGCTTAAGCATTTATCTAACTTAAGTTAAGGTTGTTCCTTATTGACTTTAAAAGGACTATTCATATGCATGAAGTACAAGGCTGGATCAAGCCTTGAGAGCGAGGCACGAGCTGGAAGACAGAGCTCCAGGGACTGGAACAGACAGAGTCAGGTCAGCTCAATTGACTCTTCAAATCATCCAAAAGAGGGAGTCTCAGAGGAGGGCTGGGAGTGCTGGGGAAATGATCTGTCACTACCTTGGCTTTAGACACAACCAGCTGATTTAGGAAGGAAGAACTCTCCCAGACTCTGATAGGGAAGATGAAGGTGAAAAGTAAAAGGACACAGGGTGCTGAATTTCTATTTTTCACTCATTTTAGAACAAGACTGAGAACAACTGGCAGCTGATCTATTCATCAGCAATGAATCACACAGAAGTACAGAAAGCAGTTCCTTCCCAAAGTAAATCTTGGATCTACTTTTCCTTTTCCAGAATCAACCCTTGCCCTTTGCTCAGCCCTGTAAACTGTGGGAGAAGCCCAGGCTGATATGACTCCAGTATCTTCCCATAAGCTTGCAGCACCTCCAAAGTGGTTAACTCATGGAAGCTGATAGGATACACATCCCTCACAAAGTGAGAAAAAACTGCCACAAATGGCTGGGCAGATATCAACAGCTTCAGCAAGAGACAAAATATTCCCACCGAACGAAAAGTGATGGATTAGCCCAGTTTATTGCAGCCAAATTATCTGTGTAAAAATACACGCAGGACATGCTGCTGTGCATGCACAGCAGCTTGTGTTTACATCTCATTCCCTGTCACAGGCTGTCCTGCGTGGGTTGGGCCGGGAAGAGCTGCTGCCACAGAACCTGGGAACACACCAAACCCAGGGCCTGAGCCCCAGTGCGTGGGCCCAGCATCCAGCAGAGGCAAAAATTAAACACAAGCTGTTTACCTGATTGCACCAGTTCAGCAGTGATTGAAGGGAGATGGGTGTTTTTTAAGTTTAAGGAAGAGCAAATTGTTAGAACTGAGAGACAGAAATCAATTCCACTCCGTAATTGCCACGGAAAGATCCTTGTATGAGCCTCGCTGGAGTTTGATTTTGTACATTTGCATCTCTTTGCATGATGCAGTTGTCACCGAGTCTGCAAATCATATCAAAATTAAGCTGTAATTTGAGCTTGGCTTAAATGAAAAGTGTGTTAAAACTTTGAAGTCCACATGCTATGGATATGAAATCTCATTTCAGCTAAAGCAATAATTAAGACTGGATCATAACCGAAGTTCAATTCTTCAAACAAATCTTTAGAAACTGCCTCTAAACCCAACAGCTGGAATGGCAAATGAAACACTCGTGCTGTGGTGGAAACAAGAACATTGCACCTGGTTCTGTGACCTCATCTGGCATTTGGGTACAACAGTGATTGAGGTACAAACCCCACACTGACAATTCCCAGACAAAAGCTATGGCCAGAGTCCCTCAGGGACAGACTCTGGATCTAAGCAGTAGCCCACAAACAGCTCAGAACAGCTGGGGTTTTGCACCTTGGCCCCTCTTTGGTGGACTTCGCTGGTTTCCTGGCCAATCCTATCCTAAAAACCTGAGGAAGAAAAATCAAGTAATGATTCTGGCAGATCAGCCTCCCACACGAATTTTGTTTGAGCCTGAATTCATGAACCAGGGATCTTTCCTTTGAACTTCATTTCCTCTTCAGAAATAGTTCAAAGCAGTTGGAGAACATGAATGCCAAAATCAAGCCTGAAAACCACCACAGCATCCCTTTAAAACTGCCTTTTTCTCCTGAGAGTTCTGCTGTTGCTTTCCATGGCTTGTCAAACAACCCCGTTCAGATTTAGCACAGGATCTGCTGCTCCCATTCATCACGAGTCTCAGGACTGAGGCACTCCAGCTGCTCCAGGGCTATACCCTTAAAAGTGATCTTGCTGTGCTGTTACAACTGCCTGTTGTTATGACCTTGGCTATTTTTGACAAAGAGATAAAGATGAAATAGGTTCTTGTTCCTAATGACAGCTTGTACAAAACATCCTTTCCAAGGAAAACTGTGTTATCCATATGTATACATTTGGGATCAGGCTATGCCAGACAGCAGCACTATAATCTCTCTTCCCCAGGTGACGCAGCAAGAAAGATGGTTTGGCATTATTATGCCAACATCTCTTTAATTACACTTCGGGCAAGTGCTGTGTTTTCTCTCAAAACTAATAACAAATCAAACACTTTGAAAACCACTTTATTTTTTCACTGCAACCTCTGTGTTTGTTTACTTGGAAATTTCTCAACCTGGCACATACAGTTTTGGAATATTCTTGCTTTTAATTCAGGGTTCTTGCCCTGAACTTCCTTTTTCCTACCTGTTGCCCCCTGTTTTGAGAATCTCCTATTAACCAGAAAGATTTCTGCGACCTTCCTCACAATAAAAATGGCTCACGAGGGTCAAAATGGTCTTCAATAAAATTACCTGATTAACATCTTGAAAGAAAGATGACCTTATTCCTCACAGGCCTGATGATTTCAACGAGAGCTTTGTTTAGATTTCACTGAAGTCTTTTTAGTTGTTTCTTCAAAACTAACTCACCAACCACCTAAACACCTATTTAAAGCAGATGAAAAGTCCTACTTGTGTAAGGATAAGCTTAAATTAAGCTGGATGGGGGCCTAAGGGCCTGCAAATACAGATGGCTGTTAGCAAGGCCCAGAAGAGGCCAGGTAACCACCAACAGGCAATTATATCCCCACCAGAGCTTCAAACCAGTATATCATACTGTTTGAAGCTAATTGCTTTGAAATAATTGGAAAGGCGAGCAGGTAACTTCACACAGAGTGTTTGCAATTTTGCTTTGTATGTAAAAAGCTAACAGTCCAGATTGCATGGACAAAACAGGCATGATTTCATAAAACAAGTTAAAAGGGAAGTGAAAGGTATGCTGTGCTTTTTTTTAAAGGGTTTTCCTTTTAATTTTTAGCACCATTAAAATGCTGAAAACATTTTATTCAAGAGCTTCTTTAGTTAATACCTCATTACTTCTCTTTTTATTGTTATGGTAATCAAGCCTTAATATATTGCAGCTTTATAGCATGAAATCAAGGCTAGGCCTGTGGGCATGGACAGATGTACACCAGCATGCAGTAAAACACAGGTACAGAGACATGCAGAGCTGAATATGGCACTGGGGTTTTTTATAATTGTTTAGCAATTCATCTGAAGTTATTTTAACCTTGACAACAGATGAACTCCAACATGTACTGTGATCAGTCACTGGAAAGCTGCACTGAAAAGCAAGTTTTGTAACTGTTGTCTTGCAGGTTGGGTTCTAGGAAAGCATGAAACCAAGTCTGAGCAAGATGATTAAATTGCTTGCATGACTACAGGCTGTAGCTGTAACTATTGAAAACATTTAATTGAGAGTATTTTAGCCAAGGGAGAATGGTAATGCTGGGGAACTGCATTTTACACCAAAACTTTGCCCCTCCATGGGAAACTGGGTGTCAGAATTCAGACCCTCTCCAGGCATAGGCACACCAAAATAGAAAAGGTCTGACCTCTGGTTCTGAAGTGACACTTGGACCTTGTGCTGGAGCTCTGCTTATGGTTGAATTTCACCCATCAAATCAAGTGGAAGTTAGAAATAACTTTTAGAAAGTTATAATGGCCATGTCTGCAGGGCGTTGAAACAGTAACTCAGAAAGAGTGAGTGTGCTTAGATCTTCCCCAAGTAAATGACAACACGCGACCCCCAGTGTCAGGGAGGCTCCACTTCTCAGCAGTGTTTTCAGGAGAGATCATTCAGGAAACCATTCCAGCTCCTGGGAGATTTTCTAAATTTAAAGGAAGTGTTTTGGCTGGCGATCCCTCTCCCAGGGAAAGCACTTCAAACAGCCAACATGAAAAGCAATATGCCTGTGACTGCACAAAATCCCTGATCCTGAGGAATGTGTTGGGAAGTTCTCGAGCCCCACAGGTTTGGGATGGCACCATCCAGCCACCAGCTTCTCCCGAGCACAGCCCTGCAGGAACATCCCAAAGAGCCTTTGTCACTGCAAATATGTGACCTTCATTAGCTACCCATTCATGAAGAAACAGGAAGAAAACAGGTGACACATTGTTCTGGTAGAAATGAAAATTGTTTCCCACATTATGACTGGATAACAGTGAGACATCACTTAACATGTGGATCATGGATCAGAACAACCTGGTTAACCTCAGTTAGGCAAAGCTTCCAGCTTCTCTCTTTCTTGGAAATACTGGGAGAAACAATGTGCTGTATTAAGCTGAGATCTGTTCATTTAAACCCTGGGACGTAAACCAAGTCTCCTACCAATAAAGAGGTCAGTCACCCAAATGCTAGTGTCCAGCACAAAGGGCAGCAGTTCTCAGGTGCAGTAAAAGCTGAATTCCATGAAGCCATTCCCTCCTAGGAGCATTCCCCTGGGCTGTGCTTGTGGGATCAGACCTTGGGACAGGAACACGTGTTACCCAGCATATAACAAGTGGAATGAAAGACAATGGGCACTGTAGGCCAGCAAACACACTAATTATATTAATAAAATGAAAGCTTAAATTTTGAAGCTAATCCTGGGCTATCATTTATAAAATTAACGGGGCATATTTAATTTAGGAATTGGCTAACGCTTCTCTTTCCACCGCTGAAACCTCATAAATGAAATATACTGGATCCCTGCCCAGTGCGGAAATAAAAGTTATGAATAATGTTTCTATCTCAATCATTGTCAGTGCTTTAATATTCCTAATTACTTTAAAAAGCTAAATATTCAATATAGGAAAAACCTTCTTTTTCTTTTATCTCCACTTGCAAGATTAAGGCAATTTAATAAGAGTCACTGGGTAGTTTGAGTCCACAAGACCATTCTGTACTTTGACATTTTATCCTTTCCTGGCCATTTTTACACAGAATGAAGTGGTTGTTACTCTGTGTGTGCACATGCATATAAATGTATCATCTGTATCTGTGTGTCCATATTGTCACAGTATTTTTATTTTTATTATTTTTAAATTCTGTAAGTGTTCACGCACTGCACAAATACTCACTGTTAGGTTAAACTAAATCTAGCACTAAGAGCAATCAAAAGATAAAATGAGTTCCTGAGAATCTGTACAATATCTCACAATTGATGGTACTATTTCTCTTTCTAAAAATATTGTTAAAGTTAGATATTCAATATGATACACTGCCCAGTTTATCCCTTGTCTACATTCCAGGTAATCCCAAAATGTAGCTTCAAACCCTATGGTCTTTGTTTCCATCCTTGGACTCATATCATCCCATAATGGTTTGAGTTGGAAGGTACCTTACAGATCATCTCATCCCAACCCCTGTCATGGGCAGAGATGCCACCCCCACACCAGGTTACTCAGAGTCCTGTCCAGCCTGGCCTTGAACACCCCCAGGACTGGAGCATCCACATCCCCTCTGGATTGAAGTCCTTCCTCCCTGCTCCCTCCCTATTCCCTTTTCTGCTGGAACTGAGGGGACATTAAGCAGAGCTGCTGAGAAAACCCCAGGAACCTGTCTGGGAATCTGCCCCACTGCCTTCAGCCTCTGGCTGTGTTCACCCTCAGGTCCATTTACCTCCCATTCCCTTCACCCTCAGGCCCATTTACCCTCCACTCCCTTCTACCACCTCCCTCTATAGATCCCTTCTCTGTTAGCTTCTTGCCTGGTAACGATGCTTCTTTCTCAAGATCCCAATCAATTTGGGAGAAAGGGAGGAAGCCAACACAAAATGAAATATCCCTTCAGTTTCATTTCACAGCATCTCTCCCCATGCAGCTTTATTTACTTGCCTGATGCACAAATTGACTTCATTTAACAAGCTTATTCCTGTTATGTCAATAATGTCTCAGGCCTGTGTTACATCACACTCGGATGTTTGTGCTGCCTGTTCCATTCCAGCATGAACCAACCACTTAAAATCACTGTACCCAATTAAGGGAGTTTAACAAACACAGCTTTGCCAGCTGAAAGAATTGAAAGCCTCAAGTGTGGATTAATTCCCTAGTAAAAGGTGCAGAATGCCCAACTCCCATTTCCCTAACTTTGGCAGTATGGATTTAAGGGATGGATTGTAAGTCAGAAGAGAGAGTCTGGGCTGCCTGAAAAGTCAATGGCAAAACTCCCACTGGCTTGAACAGGACAAGAATTCTCTCTGGAAAGAATGTTTTCCAAACAGCTCCTACACTCCACAGAGTATTTAATGAAGAATGTGTCAGATTAAAGATTTCAGAGAGAAAAAATTCTTGATAGAGCTCTATCATCTGTATTGGTATCCTAAATAACAGGACCAGAAGCATAAAGAGCATCCTCCACTGCATTTCACATTTCTTTGCAAAACACAACCAAAAAAGTCCAATGTCATTATGCTAAGAAAGGTATTTTCACATATTCATAGAACCACAGAATGGTTTATAAGGCCACTGCTTTGTAAGGCCTGGTTTTTATAGCAACACACATTTTTATCATATTTTGGTATCTTTACTCACCACTTGAGCAATCAGTCCCTCCCCAGCCTGGTTCACAGTGACACGTGTCAGGAGAGACACATCTTCCATGCACACACTCCTCTGTGCACAGTGCTGTTAAGAGGAAACAACACACAGCATTGTAAACACAGTAAGTGGTTGTTAAACATACCCTAAACAATGCCTTAGAGAGCAATATTTTGTTTAAAAATATTAAACAAAGTAAACACATGCAAAAAAATAATTACTTGCAAATTTTAATCACGGCTAAGTGACCAAAATAAAATATAGGTCTCTTGACAGCGATAGATTCATTTGTCACTTCAGCCCTTTGTAATGAAAAACTTGAACACCAGAAACTCCTTTGGTTAGCATTTTTGCTTCATAATAAAGTTTTTACCAAACTGACATTTATTATTATTATATTACAGAATAGCAGGTTCTTATATTGCACTCAAATTGCAACTGCTCATAAGATAAAATGGAGCTCAGTCTTGAAAGGGTATTAGGATCCAAAATAGACTTGTAAAAAAACAGCTCTAGGAAAATGAATAATTTTACTCCATGATGCAGTGGCTGTAAGTGCAGTTGTGTCTTCTCAAGGTCATCCAGTTTTCCATAACTACAGTTCTCTGTCTCACTTGTGGAATATTGGAAGTTCAATATCCTCAAGTTCAAACCAAGACAAACTGGTTGACTGAGGAACAACTCATAGTTTTAGGATTCTCTACTCCTGTGCTGTTTCAGTGTCTGACAGTTTCCAGTGTGTGCCCATCACATACTAAAAACCTTGGAGAGCACTGAATAGCTGCTTTAAAGGCTGAGCTTTACTGCTCACTACCTTGTTTCCATTTTACCATATAGGACATTGCCAAAAGCTCAGTGTGTCAGAGATTCAAATTGGATGGTTAGGTTGGGACACATCATTTCCATCTAGACCAGCAAGTGTGAGTTATTAATAAATATGATGCAGTGGCAATGAGCTCACTGTATTAAACTGTATGTACATATATATAATATATAGATATCATATACATGATTTAGGTCATATATAACCTATATTTGTACATCCTGTGGTTTAATATCAGATGGGAAATGTGGATGTTGAGTTCACTTAACCAAGAACTGGCTGAAGCTGAGCTACAAAAGACTTCTTCCAAGACAAAGATCATTCCTTCCTGTCTAAACCAGGGTCAGTAAAGCTGAT
The DNA here is from genome assembly GCA_024500445.1 of Entomyzon cyanotis. Lineage (NCBI taxonomy): Eukaryota > Metazoa > Chordata > Aves > Passeriformes > Meliphagidae > Entomyzon > Entomyzon cyanotis. Next base: position 18,461,948 of record JAKEPQ010001010.1, read on the forward strand.
TTGGGAAGCAGCTTTGTGTTGCTGTATGGCAAATGAGGTTGAGCCACCCAATTCCTCTGAAATCAGCCAGCAAAGCTTCTGGGAGTTGCCCTGACCTGCAGGTGAAACACCTTTTCAGTTCCCAGGTACCTCCTGAGCCCAAAGCTCTCCACCACTGCCTTGTGGCTTTGAATGCTTCCTGCTACACCTGACATTCCAGTTGGACTCCCAGAGTGGATCACACCTTGGATCACACTCAGGCTGCCATCCAAGCTCATGCAATCATTTTGCTGCCTATTCTGTGGCTGGGTCATTGCAGACCAAAGCCACTGAGCTGTTCACAAAATATTTAAATCCAACTTCAAAATGCAGGTGAACTGAGAATAATCCTATGGGACAAACCTTGCTGCTCTTTATCCAGCAGGTCCCACGTGACCAGTGATTAGAACACTGCCTCGTTAAAACGACTGCAAGATCTTTCTAAATTAATCATTTCCTTTCTACGTTTGCTGCATGTCAAAAATGCAATTTATTCTTATTTCATATCTTGTGTTTAGACAGTATTGCAGTGGGCATGAAATATTCATAGCTAATCTCTAGTCACTAATTGTCCTAATCTTTTGTGCATTTATTTTACTTGAGTTAGGCTTTCTGGAGACAGTGAGGCACCCTATCCTCCAGCTGTAAGATGAAATTCAGGACAGGATATTAGATAAACAGGATTTTCCAATAGAAATACACACACCTTCATGCAATTATCAAAAATGTCTGGTTATCCAGAACAAGAAGAAGTCCACATATAGAACAGTCACAAACATATGGGTTGTTATTCAAATGACATTGTGCTAAGAGATACAGGATATGCTGGGATAGGGATACCTTGGGAATTGTGCCCTGCACTGCTTTAGCTGAGAGAATTTCTCCTGGATGTGACATCCTAGTTTTGTAAGAGATGTGGAAGTCAAACCTGAGATTTTACTGCTGCCCATATGGACATTTACAATAATAAATCACTCTAACATGTAAAATGGGTAGCATTTTCTACCTTTTAACTGGGCCACCCTCTCAGCTCAAGGCAAACCTTGCGAGCAAGAAGGTTGATGGGGGACTAATTCTTTACTCTTCCAAATAACAAAACTCCTCCACATTACTGGTCTAAATTTAGTTGATTTCCATGTGAATTTATCACACCTAACAATGTTAACATAAATATGAAATAATAGTAAATAATTAAGCAGTAAAGTTTCCCTAGGCACTTGTCTAGCTGCAGTCCCACAGGAGGAGTGCAATGTGAGACTTAGCAGCAAGACTCAAGAGAAAATTCCTAATTCTAAAGCACTCAGTGACATGAAAAATAATAAAAAATATATTATAAAGAACTGTATCCTTGTTTTCAGGTGTTCTGAAGTCCCACATCACTGAAGATGACAATATTTAATGAGCAATTACAGATTCAAGTAAGGTGAAGAAGCTTCTTGGAACTGTGGGTTCTCTCATCTCTGGTTGATTAATTGCTAAACAAGTAGCTGTGAGCTCAGAGCTCACTAGTGACTAATCCCAGATGTGGGGGTCACAGAAAACCCCCCTTTTTTAAACAGAGAAGCTTTGATAGAAGTAATTTTATTTAAACTGGCAAACAATCAGACTCCTGCACTGACTGATTCAAATCAGGCTTATAAAGGTCATATTAGGGTACAACTCTAAAATTTTACCACAGCAAATAAAATTTTGAATTTGTCCTATAAAAGGGAAGCCTTGCCTTGCTCAAGTCTTTAGAGTTTAAATTAATTTTTCATTCTATTAACATTCAACATAATAGGATACAATGGTCCCCAAGGCATTCTTCATAATACACTTTGTACAGTGGTTTGCAAATGATCTTACTAGTTAATGGAACTATAAAAATTACTTGCACATAAAGGTCAAGAAAAATAAAGATAAGTATATACTTTGTGACACTGTCCTGTTCAACACTCAGCTAAAGGCCCCTGGAGTAAAGAAAACTTGTACCAATGCAAGGAATATAATTCCTCCCAGTATAATAGCCCTAGCACTTCAACCTTTGGAATTCCAGACTTTTTATGTCTGCATTTTCCCTCGACCACTTCACTTGAGCAATCCAGCACCTCATTGATCAGTGTATTATTAGCATTCTTGGCATGAGTTTGACATCAGTTTGTAGTTTGATTCAGCCTGGTAATAAAATGACCTACATCAAAGCCCTGCCAAAATGCCATCTTTGTCGCAATGTGTTTAGCATGAGTTATTTGCCCACATTCAAGGTTACACAGCAACTGCTCCTTATCATGCAATAAAGGCAACAAAGGGGTTCTGTAACAATCCATTTGATGCTTATCACTTACTTTATAATTACAGACCGGGCTTTCTTTAACATATAAGGTCAGTCCTCGGGGAAATAGACCTAAAGATTAAACCCTTTTCACACCTGAAATGGTTGTTAGAGGAATGGATTTCTCCAATGCTAGTGCTTATTCTTTAATTGTTGCCCAGAATTTGAATTCAGATATGATAAATGGTTTGTCTGTGTCTCCTCTCCACAAAGGCATGAAGTGGCTGGAATATTGCAAAGAGGAGAAGAGCTCAGCAGAGTAGACTGGAGAACACTTCCACTGCAGAGTTCCTTCAGCTGAGGGCACCACAGGGAGTTTATCCCAGACAAAAGCAGGGATGGAGAGTTGCTTTGTCTTCCTTGGTTCTGCATTTCTCTGTACAGACCCAAACCCCAACACTGCAGGGTTTAATTTCATTGTTACACACCCTGTGACAGCCTGCTCATCACCACATCTTCAGCCTCCTGACTGCTGGCACCACTGAGCTGCCACAGTCAGCCTCTCTCCCTGAGGTCAAAGTGCATTTAGGGAAGAGTTTCACCCTAGGGGAAGAAGTGGAGTGATTTAGCTTGGAAATATTTTACTACCTTGTCTAAAAATCAAACCTGTGCATTTATTTCACAAAAGACAGAGTCACAAACAACCTAATTTGTGCTTGCACTGGAGTGTGGTAGCACTTGCAGTGGTCCTTGGAACCTGGGGGAGTTCACAGCCACCAACCCAACAACTTCCATCTACCATTCTCCCACTTTGCCATGCCAGACAAGCAAAATATCTCCACAACAAAGAGCAGGATGGTTGCAAAGTGTGAGGAACCCAGAGCAGAAAGCAGAAATGAGGCTCCCTGAGCTGTGCTCACTCACAGCTGTGTGCTGCTGGAGAGCTGTGCTGGAGCATTCTGAACACGCTGGAGTTCCCTGGGCTCTGTGGGATTCCTGCCCAGGACCATAGAGCAGCCAGGAGGTGACAGAAAGCATAAATAACTGTAGATACATTATGATAATGGAAAACATTGCTAAATGGAGATATGGATGCTGCTATGAGACACAATGAGAAATTCAGGCACTGGCCTGGAACTGCACAGAATGAACTGGTTTGTTTGGACTGCACATGTGGCACAAGGTCATTGCCTCAAAATATCTTCTTTTCTCTGTCCTACCTCTGCCAGTTTTTCTTCAGTATACACTGATATTGCCCAAACTCTGACCAATTTAATTTATTTTCTGTGAACCAAAGGTAAACCTGCAATTTTTCTTTTATGTTGCTGGTATTTTAACTTCAGGTTATTTAACCGGTTCACCCCATGCTTGATAGCTGTTGGACTAAACAAAGCAGAAATTTAAAGGAAAAAGTAATGTTTTCCTTCAATATTTAATATGTGTCCCTGAAACAATTTGGGCCATTTTAGCACACTCCTCCATTCCCTCGTGCCACTTTTAGGGTAAAGAATGATTTTGTCAGGTGAAATAGCTGTTATCTTATGGCCAGTGGTTTCAGATAATGCAGCGAGGTCAAAGCAGATGAAAAAAGATGAAAAATATTCTTGCTCCTTATCCATTAGGAATCTGTTCACTCAGAGCCTCTCTGGGTTTTCCATCTTAATGTACTGGCCTGGGTCCAGGTTGTGCTGAGTCCACAATATCAGCTTCATTTGATAAGCCTGCAGTCAGCTTTTGGCTGGATTCTCTCTCACTGTGCTCAGGAAAGGCAGGTTTGATAGCAGAAGAAAGATGACTACAGTTAATGCATCCAGGTAGGTTTTCCTCATTCTTAGATTATTGCTTATTTGTGGAATGGATGATTTCCTCTCTAAATCATTGACTTCCCATCAGGAATCAAGCTGATTTGATGGTTTCCTGGATAATTGTTTCAATGAAGTGGGATAATGGCTCCTTGCATTGCTTAATGTCTATTTCTCTGGTCATCACTCAGGATACATCCATTAATTTATCACCTTGGAAAGCACTTTCATGCAAGGTTTAGCAACTTTCAAAGATGAAGAGATCTCAAAGCCTGCTCAGGCTTTGAGGAATTTATTGTTTCAGTGCATGGCAACCCCTCTTTTTCATCTTCCCATGAAAGTAGCAGTGCAAAATACAAACCCAAGGAGATCAATGTGAGCAAAGGAAAGATGAGACTGATGCAGAGCAGATAACAGCAACAGGTCACAAGATCAGCTCCTTTTTCTGTAGGTGCAATTCCACCACTTCTTTTGCAGATTTGGAATTAGAGACTCTGCATCAATGCAATCAGAAGAGGATCAATGGTCTTTCTTGTTGTCTGGGACATGGGGATCTCTGACCATTGCCTCCGAGAGGTATTGATCTGTTCCGGGTTGTGTTATCCTCAGTCCTGACACCCAGCCAAAGCTCAGGGATTAGGCCATGCCAGACATGACTTGTGAATGTCTCAAGTAAAAACACTGTGGGGATACATTTTGAGGATTTTGTCTTTTCCCAAGAGCAGAATCTGACTTATGGCAGTGTTGTCACTGATGAAAGATCAGTAAATCCTTGTATCCATTTGCTGGGAGATGAAGATCTGTTAATAAGCATAAACTCCATGGTAGGTTTTTTACCCTTTCTATTAGCAGGTAAATGACAGCCTGGGGTTCTGATCACTAACAAGGTGAACACAGGCTTTCCACATTCTTGAGTGTCCCAGGCTTGTGGAATGGACTAGTGTAGGGGTCTTGGAATAATTCCAGCCAGACCTCAGTGTTCTAGACTCCCAGAGCCCTCACAGGAGGAATGCTCAGAGTTAATCGTCACTGGAGGAGCTGGCACTGATGAGAACCTCCTTTAGTCCATATTGCAATCTGTTGCTTTAGGCCTTACTCTGGGGAGTGGATAGGGGAGTAAACTGTGCCAGAGGAAGGTCAGGGTGGGGAAGAGATTGTCACTTATTCTGTGTGCCCTGAGAAATGCAAGGTGCTGGAGCACAGTTTGGAATCCCAGTCTGGCTGATTTTGAGGAACAGCTGAGCTGGGGCAGCACATCCCTGAGAAAGGAATGGCATCGCATCAGTGACCATAAAATGAAGTGACAGTGACAGTGACAGTGACAGTGACAGTGGCAGTGACAGTGACAGCGACAGAGGAGAAGGTGAGAGCTTGCAAAAGGAGAGGTTGGAAGAAATCAAACATTTAACAGACCCTTCGTGGCATTTTGATGCCCCATTGGTTTCATCTGCTCTGGTGGAGAGAGGGATTGGGAGATAGCATTCACCATTTATTGTCTGAGCAAGAGCTGCAGAGCAGCCTCCTCATAGCAGCAAATGTCAGAGAGCAGGACTGGGGTCGGGAAGCTGAACTGTGTTGTACCTTTGGCTGTGTTAATAACAAGTGCAGGAGTTGAAAGCACAAAAAGGGATGGTGGGAAGGCACTGAGGGACCCTGAGCACTCAAGTGCATCTGCCCTGCAAAGTGGACAGGTTAGAGGGCTGGGGAAGAGCAGCACTAATCCCTTATTTGGGATATAAAGTCACAGCTCAGCTCAGCAAGCAGAATGGGTGCAGAGGCACAAGGGGGTTCAGTGTACAAAGGAGACAAAGCCTGCCAGAAAGACAAAGCCTCTGTGCAATGCCTGATCCCAACAGCTCCTCACTAACTCACACTGAGGGGGAAGCCTCAGACTGGGGTCAGAGACATCCACACAGGGACTTCTGGTCAGCCCCAGGGCTCCAGAGGGATCAGGACACTCCAGAGCCTGGGCTTGGTCTTGGGACAAAGACAGAAATTCCTTCTGCAGGTGAAATCCTGACCCTCTAAGGTCACAGTCCCAAATCCCCTACCAATTTTAGAGACTCTGCATCAATGCAATCAGAAGAGGATCAATGGTCTTGTCGTCTGGGACATGGGGATCTCTTACCATTGCCTCAGAGAAAGTGAATTGCCTTCACAGAAATTGAATTCGAGCCCACAGAGAACTCATCAGGGATCAGATGAATATTGATAATTGCTGATCTTTTAAGGCCTGTAACTGATTTTATGCATTTTCTGTCATTGCTTCAAGTAGAAATAATCGTTGCATTCTGCCATGTTGAGAGTGAAGAGTTACACTGAGATCAATTCTGCTGATCAATGTTCTAATACAATATTATTCTGTGTGGACAATTTCAGCATTTAACATTTTCTGGCAAATGATTTCCCATTGCCTCACTCAGGGTTCAAAACAATCATTAGCACTAGTTCAAACTGTTAATGAGGTTAAGGGAGATCCTGAATCAGCAGAGCAGAATCTATGACCCTGGAAAGCTTTTCCCCTCCTGTGCCCTCTGTCCACTCCTTCCATTTTGGTAAATTGACCAACTCTTCCCAGCAATTTGTAGAAAATACATTTTCACTTGTTAATTTTCCACTGGAACTTGATTCATCCAACCAACAAACTTAATTTGTCTGCAAACTGTGCTCTCTGTGGCACCTTTAGAAAGAGCAGCACTATCTTTTTCGAAGCAATGCAGAAATATTAACATTTCCTCTTGGCATAGCCCTTCATTCTCTCTTTACACGACCTAGGAGACCTCACTCCAACAAAACCAAATGCAGTCAAATGGGATTTGCCTGCAGGAAGCTCCAGGTTTTTTGAGGACAGAAGTGCCAAAACCAGTGGAAATTTTCCCTAATCATTCAGTTCTTAACTTCAGGGGATTTCTTTGTTGCTTGAGGAAATGAGATTCTTGACAGGTTGGGAATAGAGGAGAAGCTTGTACCTAACTGAGATCCCTGGTCCTTCCAGCTTTCCTGCCAGCCTGCGGAGCAGCAGCCAAACCTAGCAGAAGAGAAAGCATAAGCTGCCCTACCAAACTACCTGTGAGGGAAGGTGGCATCAAACCACACTCAACACAGAGGCAGGAATGCCCATTCTCCACTCCTGGGGATCTTTGCCTGCAGTCTGAGCTCACCAGGGAGTTGTGCTGGAATGGAAAATGAGCTGCCAGGTGTGAAGCACAGAGCTGGAAATTAGCTAGAAGTGGTAAATCACAAACATTTCCATCATAAATAGACTGGAGGAACACGCAGTGCCCTGAGGTGAGGAAGGTGAGAGGTAAATGACACATGGACAGGTGACAAATGTGGCAGGACTGGGTGAACTCCTCAGCTGGGGGACATTTCCAGCCTCACTATAGAAACTGCACCATACAGTGCCATTGCTTTGCTTCCTGTCACAGCCATCTCTGCTTTCCTCCTGTGCCTGTAGACTCTGAGAGACCAGGAATTTACAGGTTCCAACATTGGCTGAGGAGCTGTTTGATTTAAACACTGAGACAGGAAGCACATGGGAAAATGTCAAAGAAAATGAGCCATTATCAGAAAAAAAACCCCACACATTTATAATTGGAAACATTTCTATCTGGAAATCACCTCAAAATCACAGCACTTGCATATTTTGCTACAGGTTACCCACTCAGGGCATTGAGTGAATTTCTTCGTGTACAAATTCCATCATCCTGTGATATATTTATTTTTAAATCTGGTAGCCTCGCTACATGTCCGTAGTTCTCTGATTGCTGACTTGCCCTGAATTGTGGGTCTCATGCCAAGAAAATTCTATTTTCTGACACCAAATGACACAGCTCTACTGCTGATTGATTTTCATAGGTACAGAGTGTGTGCTGTGTGTTACAGTGAGGATGGGGACATCAAAACTGTTGTTCCTAAAAGATCAAAAGTAGATGGATGAAGACATCTGGACTACATGACACTTCTGGCTGTCTTTGCTAGGCAATGCAATACTTAATAAAACTAAATTACACAGATGCTCCTAGAAAACTTTTAGCTCCTAGAAAACTTTTAGTCCTGTAGCAAATGGAATAAACTATGGATGTTTCAAACAAAATCCTTCTTCATTCTTATTCCAAAATTTATCAAGTCAATCAAACAACACTCCTTTCTTTATTTCTCACCAAAACAGGGTGAATATGGACAAATTTCTAAAGGCAAACCCGTCCTTGAGGCCAGGCAGAGGCCCCAGAGGGCCAACACATTTCAGATTTCATTTCAAATCAAGGCCCACAATGCAAGTGAAGGTGACCCTGCTGAAATCAAGGACAGCCTGTGCTCTGTTTGAAGACCTTGCTCATATATAAGCTACACTGATGTTACTGAGGATGGAATATTTAAATGCAGACTCACTTTTCTCACATTTCAAAAGGAGTCACAGCAATGTGTTTCACAGCAGCTTTCTGAAAAGAGCTGCAAAAAGTACAACACAGGAAACTTTTTATGTAATTATAGGAGCTGATTGTCATCTCAAGCCCCTCTTTTAAACTTCCTGTCACCAACTCTGGATTGCAGAAATTCAGCTGATTTAAGATCAAGCCAATTTCTTGATGTCAAATGTCCAGAGAAACTTTCTATTAATGACACACAGTAAAATGTGCTTTCCAATTCCAAACACAGGTTTTTATTTTTAATCAGAAAGAATCTCTTTATTTGACTGAATTAACATATTTATGGTGTAAATAAATATGTTTTCTGAAGCAAGTCCATCTTCTAGTGGTTTTGCACAAAGATTTCTGGATGTCATAGTAATAAAAGTAAATCATAGCATTCAGAAAGGAAAAATCTTGATAAAAAGAAGGAAACCTTTGGGATTACATAGATTAAGTAGTTCCTCTTGACTTCCTGCTTCAGAGAAAGTGAGGTTTCCAAAAGTGAATACCTATGTTAGAAATCCTGAGCCTAAGATAAACTATTCAAAAACATTTTGTGATCAAATCTGCAATGGACTGAAGTTTCATGAAAAATCTCCCTTGGGAGCCTTAAAACTCCTCTATTAAAATGGAGAGTAAGTGCACCAACACAAAATCTGAAGTGGAATGCTGCAATCCCGACACAGAGGAAGAGGGAATGCCTGCAGACACAGCTCCAAGCACATCAGGTTCTAAAGGAAGGCTCTGTGGCTGCTAAGGAGAGCTCTGTCCCTGATTAGCCTTTTTGACATCTGATTAATCCCCTTCCCCTGCACTGAGTATCGAGTGTTAACAGGTGCTTTTCCAGCCAACATCATCTTCTTTCCCTCAGAACAATTAGAGAACCAGAAATGAAAACTGATTTGCCAACTCTATGGCAAACATAAAATTTCCATAGTTTGCCCTCTGGGCACCTTTAGTTCACTCCTATTACCCATTCTGCCCTCCCAAACTCTCATTTCCCTTGTCCCATGAAGGATTCAGCAGTTTCCTTTCACTATCACCCACTTCACTGAAGCAACTCCTGAAAATGTCTGGGGAAAGTCCTTTGCTTTGTAAAGCTACGAAAAGAATTAGTGATTCCATATGAAAACACAAACTGAGAGATGGCAGGGATAGGTGGGACATTGGTAAGGAATTGTTCCTGTGAGGGTGGAGAGGCCCTGGCACAGAGCAGCTGTGGCTGCCCCTGGATCCCTGCAAGTGTCCAAGGCCAGGCTGGACAGGCTTGGAGCAGCCTGGGACAGTGGAAGATGTCCCTGCCCTAGCAGGTGTGGAATGGGATGGGATTTAAGGTCCCTTCCAGCCCAAACCATTCCAGGATTCCATGAACTCAACCTGCACATCATTTCTTGCTGTGGGGTGTTAGCAGAACTCAGAAATGGTGCACAGCCACAGTTCTCAGCCAAAGTGATGGAAACTGGAGCACTCAGCCTGTTGGATGTCCAGGCTCCTGCTGCAAAAGTTTGGGTTCAATAGGAAGATGTTATTTCTTTTCCAAAGTCTCAGAGTGATTTTCTACACAATTTGGCATCTTAATATTTTTACATTTTGGTCTAAATTATTTATGCTTCAGAGTTGTAAGTATTTTATATTCTAACATAAGTGATTGCTTTCTACAAATTTTAAAGACTTCTTCCATAACAGAGCACTGTCAGGTTGCATTAAGCTCCAGAATAACTGCCTTATTTCTATAGCCTATCATGTCTTCATCAGAAATGAATGCAGTTGCAAAAAAATCCATGGAATGATATATCTTTACTATGGGACATGGAATACGTGCCACCAAAAAAAAAAAAAAAAGTTCATTTGGAAATAAAAAGGGAATGACAACCTCTTTAAATTCCCACCCAGCAAACCCCCTCCCAGGAATCACCCAGCATTTGAGAAACCAACATCAATAGACACAAGTAGATTAATAGAATCATAGAATCACAGAATCTCAGAGCTGGAAAGAACCCACAAGGGCCATTGGATTCCAGCTCCTGGCCCTGCACAGGATCACACCATGTGCCTGGAATGGTATTTCTTACATCAGGCTCACGTGGTATTCCCTGTGTGAATGCCATTGGTATTGTTCAGAGACACTGCTAAAAGGATGGAATAATTACAGACAAGCATTCTAAAAGTTCCCATAAAAGAAATGCACATTTTGCACAGGAAGATGCTGAAAGCACTGCATACTCTGGGCCAAATTCCATCTGCCAAATGCTTGCAGCCACTCTCATTCCTGTGCTAGAGGAGATGGGGAGTAGCTGAACTGTAAGTAAGTGCACTCAGGTAGCCAAATGCCTCCTCCTGCCTGCCCAGGTTGCTGTATTTAGGGCATCCATGGCTGTTGCTATAAAAGGCTGTGAGAGCAGAGGGTGGCAGGAGCAAGGCTCACAAACCCTCAGCCAGCCCAGACAACTGCCAGCAGCAACTTGTCCTTCCCAAGGTTCTGAACAGAGAGAAAAAGGTTTGAGAAGAGTGGTTCACTCCAGCTTCCAAAGTGCTCCCCTGCCACTACTGAAAGCAAGAGGTGGAAAGGCAAAGAAACCCCAGGAGGAGATTTCCTGAGGGTCATACTGATGAGTGGTTTATTATCTGCAGCAAGGCTGGCTGTGCTGGGCTGGCTGGGACAGGGTTAATTCTCCTCTCAGCTCGGATCACGCTGTGGTTTAGGTTTGTGACCAAACCAACGCTGACCATGCTGCCTCTTCAGCCCCTGCCGAGCAGTGCTGGCACAGCACCGAGGCTCTCCCTGCTCCTCAGATTCAGCCACCTTTATTTCATCTCAATCCACAAGTTTTGTGTCTTTGACTCTTCTTTCCTCTTCTCCCATCCCATGGGACAAAGGGAACAAGGGTAGCTGCATGGGTCAGTGAGGGAGCAGGACCTGGGGTAACCCACACCCCTGCTATGTTATCACTGGTGTCATGTGTTGTCACGTGTCATCACATGTTATCATTCTATTCCAGCACTTCAGCCACCCTTGCAGTAACAGTGATTCCATTTTTCCCACTTTCAGCCTGTAAGATGCCCAGAAATGAGGAACAGGGTCACTGGCACTGCCACCTGGCAGTTGGGTGCAGCAGCTCTTTTTTTGCAGGCAAGAAGGAATCTTCCTTATCCAGGTGCCCCACACCTCACTGGTGGCTTCCCAGACATCCAGAGTTCATGTGGGATCTGCTCAGGGGAGGTCACAGCCAGGGGAACACAGAAAAGAAGCAGAGAAGCATCTTTTTCTGCAACTTAAAGGACATCTTGATTTAGGTAACTTCTTTTCCTCTCTAACTCTCCCTCCTTTTCTCCTAGGCTTTAAAACTTCTTCAGAGCACAAGAGAAATAAATTTATTAATGGGGGAAGGATGTAAAGGAGTGATCAAGAAAACAACATGTGGGTTGGAACAAGCTGACTTTTAAGGTTCCTTCCAACACAAACCTTTCTGTTATTCCAATTTCAATTTTAAACCTGTTCCATTTCACACATTTGTCTTCTTTCAGACCCTATTGATTTCCATAAGTTAACCCAGCTCCCTACTCACTTGGACTACTCATGAACTGCAAACTATTTTGGAGGGGAAACCTTCTGGAATTTTGTGTCTTGATAAGTGGCAAATGCTCTGTATGTCCACATCCTCAGAAGCAGTTTGTTCACCCAAGGGATTCACATGGTTTTTATTCTGTGCAAGTGAATGGATCCCAGCAGCACAGGAAGGGCTGGGTCACGAAACCATTATGGAACAGCACTGGTGCCCTGCAGGCCACGCAGGATCAGTGCAGACTGGGATGAAGCACCCTGAGGTGCATCCCAGCAGGAGCAGGAATGGAAAAGACATCCTGACACAGCCTGGTGGATCTGTGCTGAGTTAGAGCAGCTGGGGACCAACCTGACTTTGCTAAAAGAGGGCAAATTAATGGACTAAACTTTGCATGGCTCTTTCTTTGAGCTCAACAATGAATCACATCTCTGGTTCTTGTGCCTTTTTCTGATCCTGCTGAAGCTCCCAGCCATCCAGGCCATTAGCATGAGCACCATGAGGAGCTCTGGATCCAGTGCCTCCTTCTGTGTCTGCGTTCCCAGTGTGCTTTTATACTGATCCAACAGAGACTGCCTAAAGCAGCCAGAAAAGCTTTTTCTGCTACACTAGCAACAGTCTAAAGCTTTTTCCAACCATAATGCCTGCATAATTTTTCCTCTGATATTTATTAAGCCCCTTGAGACATTATATAGCTTCAGCCATCCCTCCTTTTTAACTTTATGCTATTTTCATTCCTTTCTACGAAGATTTTGTTTCTCCTCCTTCTCCTGCACTGCTTCCAGAAGTCCTTCCCTTATTTCATTTCTGCAAATCCCACAGAATCCAGAGGCTGACTGCAAACATAAAATGATGGATAGGAGATGAGAACTGACCTTTCCACCTTCCCATCCCAGAGGTCTCTCCAGCATCTTTAGGCTAAATAGTCACCCACTGGCTTCATCTGTGTCACCAACTGAGCTGACCTGCTTTTGAGGCTGCTGTCCCTCTGTCCACACTCTCCTGTGCCCCAGGAGCTTCAGAATGAACAAGCAAAGGCCCATTTCCCCTCAGTTTCCCTTCAGATGGGAACAAAGGATTCAAATAATTTTCCCTGTGTCCTTCACTGTGAAAAGATGTATGGAGTCATCTCCAATGCATATAAAAGAAGACATTTCAAAGTGTCTCCTACTGTCATTTCAATTCTATAATTAATAACTATATGCAGACAGGCCTTCCACACCATTTTCTCACTTTCACACATCCCAAATCAGACAGAGAAAAAGAATGTCCCTGATAGGAAGTATCTATGTCCTGCTATAGCATTTTCCCTAATTTAAGTTGCATTATTGATGTACAGAACTCTGTACTTGAATAATGTAACAGTAAGGCTCTCACAGAAAGCACCAGCACCAGCTTTAATGTGTGTCTATAAAGATAAAAAAATTGTATTTTAAAAGTCCAGTAGCTTTCAAACAATATATTTTCAAGTTACAGGAATGCTCACCACAAGGATTTTAAAATTGAGGTGAGAAGGGGGGAGCAGAATTTCTTCTAAAATGCTAATGAGCTATTGCCTTATAAAGTGAAAAAAAATCAACACATCTGACGTATGAACAAACATTATGAATATTCAGGAAGGTTAAGCTGCTGATTCAACGTTTTCTAAGAGTGTACAACTTTTGCACTGATCACACAAGTCATTCTTTCTCTTCTCATCACGAGGACACTCGGCTGTGGTGTTGGTGTGCTGCTGGAACATATGCGTGGAATTGCAGGGATTGTAATTCATCCAGATGGCAGGAAGCTCTGGAATTGTTACTCCTATGGTACAGATGTTTAACAATCTAACCATATGGCTCCAATAAGGCAGCCTTGTCAAAGAATACAAAAACTGCACCAGACACACAGCCCTGGAAATGGGAATGCAGTCCTGAGGTAGGAATGTTCATATGCTGCACTAGAAATGCACACAGCACGCTAGGAAGTTGGCATGGCTATTGGAATTACAGAATTTATGAAACATTATTTAAACCCCTGAAAACAATCAGGCCCCAAATTTGCATAATTTCCCCAAGTCAGCTGTTAAAAGAACATTCCTCATTTCTTTTGAAATTCATTAAAGGCATCAAACAAAGGTGAGTTGAAAAGGTGGGTAAATAAATACATGGAAATACAGTCATGTCCCTAGGCTCTGGCCTGAGGGAAATACCATTTCAGCTAACAAACTCAGATTCAACCAGTGAGACCAACAATTCCTCTAGAAAAAATTTGTCAAAGTCAGAAGCCCTCTGATGCTTGTGACAATCATAATGTGGAAAGCTGAATGTTGAGAAACAATCTGAGATCAATAATATCTTGGCCAAGAAAGGAAAGAACCATGAAATGGTCAATCTATAACTCTACTGAATTTTGGCAGGTTTGAAAGACAGATAAATGGCGGCAAATCAGATTGTTAAATCACTAATCCTGTCATTATTACATCCTGTCACATTGCATAGATTTAGACATAAGGAAAAGAGTGTAAAGTAGGAGAGTGAAGAAAACACTTCAAAGCTCAGCTCAGTCTGTGGAGAAAAGGTGAATTCCCAACTTTTTGTTTCATGGTTGGTGCTTTTCTGCCTGAGAGTCAGCTGGCAGTAGCTGCTGCTCAGAGTCCCATCTGCCTTGCCTCTGATGTCAGGTCTCTGACCCTTTGTTCCCCACAAGAAGTGTCTCCTCTGTACAAATCTGTTGTGCAAGAATAAGATTAAAATGGACAGAGTGAACAAAGCGTTGGTCTCTCAGACAAAAATGCATCCATTTAGCACACAGGGCATCTTTCCACCTGACATATTCTTAAAGGGAACTATTCAATTACTATCTCCTCACAGGCTAAAGAGCACAAAAGAGCCATGTAATATTCTTTTTCTTTTTTTTTTTCAGAACAGCTAAGTATTCAGAGCTGCTTTATCTACCACAGATACTAATCTAGGCAATATAATTTTAAAACATCCTTACAAAAACCTTGAAGGGCAGTTGAACCCTGTGGTTGCTTAAAAAAAGATTTTCTGCAGTTTATGCATTTGCTCTGCCAAAAGCTTACCTTAGCATACAAAGTACAGTAAATCATAGCTGCTCTGATTTACTGCCCAGACTGTGCTGTTTGTTTTCAGGGACAGCTCAGGGAAAAGCTCTGTCAAGTGTAAGAACATTCAGAGAAGGGGAATCGTTTTGCAAAGCTCCCACAATGGTAACAACCATTTCTAAGACATCAGTGAAGGGGAAAAAAAATGCAGATGTGCATTTGCAGCATTTTTCAGGGGGGATTTTTTGCATATCATTGCAACCCAAAAATATTTCAAGCCCTTTGGAGGCATAAAGACAATTTCATACCCCAAAACTGTTTAGCCTAAGTAGTGATGGGGTGGCCAGATGTAGAATTTATCAGTCAACCTTTGAAATTATTGGACCTTGTGCCTGAATTCCACATTTTATGGGGCAGCAGCACATAGAGATCTCAAAAAGGCAAAGAAGACACCAGAGAAGTGACAGAGCAAGAAGCTCTGGATCAACATGATTATTTAGAACTGAGGGTAGATTTTATTAGACTTAATCTATTTAGTAAGCCCCAACAGGAGGACAAAGATAAAACCATGTATCTGACATTCCTTTAAAAATTAGTAAATGAGAAGGGAAAAGATCAAAACAGTAGCTGAAAGCCTTCACTTCTGCTTTAAAATCCAAGAAACAGTCATTAATAGAGATTTAAACTCAACCCTCTCTAGTCTAAACATGTCACTGTTAATTACAAAGCTATTTAACTTTTGCAAGAAATAAAGACTGCTATTAATGAAAGGAGAACCAATTAGCCTTTAATCTACACACTGTTTTTTAATCAAACTTTCTTTTGATCATCAGACTCACTGCAGGATGTATCCCTCCTCCCCATGTTGTAGTGGTTCCATGATTGCTAATGGAATAGATTTTAAAGGGCTGGCTGAGTGGGGAGAACCTTCTCTGCAGGGCTGAAGCTTCCCTCCCTTCCTGCCAGGGACAGCTCAGGAAAGTGGAATTTTGTGTTCTGACCTCTCGTGGAGCAGCTGTCTTTAGAGGAGCAGTGCTGAATATGTTTAGAGCAATATGGGACAGGAGTACTGGAATAACTTGTTAGGAAACAGCAAAAAAATACCAGTTTAAAGAGAAGTAAGAAATGGGATGGAAAAAGGCAAAAGCAGAGAAGTGCCTCCAGGAATGAAAATGGAATTTACTGCTGACTGCAAAGAATGATGAATGAGAGAATTTGCTTGTTGGCACAGGAACATATTGTGGAAAAACAAAACAAAGCAAAACAAAACAAATGGGATCAGGGCTTGATGTGTTACAAACAAAAGGGGTGACACGAAAAGGATCCCATTAGCTGAATATTGTGCCTCCAAACTGTTGCTTGAGGGCTCACTGAGTTTCAAGGTGGTTTTCTGTTTGTTTTGGAGGGTTTTTTTGCTGTGTGGCTACTTGTGGTAGCAAAACAAGAAGAGCAAGCATCTGGAATCCATCATGATGGAGAACCTCTTCCCTGACATCTTTTCCCTCTCGGCTGCTCTGGCTGCTCCGATCTCCGGGAAGGATGGACAGCAGATGTCCCTGAGCACACAGCAGGCTGATAATGAAATACAAGAACCTGACTCCTGCACATGTAAACAGCAGAGAGAGTGTAAGTATTATCTGCTGTGTGTCAAACAGGAGGCTCTTGGGCTGACCAGATACCTGCTGCCTGCTCTGCATTAGCAAAATTTCAGCGTTTGCTGTTCTTTCTCCACCACAGAAAGACAAAATTTGCCTGGCAGCAGCAGAACAGTGAGTATTAATACTAACAACAAAACCCCCACAAACCACTTTAAAACAAATGTTAACATCCTCAAAGGATCAGAAAATCTGGAGAGAGTTATTGTTGCGACAGTATGACATTTTTTATTTTTAAAAAAAAATTAAAAATCAATACATTGCAGGGACAAAAGTGATAATAAATATGCTCTGTGCCAGACAGGATTCTGAGTCATGAAATTGAAGAATGTAATAAAAGTACGTGGAACAACTGCTGACATAGTATTGACACCTGAGATATTGGAAGGTAGGTACATACTTACCACAGGAAGGATTCCAGCAAAGACGATAGGTTGCAATAAATGTTTTTCAGGACTTGACTAAGAGCATTTTGCACTTCAAAAGATCAAATTATTACACTTTCTGTAAAATAATTCTAATGCCTTATCTCAAAGGGCTGGTGATTTTTCACAGTCCAAAGCCCCTTTAATGTAACTGTTTGGCATAAAGGTCATTGCAAATGAGATCAGGGTCCATTCATGGTTTTCAGCTGCTCATGTATTACAATATGAGCCAAACACAGGAGCTCAGATAAAAACATCAACAGAGCTAGAAGGAAATAGTTGCAAAGCACAGTGTCAAGATATTTGAAGTTAGCTGGATAATTGTATAATTTTCACATTCATTCTGTGGCATTCTAAAACTGGTAAAAAAATTTGGATTTTGAAGCTGATCAAACCCTCTTTGTGGTTTTTTTTGTGGCATAATCCCATGACACAAGACCTAGACAAGAGATCCCAGTTCCACTCTTCTTTTGAGCACATGCAGAACACTCAGAAAGCTGCAATACTGAAAACATGTGACACTAATGTACAGGGTATTTTTAATTAACAAAGCTCTTAGGCATTGCTGAAAGATCCATTTTGATTTTTGTCTCCCCTTACATTGCCCTAAAACACTCCAGAGCTCTGTATTTATTTACACAGTGCAGCTGGGAGTAAGTTCTTCTGACGTTTGAGAAGCTTTAAAAAGTTTAATTGTTGACAGGAAGTATGTGAAAAAAGAATGAGATTTTAACCCATTTAATTCTTTCAATGGTAAGAGGTAGAAACTTTACACTGCTGCTAAAATTACGTGATAGTTTATTGCTGAGTGTTTTCAGTTCCCCTAATTCCTTAACATTGGTGAATACTTGCATTAATTACTCCCCAAAGTAAGCTATGATTCAAGAAAGCACTAAGGAACTTCATTAACTCCCTCCCCAATGACTTCAGCCAAATTCTGTGAGACGTGTACACCTGAAATGACCCGAAATGTTCTGTATCTGCAATTCTGCCTGCAATCATCACGAGCTGAAGGCCCTGCCAATCAGCCCTGATGCAACACATCATGAATTTGTCTAGAGCTGCTCCAAAAACTCCTTTGAACTGTGCCAAGTGTACATACGTATGCAGTAGTCCCCACTCTCGTAGTAGCCAGGGCAGCACTGGGAGCGTCGCCGATACATCGTCCTCAATCCCCTGCGATAGGCGGTTTTGTAGCTGATCCTGAGCCACAAGACACAAAACCATTGGACACTATTGAAAATCAATGCTTCCTGCTGGAGTGATATTTGTGTTAAATTATGGTAAGGGTAGCATTCAATAATTATTTTAAAATGCATGAAAGCTTTTGATAATAAAAGGCACAATAAGGGAGAAATCGATATTTGTTTTGAAGCTTGAAATATGAGTTGTGTTATAAACGCAGCGCTCGTGACAGTCAGTCAGTGGAGCTCTTCCTGGGACAGCTGCTGCCTTAAAACATTTTCCCAGTCCTACTGCAAGGGCAAGGAGTTTCTTCAAGAATAAATGATTTATTTTTGCACATCAGCAAGGTCAGCTCTCGTCAATGGAAGGAACAGAATCTTCTGCAGAGACCACTGTGTCAGCTGCTACACAAAAACTCCCACAATGGGAACTGCTCTCAATACACAACTTGAGAAGTTAACCCCAAGTGATTTGTTCCTGCTTGCTAACCCTTCCAAGGCACTCATGCCTTGCAAAGTGACATTATAGTCCCAGTTCAGTATTTAAAGCCTGCTTTCCCCACCACAATACAGTAGTCCACAGAAATTAAAAGGTGTTTAGCATTCTGTAGCTTTCCTGCATTTATTCAAAGCATTAGCAAGGATACCACATTACATAGGTAATATTTAACTGCATATTTAACAGCAAACATTTCAAAACAGCTTTGCTAGTTTATGGAAATTATCTAAATTGAACAGAATCTATTGTCCCTCACGTTAGATAAACTGATCGAATTTACTCTGCTGCATTCCAATCTATACAATATTCCAGAAAGCTCTGCAGCTCTGTTCACTTCCAAACATGGGAACACAGGAGCTAAAAAGCCAAGTCCCACAGTCACACTGGGATGGTGCTGAACAGCCTATTTGCAACTGAATGCAGGAGAGTTGAGATACCAATTGGTTTCTAAAACTCTCTTGAAAGACTGTGAATATTAGTGGATATTTATTAGGATACTTTGGAATCAGAATGAATATAACAGCATATCCTGCAGCCTGGGAAAAATTAACTCTTTGGCATCAGTTTTCATTCAGTGCTAGAATGGACCCATCCTCATTTTACCCACTTTTAGGGCAGATTGGGGTGCCGTATTTCAATTATGGATCCATTTTTAATTACCACTAACTCTCAAATGCCTGATTCTTCACAATTTAGTAGCTGCATGGACTTCCTACCATAAACCTGGAAATGCACCAATCACTTGAAAAAGCAAGTTGATCATGTTTGGTCAGGGAATAAACACTTCTAATCCCATGGCAGGGCCAATGGAAGGATACATTCCCCTGGATGGCCCCATGAGGGACTGACTACCATTGGTCTCCGTTAAATTCCATGCAAAAATCTCTGTGTTTCCACCAATCCCCTGGAATTACAACCACCCTGTCCTAAACCACATCTTTGTGTACATCTCTATATTGGAGCACCACAAACATTTGGGTAAATAAGAGGTGTGTGAGGAGATGCAAAGGCAGAAGGAAATTCAGGTCTGTGAGGATTAGCTCTTACCTGTGCCTGGTGCACTTGAACCAGTTGAGGATGTCTGTGCATCGTGTGTAATAGATCTGGTCAAAGGGGTGAGCATAAGATTCCTGCACTGTCACGGCGTAGCTGGAGGGGACAAGGAAGGCAGTGAGAGGCTGCTTGGTGTCACATGGGAAGCTTCAGTTCCCTCTTTCTGCTGCTCATGGAACTCCAGCATGAAAAGTATTTACATCAAGAATCATAGAAAATTTATGAAAGAGCAGAAAAGGGCTTCCTTCGACTACTGCTCTTCCTGGAAAGTTTGGAAATGCTTCTGACTTGGGCTCCCATGACTGACACAGGCATAGAGATGTCAGAGTGAGCAATAAACCATTCCCTTTTGGGGTAAAAAACCCCAAGTATTACTAAAATTCATGGGAATTTAGACAGTGAAAAGGTGAGTGAATGGATGTGGACAAAAATTGGTCAGTTTGATGAGACATCACAGAGCTCCAACAATAGCAAGAATTCAGCAATCTCCTTCCCAAAACACTGCTTAATCATGCAATAGGTTTCATTCTAATTATTGTTTGGGTGTCTCATGTAATACAGGAACCCAAATCTCCTGTTGGGCTCAGTCCTGTCAGAGCACTGCCCACAGCAGGTGTGTGCACTCCTCAAGCCACTCCTGTCTCAGGTTTCTGCACACAAATCCCACTTTATCAGATCTACAATATCTTTGGAGAACAACACTCAACTCACCCCAGGCAGGGGCAAGACCCAGGAATTAGATCCTGTAGGTCACTCATTATATGGATTGTCTTAATTCTCCACCTGATTTCCCTCCCATCAGCAGGACTGCAGATGTGATTAAGGCGTGGGAGATTTCACCCACAAGGTAATACCAAGATATTTGCTTGGAGGGTCTGATTGGCTAGAAATCAAAGATTGGACTGTTCCTGCCCTGCTTGTTGTGTCCCTTCTAGACAAGACAAGGTTCCCCTGGATGCTGCTTTGCCCTCTGTCACTGTTTGCTGGGTTTGACACTAATGTTTTTACTTCTGCTAATGCCAAAATGTAAAATATTTACATTGCTCATTATTAATGTAAGACAGTAACACTGGCAAATCTCAATTATTATTTTACAATCCCGTTTATAATCCAACAATAGCCCTAACAATCTTTTCCTTTTGATTTATTAACATCTAACTAACAAAGTCATCTTGGTCAGTGCAACCAATCAATTTTGGTATTTAATTTTTGTTTCTCCTTGATTGGGTCTCTAGGTTGCTGACTTTCTTCAGACAAAATCAATATTTTATTCCTGTGCTCTGAATGCACTTCCAGCAAGCAGACTGCAAAATTCTTTTCCTGTACAGCCTTTGCTTTGCACTTGCATTATCCATAAACAGTTAATTCTCTAATTAAGGCCTCAAAACATAGTCATTAAAATATGATTCTATTTTTGCCTTTAAGGGATTTATTTTGCTGAAGTGTACAGCAATTCAGATTTGTGTGGAATTGAAGAAAAAAAGAGGCAGAACTGGAAATTTAGCAAGTTAAACTGAGACGTGCAGGACCTTTAGCCTCAGCAAACAGCCCCTGCATGAGTGTGGACCTCATCAAAGGCTGTGGGTTTCTCTGTGCTCACAGGAACTGTCCTGCTCAGATCCACTTTTAGGACCAGGACACTGGAACAATAGAGAGAACAAGAAATTCCAGGGCCTTTCATGTTCAGTGCTTTCGTTCGCTCTTTGATGCCGACACGAATTTGGCAGGAAGAGCCCCAAAGTTCAGGCCAGACAGAAGCAGCCTGGATGCTGCAGCAGGAAGGGCTTCAAACTTTCTTGCTGGAAAACAACCAGAAAAAAGCAGGACAGAACAAGGCCAGCATTTCTGTAGGTCTGTCCATGATAAATGCAAACACTTCAGTGCACTCCTCTCACTCAGACTCTGGAGGAGCTTCCCAAAGGACTCAGGGGGATGTGGTCCATAGCTGTAGCTTTAGAACCAACTCTCTGCGATGACCAAAATCCTCCAAGGCCCTTAAAAGTACTATTTCTGTAAAGCAAATCCATGTTCTTTTCTGAGACGGGGTGGTGTTTAGCAAATTAGGGCTCTCAGTTTGCCTTCTAAATGTAAAAATCTGAAATGGCAAGTAAAAAAAAAAAAAAAAAAAGGGCAGGTTACACATTACCTTTCCCAGTGACTACAAACATTTGGATCATCTGGATTTAGGGACAGAGTAGCTTTGAGCAGAAAAGTCAGAATAAGCCCTCTAAGAATCCACTGGAACAGCACATGTGCCACCATTTTTGTACCTAGATAAAGAGAAGAAAGTAGAGCCATTAAAGACAATTTTGAAGAAAATATCCTTCTAGAAAATATCCTTTTCCTCCTTGCTTTTGTGCAAATCCTAATACTGTGGAGCTCTTCCCAAACTGAAATACTTGAAAAAGCAATCAACTAAACAGTAAAATTCTTTAAAAGTTCAAATCCATTCTAAAAGGAATTTATACATTTAAACCTAATAAAAGCAATGAATTTGATGATTAAGCCACCCAAGATATTGATAGCTCAAATGATTCTTCCAAAGAACATTTCTGATACTGATTATTTTTATGACAGGCTGTCTGTACTGACAAATAAATCATTGAGGTATTAAAGCAATCTATTCTTCCATCAACCCACAGGCAAGTGGGAGAATACCCAAATGCCCCCTTTGATTTATTTAAATGGGGTTTACAGGTGTCGATATGGGCTGGATGTGAGACTCGTGCTTATTGCATGATGGAAAGAAAATCAATGCATTTCTCAAGCCTCAGATGGAGAATCACTGAGAATTACAGAGGTCAATGCATTGGGGAACATTACACACAACACTGAACATGAAATAAAAATATTTGCATTGCAGCTGGAATGAGGTTGTACAAAATTCACTGGGTGTGGTCTCTTCATCATCTTACTGTTCATCTATTAAATATACTGAGTTAAACCTACTCAGGGCTTTGAAACCAAAGTTGTGGTGTTGGCCTAGAAGTCTCCAATGGCACCAGTCAAAAATACAAAGTAGATAGAAAATAAAATTGCTTTTTTGGTAACAGCATTAGAGATGTTAATCTGTAAAACATTAAGTCAGTAAGAAGTATTTTTAAATACCCATTTCAGGCATTTACATGGACACATAATTCACCATTCAAATCAGAAGTCCTAGAAATTATTCCTGGCAACAAGATTGCCCTAAAAATAGATTGAATCTTCATATCATCATCAAAAAAACACATGGCTCATTGCCTCAGGGTCCAGAACAGCAAAGGGATGTTAAGAGGTTTGCTCTGCAGGGCCCTGATATACAGCCCAGCATAAAGAAGCCATCACAAAGCAGAATGAAGAGCCAGGAAAAGTGCTTGGAAATTACCTCCTGACCCAAAGCCTTCTTAGCCAGTTCAAGGACACCCATTGCCTTCAGTGGATTCAAGTCAAAATCCCAATGGGAGCAATAGCTCATCTTTTAAATTATTCCTAGAGCTCTGCTAAACCCAAAGATAGGTCTTAAGCCATGTAAGTCATATTAATGTTAATTAACATGATTTAATGCTAATGTTCCTCACAAAATGAGGAGTCAAGGAGTGACCATTTTTTACCTGTGGGCTTTTCCAAAGCCCCACAGCAACAATGCAAAAGCTTAGTCTGGAAATCCAGAGGGCTGACGAGAGGAGGATATATTTCTGGAAAAGCCATTGTCTATCCTTGTCCTAAGGCACTGCTTCTCCATGGAGGAGAAGTGTCTGGAAGGGCTGAGCTGCCAAAAGTCCCAATGTTCAGACAGTCAGAGCTGTGGGAGAGCAGAGCTGAACTTCCCCTGAGCACAGCATGGACAATGGATGTGAACTACCCAGGGATGAGGCTCCACAAACTGGCAGCCCTTTAACACAAATACCCCCAAAATGCCTGTAAATGTTACACTGGGCAGCGCTGGAATAATGCCAAAGCACAGGGGACAAGTTTTGCTGAGCACTGAATTTCCAGGTTGTAATTTAGCCTCCTTCTTCATCCTCTGAACTTTGGTACAGGGCAGGGCTGAGCAGATGGGGCTCAAGGAAAGCTCACTTCTGATGGACAGATGTGGTCATAGAAAGGGCAGGGCAAACCTGCTCAAGGAAATGCAGCTCTTCAGAGAGGAGTTTAAATCTAAACATAGTTCTGTGCTCAGTTTATTAACTTCTGAAGAGCATCAACAGCCTGGGTCTGTGCTACATTAATTACAGGCAGAAAGGCAGCCTGACTTTAAACCAGTAATTCGTTGCCTGCATTTGCTTTCCATCAGTTATCAGAAATGGAAAGGTAAATAATAATTAATTCAAAGTAGAAATCAAACTTCTCCCCC
This sequence comes from Entomyzon cyanotis, assembly GCA_024500445.1. Lineage (NCBI taxonomy): Eukaryota > Metazoa > Chordata > Aves > Passeriformes > Meliphagidae > Entomyzon > Entomyzon cyanotis. The sequence goes on from JAKEPQ010001010.1 coordinate 18,486,189, forward strand.
ACTCCAATTTCTTCTTTGGTGACGACTGAAGCCAGTGTCCTTGAGTTCAGGAGAAAACAAACTTTCAAGAAAGATTTGCTTAGAATCAGAACCAGATGCTGAGAAAGAGGCTCTTAAGATCACTCGTTCTGGCTGAAAATTACCAATTCTTTAAATTGAATTTTATATATCCTTTATATTAAAGTAGTCCCTAAAAAATAAAAATAAATGAGACTAGAGCCCTGCTGCCTCACTCACTCTAAAAAGAATGAGCTCTAAAGCAGTCCCATATTTGAATTTTGTAGTTCTCAGAGACTTCAATTTGTTCTTTAGAAAATGATGCCTCAGTTTGGTTTTTAAACCAAACAAACGTCAGAGAATTATTCATAAGCCCTAATAGCACACAGAACATTTCTTTCCAGTGTATTAGAAAGAGGTTCCAAATTGTTTTCTAAACTTCTAATGCTAATGCTATTTTATTATCTGTTTGTAAGGGAGCTGCTTTGTGCCAATAATTTCCTAACTTTGTAAGTCAGATTGAAGATCAGAACCATCCAACTCCCCAAATCCAGCAGAACCTCATTTATCTCAAGTGTCTCTTTTTGTAACTCAAATGAAATATTTCACTTTGATCACTGTTAATAGAAAAGCCCTCACACCAAAATGGAATGGTTGCTATTACAGGAGTCAGAATAAAACTCTAAAAATAGGAGCACATATATTAAAAACCAACATCAAAAAAGAATCCAGTAATGACATCTAACACTGGGCTTTCAGCTTCCACTGCTCACCACAGCACACACAAAATTCCTGCCTTGCATTTGGTGTTTGGGACAGATTCTCCAAGGAGGCAGCACCAGCCTTGAGGGGGACAATGCCTGTAACTTCATTAAAGTTACAGCCAAATAACTCCAGATTTCCAGTGTCTGCCATGCTTCCAGGACAGGCAGCCTTGGAGCTGAACACCAAAATTAATCACACAAAGGCCCCCTGTGAAATCCCTACATAGACTCTTAACTTTCTGTCTCTCCAGGCCTGATTTTTCTTTTCAGGAGTGAAAGATGTCAATTTAGGTAAAATTTGGCAAGAGTCTTTCAATCCAAAGGACAACCTGGTGGTTTTTCACCAGTGTCTCACTCTGTTAATTATAACTGGATTAGATATCTGTTACTCCTTAGGCCATTTCCTCCTATTTTCCTTGGTTTTGAAAAATTGCAGTATTTCAGCTACAATACAGCTACAAGTAAGTGGTTCCATCACAAAAGAAAGGAAAGCCCAGAATCTTAGCTATAGGAAAACTAACAGGTGGCAAACCATTAATTTATTTGTCTGTGGAATCTCTTTAGAAAAACTTTATTTGAGGAAGCTGTGCTGGGGTTTGCAAAGAGAGCAGGAGATGCAGATGATGCTTTAAACTGGATGAACATGAGAGTGGAAAAAGCAGCTCTGTTACTCTCCTGCAGTTTGTGCAGCACCCCCCGAGGGTAGGTCCTACCTGCAAAGAAAATAAGACCTCAAAGGATCCTTGCTGGGTGAAATAAATATCCTACAAAGCTTTTTCTATATGTTGAGGACCTGGGTTTGCTAACATTCTTGTGAAAAAAAAGACCAGTGTGTACTTGAAGTGGCCAAGGGAAAAAAAGAAACCCAAAACCACAGGTTCAATTTCTCCTCTGCTTCCTTGGCTGACAGACTAGAAAGGCTAACTAAAAATGACCATTAGAGACTTTCCTGTTCAGGGCCAGAAGTGGTGAAACATTTCATTTCGACATCTCTGTCATAAAATATTTCATAATATGACTTTGACATGAAATTCAAACAGAGTTTCCAGTCCATGACAGAGTTCTAAATTGAATGTTTTTCTCTCAATTTGGGATGAAGTGAGCTCTAAACCAAGCAAAAAAACCCCCTAATTTTGTGTCGAGCTGTAAACAGGGAAAACGTTTGCAGAGGTGTCTTTCACTAGCACACAACAGTCTTAAATCCTTATGTACTTTTGAAGATCATAATGTTGAAATGTTCATGCAATCAGTTAACCTAGGCTGAATTTTCCCCACAAATTTCCAAGTGATGCATTTAGCAAAGAGCCATGATTAAGTGTCTTACCTCAAAGTGCTAAAAAGTCCCAGTGGATCCTGGTTTTGCAAATTCCCAGCACATGGAGACACACAGCACATCAGCAGGAGAGCAGGAGAAAGCTCTTGGGAAATTGCTTGGCCCTGTGAGCAATCAGGAAAATCAGAAAATTGGGTCAGAGGAAGTGTTTGGGGGTGTGGAAACAAATCAAGGCAGAAATGAGACAAAACATTCTAAATAATTAGATAACACAATGTAATTGTGCCATTTCAGACTAATACCACAATCCTGCTTTCAGGCAAGAGCAAGGGACTTGGAATGGGTGGAAGAACATGGGGGATGTAACACATCCCTCTTACACCCTCCCAGCCTCCAGAAATCTGTTTCCTGTCATTTCCTACCTAATTTTGTTCCCACACATACTTTTCACTCTTTAATATCCTAACAAGAAAGTCCAGTTTCTTTCAGAAACTTTGATGCAAGACCTTGCAAAAGCCTTCTGGAAATCTAACTGCACCTTCTTGATGCACATGTTTACTTTGAAGAGCTTTCAGGAGTTAAGAAGGCTTTAAAAGCCATATTGGTTCTTCATAAACCTATTATATTTATCAAGATAAATAATTCTGTTCTTAACTCTAGTTTCTACCAAATAAGAAAATGAGGTGTGCCAAAATGAAAATGGATTCTCGTATTTGTGTGGGAGCGATTGAGGAAAATGCAAGAGAGTAGTTAAGCCAGGAAACAAAAAGTTGGATTTCACTGGAGAAGCATTAAAGTGACGGAGTGTTTGCTGATTACACTATTTTAGTCTCTAAGTAGTAGCAAGCTTCCAACAAGCTGCCCTTGGTGGCATTCCTTCTTCTCATCCCATCTGAAATTTTCATGATAGTTTAGGCAAGGGATCATTTAAACACACACTTCATTTGGCTCCACATCAGATTTTGTTCGAAACAAGCTGTTATGAAAGCTAAATGAGGCCATGAGTTTCAAAACCGATCAGGGTTTTTTGGATGCCTCCATTTATGATTAATAACTTGAGATACCATGAAAGGAGTGGATAATTTGTAGAGCTTGGGATACCTGCTCAGAACAGCTTGTTTTAATCTGGGCGGTCAAGAACGAATCCATTCAACCTCACCAGTCACCTCTAAAAGTTGTTGTCATGACCAACAGAAATATTGCAAGTGACAGGTTGTGGTTTTGTTTGTTTTTTAATGAAAATTTAAAGCTGTTTTAAACAGATAAACACTTCCAGGAAGGATCAGGTACTGAATACAAAAACACTGACAATGTGATTCTTATCATCTGAGCACAGAGAAATTCAAGGGATGGAAGAAGTAGCAGAAACAGCAGACTGTGCCCTGGGCTGCTGCGTTCCCTCTGCTGGCTCCTCGCACCATTAATGCAGGAGACAGGAGACAAGAATTAACATGTAATTAACATGACTTGGGAAATGAAAGAATAAAAGCAAAAGTCTGAGATTTTCACAGTTTATGGGTAAGGCATCAAGGTAAAATGTGAAGAGCTGCATCCTGAGTTCTGTTTGCTCAGTCTCAGCAGCCACCACCTCTGCTACATCTTCCCATGTAGAAGGTGCTGTTCAGTACCAACAAAGAAACTAATTCCGTTTTCCAAGACCTCATTTTAGAGACTCAATTTTAAAGCCTGAATAAACACACCATGGTCATAACTGCTGGAGTGCACTCATCACTCTCCCTTCTATTCTCTGAACCACAGTTGCTCAGGTTTTCAAAACTGGGTGAGGGGCTGATTCCAATGGGATCTGAACATCCAAAATTCTTGAGTTCCTTTAAATTTCTAAGCTCTAAAGTACATCAGTGTGAGTTGTAAATGTTACAGTGGACATTGTTACAGCTCCAGGGATAACTTATGAAGTCTGAAGATCTGCTTCAGTGCTAACACTCTGAGCTGACTTCTGGAGTCATGAGGATCTTGGCCACAGCTAAGCAGGAATAAATAATGAAGTAAGTGCTTCTTAATCTATCAAATGTTATTTTTGGAAGCTCAGGATTGTTCCTTCAGTGCTCTCCGAGGAAAACTGGGTCAAAATACCACAGAGATGTGTCACTAGACAAGGAATCTTGGCAATTACTTCAATTATGGCTAATAAAATATGTTTATCAAGACAAAGGCTGGTGGATGTGTCTGGGCCTCTATTTAAATCACACAGGCAAAGATTTTAGGCCTGACACTGGCTTAGCAGACCTGGACTGAGGTGGCTCAAATTCCACCCAAGTTGTGCATCCAGTGTTTTCCATCTGAGCCTGCAGGCACAGCTACCACACAGCACCAGGCTCTGGAACTTCAGGTGGAATTAAGGACATGCAAGTTCTCCAAGTCTCAGTATCTATCCCAGGGGAAGAGGACTGGCCAACCTGCCAGGTGCTTTAAAAACAAGTTTCTTACAAACTGAGAAGTGTTAATATACTGAAGCAAAACGTGTAAACATGTTTGGCATTCCCCATTCACTCCATGAGATTATCAGCCACATACAAAGAGGTGCAGACTGGATTTTGTCAGTTCTTACACAAACTCCATGAACACTTGTGCAAAGCACAACTACCCATCCAAAAAGCTGTTATTCACGCCAATACAAAACTTCTTTTTCTTAAATAATTGAACAGTTAATCAATAGTCCAGAAGAAATATAATGAAAATATTGCATTAACAACACCTAAAAATATTGCTGAACCAGAGCCCAAATCCACATAATTGCTGGCTCCTTTTCAGAAAGGTCATCCTGGAAAAAGATCATCTGTGATTTCTGCCCATAATTTTGTACTTGTACTCCACTACCAGTGTAAAACTGGAAGGCAGCCCTTTGAACATTTGGCCCTTGAAGTTCTCAGTCCAAACTCCATCCCACTGAAACATTCATGCTCCTGGTAGAGCCCAAGCCTGAGCTGCTCTTCCACGCCCTGCCAGTTGGGATGGGCATGGCTGACATTCCACTGGCACTTTTAACACAAGCTGGTGCTGGAAGGCTGTGAAGGCAAAATCCTGGTGCCCTGAAGGATTCCAACACAGACAACTCTCTGTAGGCTGGGAGATTCTCCTGGGGAGAGTCTCTTCTGAATTCAGCTTTTTCTGGATTCTCTCTGTTAGAACACAGTAAACAGGAAAGCCAGGAAGAGGCACTTTGTGGACTTGGCTGCTCCCTCCACCTGAGCACTCCACAGGGATGACCAAGAAGGCAGCCAGGCTCCAGTGTCACCTCCACTGCTCCCACAACTCTTGCTTAGTGGGATTTTAAAGCTGCTGGAAACTGTGTGAGGAGTCACATTGGCTCCTGATTGAACAGTGTATTTATATTCCCTATTCCATATATTTTCAGAGATGCCTCCACAGACTTTCCATCAGGAGAGAAAGTGGCTGACACTCATCAAAAAGCTCTTTTCTGAGAAGCCAAATGAGCTTGAATTGAGCTCACACACAGCCACCCACCCAAGCCATGTGCAAATGGCAAACAATTACAGCATATGCTTCCTTAGACACTTAGAGCAACAAAGGCCTTGGATCCCCAGAACACCCAGCATACATAAAGAAACCCAAGTGTTACAGCCATGCCCAGATGAGGAATAATGTTTCTAAACATTTAGTTTAAAACCCTCAACTATTTATTCCAACAGACTTTTTTACAGCATTTAAAGAGTGCACATAAAGTTGACCTGAAAATGAGTGTAACAGGCAATAAAATAAAAGGATGTTCAATTGACACACAGTGAAATAAATTAACTGTGATCTGAGAAAGTGCTGTGAAAGTCAGAAAAAGAAAAAAGCAGTTTGAAAATGTAAAATATCCTTTACGGTTATATATTTTAAAAAATTACTTCTATTTGTCAAGAACAATTGACCCCTTCTTTTTGTCTTCGTTTATCTCAGAGGAAAATAAAATGAAACAAACAGCAAAAAAGTCCCAAGTACAGTGAACAGCTGAGCCAGGGACAAATTAAGTAACACAGATTGATGGCTGTTGATCTACAGCAGTACCATCACATCCCAATGCTACAGCTCATATTTCATTTAAAGACCCATCTCTTCTTTTCCAGAAACAGTGCAGTATTTATGGGAGAAGACTGATTTGCGAGCCTTGGAGCTGCACTGAGAATCCAGATTCAGTTTTTCCGATCTGGCTTTAAAGTTGGTGAATTCTTTGGACTTTCGAGGTACCAATCCATCTAAACCAAAACCAAACACTGGAATTAAATGAACACTGAAACTAAACATGTTTGGTTTTTTGGTTTGTTTTTGTTTTTTTTTTAATGCTGCAGACAGGGAAAAGCTTTTTATCTTCAGTATCTTCACCAGGCAGTAAGGAAATAATGTTTGCTACTGCTGCATCTCCACCTTCACTGACCCTGCTGGTCCAGCAGCACATATCTCCATCTCCTTTTCCCAGAGCTTTATCCTGCCTGGCATTCCCTGTTACAGCAGCACTGAGGTTTCCTCTTCCTGCATTCTATTCCCCTCTCAGCCTCTTGAAACCTTAATCTAAGAGTTTTTAATTTCATAGCTATTAAAGACATTGATAGTCCAGACAGAATGTAACTTTTTCTATGGATGTCTGCTAAATACAAGATAAACGTTCAATCAATTTTTAGATTCCTAATGGCTTAAGAATTAGAGTGGTCACGGAAAAACTGCCAATTTTATTTGAAATACAAGAGGTTTCCTCAGAAGCTGCAATAATCCTTTGTGCTGTCCTGTGTTTCTTACAGACACATCTGGAACACTGTCAATACTGGAGGATTGATATTTGGTTCAATCAAAGCCTCAAGTAAGAGGTCACAAAATTTATCTGATTTTCGGAGTATGCACAAATCTCTGCTTGAGAATCAGGCTGGTTACTCAGGTGCCTGGCTGTAAACTCCAGATTTAGGCATCCAACATGGAACACAGGCTGAACAGATGTGCCCTTTGCTAAGACACAAAGCTGATGCCATGAGAAGGTGTGTGAAGATCTTTGCAATCCCTGCTTGATTCCCTGGGGAAGCAGGAAGGAGTTCTGGGCATCAGGGGCTCCCTCTGGGGCTTGGGAAAATCTCTGCAAGAAGAAAATATCTCTGCAATCCAGACTTAAACTTGGATGTCTCAACCACCCAGCACTGAGGGGTGCTGGGGTCCCTCAGGCTACACCACAGAGGCCCTGGACAGTGTCAGTGCAGTGGCTGCACCTTCACCAAGAAGGATCTCGAGGGGCTGAGATGGGCAAGAGCAGCAGCTGCAGGTGCTCTTTGATAACAACCAGGTCCTACAGTTCTGTGTCTGCTTTCTCCTCCGTGCAGAGCAGAGAAACAAGGACACTCCACCCAAAACTCCCAGCTGATCTGAATAGTCTTCCAAAATATCTTCACCTTTCCAGGAACCATCACAGCCCCTGTTAGAGCAGTAACTGGAGAGATAAACGAGAACATGACCCCAGCATTATTTAATTTTACATCACTATGCAAAGCTCTTGACTCTGCTGTCTCCATGACCTACTTTATCTATTGTTTATTTCTTTTTCCAGGAAACTGTTCATTAGGGATAAAAGCACCTGGCTTACAGTAACAGGGCACTGTGCAAAATGTCTGTCAAAAAGTCAAGGGAGGAACACTCATAAATACATCAGAAAGAGCAAACCTGCAGAGTTTTGCTCTGAGGGATTGCAGGGGAGTTTCTTAGGTAGAAGAAAGGCAAAGAGAAGCAAGGGCCAAAGTCTCTACTGGTGTAAATGGCTGAAGTCCATTGAGTTCACTGTGCCAGGTTGAATCTGGGGAGAATTTGGATGTGCCAGCTCAGTCTGGTGCAGATGGCACTGGAGCTACTCAGGTTAGAGCCAGAGTCTGTTTTCTGGCAGGAAAGCAGGAGCTGAGAAAACCACTACGGACAAAACCAGACCTGAACAACTGGTACATGCAACTACCTTGGCTTCCTCTTCCCCCTCTTCCTAAATTTGACACTGAAAACTTATTTAACTGCTTTCAGAAAAAAGGTCAATGAAAATTATAAAAGAGAGAGTTTATGGGGTGATTTTAGATTTTCATTTTCAGATGCACTAATTAAGGCTTTTTTCAACCAGGTAAGACAAGCACAGTTTTCTCTGTATTCTTTTCACATCATGTATATACCATCTGCTGAGTCCTCTTGCTGAGCCCTTGCCCCAGCTTGTTTTCAGCTCCACTGCTCTCAGATGATCAAGGACAGCACTTCCCAACCAGTCCTTTATCAATCTCTCTGCAGAGGCCAAAAAAATTGGAGCTAAAAATTTGCTTAGTTGCTTTGAACTTAGTGTAACATAAGTTTTACACAGCTCACTGTGTGTTGAGGTTCTCTGGGCAAACATCACTTATCCTGCTAAACAAAACCCAACCCAAGTCCTCCTCCCCACAAAGTGGGCACACAAGGCTCTGGCTGGCAGGAGACAGGGGAGCTCTCCATTTTCCTCTCCTCTCCCATCAGCTACCAGCTTCAGCACAGATAGAAAAAAACCCACAAGCCTAAAGACTTTTAGTTTTTTATGACCATGCTTGTGGAAAACTGATATTTGTAAGTGTGAGCTGATGTTGGGCTCCCTTGCAGAGCACAGCAGTAATGAGGGGTTTCTAAGCTCCCCACAGATTATTCCCCTCCTTCCATCTCACCCAGTTCTTTAGGTACATGCTATGAGTCCTGTTCCCCTTCTCAGCCATTTTTCTGACCATCATCTTCTAGGTGTTGTTAGCTCACACACTGCTGTCCAAAACCCCTCCAGAGAATTCAATTTAGAATTCTGTGGGAGTTTCTTCCCAGGATCAACAGTCACTTGCCACATGCCCTACACAGAGCTCACTATATGCAATTGCATCTCTATTTATTTAAACTTCAGGCCAACTCAGGCAGTCTCCAAGGGAACCTGTGAAGTTTCTGTGCTCTTAGCTATGAATTTCAGCACCTGCTGGGACTCCAGGAGTGCCATGAGCTGCAGGTTAAAGGGTTAAGACTGTATAATTTAGTGATCCCTCCTTTGCCACAGAAAAAATAAGTTTTCTCTCTGCAGGAAGATGTTTCAGTGGAACCAGAACTGGTGATTGTAAACTCTCTTCTGGCCACTCATTAGAATCTCAGGAGTCTGCACACCACTCTTGTGTCTTCCTGCTTCTTTTCACAGAATTCCTTTCTTCAGAAATGAAGAAGCTAAACTCCAGCTCATCTCTTCCTAACCCAACACTTGACATGATTTACTGCTGTTAGAGCTGAGCTGCACAAAGCTGGAGATGTTTAACATGTGTGCATGAGCCAGAGAAACCACTGTCCAATTAAATAAAAGCCACAGGGGTAAATAGAAAAACACAGCACCAAAACACTTGAATAAATCATTGATTACTGGTTTATAACCTAGACTATTCAAAGAACTGCTCCTTGCAGTGGTTTTTGAGGAATGTGCTGTTAATACACCTTGAAATATCCTTTGGATTTTCTACCAAGCGGAAAAGACTCCACAGTGTGTCCTTCTCATCTGCTGAGAAGTGAAACTCCTCATCCTCTGCCAAAGCAGCCACAGACACAAATGGATACGGGGATAGGATGTGTTTTGCTCGTCTGTTTATTTGTTTAAGCTTTTAGCTCACCCACCAGCCCAGACATTCATTTCTCAGCCTGTTTCAATTCTTTCATTTGCTAACTAGGAACTCAAACAGAAGGTGGGAGTAGGAATGAGTAGGTGGAACCAGAGCAGTCAGAAGTTTTTAGAATGTTATTCTAAGAGCTTAAAAATCTGAAAATCGGAAGTTGGTTTTAAAAAATTGGAGTAAACTTCTAATTTTTCAGCCCTTTTTTTTTTTGTCAGAATCCTAGAATACTGACTCTGACAGAGATTTTTATCTGTCTGTAAGTTACTCCCCTGAAGGATTTGGTCAAAATAACCCCCTCAAACCTTTAACAGCTGAATGAAAACAGGCACAAAAAGGCCAGCTGGAAATCTGGATGGTGGTTTAGCTCTAAAGGATTTTCAAACGTCACAATTTAAACAAAATATTTACTAGCAATATCTCACCTTATTATCAGGAATTGAGAGTAAATTGAAATTTTATGCAGCTGAATAGGCTAATCACATACACAGACAAATACTTTAAAATCTACGCTTTTCATGTTCTTAAGTATAAGCAATTAAGGGTAAGAGTAACATTTCATAATTATGTCATTGATCTCAATTCCTTCTCATTTTCCTATGAAAGCACTAAACTTTCATAAAGAAAACTAAAAGCTTACATAAGACACATCTGAGGTTGTTCTTGTTGCTCAGATCCACATTTGTTCTAATCAAATATTCACCTCTTGGCTTGTTTTTTGGGCTTTTTTTTTTCCAGTTTCTGCCTTCACACGAAATTAAAATTTGGAAAGTCTGAATGTATCATTAACTTTGAAAAAAGTACTAAAAACTCATTTAAAAAAAAAAAAAGTCATGGGGAGCTATGGGAAATTCTGTCTTAGGCTGGCCTACTAATTAAAATCAACTATGCCACATTATTTCCACTGTTCAAAAGTATCCGCCTACAGATCTAAAATCTTTTCCGAATGATTAAAATCAGGAGTAAAAAATCCCAAACCTCTTTCCTCTTTCATGTGGAGCCACACAGAACACACTTTTGCAGCTTTCAGAGTCCATTAAAGCATCACCTTTGAAAACAGATGCACAGTCAGGCCCAGGAGTGATTTATGCAAGCAGGAGGCTCAGAACTGCCAGCGACTCCTCATGTTCAAAGCACCCCCAGCAGGCTCAGCGAGGTCCAGTTTGGATCACTTGTAATGAGGATTCTTCAGACCAGAAAATCAATAATATAATTAGTAAATGGTATGTTATTTCTCAGAGTCTTGCTGCAACTTATCTGCCTTTGATCAAGCTGAGTTGACTGCTAATGACATTTAATATTAATTAATGAAAATACATGTGATAAAAAGTTCTTTGGAGAATTATCTAATGATGTACCATAAAAAAATGAAGTCTGTAATAAGTGCAATTTATGTTTAGATAAATAAAAAAAATGTTATGTTTAGAAAAAAAACAATGACTATTGTTTAGGCCACTCTAAGAAGACATTGGGATTATGAGTTATCTTTAGCTCCACTCTCTCCTGCCTCACAGAACCACTTAGAGCAGATGAGCCACATCATTAATGAGCTTTGTCTCATTTACAATACCAAGGGCTGCAGGTAAATCCTTGCTCCGCTCTGGGACAGCACCTACAGAATATTTGATGAAATTCACTTCTCTTTTGACAATGGGTGATTGACAGCAAACCATCACGACTGAAGGTACTGACAAAATAAATAACTTGTGGAGATTAAGCAGGATTTCAAAGGAATGACCGCAATCCTTAGGGAGCAACGATTACAGAAAGGCAAAGTATTTAATTAACTCACAGGAATGCATCACTTTGCTACCTCTCACTTTGACTGCCTGAGACCCCAGCTAGTGAGAAACATTTACATTTAAAAATATTCCAATTTGATGTAACATGTCTGAGTAGCTTTTCATGATTGTCAGGCACAGGAGAAAGGCAAAGGGAAATTTTTCATTATTATAAAACACTGTGGGATTCACCAGAAGCATGGTACCTAGTTTAATAAATATAGTTCTAAACTAGAAAGGAAAGGTGGAATAACATATTGTGTTAACACCATAGGGCAGATTCTATGGTTAATATGTCGTGTCAATTAGCTCCCATTTCCCAAGACATTTTGGCATTGGAAATTGATATATAAATATATATCAGCTGGGAAATATATATCCTAATGCTCTTGCTTTATATCAGCCATGCATAATAACTGACCCTGGGTTTGGTGAGATTATTCTAATCCCAGACTCTCAGTACACACCTGAGTTGCAACAGCTTTTTCCAACCAGGTGAGTAAAAAAGGAACACCTGTCATATTCTCTCACATTTCTCTCAAAAAACCAAATAGAGTACTATAATAATATTCAGGAATTGTCAATATTCTTACAGCTCCATTAATTCCACATGGGACATTTCCTGTTGTTCACTGGCACACTCTTGTCACAGTGAGTGGGGAACACTGCATTTAGAAGTAAACTAAGGTTTTCAGTGATCTAAATTCCTGGGGGAAAAAATTATAATATTTGCCAGTTTGGTTTATTTTGAAAGACAACGTGTGAAATTGCTGAGAGCAGAACATTGGCTAAATAGGTGCCACTTGTTCTTGCCCCAGATGTGAAGGAGCTGGTTGCTCTCAATACAAAGTGATTAATGATTGCTTGCAATCAGCCCTGGAAATCATTGGCATTGAGTGACAAAATGATTCTATGACATCACACAGCCTCACATCCGATGCTTGTTCTCAGCCACGTTGCTCCTCGTGCTGCCATTTTTGGCACTGTGAACAGGCTCAAAAAAATTATGGCCTTTATGATGTTCATGAATAAACAAGTTTTCACATGAGAGAGGTTTCTATTTCTCTCTGCCAAATTTAGGTTTCTGTTCACTCATGACCTCTCCCATCCCCACTCTACCTTGTAGGAACCCTGCCTTTTTCAAAGGTTCTGATATTTTTCCATCTCTGCACGAAAATACCTCAGTCCTGGAACTCCTGACTGTAATCAGATCTCCCTTCTCCTCTGTCACATCCAAATGATGAGGCTCTTCCTAACAGCAAAGATTCACATTGTTAGTTTTAGTTAAAGTTTGTATTTGTTTTATGAAATTGCTTGCTATTTTTACAGTGCACAAGGTCATCCAGTTCTTCCTCTCTTAAAACCCACCCTAGTACTGAGAAACTCATTAATCCCCCAGATTAAACATGGAGTGCCATTCTAGCAAGCAAGGATCAGGCAAGATCTCTGGTACCTCATAGCTTCCCCAGATGAAACCCCCATAATATAATAAATAAGGAAAAAAATATAAAAAGGATTCTGGAGTCAAGCATTCAAGTTACCAAATTCTTCTTAATCCCATCAAGTTGTCCTTTATCACCAAAACTTTACATCTAGAAAGCACATACAACGTCTGGGTTCTGCATTCACATTAATTAGAGGCTAAAGGGAACTTAACGAAGAAACAGCTGGATGCTCATAATTCAATATCTAAAAGTGAAACTCAACCTGATAAACCTTAGTTGCATTTTGCCTCAGTGTAAGTTGTACAAGCACAAACAACAGGAAAGAACTTCTTGGTCAATAATCTGTGTAATTTTTAAAGAAGAAGTTTTTGGTCCCAGTCTGCAGTGGGTCCTGTCAGCATGTGCTCAGTGCCCAGCACAACCAGTCTGACCAGTATGACCAGCACAGGGCAGGCTGGTGAGAGCTGGAAACGACAGCAGCAGAGATGCCTCAGGAGGAAATGATGTCTAAGTCTCAGGAAAAGATGGAACAACATCATAACTGTCAGAGCAATTTTCCTCCGTGGTAGTTGAATACCTGAACTGTTGCTTCTTTTTGCAGTGGAATTATTCCCAGTTTCTCTGTGCTCAGCTCTGAATCACCTCAGAGATGTGTCATAAACAACGTTTGCCTCAAAGAGCCACACAGGCCAGTGCCAAGGAGGGACTTAATGAGGAGACAGTGGTTCCATTAAAAATAAAAATAAAGAGCTTGGTTCATTCTCTGTAAACATCTGGGTTGTAAATAACTGTAGGCAGGATAGCATTAGACTGCCTCTGACTTAATGTCATAAAGATTGAGTTATTAATTTTAATTTAATGCCACCATCATTTTCAGTTAGCATGTGAACATAATCTAACAGTCTGTTAGCAGATACCTCGGGAATGTAGCAGAAATGACAACATTCTTAGGACTCCTACTTTTCACAGGAAAAACTGAGTAAACATCTGTATTTGTCAGGTATTGTTAAAGGATTTTCCTGGTTGAGTAGCTGGGCACAAAGAAAGTTTGATTTCAAAATAATACCCCAGACAACTTATTTAATATAGGAATTTTCCAGATTCAAAACAGTTTAATTATTTTCATGGTCTAAAAGAAATCTAAAAAAATTGTGAGGTGTAAAAGAATAATTTGTTTCCAATGGTTAATCCTTCAAAAAGCCACAGGGAAAGAGACTCAGGATGTAGAAATCATTAATGGCAGAGCAATTGCTGAGTTCTATTCCTAGAAACAAAGAAATAAGGCTCCAGTTGGCTCCCAGAGGCAGGTGAGTTCTGGCTGACCTACCAGGAGGACTCTGAAAAGGCTCATTCACAATCTAATCAAACTGCTGGTGTGGGGAAGATCAGCCTTGAGTATAATTTTCTAGAAAATACTCTTCAAATGGCTCCAGTCCCATTTTTCTACTTGATGTCTTTCTTCAAGCTATTTTGATTCCTGTTTTCATTTCCTGGAACTGCTCTCAGAGAACCAAGTGAGTCAGCCTCTCACACCAACAGCTCCAGTGCCCAGTTAGGGATGGATGTGCAGGATGAGGAGTTGACCCCCCTGCAGGTGTTGTGTGGTGAATCCACATCCCACACCTTGCTTGAGCCCAGGAGAGTAAAATCCAGCCCTAGAAAAATACAGGGGAGCACAAGGCAAAGACAGCACCAGCTGCCAATCCAACCTGTAGGGAAAAAATATCCTTCCAGAAGCCTGAAGTGTCCCACTGCTGTGCTGCTGAGAACCAAGTCCCTCATCCCCTTTCCTGATGAGGAAAACATGCTCAATCCATGTGGATCCTGACATGCAACCTTAAGGATGCTCAGTGCCTCTTCATTTTGTTGCAAAATATTATGCAGAAGAAACACAGCTCTGATACAGTTTTCTTTTACCTTACTCCTAAGGAATCCTGCAAAGCACTGAAAAAGCAAGTCCATGTGTGTGAACTGTTTCTCTCTCTCTCTGATGTGGGTGATAAGCCAGAAAGTTATTGGGCACCAGGCCAGGGGGAGGGAACAGGGACAAAGAAATGAATGGGAGGAGAGGTAATTATAGCACTTACTTCGATTAGGTGCAGATCACCAATGAACTCTTTTGCCACTTGCTTTCTCCTCAGGGGAATCTCATTTTCCCAGCTTTAATTTAATCATGAGAAAAGTATGTCAAGTATTGATTATAACTAGAAACTAAAGTCTACTACAAGCATGTTCACATTAGCACTCTCACTCAGACATGACCTGGAAGAGATTCTCTGTTTGTCTTTCTTCATCCTGATTCCTGAACAGACTGCCTTACAGAGAACAGCATGTTCAAACTTATAAACATCAGCTTGGGTGATGAAAAGTCCAGGAGGGAATTTGCTAAACTACTAAATTTACGTTGCTTGTGATGCTAAGTGTAACCAAAAGACACATCTTCCAGCTCTGAGAGGAGAACACAATAAAGCCTCAGAGGAAGTGCTGCATATCAACAAAGATTTCAATTTATTGCAGTTTGAAATAATATTCCAGTCAAGTCTAAAAGTCAGAGAATTTGTCAGAAACGCTGTGAAAATCCTAACATGGTGCTGTTTGCTCATGACCCTTGAGAAATAAAAGAAACAAATGACACACAGTCACAATGCATTGGACTGCAGAGCAGGAACAGGAAATTAATGGATGGAAGATTCTAAAAATGACCCTCTGCCACTTCCCCACACCTGCCCACCCAGGCCACACTCTGCCCTTTGCTCTTTTGTCTGTTTCAGACTCACAGCAATGGTACATTTTGAAGCTCATCAGTATTAGAAAAAGGCAATATGTAGTTTCAAGTCCTTGAGAAGGTTCTCAAGATTTCAAAGATTTGAAATTAATTCAGACCTTTTAGAGAAGTAACAGGGAATGCTTTACCACACACCTGTCTATCATAGTTTATGTCCTGCTGTAACCCCTAAAGTCGTTTAGAGAGGTAGAAGCTCAACCTCCCTGACCTTAATCAAGAACAGTTCTGTGAAACTGAGTCAGTTCCCCTCCAAATACTGGCAGCTGGAGATGAACAGCCTTTCTCCCTTGAGCAGGAGCTCTCCCTCCTCAAAGGCACTACACATGCTCAGAAAGAGAAACAACTTCATGTTTGCTGTTTTGTGATTAAGGCAGCATTGCCCATTGCCTGTGCTCTGGCAGCCTCACTGACTGCTGTGATCCCTGGTGCTGCTGCAGTGTCAGGGTGACACTGGGCTGTTTGTGCTCCACTGAAACCTGCACAGCACACTCTGCTCTGCAACTGCTCTTGCATTTTGCAGGTCATATCATAACCTTTTTGCATTTTGCAACTGCTCTTGCATTTTGCAGGTCGTATTTTTACTGTTTTATCTCTATCCCTGTAAATAAAAAGACTCTCAGGCCAAACTCAAAGGAAAAACAACCAGGTTTGCAGCTCCTCACTGAAGACATTCAACAGATGAACAGTTCTACTTAGACTAAATTAACTTTATACAGCCTGGTTTTATTCACAAGTTCTACTTGACTGGGGAAAAGCCAAGATTAACAGTATTATCCCTAAACCTGTAGTTGCAAAATGTGATCTCTGTTCAGTAGAAGATGCCTGCCAAGCCTCAACAACTACAAAAAGGTAGTGAGAAAAATATTTTTTCAGGTAATATTTGGGTTCCAAATACACACAGGAAAGCTCTGGAACATTGCAGAGATATGAAATAACAGCCACAGTCACATATCCTGATTTTAGAGACATACACTCTCTGGAAACCTGCTGCAATAAACAGTTTTCCTCCAACCACTCCAGTCACCTGTAAGAAGAACTAGAGAAAGTTCCTGAATATTCTGCCCATGTTTTTGGTTTGAGTCACTAAGTAATGACATTGTTAGAGAGATTAATGTTAGAGCTTAACTGCTCCTTTAGCACCTGTCCAGTCCACGCCTGACAGAGGAAGATAAATATATTTATAACACACAGCAAAGTGAATAACAAAGGGTTTATAAAGTTGTCTCTGACAAAACTGACAAGTTGTAGCTGGCAGTTTTAATCAGCTCCCAGCTGAGCCTGGGAAATTGGAGGGAACTGAGCACTGACCTTTCTGATGAATCTCTGAAGGAAGGTTAAAGTTTTGTTTACTTTTTTAATGGGCAGAGCTATCAAGTTCTGAGACCTTTGGATAAAAGGAGGATTCCTGTGCAAGAGCATTGTACACTGTATTTAACAAAGTCATTACTGGGTTAAAACTGATTTTTTTCTGGTGAAGGATATGGCCTAGTATTCCATGGATGAAAGTGCCTGTAAGGTTTAATGCCACAAATAACTGCCAGATGCTGGAAATGTATCAGATATGCTTTTCATGTCTTGAATGTGAAAAATGCAGTAGAATATAATTTAAATTTAATTTTTACAGATCAGTGGCTCTTAAGCCACCAATTTGATTTTTTTTTCGACAAGTATTCAGCTCCTGCTTCTTTTGTATGGCAACAGTGGGATCTTTCATCTGCATTTGCTTAACAACTACCAAGAAGACAAATGCAAGTAATGACCAATTATTTGATCAGATATTTCAAAGTAAGTTATAATTTATTATTTTGCAGTATGTATAAAATCTCTGGGTTAAAAACCCTTGAACATTTACTCTCTTAAAACTGAATGCCTTGGAGCCATGTGTGAGGATTGAGAGTTCCAGCAGCACTTCCCAAATGTTTCACCTTACAGTTCACACCCTGCTGCAGCCACTGGCCAAGTGCCACCACAGGGCACTTGGTTTTTCTAAAAAACCAAAATTGTTTTCTGATTAACAGCATCGTATGACAAAAGTGTCTGCTCTTATTGCTGGCTCAAATGTCTACTCCGTAGGAGCAGCTGATACAGAGACCTCACAAGAATTTGGGAAGGTTGGTAAATCAGGACCAAGGAGACTTTTGCAGCAAACAAACTGCAAACCTTTTACTTTTTCACAATCTAATTCACTGATTGCTTTCTGCCCACTAACTTCTAACAAGTGAGCCCACAGCTCTAAATCAGCAGCACACGTGGACTCACACCACTCCAAAGCTGTTTGTGAACCAGTCACTGTGTAAGTCATTGGACAATTTTTCAAGCAGCACTGAAGGAAGTTAGGTATTGATTTTTTCCAGAGCTGTACAGGATACACCTGAATGTCCATCAACAACACTTGTACCAGTAAAATACCTCCATGTTCTAGTTTGTTTTTTATTTTCCTTGTGGTTCTGCTTCAATGATTTCTACCTGATAGCAGTGGCAGACACTGAAATTTGGGTTTAGATCTGGGCCTCCCAGCTTTGTCCATGCAGTGTTATATGAACATTATACACACATGTAATGTATAAACATGAACATGAGCATGGCAAAACCTCTTCCTTCTGACTGACATCAGTGGAATTGTTCAACTGGATCAGTTATTTACTGGAAAGTGACAAAGAACCTCACTGCCACATGAGCATTGTAGTGATAAGGCACTGACTGTAGCTGAACCTTTTCTATTCTGACCTGTTTCATTCAGAAATGTTTTCAGGGCATCTGTTTTAATGGTGAGGGAGAATAATTTAAACATCCCTTGTGAGACAACGCTGTGCTGTACTCTCACAGTGAAGGGAGATGAGGATCAAGGCCAGGCTGGATGGAGCTTGGAGCAGCCTGGTCTAGAGGAAATTGGGATCAGAACAAGATGGTGCTGAAGGTCCTTTCCAACCCAAACCATTCCATGGACTCTGTGATCATCAGCAGGTAAAAGAACATGTAAATAAAGCCCAGTTTCTGCTGGTCTCAGAGAAAGGCTGTGTTTCCTCCGCAGCAGAAAACAGCAAGTAAATTATATCCTCTCTGGAAGCATGAGACAACCCACACACTGCTGAAAAGTTTTTATAAATTGTGATGGATAACTCCGTAGCTGCTTCCGCCTGCTCCTGCACACTGACACAAGGATCAGCTGAAGACATTAAAAGGGAACATAAAAATTGCATAAACAAAAAATAGATGTTTGTACCACTATGAAATTAGTATGTTGGTATTATAGACCTATATCCTCATTTAGCTGAGTTACAATCATTAAAATATACAAACAATATTATTAATATCATTGAGGGATATCAATCAAAACCATTCCCACCACCTAGAGCATAATAAAAATCAACAAGTGGATTTTACACCAATAAATCTCCTAGACAGTGGGTCAGAAATAATTTATATACAGATATAATCAATATACAAGTAATTAGGATTCTGGCTTATGGTTGAAAGAATTCACATCCTGATAGAGAAAGGCAGGAGGATTGGAGCACTTCTTCAGCTGATAAAATCACCATATTGTCACTATCACTGCTCCTTCAGGGCACCTGAAAAGTTGAAAATATTATAGAAATAAAAGGAGATTTTAAAAATGCTACACTTAGTCAAAACAGCAGTCCAAGTAGTTCAGATTCTTTATTATTCACATGCTAGAGGCATGGAAGTGATCTGGGACAGAAACAGTGGATAATTTTTTACATTTGCAGGAATGCCTGATTTTTCATATGAATTCTGCCAAATAAGGTATTCAGAGAATCCCAGAATGTTTTGGGTTGGAAGGACATTAAAGCTCATCCAGTTCCACCCCTGCCATGGACAGGGACACCTTCCACAATCCCAGGCTGCTCCAAGTCCCATCCAGCCTGGCCTTGGAGGTTTCCATTCCTTGACCCAGGTGCAGGACCCACCTTGCACCTTTGTCAAGTGCTGCTTCACATCTTTCCTTTTCATCTTCGTGTAACTTAAATTTCATTGGAGTTAGGAGACAAATGAATTTGCATGTCTGATCCACACACTCCAGAGTGCTCATCATTTATTATATAAATTTACTATCCATTTCTATTCTAATGTGAGCAGTTTCTAGCTCTTCAACAGTCTAAAAAGCATTTTGCTACATTTCAAAGCATTCCTGTCACATCTGTAAGACTCATTCAGCTGCTAGAGCGACAACATTTCAAAACTTTATTTGAAAAACAAATTTATTTCTTATATAAATTGTGTTGTTCAAAATTCATCCAACGCAAGGAATTTTGTGATTCTAATTGGACTTTTAAAAGTGTTAGATCTGCTCCTAAATCAGAGCATCACATGATATCCTTCTCACTTGCCTAGGGAAGTGAGCAGATTCCTTGGATTGTTTCAAAGCTTCAGTGGAATGACTGATTCAGTTAAGCTCAGGATCTGAATCCAAGTGATTTACATTGCAAGGAAAGCACTTGGAAAAGCTCCACTGCTGCAGTCACAGAACAATCTCATGGTTTAATTCATTACTTTCACCAACTCCAGACTGGAATAACCTCCCTGATGGGAGGAGAGCTCCTTCCTGGTTAGTGAAATCAGAGCCTGCCTCCTGAATCTGAGCCTAGGATGGATAGGTCACCTCGGATTTTGCATGGAGAGCATATTAAATATATATACATATATCACTCTGGTGGCAGAGTCAGGGAACAAAAGCAGTAAAATATTTCCTCAGGGTAAAATACAGCTCCCAGGAGTGAGAAAGCCTGAAGGAAAAGGTTATTCTATCCAAGACATATGCTGGATGTTTTATTATTTTGGGGGGGATGCAGTGGTGTTGTTCTAATATGTGGTGTTCCAGTTCCTGAGATTTCATCCTACCTGCCCTTTGAAGACCTTGGAAGCAAAACTTCCTTAATGACACTGATGGGCAGAAAGGGAAATGGAACAGAGAAGTCAAGACAGTGGTGCAGAACCATTCCATGTTTAATGAAACACAGGGAAGGATGATGGATGTAGATAATTACCTGCAATTTGTATCTGAGACAATCTTCGAGTAAAAACACCACAAAAGGTTTTAAAAGTCCAAGGTGAGAATGCAGGTGGAGTAATTAATGGAAGGCAAAGCAGTCAGTACCTCTGGGGAGGGCAAGGGGCAAGTGCTGGTCAGTATTTCAGGGTTACCTGGGTCAGCACAAGGTGGGGATGATTTTTAGCAGAGGCTCCAGCCTTCCTCAGGACAGCTAACAAAATCCTTCTGCTTGAAGATCTCAAACAGCAAGGAAGGAAAGGGATCACGCAGTACTAAATCAAGAATAATTTTTTTATATAACCCTGTGGAAACTTTTCAACTAGAAAATCTATGAAATGTATGGAAAGTTAATATAAAATAAGCAGCACAGTCAAAAGACAGAACAGTAGAAATCTCAGCAGAGAAGAGGCCCACACTGTGCATAAAAAGTCCAGTTGGATAATCACAGGATAGTCTGAGTTGGGAGGCACCCAGAAGGATCACTGAGCCCAAGCCTTAAGTGAATGGCCCACATGGGGATCAAGCCCAGAACTTTGTTTCCCTACTGTCTAGAACTGCTGTTTGGAAGGACACTGAGAATCCCAGCTGAGCTGATTACCCACAGCACCAGGGAGAGGTGTGTATCCATTTCCAATCCATTGATCCATTGCTGATTCTCCTATTTTGTCTAAACATCCTGAATTTGGACATTTGTATCTCTGTTCCCCTACCTTGCAGCAGACACTGCTCATAGGAAATACGCTGAATTGTTGGATATTTCAGCAGGAAGGGCTGAGGGGCAGAGCTGAGTGGCCAGGCCAGTCTGGCTCAGGAATGCTCAATCCCACAGCTCTGTGATTCCAAACTTCAGGATGCTGAGAGGGAAACATTTATTCAGTGCTCATGTCCAGGGACTCTCCATGTGCTGCAGCTATAACAGATCCCAAGGCACAGTGTGGGGCACTGACTCATCAAAGTGTGGAAGAATCCAAACACTATAATAGCATTTTTGTCTCTGGGGAACTTTACAAAGAAACATCAGTTAGGGCAGAGGAGAAAATAACAGCCCAAATATTTCAACCTTGGAAGTGTCCTATTAATGTATTTCCAACTTCTCTTTGTATGGAATGACTTGCATACAAATCCAACAGGACTAGACATAGCAGCTTCTGAACATGCATACAGAGGTTTGGGTTTTTTTCCTTCTTTTTGAACTAATGAAAGGACTAAATATTGAGGGCTGTCTTTTTTCTTTTTTTAAATAGAGATTTACTCCCTGCTGTCTGGAGAGCTTCTGATGGAGTCACTGGGAGCCTCAAATGCAGAAACTACAATTTAGGCAGCAAAGGGAAAACAAGGGCTTGAATGCTGAGACAGGAAATCATCCACAGAAGGTGAAGGATGGAAGAATTTGAAAAAGCTCTTCAAGAGAAATGACTTGGGGTGTAACTCAGGTGAGGAGGCTTCTCCAGGGTGAGCTGTTCACTTTTTCTTCTGTCCTACACACTGACATTCCTCATGGCTGGGTATGTGTGTACATGACAAACGATAGTCCTGTCTCAGGGGAAGGTGCTGAAGGGAGAGAAGATTCTGAATTGAGAGCTCAGATCCTGTTCTCAGCCAGCTCACAATCAATAGACTTATTCCTGCTTCATTATTATTTATATGGTGCAGTGAGGAAGGAAGGGAGAACTCCCATGCTATTCCGTAAGCACAAGCACAGAAAATTCTTCTTAGACCAATTTATATCAAGTTGCTTTACTTCAAATGACTCATTCTGTGTTTACACCTCTGCAACTGAGATAAAGGTCTGTCTGTATTGGGGATTTTAACAAGATCATTCTGTTCTCCTTGGTCCAGCCACAGGTTTTAGCCAGGAGGAAGGAAAATAATTTTAAAAATCAGGACAAGGTTGCCCAGCTGAGGTGATGCTTCAGCCTGTTCCATCCCCTGTCAATAGCCATGAGCAAGTGAGGGCAACTCCATGAAGCAGGAACCCTGGTGTCCTACATGTGCTATTGTGACTGAGGAGCACAGAAAGCAAGGACATCTTCAGCTCTCAGTGAGAGCACTTTTTTTTGTTGAAAAATCATTCCTCACTGTTTGGAATGAAACCCATTATTACCAATTAACCTGCTGTGAACCCCTATCACTGGCTGAATTGAGCATAATTATTCATCCATAGTAACAGCTAAAGTAAATTCTGGCAATCTCGGCTAACATTGACTTCTCCTTTGGGAAAATTTTCAATGATGCTGTGTCCTTGGTTATGTTTTAAAACCTTTTTTTGTGTTAAACTGCGACTGAAAATGTATCATTATGACTCATTTCTTCTTGTTTTGTAATGTTGTTTTCTTTTTCCTTGCACAAACATCTATAACTAACTCTATTATCAACCGAAAAATTACCTCCACATGTTCAGAAACCTGATTTTACTCAAAGTTTTAGCATCAGTAGCCTGTGTAGGTTGTCTAAAAATAAATTTTTAAATTAGTTGTTACTTTTCATAGCTTTTTAACCACACAGTCTGATGAACCACAACCCTGTGAGCAAATGCAGGCATAAATTTTGGTTTGAATTTATTTCAGGATGTCAAATGTAATTTACTAAGAGAAGGTCTGCCAAAAAGGAATCCAGAGGCAAACCTAAGTTGTCATCTTAAATTAAGTGTGGTTTCTTTTTGTTAATCTTTCTACATAAAAGGTTGTAAAGCAGTGCATTAAAGATGCAGCAGCCCTCTTTCCTTATAAAAAAGCAGAGGTGGAAAAACAGACTAAAGACAGAATGTTTCTCTAGCAGAGGGAACATGTGCTCAAAACGATGGGGTGAATGCTCTTTGCTCTCTGAGAACTGCAGGCTGCTGTTTATTCACAGCCCATGTGCAAGGTGGGGGATGAACAACCTGACCACTGAAGAGGAAAACAGCAAAACATCTGCCTAAGCTCAGCATTACCTTCTTGCACAGGAGAATTATTCAGAATGGCAAGCAATCCTACTGGACTAGCCTTGGACTTTCTGGACAGATCAAGTGCCCTCCAGGCTGCACTGGAACTGTGGAACTCATTTCATTATGGACAGGCTGGTTCTGGCTCTCATTGAAGAAGTGTTTGACTTTCAGAGTCAAGAAACTATGAATTATTAAACCATGTCCAAACGTTTGAGTCTTTGCACCCATCCCCTCCTCTCAGCACAGGAAGGTTTTTCTTACCTTCAGGGTTGGAATCAAACAGTTACTGCTCTTTTCATCCCTGTGGGTTCTCATCTCCTCCACATCATCCATGTCCCAGTTGCTCACCTTAACCACTGGCACCTCTTTGTATTTCCTCCACACTCTTCCCCTGTGTAAAACTGTGACAACTGATGCCCAAAGTCACTCCCTCACAGATCCTGCAGGACATTTTATACCACAGCTCCTTTACAACATTAACCTGTAGTAGCAAAGAAAAGCTCCAAGTTTAGGTTCCATATTGGGAAAAAATTATTTACCCAAAGGGTTGTCAAGCCCTGGCAGTGCTGGAGTCCCCATCCCTGGAGAGGTTTAAAAGCCCTGGAGATGTGGCACTTGGGGACATGGTCAGTGTCCCTTGGCAGTGCTGGGGAATGGTTGGACTTGATAGTCTTAGAGGGCTTTTCCAACCTCAGTGATTCTGTGAATATGAACTGAAAAACTCAGATTTGACAGCCCTGCTGGCTAAGACATTCCCATGCCCCATTGCATTCAGATGATACAAAGTTAAATGAAATAATTATAATCTGAACTAGGAAACCAAGTCTTACTTAATTCCTTGTTTCTAAAATAAGACCACATTGGTACAGATGTGGATTTGTGATTTGCTAGCTCAGGTAAATTTGTGTACAATAGGGCTAGAAAGGTCCCCTATCAGTTTCTCAAACAGGACTCTGTGCCCAGTTTCCAGCTTTGAACCTAGTCTGGGAATTCCCAGGGGCTGAAGACACTTCTAACAGCCCAGTGAAATGTGAGAAAAACAATCCTTCTGGCATTTGACTTACATTTGCTATACAGAGAGCCATACCTAACTTTGAACATGTCCAGGAGTCACAAACTGAGCTCAATAATGCAGATTTCTAAAAGCTTCTATCTAAAAAGCCCAACTTTTTAGCTGAAGCTCATGAAATGTTTTTCAGCCCACAGGTCACTCTTTTGGCCTTTGATATGCCTGTCAGACACTCCTTTGCTGATCGAGCAACTCCTTTCTCTGAGTAGGAGCTGAGGCCTCTATTTTTGGAGACAGGTCCTTTCTACATCCCTTCTGTGGGCAGAATTTTCACCAACAATATTATCAGTCACTGGCAAAAACAAGTGTCCTACATGACTGCTCTGCCTGCAGTGGTCTGAAAGCTGAGGTTAAGCAAGTGAGAGGCACAAGCACTCTGGGTTTAGTCAGATTTATATGCACCTCTGCTGTACCCTTGGCTCTTTGCATAGATTAAAAGACAATATTCTACACAACCAATTAAGATCTTATCATATTAATTGAACTGCCATTATAGCATTACCACAAGCCATCTAAGTAATCACTATATGATAACTCCATATAAACCTGTTCAGTGCCCTCCCAGCTGCCTGCAGAAAAGGTGGGGTTGGCAGTTTGCCCTGAAAGCTCCGGATCTGGCAAATAACTCCTAAAACAAAGGACCTTTTTCACCAAAATGAAGCCTCCTACTTATCTGTGTAGGAGGGGGAAATAAGTGGGTTTTTTTCTTTATGGAAACATTTTTGAAGGTTTAAATAATATCTAGACACTATTGAGAGGGAAAAAGGAAAAGATGAAGCTGATGCACTTTGAAGATACATCATTATCCATCATTTGAGATCAAGAGGAAGACAGATTTTATAGGGCAAAGATCCAGGTTCTTACTTAGGGTGGGAAGAAAGAGTTTTCCTTTACCCACTAGAAACAGTAGGACAGTGGCTTCAAGCAGACAATCCACCCTCATTTTGATAGAATGAGAATTTCTCTTGGAAGAAGAGACTTAGGAAAGAATATCGTGGTAGACAGAGCACTGGAGCTGTTCACCCTCTGCTTCTCACAGAGCTTTGCAGTTTAATCCCAGTGCTTTCAGGCATGGATTGCAGGCACTGTGGAGCACCACATGTTCCAAGGTGGGATACAGGAGTAGCACAGGTTAGGAAGCTTCATTTCTGCTGCTTCCAAAGAGTTGTGCACATCTCCAACATCCCATGATGATCACTCCTTGAATTTAATGGATTTAAACCAAAGTCTAAGGATAACTGTGAAAAGCCCAGCATAGAAAATGGACATTCTTTGAGAGATCATATGAGCAACCAATACCTTCATTCTGTGGGATATTCCCCAGTGGGTCATATCAGAACATCACCAGGTAAAATATTATATTTAAATTACTGATTAAAGCCTTTTAAATTTTGGCATCAGTAAATAATATTTTAAAAAACACCGTGGGGTTTCAAACATGCCCCAACTGATGGCTTGAAGGTGGCTTGAAGCTGTTTATGGTTGTCTTGCAACATACTGAGTTCCTGGGAAGATTCATGGAGCTAAGACAATCTGAGTACTTAACACTTTCCAAGACTGTGAACCTGCAAATTTTCTGTCAAAATCCATAGCAGCAAATATGTCAGCAGCTTCCTTCAGCTTCACCTCAACCACACAGAAGAAAAAACAATTTTTTTTAACATGTTGTAGCAGCCCTGTTACCAGTTCTAATATACCATGTTAATGTACAACTAAAAGTGTTCAGGGAATATCCCACCTGCCAGCACCACAGCCAAGTACCTGTGAGTGTCATGGAGTGATAATGAAATGATCACTGCATTTCCTCCATCCCTGCTTGTGTTGACATCTGGCTTTTATATTATTCATAGAATAGCCATTATCTGAATTTTCACTTGTGCAGTACAAAATCTTCAGCTCTGGTCAAAAGCTGTTTAATTTACAATCTCAAGTCCGAGCCATTGATTTTGGGTCAAGTGTTCCTGCTGAATAAGCCCCTCTGTTACCAAAGTGACACACAGGAGACTTCACAATAACAGATAGGGAACAACAAGATCTATCAGGTCACAGCAATAATGCTCTACAGGAGGAAAATCTCAAGTTTCTCTGATATAACACAGATCAGGGGACTCAGAGAACCTGTTCCTTCTCACCTTTTCCTCACAGAACAGCTTCTGCCTCCATCTCTCTTCTTGTTTCCTGTTATTTCCCATTTTCTCTTCCCCAGCCCTGGCTCTGTGCTCTGCTCCCTGCCTTGCAGCCTCTTTGAGTCGTTAACCTCGCAGCAAACCAGACACATTTTTTGTTTCCTGGCACACAGTGTTTTCTCAGTGCTCTGTCATGCAAAGGCTCCTGTGCACCAGCCCTGCACTGCCCAAGGACTCAGCACTCCCTTCCCCAGGGAAGCAGTGGGAATCAGGCACTGAGGCAGGACTTGCACTTGTTCACTGCTGAGCACAGTGTGGACACAGAAAGCATTAATAACCAACTTCATCAAACACAGTTCTCCAAGAGTGTATAAATTACAGACAACTGAGCAGTTCAGCCTGTCACATGCTATGACAGAGCAGCTCAGGAGCTTTTCACAAGCAGTGAGAAAACCAAGAATCTGAAAGAAAACCCACAGAATTCACAAGGTTGATCAGGTTTTTATTGAAAAAAAAGGTAACTATTTTTTTCTGGAATAATTCTTTCTCAACCCATACCAGGGATAGGACAAGCCTGATATGACAAGAAAAAGTTCAGCATAGAATCACAGAATTCCACAATTGTTTGGGCTGGAAGGGACCTTAATGATCACCTTGTTCCATCCCCTGCCATGGGCAGGGACACCTTCCACTATCCCAGGTTGCTCCAAGCCCTGTCCAACCTGGCCTTGGACACTTCCAGGGATCCAGGGGCAGCCACAGCTTCTCTGGGCACTCTGTGCCAGGGCCTGACCACCCTCACAGGGAAGGATTTTTCCTCATATCTCATCCAAGCCTTCTCTCATCCAGTTTGAAGCCATTTCCCCTTGCCCTGTTACTATAGACTCTTGTAAAAAGTCTCTCTAATGTGTAGCTGAACAGAAAGGGTGCTAGTACATTATGGGAACTGTAAGAAAATTTAAGGTGGGTAGTCCCTAGACAATGTAATACCTGCAAATCCTATAATATACATTAAATTAACAGCTAAATTGCAGCAAGGTTTGTATTTCATTTTGTGCAGGTTCCCCTTTTACATAATGCATGCTGTCAGCAATCACTCTCTGCTTAATATGCGTAGCAATTCCTCTTCTGTGTCACTTACTCAATATTTTTTCCCTTTCTAGCAAAGAAAAGGAATGTGAAGCCCTGATCTTGCTCTGGGTCGGGCTGGCAGGGAGGTGGGAAGCCAAGTAAATGGGTGCTCTCCTGAAGAAACCCAGGCAAGCAGAACAGCCATGGGGAGAGGGACATTGGAGATCATGATGGGCTGTGAGAGGGAGAGCATTTGCAGGGGAATGAGCCACAGCTAAAGCTGGCTGACACCATCAGCAAAGTTATGATGCATCCACTGCTCCTTACTCACCTAAAATTCTGCCTGATACGTGACCACAATTCCCTTCAGCTCCCCAAGGTCTTGCTGCAACACCAACCGAAGAGACAGGAGCTGATGCAGGAAATTTTTGTAGTTATTTGTAGCTCAAAAAACCATTGTAAATACTTCCTGACTGCCAAGATGAGCTGGGATTCAATTAGATACTTAAATACATGCCCAGGTATAAACTCTTCAGTAGAACCAATGGACCTGTTTTAAGTCAGGCATGGAGCAGGAGATCTATGCTGCACCCAGCCCGAGAGCAGAAATTCTATTTCAGCCCTGAAGGTTGTGGCCATTCCAGGGACACGCTGCATTTCCTGCTTTACTTTCACTGCTGATATTCTGGCTTATTGTTATTAAAGCTAAAGTTATGGCACCAGGGACTTCAGAGGAGGTTTTATTTCAAAAGCCAAGATGCCACCGAAAAGAACATGGATAATTCAGCCTGAATAATTTTTCCTTAAGGAGGAAGAGATTTAACATAAAAAATACCATCCAACTCTGTATCTGAACATAGCAGGTATTAGTAAACATTATTGCATCAGTGAGCTAATACTTGTGAAGATAATGCATTAAAAGTTTCAAACTCAGGACTGCAGGAAGCAAGAGAAAGCTGCAGCTCAGAAAAATCCAGCTACAGAGCTTGATAGTTTTTTTGCTAAGAACAACCACAATGGAATTTTACCCTTCCTCTTCTCAATTTTTTTACTGTCATAAATCAAAAAAGTCTTGCATTAAAAAAATTGGCCAGCAATCAGTCTGAGCAGACTAATTGCTTTTGCTATTTAAAAAGAACCCCATTTTAAATGGCTAAAGTGTTGTGGTGTAAAGTAGCTATTGTACATGTGCATTAATTAATTTCCTAAGGATTTTTATTACATCTTTGTGACACAGTCTAATTATCTGATAATGCATTTTCCCATGTATAGGAGAGTGATATTGCTCCAGCATGTACTTCAATTGTATTCCAGGAGCCTGGGAAGTGGGAAACCAAAGGACTCAAGGTCTGTCTGTTCTGCTAAGTAACACATCAGGAAGCCCAACTGCAAAATCTCTTCATTCCCAAGGGATACAAGAGATAATCTGTCAAACATCACTGTCCAACTTATGCATTTTTCATGCTCTTTCAAAGACAGAAAGTGAGGGAAAGCATGTGCACAGTACTTGATTAAACATTTCCCTTCTTCCTGAATGACAAATGCAAACACTGGTCAGCATAAAGAATGAGGGCAGTGCTGGCTGGCAGCCTCTCTCCCTCTACTCCCACCTATTCCTAACACTTGAAATGTTTTTTTGTAAGTGTGACTCCCCATGACTGCAGGGATGTTCTGTCTTGTTCCCAGCTCTAAGGGCTGGTGTGGAGCTCTTAGAGCCAGGATACAGAGCACACCAACTTCCCTTCCCAAAATCCTGAAGTCGTTTCCAAAAGCTGAGGAATGAGTCTCACAAGGAGTATGAGAAATGCAGGAAATAAAAATGTATCCAGGTCTCTGGAAAGTTGCAAATAGATTTGACCCTCAATATGCCACAGGAATTTGCAGTTTTCTTGTGTGCTGCTATTCCAGAATGAATCACAATAAGGGTTGGAAGTCACTGCAGTGAAGATCCAAGCTAGGGAGAGGTTCCAGTGGGACTCCCATTCCTTATAATGCAAGGGGAAGATTCTTTTCACCAGAGTACAGGAGAGATGGCCCCAGTTTGGAACAAACAGAAAGGTGTATAAATATATACCACCCCCTATCCAATATTCATTAGAGGAGAAGCCAAAGTCTATCAATATCAAATGAGAAATAAATAAATGTCAGATTGAAAGTAAGGAGTAGATAAAGGCTAAAAGTCTGCTCTTCCAATAAGTCACTGCAGCTGGCAGGTGAAAGAACTTGATTTCAACGACAGCAATGGGAAACCTGGAAATACATGATAAATACAGGCCTTGGGGAAAAAAGCATTTCTGTGTGTTTTTCTTAATTTTCATTCTGTTTGGGAAAAACTCCAGTGAACTCGAATCTTGGCAACAACTTTAACTTCAAATTAATTTAGACTAAATAGAGTAGATAACAGTAGAGGAAGGTTTCCCTGTGTTTGGTACAGTACTCAGTATGCATCTGGGCAGGGATCGAATAATTAGAGCCCAGTCTCCCCTCAGACTGCATTGAACTTCATGTGAAATCATTAACACCCTGTGAATACACTGAGAGCCTCAGCACTGCAAATATGATCCACTTGCTTTAGACCAGAAACCAAGCCTCAAATGAGCTCAGCCCCGCTGGCCTCAGCCTTGCAGAGATTGCTCCACTCTGTTTGAGTGGGGACAAATCAAACAAAATATCCCAGCATATGGAATATGACCTGGGGGAGGGAAAGCTGGAGAGACAGCAAACGGATTTGTAAAGTCTAATCTGTGTTTGATGCACACAAGTTGCTCCCATTAATGTGAAATCAAGTGATATCACAGCAAAAAGAGACTGCAGTCCCAAAGTGGCTGTCTGGGCCCATCCACCCCCTCCTGTGCTGCCTGTGCTGCCATGGAACAGCCTCCTGCCAGCTGCTTCTCCGGATTTAACTCCTTATCCTTGTGCCAAAACCGGCTGAGGGTGAGCTTGGCATCATTACTAGGTGAGAAATACACACAAATATTCAGATACACTTCAAGGTTAGCTCTTGAGCTTCTGGACCACAAGTTGCAGCTTAAAGAAATGTGATGAATCCAGCAGACAAGTCAATAAATCCTATCCCTGGTCCAGCATTCCAGGGCATTTCCCCCATGCTGGAATTCTATCCCTGCCTTCCCCCAGCAAGCAGCACCAGTCACAGATTGCAGGGCTCTGGATGATATCACAATCTCTTGAAGATGAGCACAACTCTCCTGCCTCCACAGTATTGGTTAAGTGACACTTGCAAAGTTCAAATCCAAACCTTCCCTACACTGAGCATCCTTGGGGAAATTCCTGCTCTCTAGGGAGACAAAGAAGCTCAGGACCTTAGCAGAGTGCGATGGGAAATACAGAAAATAAAAAAGAATGTGAACTGTGCATCATTTGTAGCTATTCCCTCTCTGTTTCCCTTTATTGCATGTGCTTGGCATGGCCATGGGCTCTCTCTGGCAGGGGAAAGGGGAATGACTGGAAATGGGAGAGCAATAAACATGGCAGCACTTTGAGGGAAACTGCAATTTCCATTCTATTGATCCTCTCTGGACATCAGTGACACACTGAGTTTATTTGGAAAACTAAATTCTAGAGCATGTTGCTGGAAGATGCTCTAGTTAAGCTTGTTAGATTGACTAAAATTTAATTACATTTATTTTTGCATTCTAAGATACAGCAAGGAAATATACATTCACAGCTAAATAAGCATATAATTGGACTGTAGTATATAGAAATAAAACTTTCTGGGATAAAAAGGTGCATTTTTTGTGGTTTATAAGATTAAAATTTCATTGTAAATTATTATCAAAACTATAGCATCACAAAATTAAATTTTAGATAAATTAGAATTCCCATAAGTGCAAAACCTCCGGGATCTCTTATGCAGCAGCTTCAAATGGTGCACAATACCTTCCAAAAAATTTTCCCCCAAAAAACAAATAGAAAAACTGGTACTTAAAAAAATCATTATGTAAAGACAGATTTTTAATACTATCTGTGTGTAACATAAAGCTCCTGACAGGAGTAAAATCCAGATATTAATTTGCTCCTTTCCAGAATGTATGTGGCTGATCACATAATTTTTGCTGACAGCAAAGGTGCCAAGAAAGTTCCATGCAGGTTGCTGGAAACGAAGCATTCACTCCTTCCCTTGCTTGTAAAACAACACTGGCAGCCACACTGGGAGTATCACTGTTGGACAGAAGTGCCTGGCCTCCCTTAAGTGGAAAAATGTCAATAGGGAGCAGGAGAAAATCATTCCCTGATCCATAAATGATTATCTGGTGGTGGGATTTTGTCATCCCGTTCACCACTGTTTGCAAAATCTGAGTTTTAAAAGAGCCCTAAAAAAAAGCCATTTCACCCTTCAAAGTAAGGAGCAGGAACCTGAATCAGCCTTTCTGGTGTCTTTGTTCCCCACCCTGGAAGTTTCAGTGCTGCTCTGCTGCATCAAGGATGACAACACTGGTTCCTCAGTCCTGGAAAACTTGGTTCCCAAAGCCCCTCGTGGAATCTCAGCAAGTGCTGATTAATGAACTTTCACTGTCAGGCTTTGTTCCTCCCCCGCTGTAAATAGATTCATTATTTGCCATTCCAGTTTTCAATCATACATTTTTAATAGTTTTTAGGAGAGCTTGTCTGTTCTAAAATCTGCTCCAAATATTGCTTTGATTCTTCAGACTCCTGAATATTAAGAATATTTTTCTATTTTTCTCTCTTCTCTGGCACGTCACACGTGCTCATCAGTTCTTCTCTTCTGCTGCCATTATAATGCTCTTCAGACAACACCTCTGTAATGGGGAGCTCAGGTGGTTCCCAGGTAAATCCTTCTTCAAGGAGCATCCTGTACTCAAATTCTCCCTGTCCTTATCCCACAGAATGTGGCAGAGTTTAGGTAAGAATGCATTAAGGATGATGTATGAACTGAGGTCCGAATCTTTCAATAAGTATTGTTCCAGATGAGATGAGTGAGTTCTTTAAATGGATTACTTTCCAGAAGAAAAGACTTTACTGCTGTGTTATCATAAATCTATATTTCCACGGCACAGACGTTGTAATTTAATTATGTTGTTTAGCTTCTGTAAGTTTAAGGTGCAACCTTGTCTCCTTTCAAATCTACATGGACAGATGTTTTTTCTACCTCAAGGAATATGCCAGTGAAATATTGTATGGGTAAAGCAGAATATGAAGCAGCAGAAGTACATTTTACTAAGAAAAGGATCAAAACAAATGTCCAGGAGGTACTTGACATGACAAGGAATAGGCACTTGCTTCAAGGAAGTAGTGTGGTTTTTGTAATAATGCTATTTGAACATTAAATCACTTGGCAAAACAAAATCTTATTGATTAGGAGCTGCTTTAAACAAAAATACACTTTTCAGCCATTTTTTTATTATCCATCCCTTCAAGCCAAGTGTGTCAGAATATTCAAACACCCTCTACAGCATGGTGTGGAAATACTCCTTCCCAGAGTCCCCACAGGAGGAATGACACATTCTAGAACAATTTCACACTGAAGAAATGAGGAGGCAGAAAAAGTTGTTTTTGTGACTTCCTCACCTGCCAATCACCGCCTAATTGATGGGATCAGGCAAATGGAACAGGTGAGTGTCTTTATCTGCTTGGCTGCCAACTAAAACTAACTAAAACACCAGTGAAACCATCCAACTTTCTGTGGAGTTAATACTAAGTTAACACTAAAAAGTATTAATTCATCCAGTTCTGTTCAAGGAAGGCTTAGAGCTGTGATATGCTCAAATACATTGACATTTTTTATTGGAATTATGTCTCTGATTGTGCTCAACAATCCTGAGAGTGGGAATTATGGACCTTTGCTCAGGAAATGTGTTCTTCTAATCATGTTGCCTGCTTTCAGTCCATTACTGACCAGCAAGATCATATTTTAAACCTAAATTATTAAAAATTGTGCTTATAGCAACATACGAATCCTTAAAATGAAAAATATATTAATTAGATGCCTAATGAAAAATCATTGAATAGATTTTCACATGGGAGTTGAAAAATTATTTCTTATCATAATGTCAGATTTCACTATTTTCTTTTTATTGCTCCTTGGTTGCTTTTCTTTGCCATGTCCTTCATAGCTCCTTTCATTCCTTTCAGGTAGACTTCCAGTGGGACAGATGGAGAGCTCTGGGCAGCAGCTCAACCAGCACAGGACCCACAGTACCCAGTTTAGCTCAGGGCAGTAGGAAATCCTTTTGTAGTTTTTTCTCCAGTCTTAGGAGAGGGAAAAAAAGCAAAGCCTTGTCTTTCACATGTTTTTACACTGCCTACTTATGTCAGCAGAATTCACTGCTGAGAAACTTAGAATCTGTAACTTTTTCTGAGCAAGTCTGGCCAACTGCCATTAGACAAAACAGCTCCACAAAACCATCCCATGTTTCCAAAGCTTGGAGGTGAAAAAATAGTGGATATTAGGAGTGCTGTCCACCCCCACTGAAATCTGTGACAATTTGCCTTTTGGTTCACACTGGTGGGTGATCAAGCTTAAGGCAGTTTTTATGTATAAGGGAAAGCAAAATGCAAAAGGCATTGGGGACATCAGGGCTGATCCTCCTTGGGCACAGAGCACACCTGCTTGTCTTTGTGCCTGAGACATTCCAGACAAAGCTCAGGAAGCTGTTCTCTCCAGTGGTCTGTGCTAAACCACAAATTTCACATTCCCTCCAAGTACAGGAAGAGACCAAAGAACTGTAGAGGAAATAAGGCCCCACTGACTGATTGATTTTGCAGGACAAGATGTAGAGCAGCTGCAGTAAATCTGCATTTTGGCCACTGCAGAGATGTGCTCCAGGTAATCCCTCCTGCAGCCACAGGCCAGGGCTGGGGCAGGAATTTGCTGTCATTGTTCCCTGAGATCTGCATGGCAGCTCACAAGCCTGAAGGCAAAGCACATCCAAACCAAAGATTTGCTCCAAGTCCTAAACTTGGAAATTTATCTTTTCATGCCCTGTTTTTACACATAACACACTGAGGTGTTTTTATCACCTCCAAAGTGCTTTTCTTTGGTCCTTTAATATTGTACATGTGTGGCTGCCAGATCATCCTACTCAAAGTGAGCTGTGGCAGCATTAGCAGAAGAGCTGAGTGTCAAGGACCAAAGAGGATGGATTTTACCTTCAGGAGGAGAAGGAAGAAGTTCATGGCACTTCTCACACCTGGCAGGGTCTCCTTGGTCTCTTCGTTGCTGTCACAGCCACTGCCGGGTTTGGTGCATTTCCAACCCAAAAGGAGCTGAACAAAGCTCATCCCAAGATAATTCCCTGTGGAGAAGGAAACCACAGGAAGATCCTTTTTGCTGCTCAGAGAATCTATTTGAAGATATTGGCATTTGATATAAATAAAATAAAAGCTGTTTGGGATTCATTGTTCTGTCTGCTGAGTAATGAACACCAACATGATAATTACATCAAAATTGATTGGTTTAAAAATGTCTACTCTAATTAATTTATTATAATACTTAAAGGATGGTTTCAGACAAGCTCTAGTGCACCAAGGATTAAATGTCATTCACTTGCAGTGCCCAGGAGGCTGGATATACCCATTTGTAGAGAATGGAAATTAAAATCAGAATCAGAAATTAAAAATCATAGAAATCATCATGGAAAGGCTTGGGTTGGAAGAGATCTCAAAGATCATGTAGTTCCAGCCCAACAAATGGGTATAATTATTTTATTTCCCAATCCTAATTTTCTTTGCTCTTAGTATTATATGAACATATTTTATATTTAACTTTTGCCTTTGTTATCTTTTTTTAAACAAGGAAAGGAAAAGATGAGAGATCTCAAATCTCAGCTCATAACCTTTTTTTCCAGCCTGATGGGAAAACCTGGCTAGGGGTTTCCCTGTTTATCCAGGCTATGGAAGCACAGCTCTTCTGTGAGGTGGTAGTTTGGACACATGCAGTAGCTACAGAAAGATTTTCAAACCCAGCAAGTAATTGAAGCATGTTGATTTCTTAATTTTCAGATCCTTTGCCAACTAATTTAGGCCACGAGAATAAGTTATAATTTCTGCATTAGAATTTACGTGCTCCAGCTGTGACCTGACCACACTGTGCTGGGCTTGTCAGAGCAAACACTTAATTCTGGCTCTGAGTCACAGCCCACCCAGCCCAACTGCTGACATGGGAAGGGTTCATTTGCAGAATATAAATATGCCCTTCTACTCAGATATATTGACTGGAAAAATATTAGGCAAGTGGAGATATAAGGGAAAAATTGTATAAATCAGAATCCTCAGAATATAAAATAATTTGTCTTGACTCTTAAATTGGTAACCCCGACTCAGTTTGGAAAGTAACTGCACAACCCACTGTGAGGGCAAGAGTTTTCTTTTTAGAGAAAGTCAGTTTACATTTCATCAACTGAACACAAGCTTTATTTCTTTTTTGTTTAGAAGCAGGAAAGCGTAATGCCACAAAGACCAAAAGCCCTCTGTTGGTTTATAAAAAACTGCTGTGCTCTGAGCAAGAGCTTGGCCTGCCTCAGAGTCCATTAATAGCTATCTGTACCAGAAAGACAGTCGTGTATTTCTGTTTGTTTCTGTTCTCCAATTCCTCCCCTCCAAAGGCTAAATTGTGCTGCTGCTAGTAAAGATTAAATAGCAAGCAATTCAACTTCTGGCACTGCACTTTCAAATACGAAAGAGGTTATGTCATGCAAGAAGAAAAGGGTTTTCTTTGGAATTGGGCATTCTTCTTCTTTCATGACATAATGAAAGGGAAGGGGCGCCTTTTAAAGCTCCGTGACATTATCAAACTTTGCCACAGCCACACTGTGTGAAAACGCTGCACATCACTGATGCTAAGGATAGACAGGAAATGATAATGAAAAAATCAGTATTAATTGCTCACAGAGCCAGGATCTGTTCCACCCCTGTGTACAAATAACTGCACAGCTCTGCCTCATTGCTTGTGGTACTGGAGCGGGGGAAAAGTCACTTTCATACCCTGCTTGTTTACTCTGTAGAGTTACTCGGTGAATAGTAAGAAGAATCTGAGGCACAGCAAGTCAGCAAATAAATCACAACTGACAGGTTTTTTATTTTAGTCACACTGTGGTAAATTCAAATAATTCTAATGAAGTCAACTGTGTGCTCCAGACTGACCCATCATTACACAGAGTGGGACAGTTGTAGTGCTAATTTAACAAAGAGAAAAGATACACTGATATATTTTTGCAGATCTGGTTATATATAACTTATGTCATTCATTAATAGTTTCCATTCAAGGCATTTAATTAGCATTGTGATAAAACTAACCAAACTGCATACAGTGCAGCAAACAATCTGAATTGAGGCTGAGCAGTTAAACCCCTCTGACAGCTCTGACTGCCCGCAATCCTAATGGCCAGTCTGGCAATTAATGTTCGCTCATTCATCACTACTAATTAACTTCATTGATTTTTAACACTGGGATTTCCACATTAAAGCATGCTGCAAGAAGCATCACATTTGTTATGATATAATATTCAGAGGAAATGAAATAAAAGAAGTGCTGTGTCAGGAGACAAAACCACCATTTAGACCAGGATGTTAAGTTACATCAAAAATTATGCATTGATCTTCGCTGGCTTTTATTTTAACCATCTGCTCTCTTGAAAAGGAAATGGCAACTATTTGTTACATGGACATGAGACAAAAAAAGACAAAGTTTAATGAATAGATGGCAAAGTTGCTTTGCAGGTACACTGCTCTTGCATAAACTCTGTAAGTTCAATACTGCCTGAATTCCCCGTAGTTCCTGTATTGGAGGGACCATGGAGAAGGTAAATAACGTTTTTAAGAAAGGATTTAAAAGATGTTAAGGTTCTGTATTGGTCAAATCTGTAGGAATGGAGGGAAAAAGAGGGGAGATAAGGATTTTATACAGTTTCTCTAACAGGTGTCTGAACTTCCCATCAAATTAGAAGATAATATAAGAATTAGAATAGTAATCAGACATGGAGACTGAGTCTCTGAAGATGCAGAGCCAGTCAAGAAAGAGCAAACTATCAAAAGGAATTAAAGTTACACTGCATTGTTGGATTGGCTTGTGCAGGTGGATCAATAGAGCATTGACAACATATTTCTA
This sequence comes from Entomyzon cyanotis, assembly GCA_024500445.1. Lineage (NCBI taxonomy): Eukaryota > Metazoa > Chordata > Aves > Passeriformes > Meliphagidae > Entomyzon > Entomyzon cyanotis. The sequence goes on from JAKEPQ010001010.1 coordinate 18,524,158, forward strand.
TGCCAGGAACGTCCACTAAAAGCACATGGTTTCATTGAGCTGGATGTTCTCAATAAAATATAAACTATCACAGAGCAAAGAACTGAAGGGAAAAAAATCCTGCTTATTTCTTTAAAGAGTGTTTCTAATAAACTAATGATCTTGACTGATACTAGTGGATTAGAGTGGTCCTGCTTGTCACTTGACACTGATTTACTGTAAAAACTTGAGCAAATCCAGTTCTCCACAAGTCTCAGGCTTTCCTCCACTAATAAATTTAAAAAACTGCTCTTGAAGGTTTTTCTCTTTATGAGAAGGGAGCACCGTATTTCAGGGTGCAAATGAGGACATTTTACAGCATAATAAATCATCAATAAACGCAAAAAGAAAGTGTGTGAGGGAAAGTTTTGTGTCTGGCAAACTTGTAGATCCTTTTCCACAGGCCAGTTAGAGACAGTTTGAAGGTGACACCATAGAGCACATAAAAGAAGAAGATACTTTCTCCTGAATTTCAGCTTAAAATATAAGCTGAAAAAGTAGCAAATTCATGGTGCACAGGAGTCACTGAAGCTCTTCCAAATCTCCCATGAAGGCTGTGCTTAGCTTTCTAAACAGGGAACATAGAAAGAGGATGTACTGCATACAGAGCAACTCAGTGATGGTGCAGCAGCCATGCAAGAATTTATGTAAGAATTACATAAAAGCAAACGTATAAAGATTTGCAAGATCAAAAGTTGTTCATCTGTGAAGTAAATGCCCAGTATTGTCTCTCCACTTCCTGCCTCATGCCTTGGGATGACACAATCAACAAGGCTTCCTTTGTGGTTTAAGTTCTGCTTGATTGTACATTAATGCACCAGATAGGACTGAATCATCTGTTCTTGTCTGCAAGTGGTGCTGAGGATTTATAGCTCTACAGTGGGAAGCTACAAGTGATGTGTATGGGCACAGCTGAAATGAAGAAAGACAAGGTCATCCACAAACAGCAGGCCTGAAAAAGGGAGGCAGTAATATTTTGAAGAGAATTAATCATGGGGAATATATTAATAAATATATCACAGAGCTTCCATTGTATTCTGATCATTCAAACCACGGTAAGGCACGCAATAGAAAGGCTTTGGTCTGGGATCACTTGGTGCAGAAATTCAGGATTAATTTCTTTAGTCTCCAAGAACTGTCTCAGTCCCAAGCTGCCCCGTTCCCTGCAAAGGCTCCAGAATTCCCTGCTGGAGAGGCCTGGGGAGTTGCTGCCTCCAGGCTGGGCATATGGAGCTCTCCACAGTTCCTCTGTGGCCAAGGCACAAAGCAGGGAATGTGTCAAAGTAAGAGGAATGTGAAGCCATAAATTAATGTCCTTTCAACAGAAAGATGGAGAGATTTTGCAGGAAAATGCTTTTTATCATATTGTGCTCAGGCAAGCCAAGGGTAGATCAGACCCTGAGCACATGTTTTTGGATAGGGTGTGTGAAACTAAGGATAAACAAACCAAGCAGCTTGGTGATGCAGTTGCCATCATTCAGTTAAGATTAAGACATCGTGATTTTAAAGTTACAACTTTGCAAATCTTTTTTGTGACCTTGGGATTTCTTTCTGCTTTTGGATGGCTCAGTTTGCAAAGATCTCTCTCAAAGCAGGTCCTGTGTGGATCAGAGTTCAGGAGTTCCCTAATTTACAATATTTTCCCTTTCAAATTAATGGGACTTACGGGTTATTAAAAATAAATACAAATTTAAGTGCTTTCCTGTAGACCTACAAATTGGAAAGTATTGCCAAAAATCCACCCCAGGAGAGCCCCTTTGTCAGTATTCACATTCCTGTTTTATTCACTCAGACTGGATCCTCCTCAGAACCTGTATGGACTAATCTGTGAGTGACTGAGTATTCCCCATTCTGGAATGGGGAATAATATATAAGTTATAAATTATATAAAATATTCCCCATTTTGAAATGGGCAATAAGACTGAGAACATCTGCTGAAGAAGATAAAACAAAAAAGACAGCAGCTCACTTTCCTCTGGTTTTTCTCAGTTACACTCCTTCCCCCTGAGCTGCTGCCTCAGTGCAAGTTTTGCCCCAATGTAAATGAAGATCCACTAAATTTCTTCTATCCTTGTTGCAAGATAAAAAAACGTCATGGGAGGTTTTTTCATGAGACAACCTGAAGTGTCATCCCAATCTCAGCGGTTCATATTGCATCCAGCCTGCTCCAACAAAGCCACATGGCTCTGGCTATTCCTTTGTTCTCATCAAAGGCATTTTGAGGTGGCTTCCACAGTCAAAAATGGGACAATGGTGCCTCTGACAGACTGCAAAGCAGCAGAGGGTGGGATGAGCCACGCCTGCGAGCTAGAGAGAGACACAAAACAGGAGCTTTTGCCAATCCTACACAATGTGGTGCATTTGCCCCAGGAAAAAAAGATGCTTCCAAACAACACAGTGCAATCTCTGCTGTGCAATGAACTGAATCGAGATCTGATATTGAATGACATTCCGTCAAGAGCAGGAGAAGCAAAGAACTGACTGAAGCAGGCAGTGCCACTCAGCTTTCTTTGGAAGCACCAAACATCTTGTGGTGATTCTCAGGGGAGGAGCAGGAGGAGGAGGAGGAGGAGGAGGAGGGGGGGGAGGAGGAGGCAGATTCCTCTAGCTCTGAATAATGCAAGCCCATCAGCTGAATATGAAGTGTTTCAGAGTTCCCCTAACCTGTGTCTGTGCAGCCCTGACTGTCAGATTCTTCTTGGAAGTGTTTGAGGGATCTGCAAAACCTCCTGGGGGTGGGAGGCAAAGGACACTGAGAGAGAACTTTAGACTTTGACAGTGCTGTTAGCAGCTTCAGACAAGGAGATTTTGGTAACCAAAGAAACATCTTCCGGATCTCAGGACAGCTTTGTCATATAAATTTGAGAAATACTCTCACTGTGATCTGAAATTACTTAAAGGTGTCATGGGCAAATTTACCTTTGTAGCAATTCTCTGCTGCTTGAGAAAAGCACACTGCAAAGGTCATCAATTCCTCACACAGAAGTTTAGAAGCCTTCAAAACCCAGAAAATTCCTACTTTTTCTGGTAAGGTCTCATGTGGTAATTATAACTTTTAGGTACTGGTGTAGTTTAGTTCTTTATTCTGTTACGTGCTTAGAAAAAAGACATGATTTTACATTACAGTTGTTATCCTACAACTGAATACTGACCCCAAAATCTACAGAAAGCTGCTGATATTCCAGTTGCTGTCATTTGCATGTTGCCATCTATACCTAAATATGTACCCACTATAAAGAGTTTTGGCAGAATATGGAAATAATGGCTTCTCTTTAACCAAATAAAGGATAGATCATGGAACCTAAACTCCAGAAAATAAAATCTATTGAATAATCATTTTTTATATATTTACATACACAGAACTTTTTTACATACATATAAATATATGTGTGCATCTATCTCCTATTTTCTCCCTAAACTCCCCTGCTCACAGACCTCCTAATTACATGAAGAACTGTACAAGAGTGTAATTTTCCTGAAGATTTCTCTCCCATAATGGAGGACTTCAATTTGAAATAGTGATGATCTTAATGATGACCAGAAAAGCATCACTCAAAGTATTCCAAGGTTTCAGCGGATGGTTCGAAGATAATTCACTGTAAATTATCCCACTGTAAAGTATGTCCTCATTCTCAAAAGAAACTGTAAATGATGTAAATCTGAAGTGCTCATGTTGTCAGTCAGTCCTATATTTAAATCCAAATAACCAGTTGTTTCTCCAAAATATGAGAGCCAATGAAACCATCAGGTACACTCAGATATGGTTTGACTGATGTATTTTAAATGACTGAAAAATATGCTTTTCCATGTTCTGACACCAGACAGATCCATGTACAACTGCTCCAGGAATGTGTTTTTTAATATTGAAACAGAGGTTTTGAGAGCACCAAGCAGTGTCTTTTCCTCTTGATGTGCTGCTGTATTAAAAGGAATTATGTATGTGAACTTGGCCACAGCAAGAAGAGACCTCATGTCTTATACTGGGCTGGATTTGATTATCGAGATAAAGTTTGTAATAAAATGAAAGCAGTATCAGGGGGAAAAAAATTGTAACTCCAAAGAAGAGGAAGATCTTCAGTAATAACATATTTCCACCTGAAATCTTACACCTCAAGCAATTGCAATGATCCTTTTAAGGTCCCTTTCTTATTTTTGTCCTAAGTGTTCATTTTGTCTGCATCACTAAAAAAGTCAGTGAGGCAATAAAACCATCAAAGTAGACCAGGACTAAATCTAACTTTTAAAGAGCATTGTAAAGCTTGGGAAACTGAGAGTGTGTGGGACACAAGGAAGGAGGAGTACCTGGAGACACAAACACTATAGGAATATGTACAATTTCTTTTGATAAACTTACAGTAGTAGGCTGGGAATTTACATTAAAAAGAGACTGAAATACAAGCTAAAAACTAGAATCCTTCAAGTGCTTTGTAAATTCTGTAAGGAAGTGAATTAAGAGGAGTACTGGAGAAGTTTCAGATTAAAATGAGTGTATTTTCTGAGACAAAACCATAGGACGTTCTTTTACTAGAGGCACAAAACACGGTCCTTTGTATGAGGTACAACATTTCCTCCAGGTACAGGATGTTCAGGGAAGGATATTTCTGGCTATTTCGAAGTTAGAAGTTATTCAGTTGAAGAACAAAGATTTTGCATTTAATTTGGAGCTGACTGGAAAATGTTATTGAGTTATCTCCTAACCAGATTGAAAATACAGCAGCAAAATCAAATCATGGGATGAGTTTCATGCTCTCTTACAGAAATGCTTTAAATTTGCTAAAGTTAATGGTGTCTCTGCTGAATTACATCAGCTTTTTAGCTCTAAAAGAACATACTAGTATAAACTAAAACATTATCAACTTCTTATCAGCAATCTCCTTGTCTCCTCCTGACTGCAGGGCCAGAAAGGAAGGCTCTTGTTTTAGACACAGTCAAGTGAACCAAGCAGACCCCAACACTCTCAAGAAGTCAAAGCTCAAAGTAATAAAAGGCCTGAAATCCTACTAGATTCCTTGATACTTCTGGATGTAGGAAACAAAGTGTCACTAGAAATTACTGATTTTATCTCAAAATGTTTTGAAACCTGTGATTATTCTTCTTAATCATGGATCACACTCACCTAGATCATATCCATCCTGTTTCCTGGCCTATTGCTCTGTTGGTTCTGAGCTAAGAGATCCCTGTAAAGCACCTTGGATCTGCCCATTTACCCATGGAATCCCAAATGCCACTTTTCATGTTACAAACCCTCAACAGTCCCAGTTCAGGTCTCAAACTCTCTCTTCTGATTCAGGCAGTGCCAAAAACTACAGAGACTCAAGGGCTGGGAATCAGAAAATCTCCGCATTTAGAATTCTGCTCTCTGGAGTTCCAGCCAGATGATGAGCAAAGTCTTTACAGCTCTGCTTTCCATTATTGGCAAGCACAGGTTTTCCCTGGTATTTATCCTTGTGCTAACAGAATTCACAGGATTCCATGATGAAGCAAGTAGGCTACTGCAGGGATTTGACACATATGGATGTGTGTACCCCAATCCTGGCACTACTCTAGTCTTGCCAGAAATAGAAAGCCCCTAGCAATGCAATTCTTTAAAAAGTAAACTTGGAAGGAATAAAAAGTGATAATTAATTGCCCAATATAAATGGCTCTGGACTAAATACAAGCCAGTTTGATTACCTAACAAATAAAACCACCTTCTGAGGTGATAACCCAGTTCATAAAGTTGGGTAGGAAAATATTGATAACCAAGTCCTTGCTATGGTGCACCCTTCTTCCCTGAGAGCTGGATTTCACTCAGGTCACAGCTTGAGTTATAAAGGCAGAGAGACAAAAATACCCACCTTGGCCTCCCTTTGCTGCCAGCAAACCTTGGAAGCCTTGTGGTTTTAAAGGAGGAGGCAGAGAGATGCTCTTTCCCTTCCCTTGTACCTCACAACGGAATGGGATTTAGGAGAGAGCTGGCAAAAAGGGAAAGCCCAGTTCCTACCACTAAGGGACTGATTTGATTGTTGCTGCAGGTATTGGAATAGGAGGTGAACAACGAGGCAGTGGGGACTGCAATCTGTGCAAGTGAGATGGAAAAGTTCTGCTGTCTGCCTCCACAGGCTTGTTCTTACAAAGATATTTAAACATCAAGTGTCAACTCATGGACAATGTGGCCTTCCTCACCAGCTTCCCTGAGCTCTCATCTCCCAGATCCTGGAACACTGTATCCTGACCATGGAATACCACTCACATCTGTCCAGGAAATGTCCCCAACCCAGTGCCTCCCCATGGCACTGCTGTAGGGTGTCCCATAGGTACATCCACCCCTTCCTGTGTGTTCCCAGCTTAAAAAGTGCTGCAAGAGAACATCTGGCAAGTCCTGCCCTCTTTTCCTAGTAATTTCACCCACATGATCCTGGTAAAACTGCTGAGTCTCAAACTTCCAGAGAATGGAATTTGGCTCAATCATTTTCTTTTCTGTTGAACATGTTTTGTTTGATCATAACAAATCAGCCCAGTGTGATGTAAACGAGCTGATCTTAATCAGCAGTGTACTAAATATCCATGTGACATCTGCATACATTGTTGGTTCCTGCCTGCTCTGCATGCACAATTTAATTAGATGAGTAATAAACGTGTCAAATTTATCAATGGTGTAAAACATTTGACTGCAGTGAATTTATATCCTTGATTTGAATTGTTCACAGATGCCTTATTATGGCTAACATGGCTTACCTATTTATCCTAAAAAATTATTTTCTTGCATTTACATTGATTTGTCCAATTTTCCAGGAGGGAAATACAATTAACCACAAATAAGAAAAAAAAACCCCAAAGTTGACTGATGAGAAGTTGTTTTAAGATACTCAGTTCAATTAGGCTAAAAGCATTCTCTCCTTATTACACCAGCACTTTCCAAATAAAACCTGAATTGCAACAGGAGGAAAGTGAAAACCAAAAGTTGAGAATGGAGTTTCCATACTTTCTTCTATGAAATCTGATTGAGCATTATACATGACCAACATGAATTATTTGTTAAATTCTTAATAAATAAATGTGTTTTCTAAAAAGCTCTTTTATTTAACAGAGCTTTTAAATGTGAGTCTAAGATACTGAAGTGGTTGTGTGCGAATGTGCTTGAAAACCTGCGCTAAGGTTCCTAAAATGTTAATTCCAGCCACACCAACTGAACAACTCCTTTGAATTGAGTTGGGTTGGAATTGGGCCCAATAAACTCCTCTACTTTCAAAAATCATAATAGATAATAGAATTGACTTGCACCAAAGTTTATTACACAGCCACTGGACATAAATGCACTCAATATAATCAAGTTGCTACTTCTCATATTTTAATTATAGGAAAAGCATTGTGAAAGTCAGACTTCCATTAAAAATAGGCAGTTTAACAAGACCTAATAATAAAATTTTTATCAATAGGAATATTCAGAATTAACTTTCTGTGTACAAATTAGATTCCAAATAGCAGGTTCATTTCTCTGGTGATCTAATTTAGGTTTTGGTATCAAACAATGTCTCAAACACATAAAGAAACCTCCTATGGTAAATTTTCATCCCTAATGTTTTCCAGCTGGTCTCTAATAACTATTCGTAATTGTACTTGTTAAAAAGTGGATTTATGAATCTCAATTAGACTGGTTTTACTTATGCTACAGCAATTTTCAGTGCCAACAAAGACTATTTCAAGATAGAAGAAAGTTCTATGAGGATGAAAGAATAATTATGAAATAAAAAAGAAAATGCCTTTTGTACAATTTAATTCTCAGTAATTCTATTTCAATAATCCAAAATAGAAAATACAGCATGTAATAACCATTCTGGGAACTTTGTTCATTCCACGAGTTACAAGGTACTTTTATTACCAGGATATTCACTTTGCTTGTGTGCCCTACTGTGAGCATAAAGATTTACATCATTCTCAGCAAATCTATTTTAATTTTCTTTGCAAATTTAATATCCTGATTCAGCAAAGTATTGAGATGGAAGCTTAGCCTGAGCACACACTGAAGACCCCAGTCAGTGCAAATGTTCCTGAAATCCATGCAGGGCAGCTTCAGCAAACTCATCTTTCATGTGACTCAATCTTCAGCAGGCACCCAGGTATCCTTTATTTAATCATTTTGCTGACCAATGTCCTCATTTGTGGAAGAAAAGCTACAGGATATTCTTGCCAAGCCATGTGCCTCTCCCATGACTGACACTCTAATCCCAGTTCTCACATGCTCTCAGTACAAGCATACACCATGCACTATTTTCTGTCATCTCACTGTGAAATGGATTCATAAAATAAAACAACTTCCCACCCCTGCAGTTGTGGGACTTCCTAGAATCATGTCACAGAATCCCAGAATAGCTTGGGTTGGAAGGAACCTAAGAGCTCATCCCATCCCACCCCTGCCATGGACAGGGACACCTCCCACTGTCCCAGGCTGCTCCAAGCCCTGCCCAACCTGGTCTTGGACACTGCCAGGGATCCAGGGGCAGCCACAGCTTCTCTGAGTAACCTGTTAGTAAATGTGACTCTGTGCCTGCAATGCCATGGAAAAACAAAACTTCCACAGTTTGATAGGAGAAAAAAATATAAGTGACATAAACTGTGACAGACAAAAATATATCCCATCTATGGGCTGAAACTACTGCTACAAACACTTTTTTTTTATGACAGTCCCCCACAGCTTTACCAGATAGCCAGGTAGTGGCTATTCCTTGGGAGTCACCATATGTTCTAAAATTAGTGACTCACATCTCTGATTAACATTCAGATCTCTGAAACAGAGACCCAGGAAACCAGAGCTGCAGACCAAGACCTTCCTGCATCAGAGGGAAAAGCAGGTTCTTCCATGGCAAATTCTGAAAGTCAAATCATTATCTCCAGTGGAATAGCCATGACCATTCATTCTCCTGGAACGTCACTTCCAGCCAAGACAAGAGACTGGGCTGGTTGATTTCTGCACATTTCCATTCCTTGTGAGGCTGCATATAGACACAAGAATGTTATTTTTACAACTTTACAACATTGTCTGTTGTTACAGCCAAACACTTTGGCTTGAAAATTTGACTTTAGATAGGTGTTAAGTAATGCACAATAAATCCTCATCCAAAAGAAAGAGAAATGCAGGAGCATGTTCTGGGCACAGAACAGTTAACACAACCCTGCTGTCCACTCCACGTTTTCCTTAAAAGCTGCTGTGAAAAAATCTGACTTCTCCCCGGAAGTATCATGATTGAAAGCAGCAACTTGAAAACAGCAATATTTTTATGGACTCCTGTGAAGAGGATTCTCCAGTGCTCAGTAGGGTGAATCCAACCTTCTCAAAAACACTGATCCCATTATTCAGTTTTGGTAATTAAAATGTTTTCTAAATGATTGTTCCCCAGCAGGAGGAAATTGATTAATTTTAATGCATTATTGTATTTTAGCATGGAACAACGTTTTCTTTTTTTTTTTCATCTCCTCTTGTTCCCACCATTTGCAGATGAATTATTTAGATGTGAAGATTTGTCTGCTGTGTTTGACGTGAAGCTTTAGGGAGTAAGTGGAGAAACCCAAGGAGTGCCTCATCATTTGCAAGTTCAATTTCTTTCTGTTTGGATATTGATTAGCACAGCACATATCACGAGGAAATGGCTTGACTAAGGGAACATAAATGTGACTTTAACAGAATTTACATATTTAGAAATGCATTTAGCAATTCCATTATATGCTGCTTTTTAAAACAAGTTGTTTCATTTTGCAGGGATAGTTTGGGGTTTGTTTTGTTTTTTAAATCAGGCAGCAGAATTTTATTTAATTCAAATATATTTTAAGGACACTATGAGTAGCATTTATAAACATAGTGCCTCTTTATTTAGACCCAAATTCTGAGTCCTTTGAAATACACTCATTAACTTCAGATTGTTTTGGGTGAGACTGTTAATTACTCAAAAGTGTTAGAAAAGCTGAAGCAACAGACACCTGGAGAGCTGACATCAAACACTGGTTCAAAACTAGATCCTGTCCCAACTGAAGAAAAGAGATGTGTGTATCTCACAATTCTATCACAGCAAGCAATATTCTAAAGAATTCAAATGATTTTGTGTTTGTGTTCATCTTCTGTAGTGTTTTGAGAAGAATCAATGCTGCCACAGATGACCTGACATTAAATAATTTCTTGAAACAGTGTTTCTCCTGCTCACAATTTTTTTCATTTTTTACAAAAGCTTCTGCTTGATTAGTAATTAGAAAGGAAATCCAATATGATTTTATCAGAGAAGAAAAGTTTGCTTACATGTCCAGTGCTATTTTCAAGCAGACTTCAGATAGCTGCGAAAACAATCAGATCTTCTGGAATGAGCCTATGATCATCCAATTGCACAAAATACAGCAACAAACTGGAACAGAACTGCTTGGCTTTGAACTTAGCAGCAACTGGCAGCAGTCACCTCCCTGAAATTAAGAGAAATGAGCAGAGCAGACTGATCTATACCTAATGCAGGACTAATTTGCCTAGGGATGCCTACAGTGCTCCCAAGAACTTTGCACAGGATCTTGGAGCACTCAACAAATACGTTAAGATTTAAAAAAATATCAGGAGCATTAGTATGCCCAGAAAATAGAAGGCACTGGTATTAGAGACAGCCTTTGTCAAAGCCAAGAACAGGCTTCTCCTTTCCTGATCCCATAACACATCACTTTTTCTGGCAGTAGATTTATCAAATAAACAACATTCGCCATAACATTTATTGCTTGATATCAAATTTACTAAAGTGCTCAAGGGTCTCAAGCAGGATGAAGTCCTCTATATATTATGTAAAGGCATCCAAAGACACTGTGTGTCCTTAAATACTTACTGTCCTACATATCTCTGATGAAAGTCTCATCTTCAAAGAACATAAGGCTTCAGTGCAGTTGAATACCTCAGCTGCCAGCACTTTCCATCATCGTGGACTTGGTTTGAAACTCAGGTTTGAGAGAGGCTTTAAACAATCAAAAATTATGTCCTTCACACAGCAAATTTATAAGGTATGTTAAACACACCAGTGAGCAATATGGGATGTATTTTTAGCTTACAATGTATAGATTGAAGTCTTGTGTACACTTGGAAATACGACAGTATGAAAGGGAATGGCATGAAGACCAGCTTATCCTATTTCCAAACACCTCAGTTTGTCATGCCTTAGAATAATTTGCTTTAGCTAGACAAGAAGAATTCTTTGTTCCTTATTAATTCCTGCATAATGGATGACAAGCTACTATGCTAATGTAAGAAAATCCTTATTTGTATCCAAGTATTTGTTTTCTTGTATGACAGGTAACATGCACGCCACACAAGACTTCTTTGAATTCCTACACAGATATCTAAGATTTTAGGTGGGAAGAGAGTCTGCCTGGCAGCTGGGGGTTCAATGTGAAACACAGACACTCCAGCACTGCTCTCTCCTGGCTGGGTCAGATGGCCTGAACAGGAGCCACATCTGCTCAAACATCTTTCTCCCTGTGGCTGAAGTGTTTACCTGAAGTGACATAACTTTTTAAGGCTTCATTCCTCACACTGCTCACCAAGATGATTCAGGACAGCAGATGTGCTCACCCTCACACACACGAGTCAAGCTCATCCCTCCCTCCTAACAGGGCTATTTTTATGCACACTGACTTGCACCATTTCTTCTCCAGAGCTCTAATGCAGGACTTAAGACTTCACAGCACTTTTGATTTTTGCCATGCAGTGGAATAAACAAGTGGTTTGCAAGCACCATGCAACATGGGGAAAAGATGCTTTTAAATTTAAGAAAGTAACTTTTCTGTAAAAAGAGTTAATGCTCTCAGGAACATGGGGGGATTCTTAGGGTGTCCTGTGCAAGGCCAGGAGTCAGACTTTGAATATCATTGTAGGTCCTTTCCAGTTCAGGATATTCTATGATTCCATGGTTCCCAAATGAGTTCATTGAAGTAAATCCAGTATTTGCAACTGCACAATGCTGTCTGTTGGCAGTGGCAAAGCCAAGCCATGGCCAAACTGAGACCATGTTCCATCAGCAAGTGGAAAGCAGCACAGACACAGCAGTCCTTCCCTCTCTGGGTGCTGCTTTGAGTACAGCTCAGCAGCACAGAACAATCAGATCCCAACAATTCCATATCCCTTTGGCTAAATACACCAGGCTGGATTACCAACATTTACATCTCAGCAGCACTTCTCCAAACTCAGGATATTCCCCTTCCCCTTCAGCAGTCTGCTCAGTGCTGGGCTGTGTGTGAACACCAGAGCCCATTTCATTTAGAGTACCTGTGCAAATATGTTTCTCTTACAAAAGTCAACAGAACTACGAGTTTATATTCAGCTTCCAGTGCACATTATTTTAAGCAGATCTCCTGCCTTTCAATGCCTGCATGCAAAAGAAAACCCAAACCTTAGCTCTGTACTACAAGGGGAGCACAGACTGCAAAATTGTCCTCTGCTTAATGCTCTACCAAGATGTCCCTCAAGTGGGAAACGTAATACTTAAGAAAGCCTAAAAGAAGGCTGGGGAGGATAAGGTAAAAGAAAGACCTGCAGGACAAAAGAGTGCAGGGGAAAAAAATCTGCTACAAAAAAAAATTAGGAGGATGTCTGGATTATCTAGAAACCATCGGTGTTAGATGCTGGACACTAATGAGTGCAGCAGCATCCTGCTAATTATTTATTTCTCCTTCTGTCAAGCAAAAGGCTTTTGCACACCATACACAGATCTGACTCCTCACTTTACCATTCTCAACTCAGTCATTTCTGAGTGAGCCTTTAATCTGTTGCTGAATTTTATTTAGTTGTCTCTTTGTCCCTTCTTGTTTATTTTCCTAATTATGTTTCTTTTTCTCGCTTTTTTCTATATATAAGTGACTTTCTGTGTCCTTCCTACCCACACACCTCTGCCTGCCAAGCTATTTCCCTTTGTCTTTCTGTTTAACATCGCTTGCCCCTTATTTAGAGTTTCCACATTTTTTGCATCTTACAGAGCAAGAGGAACAAGCTCAGTTTCCAGGCTGGGCTCAGATCCTCCACAAACAATCCCACGGAACATATTTTGAGAAATAAATTTCACTTACATCTTCATGAGCCAAAGTGGTACAATATAAATCAAAATAGAGTAAGAAAAATAAAACTTTTCCAGATTCCTGTGAATTGGAATGGATGTAGCATCTGCCTCAACTGTTAAGAACACCTACTGCATTCACTCATTTACTACCTTCTGACCACAAGCAGCAGATGGTATTTTGTCATTGCACAGACCTCAGCTTCCATAACTCACAATTTCTGCCCCACAGAATTTATAATCCAGTGCTGGGTAACAAGTGGATGGATCCTCTCCTGCAACAGGCAGTGCAAATGAGTCTCCTTCCATTTGCAGCTCACAACTCTTGCTGTATATTTGACCACCAGTATTGAATATAAAGGAATATTTTGTAAATATAATTGAGCACTGTTGTCATTTTGGTGACTTCTTCCTAGCAGCACTCACTGTAGAGACTCCATCTAATCAATCCTCAATTACTATTAACACATCCTACAGGCTACTGATGTCTGTCCTGTCCAACACACAATACATAATTCAAGACACTATAATATCACTAAAGAATCCAACCCAAAAGAACTTCCTGAGGTAATTTACACTCACCACTACCACAGAAAATTTATTTGCTGGAGTACTTAATTTTCAAGTATTTTGCAGTGTTCTGGCAAAGTTATTACCAGTAGTTCCGGTGACTGACTGCAGTTACTGTACTTCGCTCCTCAAAACAAGTTCTGCATAACTCAGTGCAATGACATTTCCAGCCGAAAGATTACCTGGATTAGTTAGGGTTACATCCAAAAATCATCATTCAGGGAGAGCTTACAGAAAAACAGCACAAACATTGCTCTTACATGCTAAATGCTCAGCTCTGTCATTCTGCAACACTACAGCTATCAAAACTCATCATAGCTAAACTAAAGCTCAGAGTTACAAATGACAATTTTCAAATTTGTTCATTCATTCATTTACCATAAGGTTTTTAGTCTTTCTTTACAAGTAAAATGAAAACTAGGCATTGTTATGAAAGGATGGGATTCATCTCACCAAATTTAAATACAAAAGTTGGAGGCATGGCCTGGCCTGGTCAGGACTAGCAGACTGCCAAGACTACCTTGAGCTCTGTGGAGGAAGGGCGCAGGCATCATATCCAGAAGGCAACTCATCCTAAAGGTGATATTCCCTGCCAAAATAAGCCTCCAAAACCCCAATCCCTTTGCAAATAAACATAGGCATAAAACTCTTCCCTCCTTGGAGTTTTGGGGCATGCCTGGTCACATGATGTTTGGAGAAGACAATGCATACTAACACCAAGAAATAAATTTTCTGATACTTGAATTGTATCTATAAAATAACTGACTGGTCCTGTTTGGTTGATAAAAAGCCTGTTTGAAATATGCAGGGAAAAGGAAATTAGAAGAGGAGAAGGGGTGAAGAACATTGTTACATCAGACATTTTTCCTCAGTTTGAGGAATGGTAGGTGTTATGACTTTAATGGTTTTGATTTGCCATATCCATTTTAACGCACAAGAACTTAATACAAGTTCAAATTAATCAGACAGCACTTCTTTAAAATTATATTTACAGCTTGCACATTTAAATGAAAGAAAACAAAAGTAAAATTTATGCTATAATAAAGTGTCATTGTTTTAATTCTTTAATAGAATTAAGCTAGCTGTGGCAAGTAGATAAAAGCCCTTTGAGTAGTGAAACATTGCCACACTTTGTCTTGTCAAGGCTCCTGCTTCTAGGAGTATTTACGATTTTCCTGTTCCTCGAGAACCATAAATGACACAGCAGGTCAACGAGACAGTTTCCATCTCAGTCTGAATATTTCCATCCAGAAGTAGAGTATAATTCAGTCTCCATCCCCAGGTAACCCCAGCCTTTCTCCTTCCACTGCTAACAAAGGGCTTAATACTGGACTTCCTCCTGAGAAACAAATTCCATACCTTGTGCTAACCCCACGACTTGGCCAGGGCTGTGTGGAATGAAAATGAAAGCAGCATTTCCCAGTGCATAAAGAGAGCACAAAGCAGCCCCAGTGCACAGGGGGCAGTGACACTTTTCTGGAGTGCCTGCCTGTCACTAGGCACCAGACTGTGATGCACAGCTCATGTGACACACTGAGTGTCAGAGAAGTCACCTCCCAGTGTCCTGTGCTGTACCAACAGCGTGCTGGCTGCTAAATGACTTTACATTCTTCTTTATTTTTCTGCAGAGCTTATTTTAGAAAGGTTGTATATCAATCTGGAAAGTGCTGTGAACATGATGTTATCATAATGGTACCATATGCCAGTTGACTACTTACAAATCATCCATGCTTCCCTCACTTGGTAGATTTTAAAAGCATGATAAAGAACCTGATTCTCCTCATGCTTACAGTGGATTTATATCAGTGCACCTTCATGTTTTATACCAGTAAAAAAAAAGGGAGAAATATTTGTATCAAAACTTCTACAAAGCTTTAAAAGCTCTTAAAACAGCCATGTCCAAACAGTAGTTTTTATTATTCAAGTATTTGTCTCAAAACAAAATGTGAGTATTAAAGACTCAAACCCTATAAAAAAGTAGGATATGCTCCCAAAACACTTTATCCATCCATACAATCTCTAGAAATAGGTTATATCCTTTAACTAAAGAGCTTTAAAGCTGTTCATTTACTTTCCTGGTTTGGCCCCTTTAGGAGGCCACTGTGAATTCCAATACTCCACCTGATCATTTCTCTACAGCTTTTTCCTACTGTCTTTGTTCCAGAGAAATCAGATTTTCTTGTGTTCACAACACTCCATAAACTTTGCAAAAAATTATGTACTGTAAGATCTGTGATAAAGCAGAAGGTTAGCAAAAGTCTAGATCTTAACAAGGAATCCAAGATAAAAGGCTAAGTAAAACTTCTGCTGCTTAGGAGAACCTGGATCCGTTTCCACTCATATCTACCAGTTAAATATCAAAAGAAAGAACAAAACAAACCAAACCAAGCAAAAAAAATCCAACACAAATATGTTCACAAATTACTCACTTGAACAACCTTTCAGCTGTCATATTCTGGCAAGTTCTATGGTGCCTTTTTGACCCTTTCAAATATTTTTCTGAGTGACTATTAGCGCTTATAAAATATTTTGGGTGAACAAAAGCTAGAAAATGAAGTATGCGAAGTTAGTGCACAAACTATTTTCATTCAGCTACTCTCTCTTACTCCTCCTCCAGGCAGAGCACATGTTTAGCAGTGAATCTTATTTCAGCTTCATGCCTATTCATTCATTAGCCTTTGTTCTCGGGCTGGCACCAGGAGAAATTCTCAGTGCCTATTCTTACTGCAAAGGCAAAAGTGAGCCCTAAAGTTCTGCTCTTGTTTGCAATCTGCTGAAAGTTGTGTGTTCTTCATTCCTGCTGCATTTCTGTCAGCAGGCTAAGTGGTGACCTTCATCTTGTACCTCTTTGCCTCACTCAGAAAGAAGCTTTCATACAAATTTCAATAGTTTCCCTTTAAAGCAGCAGCCAGACAAGAGAAACTGCCTGAAGGGCTGGGCACTACTGGTCAGATACAAGTGTTTGTAAACACACTCATCCTGGAGAATTCTGCACTTGTCTTTGGTCATCTTGACCGAATGCCTCAGACTCTCTGGGCTTCAGCCCACTCCCACAGCTACTGAGCCTCATCTTCACAACTGTGTGGGATATTGTCTCTTCAAGAATTTGGAACTTTATCTGTGATTCATAAGGTAAGGGTCACAATCTACAAACTCTTAAAATTCCTCCTCTCTACATGCACACACCAACTGTACATCACTCACAGGAATCACAGAGAAGTATCATATGGCTGAATTCCTCTGGCAATCTGAAACTGATTCTATCTGGGACTTGTCTCCTCTGAGAGTGGCTCTTTTAATTTTCTACAAGCTTTTTCATCTCTCTCTCTTTAACATACAGAACTTCCTCACTGAGGTTTCAATCAGTTTTATGCAAAGGAATGTATGGATGGCTCTGGCAGCACGGTCAGTCTGCAGAGCACAGAACAATGAGGGGGAATTTTTTCCATCTTTTCCCTTAATATCTGAACAACCCTTTCTGGGGGCTGCTCATTTATTCACAATGGTAATTGTAACTATTTCTTTGAATCTGGGGTTTTATATATTAGCAATTTTTTGTAATAAGTGAGGTAATCAGGGCAGAACTCCCCCGCCTATCAGGGATCCCAAGTGCTATGTGAGAGGAAAACCAAAGTATCTGCACTGGGCACTAGAACCAATGTATGTCTCCCAGGACAATGGAATGCTGGTGGAGCAGCAGCTGGAGACCAGGCAGGATATCCTGGGGAATGTAAGGAGATTGTGAGACCTGCATCCTACAGGCGTCGACAGTGCGGTCTTAAGTCCATCACCATCCCTGCAGAAACTCCCAGGGACTTTGGCTTTGAATTGGCACTAAACTGCCTCTTGCAGCATCACAGGTTGCTTTGCATGGATGGACAAGAGAGCTTTGGGCAGTGGAAATGCCTCCTGTGCCTCCCAGCACTCCTCTGCAAGATGCACCCAGAACAGACATATTTGCGTAAGATGACAATAGGACAATAAATGTGTAAATAGGTAATTCAGACCCAAAGGGACCAACAGATGGATGGCTTGGGGAGCCCCCCACACTCTCTGTGCACCTGGGAGTACACAAAGGCCAATGGCAAGCATGCATGCTGCAATAATAAAAAGGTAAAAGCTAGTGCAGACACCATACTCCACACTCCCCAACACCTGCAGCCCCCATATTTCGAGAAAAAGACTTAGGCTTTTATATAAAGTAACTGTGAACTCTGTAAAGTCTCCATTTAAATTCCTGACCCAGAGATTTGCACAGCAGTACTGCAAAAAGTAGTAATTATATGGAAGCTTTTTAATATGCAATGGTATGCAGCACTTCCTTTTTAAGCTGAACAACCAAAGTAGTACCATAAATATTATATTTTAATAATAACCCAAACCACATGGTTTTGAAAACAATAACCAAGCACATGCTTTGCAGGAACTCAGAATTAGAAATGATTTCACATACAAGGATAAAAGGTTTGCAAGTATTGTGATCACGCTACAGAGAAATAGTTTATGCAGGCTGTACTCGAAGGTACTTTCACAGTTCCAATATAATTAACCGTTTTCAGAGATTTATAGTTTTGCTGTATGCATTTGCTTAAATATTAATTCTGCTGCCTGGTGTTTAAAGCACGATGGATTGTTCAAAGTGAAAATGGCTGAATGCACCATTCACAATAAATATGGGACTTCTTAACTGGCAACATTGGCTTCTGTTTGATACTTTGGACTATTAATTTATATTTAACTTTAAAAAACAAGAGATGAAATTAGTCCTTTCTCATAAGTATAAAGCTGGAGCAACATAATGCAGCCTAATAGTGTGTATTTAATATCAGTTCGTTTTGGGGTTTTTAACTGCAACTACAACATTTTATAAAGTAGGTGACTGGGAGTGACTGGAAAGAAAGACAACACTGAGATCCTATTCTGAAAAACAGATTGTGGCCACATGACCATTGCCAATGTTTTGTATCTTGAAACACTTTCACCATAGAACTTTTACAATTCTGTAACAAATTTCCTCAGGTACCAACAAGAAGCAGAAATAAAACTAAGTTCAACAGTCTGAACATTGAAGAAGCCTCGAGAGGTTATTACTATCAAATAAGAACTCATGCACTTGCCTTGAAACTGACTTTGCAAACACATATCACACATGCTTATTAGCATTTATTAACCTTATCCAAGACAATTTCAGGTGTCCCACACCAAGTTTAACAGACTCCAGATCAGATCCCGTGAACATCAACTTGTTCATAAACAAGACCAGATCCTCATTCTGTAAAAGATCACCTAAGATCCAACCCCATGATGAGACTGCTTTGTTGGTTTGGTCACCTTTATTTAACAGGACTATAACCAAGGCAATACACCTGAAAGAATGCATCCAGCAGGCACTACTCTGAGAAGGAAAATCTGTGGGATTTAATAACAAAGTGGACATGGAAGGAAGGTCCAAACAGCAAGAGGGACAGCAAAGCTCTGGATGGACTCTTAGAGAAGTCTAAGCATGGAAAGGCTTCTGACTGAGACCTGGATATCCCAGGATAAATCTTCTCAGAATTCCTTAGCCCCATAATGTGAGATTGAGAGAAATAACATCCAGTCACCTGACTTGAGGTTTCTATTACCAAAATACAGGACTGAGCATGACGGGGGGTGGGATCTCCCCCATCTGACAGGTCATGGAAGGCAGACAGGCTGCTCCATTGTAGCTAATTTGTGTGTTACATGCTCATGTTCTAAATCAGGAGGTAATGAAGACATGAACTGTAAGACTTCCTTTCAGTTAACTCGGGACTTTCTTCCTGCTGGGGGGAGGATGGGCTAAGCCCAGTGTGCAGTGATCACACGGGCTGGAGATTTAAATAACAAGGAGCGATGGCTGCCTTGGTTTCACAACTATTGATCCTCTGCCCACCTCTCTGGATCAATCAGGTGCCCCGTGCTCGCAGCTGAATAACTGGCATCAGATAAACACAGCCGTCAGAACTGTGTGCTGTCACCTGCGGATCTCAGCCGAGCGCTGAATTTGGGAGCCAATGTCCTGACACTCCTAACTTCTCTCTTTGTTAGGAACCATCTGGCAGGGTGGCCAGAGTCCTGCCTAGGCAAAGGAAGGCAATGTTTGGCAGCAGCGAGTAGCGCCAGTGAGAGTGAGATTCCACCCACTTCCCGGGCTCTGGAAACGCAGGTGTCACTTACACACTGCATCCTACAACTTCTCCCAAACACCCTCTCCCATCAGGAGCCCCGGCAGGTACAGATAAGGGAAGCCGCTACAATCCGAGCAGCGAGCGAGGCACCAGCTCAGAGTCCACTCGCCCGCGCAGAGCAGCAGCCCGAGGATGCGGACACGCGGGGTACACGAGGGGACCAAATCTGTCTCCTGCAACCAGAAGAAAGTTCGTGCCGATACGACACCCCAGTAAACCACACGGGGGGAGGAAGCGGCTTCCGAGAGAAGCTCTGATAGGGGAGAGTCCTAATACAGCCGTAAGATCTCACCCACGCACGCATCTCCTAGCTCAGCACTTCCAAAAGCACCAACGAGAATGCAAAGATTAGGAAGGGACTGGAGAGAGACTGCCTCCCCCCGGCTCGCCCTGGATGCCTGGACAGTTCCAGGAGGAGCAGGGAAGGGGCTTCCTTCCTGGCAGCCGGGGGTGCAGAGGAAGCTCCGTGCCCCGGAGCAGCAGCACCGGGAGCACGCCGGGCGCGGGGAGTCGCAGCTGCGGGCACGGGGCTCCGGTGTCGCGTCCCCGGCAGCGCCCAGCGCTTGTCCCGACTCGCACCTACCTCGGCGGGACCCGGGGCCGGCTCCGCGGGGCTGCGGCGACAGGCGGCGACGGGAGGCGGCGAGCGGAGCCCGGGCAGCCTCGGCCGAGCCGGGGCCGCTCGCACGGGGGCACCGCGCCGATGCCGCTGCCCAGGACGGGCAGGCGATGCTGCTGCGGGGGACTCCGGGCGCCTCTTTGGCTCTGTTAGGAAAGTTACCGCGGCCACACGACCCACCTTAAACCCGCCTCCCCGCAGGACCCGGGGGAGGGGGAAGGAAGAGGAGGGAGGGAGGAGACGGGGGTGGGGGCTCGGAGCCGCTCTTTTCCCGGCGCAGAACCAAGTCACAGCAGCATCTCTCGGGCAGTCACTCCGGGATGCAGGGCTGGGCGCACCAGCGCATCCCCGGCTCTCGCAGGCGCTGGGCTGGGGCCGCGCTCCGCTCCCCTCCCCTGGATTCTCGCTTTGACGTGTGGTACCAGCTTCAGAGCGCAGAAACTTTCCCGTTTCCTGCGGCGCTGACGCTGATTTTTGGCTTATTCGTTTGGTGATGGTTGGTTTGGCATCTCGTTATTTATTTAACCGTTTGCTGTTTGGGGGAAGGGGGAATCTAGTCATGATGCCTCGGGCTTTGTGTATGTGTTTGGGGTTTTTTTCCTCTGCCCGATTCAATTAAAATACATTAAATAGACTAGAAGGACAAAGAATCAGACCGCTACCCCGGCATCCCAAGGTTGCCGCCCGAACAGTGCATGTGGGAATGAGGAAGCAAACTACAGCCGAGGCACAAACACTTGGTGGCTCAGCAGAGGCAGGAGATGGGGGGAAAGCACGGCTCCCTGCCTCCTGCGGCTGAAAAACCGGGACCTTCCGAGCAGAGACCTCTCAGACTCCACGGATGTGCTTAGAGGGAGATCATGCAAACTTTGGACCCATTTCAAGGTGCCTGGGTTTGCGACTAGAGGCTGCACGCAGCTGGAGGAGCGAGCACACACAGGCAGGCACAGGCGGCTCGCAGCGCCTGAAGCAGCCCCTGCACGGGGAGAAGGTGGCTCGAGCTGATACCAGGCGAGGCTGAGGCGATGCTAATGGGGAAAAGCGCGGTGGAGAATTTACCTCTTCTCTAGCATCCTCTACCGTCCAGAGCATCTGCCCTTGCACTGTCACATCGACTGCATCACTGCTGCTTTCGGGTGGCTCAGTGCCACTGCATGCTCAGAGAGGCTTCAGCCAGGGAACGAATTGCACCCCACGGTTATCATTTTCCTCCTGAAAGATGTACCAGAAGTTACAAATGCATAATGATTAAAATCATTAGACCAAAAGGCTTATGACAGGTGATTTGAACAGCTGCACTAACTTAGCTCTTAGCCAGCAATCTTATGCTTGCACAGGCTTTTCAAGATGAAATGCTCTACTTGTGTTATGTACTATTACTGATTATATTCTGATTAGAATAACAACGTTGGCTGTGATCCTGCTTTTTTAACATCTCAGTATGTAAGAAACATAAGAGCAAGTCCCTTTGTGATAATAAACTAATGATTAATAGAACTTTTTTGTCACCGTAGCCACACGATGAATCCCCACATTGTACAGTATTTTATGCCCATATGTGGCTGCCAAAATCCTTTGTCCTGCTCTGTGTGTTTCTTGGTCATGTGCCAGCGCATGACTGCAGGTGATGGCAATGTTTCAGAAAGGACATCGTTTGGGCCAGAGCTGATACACTGCCTCTGTAAGGGACTCCCTGCAACCTCCCAGCCTCCCAAAAAACTCCTTCACTCCACCACTGCCTTTGTGCCCACAGGTTCCCAACCTTCCCTTGCTGTGCTGTCCTGGTTGCAGCATTCCCGAGACCTTGCACCAACCACCTGAACCAGCAGCACGGGGCAGTGGAGAATCCATGTGTGCTGGAGTGGCTGCTGGAGAGATTCCTGCTTCCCAGCCTCTTTCCAAGCCCAGCTCTGCTCCCTCCCTAGCTCCACAAGCTATTTTTCTTCATTACCTATGACTAAGACAACCTAAGTAGGTTCTGCAGCAGTATTGGTGCCTGAGGTGAATTCCTCCCTATCTTTTCCCACCTGTTTTTAATTAATTTTTACCAAAATCCTAATGATGAATATCAATAATAAATTAGAAATCGTGTTTATTTATTAAATTATTTTCAATATTTAATACAATTTAATGGATCAAATTTGAATTGGATTTATTGAATAAATAAAGATAATTAGGTCTTGTTGTTTGTCTAAGAATATTAAAACCCACCAGTTGCTCTGTACTGATGGCATTGTTTATAACTCAGTTCTGTCACCAGTTTCCATTTGGGGAACTATTTAGCATCCGTGATTTTTCTTTTTAAATGGTAAGAAATGCACAGAGACTAAACCAGACTGCTTAAAATGAATTAGGCAAGCCTGCTGCAACAATTTTATTTCTTTGTCTTTCAGTGTCCTCTGTAAAACTTTCCAAAGAAGTGGCCTGTCAAAATATGAGTGCTCTGGACATCAACAAAACCCAAGCTATTACATTCTGTTGTATGACTTTTGACAGATATTTGAGACAGAGAACTCAGCCCCATTCCTCTTGCTCATGTAAAATTCCATCCAGCCCGGTAATTTCCCATGGAAAGTTCTGGCATTCTCTGCACTATGCCTGTCTGCTTGCAGGGTTGTATATGTCAGTAAATGCCAATGAATTTGGTTATGGATGTTTCTCCATTTGAGGGTGGCTACTGGAATACTCATTTATTCTTGGTCTCTATTTAAATGCAACCCCCTTCTAAAAAGTCATTCAGTACAAACAGCACTAGATTGCAGCACACTGGTTCTAGTTCAGTGCTCCTGTTTTTGAAATGTGTAGTTTACAAAAAAAGATATAAAAAGACAGTTTGGCTTTTTTCTTATTATTGTTGACTCAATGAGTCTAGACTAGAGTTATAACTCTGTAAACTCCAGCTGAATCTTCAAGCTTAGCCAGATTCTTTCATAAATCAGAATGAGTTGCTGAAATTCTGAAGGACAAAATAATTCTCAGTTATGAGTGCACAGCCTCAGCTTGGTGAAATGATATCTGGTTATACCCAGGAAACCTGAGTACCAACATGAAAATGAGAAAAGAATTTGGAAAAAAAAAAGCAAAGAAAAAAAAAAAGCAAGACTGTATTACAAGAGTGACTCTGCACAGAAAACTGCTTAATAATTCTGCTGATAAAGTGTGAGCCAGAGAAGAATTCATTTCCCTCTCCCAGAGCTCAGCTGGGGTGACAGGAGTTTAAAGAAGAGCAGCTCTTTCATAAAGGTGAGCAGGTATGTCCTTCACACAGACAACAGGAGTTTGAAAACACTGAAGTCACCACAAGCTTTGCCATTGACTTTTGGGGAGGCAGAATTTTACCCTTTGAAAAGATGTGCTGAGTAAAAACCAGCCACTTGTACATGTTTTCTCTTCAAAGTCCATTCACCTTTCAAGTGCATTTCACTGCTTTCATTTCTTGCTTCTACATGTCCAATTCAAAACTAGTTCCTCTCCACTTTTTCATTTTTCCTATGTTCTTTTTCTTAAAGGGGAACTTGGGTCTCAGAAAGCAACAGCAAACTGAATCCTGCTATTGTTTGTAAAAGCACAAGTTATCAACACTGGAAAATTATTATACTGTTAATATTAAAGCTCAAGAAATTAAATATGCATCATTTGTGTCTGAATGAGCAATTACTATTGAAAATAATGTTTGAAAAAGAAAAACAAAGCTTTTCAGACATAACATGAATTTTAACTTGGTTTTTTTTAGAAAACCAATCAGGGTTTTAGTTTATGCATCATTCTGTTCCCCGCAATAATACACTGTCTGTGCAATCAGTGATGATAAATGGTACATAATTGTAAACTTGATATTGGTTTTCAATATTGAATTCATCATTCTGTCCTCTTAACACATATTAAATACTTTAAAGAATTTATATATTTGTTTGATTTATCTGTGATTTTTTCCCAATATGTAAAATTTATTAGTTTTCTAGTTTTTGAGGAACTAAGAGTAGACAACATCATTAATAACACTGAATAATAGTGTTGGCCTCATTTATGCCTGACTCCCTTCTACCAATACAAAGTGTCCAAATCAAATACAAACATATTAGTTGTAGGCAGTGTAGAAAATATAGTCTGAGCTGGAGCCAGCTCTGTACAGGTTTTGTTTGACTTCCCCAATCCATCCCTGATCTCTCCAAATAAGGATAGCAAGAATCACAATTATTTATCTTTTCCCACATGATGGTCCCATTACAAATACAAAGATTCACTCAAATTGTCCCAAAACTCTTAATGAACAAGTAATGAAAATATGATCAGAAAACATTAATCCTGCATTACAATAGCAAAATATACAGAAATTGTTCATCTAATTCAAACAGACACTAAGCATTTAGGGCCTGGTTCAATCATGTCAATTGTTTTGTTCATTAACACAGCTTTTAAGTCTGCTCCACAATCATAATGTAAAGGACACTCAAAATGAGTTAAGAACTGGCCAGTGACCAAGTGGTTTGTGTAAATCTTAACCATTAGGAGGTCAAATTCTGCTCTTAATCCTGTGTGTATGACCATCCTTCTTAGTGTCTGCTATTTCTCTTAATCATGGTTTCTGCATTGCTCCAGGGCATGACAATATTTTCTGCTTAGTATGATGTAAATCTAAAAATAAACAAAGGATTTGGTAAGGCTGGAGCAAATAATTATGTCATGATGCAAATGAAGACATAGCATTCATTCAACTGAACTGTAGCTGGATACTTCAGGAGAAATTTGATCCACTTACAAAAAGGGCAGAGAAATTCAGTTGTACACAGCTATCACTCCTTTTATTTTAAAGGAAACTGGATAGGAGACCAGCCTTCCACAAAATGGGTGAGTGGAATTGTGTGCTGCAGGATAGCTGTGACAGCTTTGTTGTATGAACAGATCAGCTCTTTGGGTAGATCAGAATGGCCTGAGCAGGTAAAAGGACCTGGGCACATCACAGTCTCCAAGCTCCATGGAATTCATTGCTGGCTACCAGGAGCTTCAGGGTGTAATTTTGTGTGAAACAGGATCCCAAGTACACCCTGGCATCCAGAATGACATTCTGCCTTTATTTGGAGCACATGACCCTGGTAAGTACTGGGGAATGGTATCAAAATAGATTGACAATCACTCTACAACGCCTAAATTCTTATTAATGTTAATGAGAGTGATGCATATGAACTGAGAAGCAAAGAGGCCCCTCACAATGCAAAAATAGGAAAAGAGCATATATAATGCATAATTAACAGCAATGTCATATAGGTCAGATAGCAACTGTTGGCTTTTTAGTGCAAATTCCTTTGTGGATAACTGCAGAGATGAGATTTTTTTCTTTTATCCAGAAAACCCACACTGCAACTGAAGCAAGAAATGGACTGCTTCCAACCACATCTTCACCTTCTGATTCTGACAGCTAAAGGACAATTTACCTGCCAGGTTCCTGTGTGTCTACAGGACATCCCTCCTGGTACTGCCTGAGATCGAATCAAAGATATGGGAGAAACCTGACCAATTCCCAGCTTTCCAACACCAGATAGGCATTTACAGGTTGAACACTACCAACTGTATTTGTAATTGAGTTAATTTTTTGAATATTCCCAGTCTCCCGACTTTATATCTCCCTGAATTTCTCTTTTACCTACACCTAAACCCAAAGGCTGGAACAGCCATGAGCAAGTGCAGTCCAAATAAAGGACATAGACCCAGCAGCTAAAGAAGAATCCTGATTCTCTCCATCTGCCTACACCAATGCAGTGGGATTCCTCAAAGTTCTGCTTTTTCACAAAGGAACCCAAAGGCTGCTCTCCCTTAGGAAATTCCCATTTGGAGAAAGCTGACCAAAATTCCAAGTGATAAAAAACCAGAAATACTCACCAAAATTCCAAGTGATAGCAATCCAGAAATAGAGTTTAAAAAAAGACTGAAGCAGACTGAAGTTGGTGGTTGGTATTCTGAAACAAGTCCATAGGATACCTTTATTTAGACCTTATTTACAAATGCTTCTAAATATGCTGGGGCAAATTTAACATCAAGCTTGGCTGTTTTCTTCAAGCAGCTGTCTCCAGATAGACAGAATATTAAGGAGAGAACTTCAATCTGCAGGAAATGTACTGTTACAGCAATTGGCATTATTTGGACACATTGTGGAATGATGCTGCTCAGCTATGCTTTTATCAAAAGAAATTTTGAGTTCACTGCTCTTGTACACAGTGAGGAATGGGTTTGATTACAGAAAGAAGAGAGAAGCTGAAAGAAACTGTGAATTTATCTTTAAGATCGATTTCTGCAGGAATTTTTACCCTGAAGTTTTAGGAACAAGTTGAATGCCAACAGTGAATATAAACACTCTCTGAACTGAACCCCTTTTTCTGTAAAAGGTCCTCATTCCCAGTCCAAAATTCTGCCACTTGTGTATCTCAATGCTGTGGTCTCCTCCCTTCAGCTGCAATGGGCTCAGCATGAGAGTTTTGGAAAGAGGATCATTTGAATTTTGATCTGCTCTGGAAATTTTCTTACTGCTTTTATTCAGCACTGAAAAGATGAGGAGCCTGCAAAGCCAGTCCACCTGCACACCTTACCCTGTTACAGTGGGATCTGAAGATACACATTAGATTGATTGTAGTGACTCCTGGACTGGATTGTGCATTATTTTATGCCTCACTTTCCTATCTGCAAAAGTGGAAATAGCATTCCATGGGCTGGATAATATTGACTTCTGCCCAGAATCTACATTTGTCCTGCATGTGCTTCAGAGAAGAAAACTGTAATGGACATTTTGAAATTTTGAAATTTCAAGGAATTATGTTCATTGATGTTTAAGTGTAAAAAATAAATCAAGCAAATCCTAACAGAAATTCCCAAGAATTCATTTCTGTTTTCAAAGAAAATCTAAGGAAACTTGGCTGCAAGTATTTATTTTCATTTTCATCCAGCTCCATAGTCATTCACAGAATTTTAAGTCAGGATCTAGCAGGAGTTGCACTCAAAATGACAGCCTGCCGTGATGCATTTATTTCTCTGGTTTGCCACTTTACAAGGGAAAAAAACACATTTCCAAGATATTTTTGGTAACGTATGACTAAGTAGCAAAATTAAAACTAGGAAATTAATAACTACGTGGCATTTCAATCCCATCAACTCTAATCAACATAAATCCATTCTAATTAAAACCTGCATATCCTGAGGATACCAAAGAGATAGCCCTCTGTTATAGGGAGATTGCAGCAACAGGTACATCCCATACAAATGGAGAGGATGCAAATCTCTGAGAGGCAAAGATGAAGCTGTACTAGAAGTTTTATTTTTAGAATACCATTAGACCCTAATAATCTCTAATTGGTGAAATTAAAAAAACTCATAAATTTTGTCCTTTAAAACTTAAAAAGCACTTTTACCATCTAAATGAAAGAGTGTAGAGCTTCACAGGCTCAAAAGGGTCACTAAGTTTATCACAATCATTGCTGTAGTTTTAGAATTTGATTAGCCCCTAGTAATCCCTAATTGGCAAAAACAAACATAAATTTTGTCCCTTAAAACTTAAAAAGCACTTTCACAAGCCAAACAGAGGATCTGAAGGAAGTGTACAACTTCACAGCCGGCAAAAGGTTACAAGGGTTATCGCAATCATCAAACCAGAAATAGGACAGTGATGCAAAGCATGTTCTGATCAGAATGATGAATAACACACACCAGTTTAAAGAGAATAATAGAAATTATGTAATTGCACCAGAGCCTTTGTTTCAAAGTCAAAACATCTCAACTCTTGAGTCTGTCTTTAGGACTTGATCAAAAGCCCATAAACATTAACATGATTCTTTGCACTGACTCCCTTGGGCCTTGCACATGTCCTTTATACAGCAGCTTCATGCATCTTAAATCAGTTCAGGAAGCTCCTCATCTCTCCTACAATCCATTTAATCTTGCACTTACAATTGGCATCAGCTTTTAGATACATAACTATAGATGCCAAATCTACCTCCTTCTGGTAACTTTTCATGTTATACCAAGACGAGTATTTTCTCTCTCCTCCTACTGCACTGTCAGGGGAAGAAAGGGATCTAAACTGAGTTTGAGTGTGTATTATTTATGCTCATCCACAGCAGCTGCTACTGACACTTTGGGGTTTAAGGGGAAAACCTATCTTCCCCCAGCTCTAAAAATCAGCTCTTTTAAAGAAGGCCCCTTTTGTCTTTTGGTGATTTTTATCCCCAACCAGCAGAGATTAAACAAATGCATGTGTTTGGCAGGCAGTGGTTGTCCCCCTGCCAATTAGCTCAACAGGAAGCAAACAACCTGCTGACCTTCCTGGGAGAGCATCTCTTCAAGGCAAGCCAAAGGGACTGTAGTCAGTAACTCAGAGTGATGTTATCATCATATTCCATCACAAATTTATCCTACCATTCCCTGGAACCACAGCAATCCGGAGTCACAGGAGGGTAGAGTTGGAGGGAACCAAAGCCATCATCACGTCTAGTGGTTTCCAAACTTAATATGTGAAATCATAAGGAGCGTTGTCTTTATTGTGTTTGCAACAACCACTGACACTAAGGGGGTGTGGTGATCTCTGCAGGAGTCCTGAGGGCTGACAAGGGTTTGCCAGACTAGAAAGTCTGGGAATCACTGATTCTACTACTATGGAACAAGTTACACCTGGACTACTCCTAACGTTTATTTAACATGCTGTTACAAATTGCCACAGTCTCTTTATGCAAACTGTGCCAGAATTTAATACATTGATGTTGCTTAAGAATATTTAAGGCTCGCTGTAGTTTCCTTCACAAAACTGCTAATTGTGGTTTGGTTGGTTTTTTTCTTGTAATGAAGGAAAAATAGAATATCACATACATAAAGGTTTGGACACCATAATATTTAGAAAAGCAAGAATATAAAATCTATCCTTTTTATCCATTCTAGCCTGTTGTGATGCCCAGTGGTGACAGTTTAGTAAAATACCTACTCCCTCTGTATTTTCAGTGGGAGGCAACAGTTACAGCTGGCCTCTGCTGTAATATGGCACACTCTGGAATGAGGATCCAGAGCTGCAAGAGGACTTTGGTGGATAATGAGGAAGGAGCTTTAGTAAGGTTCCTCAGCTCTGAGCACACACCCTCTTCAGGTGTAACTTTCACCTAAATCTCCCCTGTATCTCATTCCATTGGACCAAATCAACAGGAGAAGCTGAAAAGCAGGCTGAGATAAAAATGTATTGGGACGCAGAAAGATGTTTTAATAGATAGAAAGCTACAGTCTCTTTTAGAAAGGTTTTTTCCACTTTGTATTCCTATTGTCTGAAATCAGGCCTGAACAGGAGCCTATAACTTGATAAAATATAGGCAAAAAAAATCATATAAGGAAATAATGGAAATGCTGTTATGGACTTTTGTGAGTATAAATAGTTTCAGAAATGAAACTGTCAAGACCAGCATCTGAAATGCTGTAGAAATAAAGTCACTTTAATGGTCAGCCTGCTGCAACCACATAAACATTCTCTAGTTCCTTTCACAGCCCAGCATCTTGTAATTTCTTTTTTCTTTTAATCTGACATATGGGGAGACATTAGTTGGAGACTGAAGGAGACAGAATCTAAAAGAGAAGCAGAAATGGATCAAGGGAAGATAAGGAACAGAAATCATCAACAGGAGATATTAAATTCCAAAAATGAAACTTGAAGAGATGGGACATTCTAGAAGTAAAAAATAAAAAAGGAAAGGTGGTGAGATAAGCTGGAAAATAACATAGTGGACTGAATTTTAAGCAAAAATATTAGACTGAAATAATCTGAGACTGTCCCTCCTCTTCTTCCATGCTTCTATAGGCATGGGCCGCCATATCTGTAAGAGCATTCCTGGCACTGGACTGTAAATACAGAACTGTTCTGTCCCACAGCTGGGGCTGCTCTTTGCCTTTCCTGTTGTACCAACAGAAAACAGTTCCCTTACCTGCAGCTGCACTGCCTCATCCAACATGATGGACTGCTGCTCACACTGGTGCTGTGCACTTCCTCCACACACTGCATACTGCAAAGTGGAACTGGTAAAAGAGTGGGAAAATATCTAAAATAAGCATCAATGTAAAAAAAAATCAGGCAGTCTCTCACTAAATTAAATGAGCATTTTGGTATTTGATTGACATTCTAATGTCCTTCACATCCCCAGAAAATTCCACATCTTATCAGCTGCCACAAACTACTAGTTCAAGGTTTAATTTCTTCCCCTGGCAATATTTTTTGTATCTTTTTTTTCTTAAATTTTATTATCCATTAGACTATTTCCTCATTACAACGGCAGCTCAGTCTCTTTCAGAAACTTATAAAACATATCAAACCTGCCTCATATCTTCATAAGCCAGAATTAAATCCACTATTTACATTCAAGGGTGAAGAACCAAGAGAATGGATCTTTGGCTCAAGCCCTGGCTGAGCCACTCAGCTGGCATGTGACCCTAGGCAAATAATTTTATTTTCTTTAATTGAAACAGTTATAAATTTGGCTAAGAAGCAAGACCTTTCTGAAAAGCAACAGCCTTTGACCTCAGCTTGCATGAGTAAATGCACATCCAAAGTCTCAGGCTTAATGATGCAACTTTTTTTTTCAGTTATCAATCCCTAGAAACGATGTGGTTGCTCACATTGGTATTTTCAGTGTAATAGGGAGTGATTCCATTTTGTGAAGTAGTAATAAGTAGCACTTTGGTGCTTCTGTGAAGTGTTTGGGGCTCAGAGGACAATTCTTGACCGCCTGACTGACTTCAGTTGGACCTTGTGGGTGAAAGCAGTGGAGAGAAAAGAGTCTTGCATGCAGATCCTGCTGCTAGGAAAGCAAGTGAAGAATAAAGGTGTAGTTTAGCTTGCAGGAGCTCAGCCTAAGTAGAAAATAAACAGCAATTGCTGTTTTTTGTTCCCACGGTTGATGATCCAGATTCTTCTCACCTCTAGGCATTTTTCCTGCATAGAGAGGGATAACTGGAGTCCCTCACCAGGATGAGCAAGGCCATTGGATGTCAGCTCTTAAGGGCCAAAGACCTGAGTTTCTTTGACTCCACATTGAGCTCAATAATCACAACAAATTAGTTTTTAGCTCATTTGTAAGAGCAGCAGGCACATGGTGAGCACACTCTCACCTTGCCTCTCTCTAATGAACCACTTTAACCATATCAAGAATGGATTTTGCATAATGACTGCAATATGAAGTCATCAGGAACCATCCAGCATTTGTGAGGGAAGCCTTGAGGACAATGAAAAAGGTACCCATTACGAAGATGTTCAGCAGCTGAGTGTCCCAGTAGAGTTGGGCAAACACTGAAACCTATTTCCCTTGGATATTCATTTGAATTTTTAAATGCATTTCTTTGACTGTTCGCATCTCTTTTGTGCTCACTTTCCATGAATAGCAAATGAGCCTTAATAAGGGGAATAATCATGAACAACACATTTTAAACTTGAACATTTGCCAAATGAAAAGCTCCAATTGCACAATAAGTGGTTAGCAGTACCTATGTCATCTTATGACTTTTATACTAAATTAAAAATACTCACTGTTGGTCAGTTGTCACAGAGTCGCATCAAGGAAACCCAAATAATATTACAATGTACTGAACTGGGCAACATAGGTTAAAGTGTTATTATATACGATCAGGTATTCCTGAATTACTCTCTGGCTGAGACTTAGTTCTTGACAATAATTATGACAAAAGAATATGTCTTGAAATCTTGTATATTTTGCTCTGCCAATTTTTTTTTTTAAGAGTAACCTGTTTTTTACCTAGCCCTGCCAGGCAATATGATTTGCCAGGGGATAGAGCAGTTATGGGTATAAAATCTTTGCTCAAGGGCTTTTAGTAAGAAAATTTTAAAGCACCTAAGATGCACAGCTGCAGCCCAGAAATGCACTGTGATCCATTTTCCTTTAGTTTCCTTTTATACATCATTGAGCTCTCAAGGAAAACCTCTTATATCTCATTTGTAGAGCAAATCACAACTGCAGAGTTCCCCATGAGTCAACCCCATTTAATTTCTGATGATAGGAGCCTAAGAGAGAATTAATCAGTTTCACCCAGAAACTTCTCCTTGTTATTTTGAAAGCGGTGGGGGGAAAAGTCACCCTTGCAATTCTGTTTTCTATTTACTGGGGTATATAAATAAATAAACCTTAAAGCGTGATATTGTGCAGCACTGACCCCAAACTTGAGCAAGAGATACCATAGGGAGCACTCCCAATTTGGAAGTGGGTGGAAAAGCTGACCTGTTGGGTCTTTCCATCTCTGACCACGATTATCCTTTGAACCCTGCAGGAGCTACTCTAGAGGCCAAGGAACCCCTGAGCATCATTTCAGGGCAAAGGCTCCCACCAAATCAAATGCATTTTGATGACAAAAAGATTGATATGGTGGCCTTGCCCTTTGATCCAAATTGGTTTCATAATTTTTAGCATAACAAATATAAATATATTCCAGAAATTCTGGAATCCTCCAAGTTATTATCAGCTACAAATAACCTAAAGCTCTCTGATCAGATAAAGTGTAACATTCTAATTATGTCAGCTTAAAGGTTTTTTTCCTTTAAATAATATTTAAGATCTCTCATCCATAAGAAAATGAAAACCCTGGGATAAACTAAGCAAAGGTACAGAAAATAAGGGAAACTAAATAGTACACAGCTTTGCATTTCAGTGCTGTAAACTTTTGAACTGCACCCATGGAAGAAAAGGGTGGTGGAAAGAAGATCAGATGCATACCATAGGAAATATCAGGTGTTGTGATAACTTGCTTTTATGCTTCCAATAATTGTAAACATCATGTAGTTTCATATTCCTGACATGCTTGAAGAGATCCGCAAGTCTTTTTTTTTTATTATCATTTTATTATAGAGCAGCATCGCTTTCTAGTTTATTTTGAGGAGAAAATTGTCTCTTTCTGCTATAAACAACTCCAAACCGTTTGTTCAGGGAAGCTGAAAGGTGGAATTTTAGCCCATTAGACACGGGCAGGGAAGCAAAAGTTCCGATTTCAACCCAAACTCGATTACAGAGCGTCCCCCAGCGGGGCTGTCTGGTATTGCAAACGCAAAGGACAGGTGGGTTTGGACGAACCGCAGTCCGTGCAGAAAATTCAGAAGGCCAAAAATGCACCAATACAAAATTATTTTCTTTTCGCTAAAATAAAAAGACCATTAGCATTCTCTTTGTAAAGTTGTATAAATAAATTTAAAGTATAAATGAGATAATCATCAGTCAAAGGGCAATCTCAAGCAAAATAACAGAGTGTAATTAGTATGGGATCTGACAAAAATAATTAAAGGAGGGTGACATAATTAATGCCAGTGGACACAGGATTACATAGAACAGACATTGTTAAAATAATCTGATATCTTTCTTTTTCATGAGTGCAAGGAATGGCACATAAATCCTGATACCTTCCTAGATGTGGGTGCAATTTTTACAATACTTGGCTTTTACTGAGCCAGCAATACAGGAGAAGGAATCCTCAAGAGAAAGACAGCATTTATCCACTTTAGTCTGAGTTAGAAGGAGACGCTGAATTGCCAATTGCTCCACAATTTCTTTAAGAATGGAAGAACCAACTTCAAAAACATGCTATAAAATAATCAGATATTGCATCCTCTATCTCAGTGACAGAGTTCTTTGGGGCGGGGGGGCAGGTCTTTTTTAAATGGAAAGATCCAATTTCTATTGATTCTATGACTGTGTGGATCCCAAACTAACCCTCTGCCTCTTGTTTGTGGCATTTGTCAGATGAGTCAGGCTTCAAGCTTGGGAAACTTGAGCCAATTGCTGGTATTCTCCAGTAACCTCAAGTTTCTTTGCCAAAACACTTCTATCAAACTTATATCAAAAGGTAACACACTGAAATTCTGCACTGCATCTCCTGACTAGGTTCTTCAGGCAGGGAGAACTCCCAAGAGGCTTCCACTTCCAATCCCAGGCAAGCCCAAACATGGGATTGAATTTAAAAACTTTTATCATTCATGTAAAATAAAAGCTTGTCTAGCACTTGCTGGTGTTATCCAAGGGAGGAATACTCCATAAAAATTATACTTGTACTGATGTCTTTGTATTCTACCATGATTTTTTTCTTTAAAAAGTACTTAGTGAAGTGATTCCTCCCTGTATGAAGGAAGGAATCCCATTGTTCTGCAAGCAGACTGCACTCCATCTTTATTCTTCATAATTTGCTAAGATCTTCTAATACTGATACTTTAATATTTTTGAAACTTTTATTTTAAAACAATTAAACATGCCCTTGTTATCCTGTTAAGTTTTGGCTGTCCCTGCACAAACTCCTTGTCCTGTATAAAGACAAATACCAGATGCAGGAAATACCAGAGCATGAAACTCCACCTCTGACCTCAAAGGGGCAAACTCAGTTGTCAGATAAAGTGCCAAGAGTTCTCTTTGGCTCTAGTGACTCCAGCTTGGCCTTTTGCAATCATTTGAGGTTTCTTCCAAGAGAAGAAGGAAGTGGGGAAACTCAGAATGATAAAACTGTTCTTACCACAATGTTAGAAATACATGTGCAGCTACTCAACAGTATCAGCAAGGTGTGAACTTGGCCCAAAGGTCTTCCATTTTCCTCTGTGATACAGTGAATAAATGAGAGCAGTGATCTCAGCTACTTTTATTTAATTAACCTTCATTTTATTACAGTCATTGAATGTCACTGAGTAAGCACACTGGTCTCTGTTCCTCACTGTGTCAGCAATCAGCATCTGCTACATTTCAAACTCAATTAAATGTCTTTTCCCCCCAAATGTTGTGTTTTTCTTACCCTTTCTATCAGCATGGGTTACTTCATCTTTCTTCCTGCTGAACAAGAGCTTCATCATTTTGGTCTCCATTTCCCCTTTCCTCTCACATCCTGCTTACATAATACATCTAAAATCATCCTGACTCCTAAGCCCAAGTCTACACTTTGGTCGTCTCTCACTAAGTTATAACACCTCCTCCTCCTCAGATGTTTGAGAACTTGGCTTCAGCAAATCAGTTTCTTACAGATGGTGCTTCCATTTACTGGCACAAATTGGTTACTTAGAAGTATTAGTCATTGGAGATACACATTTTATAAAACATGTGAAAAATAAGAAGTAGAATAAACAGGAACATACAGTGACATACTGCCTTGGCTCTTTCCCAGGTTTTTTTCCCCCTCCTAAGGACAAACACTACACAGCTCACACCACATATTTATGTTCAAGTGATGCTATGGTGTAGGCAATTATATTTGTGAAAGTATGAATGCTTGTCTAAGAGGCAAAATAATCATCCTCCAAATGCCACACTTGTAGCATTATAGCCTTATTCACAGAGAGTGACTCAGAGCCAGAGACAGTGCTTTGAACTCCTGAATTTCCACTGCTTTGCTGTTTCATCTTTGACTATGCTAGCACCTTTATCGTTCCCGCTATAAACGTGAAGGACAATATTGGTGACCACTGTAAAATTAGCTGTCATTAGGGCTTGTCTGCTCTCCTCACACACCCTTGCCCTGATCCCCACTCCCCCGAGTGCTCCGGCTTGTGATCACACAAAACAGGGCTGAGGAACGGACCTGGAATTTTTCCTGGAAGGTGCCGTGAAAGACCATGGAGGTTCACACAACTGCATCCCTCGCTTAAAGGGAATCCGCCCTCTTTGCTCGCCCAGCCACACAAGCCGGGGCTCACCGCCTGCACTGCTCGGGCTCCTCCTCAGCCCTCACCTGGCGCCGATCCCTCAGAGCAGTCCCGGGTCCCTCAGCTCCTTCCCACTGTCCCTCAGCCCGTAGCAGTTCCCTCACCTCTCGGCTCCCTCAGCCCGCCTCGGCTCCCTCAGCTCGTTCCCGCCCTTTTCCCTCGGCTCTCGCCCCCTCAGCCCGTACCGGTTCCCTCAGCTCTCGTCCCCTCAGCCCGCTCTGGTTCCCTTAGCTCTCGTCCCCTCAGAGCGTCCCGGTTCCCTCAGAACTGCCCCGCTTCCCTCAGCTCGTTCCCGCCCTTTTCCCTCAGGGCCGCCCCGTTCCCCTCAGTTCGCGTCGCCTCGTCCCTCAGCCCGACCCAGGTCCTCAGCTCGTTCCCGCCCGGTTCCCTCAGATCTCGTTCCGTCAGCTCTCGTCCCCTCAGCCCGCCCCGCCGCTCTCTTCCCGCCCCTCGGTTGAGGCCGTTCCCCGCGAGGTGACCCCGCGCCCCGCCCCGCGCAGGCGCCCCGGCAGTCGCGGCCTCGGGGCCGCCGCTCCTGCCGCTCCTGCCGCTCCCCGCCATTCCCGGGCGGTCCCCGCCGCCCCGATGCTCCGCACGGAGAAGGTGCTGCAGCTGCGGGGGCAGCACGGCCGCGCCGTGCGGGTGGTGCGGGAGCATTACCTGCGCCCCGACGTGCCGTGCCGCAGCGCCCTGTGCCGCAGCGCCCAGTGCCGCTCCGCCTGCACCCGCGGTGAGACTCCGCCGTGAGGGGTCTGGGGGAGCCGGGAGCGCCGGGCTGGGGTGTGGGCAGCGACCGCCGGGGCCGCGGGGAGCTGGGGACAGAGTGATCCCTGAGCTGGGGGCAGAGTGATCCCTGAGCTGGGGTGATCCCTGAGCTGGGGACAGAGTGATCCCTGAGCTGGGGTGATCCCTTAGCTGGGGACAGAGTGATCCCGGAGCTGGGGTGATCCCTGAACAGCACTGATCACTCAGCGATGGGTGATCCCTGAACAGGGCTGATCCCTGAACGGGGCTGATCGCTGATCTGCGGTGATCTCTGGGCAGAGGTGATCCCTGAACAGGGCTGATCCCTGACCTGAGGGTGTTCCCCGAAGATTGGGGATGACCCCCGGCCTGGGGTGTTCGGACAATGCAGAACAGATCACGTCTATAGCGATAGTTTTCCTTTGGATCCTTTAGAAATCAACGAGGCGTTGAGAGCGGAAGGAATCGAGGAGTGGATTGTTAGAGGGTTTAACTGTGAACAGTTTACTGGCAGTGATAAAAGGCTAAAGGATTGTTCGATTTTTACACTTCTCTTGTTTTAAAAGATCCTCTAAAATGCATTAATTTCTGCGGGGTGGTGGTTTATAGCATGAATTAAATTCTATACATACCTGTTAAGTATTACAATGGGGCCAAGCCATTATCTTGAAGCTATTGTAATTCTGCATCAGCAGCTATTTCTGTTCAGTAATTAAATGTAATTGCCTGTGTTATATCAGGACATTTCAGACACGGGAAGGCTGCCAGGCTCTGCTGTCTGCATTTGTTGTTGTTTTTATGTACTCTGGTGCTGTTTTGTGCATCATAGATCATCACCCTAGCTTTGGTTGATATTTTGGTTGGGTTTGTTTTTGTTGTTGTTCAATAGCACAATTTATTTGATGCAGGAAACTGACTGGCAAATAACAAACATAATATCCAACCTGCTTAAATCGACTTCCTTGCCTAAAAGAAAAGGTTGAGAATTGTAACTTTTTTTTTTTTTTTCCCTTCTGAACTATGATTTGCATAGTTTTTTCACTTTTGGTTTAGGTTGCAATCGAGGGAAGAAGGCATATTACTTAGATTATATTATTAGAGTGTATTACTGCTATCTAGGAGGTCAGGAGTAATGATAGTTACTGCTCCTCAATATTTCACATTTGACTATGAAATCCTCAAAGATAAGTTAATGGCACACATCACAAAAAAGCCTAACCTGTCCTGCTGTGCCTAACTTCCCCTCTTTTGTACTTAAACATAAATTGTGCTGTAGGTGACTGTCAGAATGTGTCCCTATGTAATTATTCAAGGTGACCCAGAGGCGAGGGGTATATTTGTTTTCATCCCTGACTCTACACAGTGTGCTGAGCAAATCTATTTCCTGCCCTGTGAGAGACTGCCTGCAAAAATCACCTCTGCAGGTGCTTGTAAGGGTGAGCTGTGCCTGCCTAGAAGTGACTCTGTTCTAGATATATGGGTTAGGCAGGGATAGCTTCACATGAGCAGATCACATAAATCTTCCAGTGACATTTCACTTTTAATGCTCTTCTGAATTATTAATAAATATTGGCTTTCTTGTATGTGTTCTGCCATCATTCATTATAAGCCTTCAGTGTGAGATGAGGCCAAGTTCCTGTGTGCACAGTTGTGCTGGCTGGATTCACACTTCTCATGTTCACAGCTCAAAGATTGTCCTGGGTCAGCTTCTAAGAAATATGTGAAAATAACCTGACTTGTCAATACCTGTATACTTTTATTCTCTAAATTTGCCTGCACTGTGGTGAGTTCAGCAGTTCAGTGTTTATCATAAAGAATAAATAGGTATTAAGAGAAAATACAGTGAAGATCCCCTCCCATCTGAAAACTTTTGGGTAATCTTTGAAATACCAAAAGCAATTAAACTCATTGAGGTGCATTTTAAGATGTCATTTGTGATGGGTTGGCTGTGGCATTTTGATGGCGTATTCCTAAGAGTCTCTATAAAGAAAATTAATATGGATGGTTAATAATTTATGTTTAAGCACATCACTTTGCAGTAGCAATGGTTTTCTCTGTGTACCTTACCTGTGCTCTTTTATGTAAAGATCCTGCTGTAAATGGTGAATTTGAACAGAGAGGTGCAAGCAGGGTGAAAGAACTGCTCATAATTCTACAGCCTTTGGAAATTCCATTAAAAGATTTTCTGTGCCAGATGCATAGTCCTTTTTTCATGTAGGAGCAGAGAAGAAAGAACTGTAACCTTCACTCTCTTAAGTTACAGCCTTTTCATAATGAAAGTGGATCTTTTTCATTCCTTTGGAAAGAATTTGTACTAAATTTTGGCATCAGTGGGTGCAAAAGGGTTTTGTCACAAATTTATTGACTGTACCACATAATTGTGCCATAGTAGCCATAATTTTGTTCATCAGAAAAAGAAATGTACACATTTGAGGAGTCACAACTCTTCATTTTCTTACATCATGAAGTATTGTCAAGAAACCAATATTGCAACGGGAAGTTTAAACCTTTAAACTCTGAATTACCTTTTAGATGGCAAGTTGTTATCAGACGATGTCACACACTATGTTGTCCCCGACTGCAAGGTTGTTCAGGAATACCTGGAGATTCTGGAATTTCCGGAGCTGAAAGGAATTATTTTCATGCAAACAGCTTGTCAGGCTGTGCAACATCAGAAAGGACGCAGGTACTTATCCCATAAGAAATTATATTTTATTTAGATTGAGGTAAAACACAAATGTTTTGTATTTTGAAGAAATAGCTCTTGTCCCAAAAGTGATAAGCAAAATAAGTTCCTGAACACTTAGGATGTTTTGTGGGGCTTACTGGAAAACAAATATGTTTAAAAGAAGTATTCAAATGGAACTTACAAAAGCTTGCCTGCAAGTGATGGTTTAGGATTTATCATCAGTGGTGTAATTTAATGAATGCATTTCTCTGTGCATTACAGTAATTTTCCTAGAGTTTTTCAGCTGTATTTTCGCATGGAGTTAAAATAACATTATCAAAAGAAAGCACAAGAATATATTTCCCTTTTCTCTTTCCAGACAGTACAACAAGTTACGAAATCTATTAAAGGATCCTCGTCATGACTGTACTGTGTTTGCTAATGAGTTCCACCAGAACTGCTACCTGCCAAGGGAGAAGGGAGAATCCATGGAAAAGTGGCAAACCAGGTTTGTTTGAACTTGTGCAGTGCCACACTGCACTGCATCATGATTTGTATTTAGGAAGAAGAGCGTGCACTGGGTACAGAGAGTTCATGCTCTTGCTCTGTTTAGCTCTGCAACAGTTCATAGTCTCTGGAGGTTTACATTGTGCTTTAATGGTTATTAAAGTGTCAACATTGTTTTCTTAGACAAAATGCACTAAATTAATATAATAATGCTAAAAAAAACCTTATATCAATTTAGTTACACTGTGTCATTGGAGTCT
The DNA here is from genome assembly GCA_024500445.1 of Entomyzon cyanotis. Lineage (NCBI taxonomy): Eukaryota > Metazoa > Chordata > Aves > Passeriformes > Meliphagidae > Entomyzon > Entomyzon cyanotis. Next base: position 18,564,487 of record JAKEPQ010001010.1, read on the forward strand.
TGGCAGCTCCAGCCTGCTTTTTACAAGTTTTCACTCAGAAGAATGTTGTGTTGTGTTCAGCCAGGGCACAAGCAGATGTTATTAGAGAGGAAACATTCCATTCTCCTCTCGTCTCTTGGTGCTTAAGAATGGCACATAAACGTTTTTGCAGAAAAACATTTCTGTAGCTTGGTGTATATCTCTCAAAAGTCTGAGTGTTAAATCAAAATCTCGTTTATACAAAGCCAGCAAGTAGCAAATGAGCTATGCCAGAAATCTTTTTTTCAAACTTTGCTTTCCTAGGAATATTTACAATGCAGCAGCCTGGTATTACAATCACTGCTTGGGTCAGATGCCAGTTGTTATGGTAACAGAAGATGAAGATGCTATCAGGCAGTACGGAAATGAAACAGAAGGAGTGTTTGTGATTTCCTTCAAGGTAACATGCCAGAAAAATAAAAGGTTTCCTTTATGCTGCATCAAAATGATGAAGCAAGTACATAAAAGTGTATTGCAAATCATGTCAGAGTTTACATTCAAGAAAATTGTGATGGTAACTCATGTCTCCATTTATCAAAGCAAGCAAATATGTCACTTACGGGTATATCAGAAAAACCAATGGCAGTGAGTAAAGCAGAGAACTGAAAAGATAAACAGCACCTCTGAAGACAAAGGTCATCATTCTTAGGAGCCCTTTTCCTTGTTTTCCTTGTTTTTAAGGAAATTGGCATTGATGAGCAGTGATCAGTTCCCTCATCCAGCTGTCTAAATCTGTAGTGCAAACAGTTCATAAACAGCTGTAACCTAAATATCCATCAGCAATGTTCTGCCACTTGCTTTGCCTGGACTGCTGAGGACACAGTGATGCCTGAGAAGATAATTCACTCTTCATTTTGGTGTGCATCTCTGATACCACTTGTATTCAGTGGCATGTGGGGATGGGATGTTTGTATTTAGCTGTGGAAGGATGTTGGGTGAAAAACAGGACCAAATTGATTTACCTTTGCTGTATTTAGCAGTGGATTAGGCTGAACCTGGGACAGATCTGTGGGGTTTAGAAAAGCACAATCATCACCATTTGGAAGTGCTATTTGAGTATAATGTGAGAGAGCTCTTGTCCATCATGGACTTTCCAAATGCATTATTAAAAGAACAGAAATCTCTAAATACTTTCCTGTTTATTTATATTTGTGTACACAGAATTACTTGGATGACTTCTGGCCTGACCTAAAGGCTGCCCATGAACTCTTTGACTCCATAGCCCAAGCTCGGCGTGAACGGGAGAGTGAAAACCAAGAGAACCATGGAAAAGAATATCCTGAGCACTTACCTCAGGAAATATTGGAGGCTGGGATCAAATCTGGGAGATACCTGCAGGTATTTGTTATACAGAGAACATACACAGAACAATGCAGTCTTGTGTTTTGTCCCTTTAGTTGCCTGAATTAGAGTGATTAGAGAAAAAAACATTGCTGTGGTGGGAAGAGGGAAAGAACACAAAAACAAGAGTGAGAGGATGGAAGGGATTAGGATTCTCAAAATATTTCCCCTACTTTGTCTTGTGAACACATGGATGTTTTTTGTCTTGGAGAAGTTAAAATAAGAATTGGCTATTGAGGATTTGAAATTTGCTATGGATTTTTCTTCAGGTTGATATGTGATGTACCTGTAAATGGAGAGACCAGGTGTGATTTGAAGCAGTGAGACCTCATTCTTAAATATAAATAATGCTGCACAAAGGCAGCAGCTCTTACTACATTTGCACAGAGATCTCTCAGTCAATGAAATTAATTTACAGGTTTGTGCTGTTCAGGGCCTTAATATGGATTGTTGGTAGACAAGTGTCCTTCTTTTAAAAATAATTTAAAGAATTAGAGGCAGTAATTTGTTCTTTTCTTGGCAATTTCAGCAGTGAAGCAGGAATAAAATATGAACAGTAAGACTGAGGTCTTTCTTTCTTGCTGGAATAATGCCAGATTCTGTGCTAAGGCAGGCAGCAAAGGTAATCTTACACTGCCTGTGGTTGGAATAAAATGTCATTTACCATCTTACAAATTAATTCATCATTTAGAAGAATTTACCATTCTTTTCCAGAAGTGAATACTTAGAGTTCTACATCCTACATTCCCCCCTATAGAGAGAACAGTTATATTCAAAATAACCTACATATCAATAAAAACTAATTTATGTAAAAATAATTGTAAATCCCCCAATTTTATTCTTTAAAGTTGGCCATTTTTCAGGTGACTGTTTCATTCTATCAGTTGGTTTGGTGTTCTCTTTCAGGGGACACTGAATGTCAATAAGCACCGAGCACAGCTGGAAGCTTTTGTTCGACTTCAGGGCTTTGGCAGCAAAGACACAGGTGAGAAGTTTTCAGTCATCAAACAGGATGAAGGCTGAGACTTCACTGCAGTGCTTGTGTGCTTTTCATGGACCAGAAAGGAGACAAGGTTAACCAGAGGGTGGAACTCGTGAGGAAAACTTCCTCTTTCTCAGCACCTTTGGCCATATTTTGGACTCTTCTCCTACTTATGGGCTTCCCTAGACCTCACTGAAGTGAAGTGCTGATTCAAATTGTTGTCCCTGTGCTTTTCTCTAACCTCAGGTGACAACTGATTTGACTGCAATAAGAGTTTGCGTAGATGTTGACAGGATTAGGAAGCTGATCTTTGTGAACATAATCAGAAATTAACCTTTTGAATCAAGCTGATCCAAGCTGATCCAGTATTGTCTCTCTGGTATGAGATACTAATCAACACCTTTGAAGGAGCTGTCCATCACCCTTGCACAGACACACTGGCCCAGCTCTCACTAATAATTGCTTTCAGATGTGCCTGTGACAGACCCTGCAGTCAAACCAGTGCTCAATATATTAATTATTTTTTAAAAGCTTGTTTTATTCTGACCCCTGCCCAGAATTCTGTGGCAGTGGCTTTTACAATTTAACTATGCTGTGTGCTTTTAAAGCTGCTGCCTAAGAACAATGAATTCATCCCAGCCTATGCTGCTTTTTGTCCAAAAGTACACCTGCAGAATCACTTAATATCTCTTTAAAAAAAAAAAAAAACAAAAATATTTTCATTTTCTTGCAATATTAATTACTTACCAGTAGTCCTTTTTGGAAGAAATCATATTGCAAAAGCCATTTTCTGTTATTTCAGCAGAATGCTGCCAAGAATGGAGGGATTTGAATTTTTTTAGCAGATTATAGTTCTATTTCTTTTTGTTTTAAATACAGAACTTCAAAGTGACATCCTTATTTATGGGGCCAAGGCTCGGAATCGTGCAATCCACGGGGATGTGGTGGTGGTTGAGTTGCTCCCTGTGCAGGAATGGAAGGGAAGGACTGTTGCCCTGTGTGAAAATGAGACTGAGGACAAAGCACCTGCAGACACCACAGGTGACCCTATGCCCACAGGTAAGGAGAAGCATCCTTTTAATTCCCTGCTTATAAATAATGTTCAATATGAAAAAAAAATTGATGAAAAATTTCATTCCAGGGTGACATGCCTGGGTACCATGGGAACTTAGAGTCTTGTCTGAAGTTATTCCTCTGCAGCTATAGCTGCATCTTAGAAGTTTGTTCAGATGACAACTCAAACTTTTAGAAGAGGTTCATTCTCTTTTTTTTAAGGAAATGATGTTGTGTTATGGTCTTTGCTATTAAAATTCTCTGTATTTTTTACTAGAATTGGCCACATTACAGCAGCAATGGGAGTCTCTGAATAATTTATGTGCTGTAATTTATGTGATGTAATAATTTATGTGATGAATAATTTATGTGATGTAATTACATCAATTGAAATCTATACAATGAGTTAGTTTCCACATAAATAAAAGCTGATTAAAATCTGTCTGTGCCAAGAGTAGTTTATGACACATTTGTATTGTCTGCACACCATATGTTGTTGGCAATTGTGACACAGATTTGGGGACACATCAGTTCATATTAGAAAGCAGTCAATCTCCTGCACCTCCCACATATTTGCTTTCTTGGTCCTGTTTAAATCTTTAATGCACAGTGTTTCTTATTTAAGGTAAAGTAGTTGGAATCATCCAAAAGAACTGGAGGGATTATGTGGTCACTTTTCCCTCTAAAGAAGAGAGCCAGTCCCAGGGCAGAAACACTCAGAAAGTCCTTGTAACACCTTGGGATTACCGAATTCCCAAAATCCGGATCAGCACTCAGCAGGCTGAAGCATTACAGGTAATTTAATGGAAGTGTTTCTCTATTATGTGCTCCTACAAAGTTGTGTGGAACTAATATTGTTTTCCTTGACAAAAACATGGTAAAACTATTAAAGTCTGTAAGAGTGGTTCAATTTCTGCCTTGAAGGACTGTGTTCAATTCCTGTCAAAACCGCTTCAGCTTCAGGTAATGAAGCTCCTTTGAGTTCTGAACTTGGGCCACAGTCCAGGTACCCTGAGCACTTAGCACTTGCTTTGGTTTTTTTCTGATAAATGAAAGGTCATATCAGAGGTATAAATTGTAGTTTTCAGGAGCACATTGCTGGTCTAACAGAGCTGTCCTGCTGCAGGAGTACAGAGTTGTTGTGCGCATCGATTCCTGGGAGTCAACATCTCTTTATCCCAACGGACATTTCGTAAGAGTTCTGGGAAGAATTGGAGATCTCGAGAGTGAAATTGCAGCAATTCTGGTGGAGAACAGCATTTGTGCTGCTCCCTTCTCAGAAATCCAGGTTTGTCTTTGTGGTCACTTCTAGTGTTTTCTGTTCATTTCCAGGGTCTTGCTTCTCAAAGAGAGGGACCCTCATGTAGCTGAACATGTTTGTTGCCAATGGGTTTTTGAAAGCTGAAATTCTATTATTATTTTAGTTTATTTTTCTGGAATCTTTTGGATCAGTGGTTCTACTGATACTATAGATTTTCACGTCAGGAGTTATTTTAATATAATCCTTTTGCTATGAGGAGAAGATTACAAACTCTTAATTCAAATTTGAGTTAGACTTTTAAGATTTTACTGTCTTTTAGTATGTGGTTATGGTACTGATCCTAAAAGCCTTGTCCTACTGAAATCACTGCCTTAAATATTTTTGTTTTCAACTGGAAGAGGAACCAGCTTTCTTAGGTAACTATTTTGATTATACCTATAATTAATTGAAAGAAAAAGACTTTAAAAAACCAATACATAGTGGTTATGTTTCCCAGAGCTGCAGTATCACCACAGTAGTAACATTTGTTACCGTTACACATAGAATTCTTTACAATTTTTTCCATACTTTCCTTAAAGTAAATATAATGGACTTCGTAAATGGAACAAAAGAAGGATTTGAAAAACTAATTAAATCTAATTTGTTGGCATCTTTTTTATAGAAAATATATAAATCTATGTTCATCAACAATATTTCTGTACAGATGAGTGAAATGCCCATGAGTTCTCCAAAGAATCCATGGAAAGTGAATCCAGAGGAGGAAAAGAAACGCCTTGACTTGAGAGATTCCCACTTGATATTCAGCATTGACCCCAAAGGCTGTGAGGATGTGGATGATGCTCTGTCTGTCAGGACTCTGCCCAATGGGAATGTCGAGCTGGGTGTGCACATTGCAGATGTGACTCACTTCGTGGCAGCAAATTCCTACACTGATGTTGAGGCCAGAGCAAGGTAAGGTATTTTCTGAAAATCAGAAAATCTATGAAGCTCGGGAGTTTGTGATGCCACCTTAAGGGAACTTTGGAAGGTAATAAACATTCTTTTACCTTTCATGTCTTATTAAAGACTTACTAAAGCTTATTAAAGCTATTACATAGCTAATGACATTCTGATTTTATTTGGACACATTTTCCAGGAAGTTGTGATAGAAGTTTATGTTTTCCTAATCACTTTCCTTTGCTTTATAGTCTAATTTAACATCTGTGACTTAAAGTATTTTTAAAAACCACTTATTTGCATTCCAAGGGGGACGAACACCCACAAAATGGAATTAAATCTTACACAAATTTAATTCCAGAGGTATTTGTCAGGCTTATGTTTTAATATTTAGTCTTTTCATTTAATATGCAAATATTTCATTCTCTTTTTTCTTTTATTGCCATGATTTTGAACTGAAACTGTATAGTATTCTTTATAGTATATGTATATATTTTTTTATATATATATATATATAGTATATAGATTTTATATATACATATAGTATATGTATATATAAAGAATCACATCATATTTATATGTATTCTTTATAGATGCAAAGTCTAAACTATGTGGGCAGCAGAGATGTTTGATGTAGCCATTAAATCACCTCTTCTTCATTCAGCATATTTTGTCCAACCCTGGTTCTGCCCTTAATGGCAGGTGAAATACGAAGGAAGGCAAAATTAGGGTTGTACTGTACAAATAGTTACTTAAATAATTTGACTTTGGCATTGCAGCTGTGAGTGTTCTGTAGGAATAACCCTTTAAAATAATGCTGGGATGCAATGCTTACACCCCAGACTGCCTGCGAGGTGCACACCCAGGAGGCCTGGTGGGAAGAACAGTAACTGTGTTTTATTCCTCAGGGCTACAACGTATTATTTGGCAGATCGGCGCTATGACATGCTGCCCTCTGTGCTCAGTGCTGACGTGTGCTCCCTCCTCAGCGGAGTGGACAGGTAAGGGTTTGCAAAAGGGACACTTTTACAAGTCATTTTTCATTATTCCTAAATCCTCAGCTGGAAGAACTGTGTACATTAAAAATTACCTCTGAGTTTTACCACAGGTAGGGCAAATTTTATAGACCAGTTTGTATCAATTTACAGGCTCAGTCAGTTGGCTGGCATGAGGTTATTCAGGGTACAGAGAAGTTCATTGTGGATGCATCTGACTAATAAAATAAAAATAAATAAAAATAATGTTGCAGTGTAGCTGTGCTTTAAAATAGAGGAGTCCTTATTTCTTAGGGGTACTCTGCTTCAGCAGATGAATTGAAACTGCTCCTCAGTTCAGTTGTGATGCATGAGACTGAAAGGCAAATGCATTAATTAGTGGTGTTGCCGAGCACTGGTTTCATGAAGAAAAAGATCCTTCCACAACCAGAATTAAATCTAAATTTCCAAGAGTTGAATGTGCTGGAAATGGGAGTTTAAGTCAACCAGAACTATTCAGATCTGTGGTGTTCTCTCAGATATGCTGTGAGTGTCTTGTGGGAGCTGGAGAAGGAATCATACGAGACGCTGAGGGTTCAGTACACCAGAACCCTCATCCGCTCTGCCTACAAGCTGGAGTATGAGACAGCACAGGGACTGCTGGATGGAGACACCAGTGTGGTGGGGGATATCCTGGAACTGAGAACCCTGGATGAGGGAACGAGGCAGAAGAAGCTGGCGGAGCTGGTTTGGGCCATATCCAAGCTCACCGACATAGCGCGGCATGTCCGAGCTAAGCGGGACAGGTGCGGCGCGCTGGAGCTGGAAGGGATCGAGATCCGAGTGCAGCTGGATGACAAACGGAACATCCACGATCTCATCCCCAAGCAGCCGCTGGAAGTGCACGAGACCGTGGCGGAGTGCATGATCCTGGCCAACCACTGGGTGGCGAAAAGGATTTCCGAGGATTTCCCCCACCAAGCTCTGCTGCGGCAGCACCCTCCACCCCGACAGGAATTCTTCACTGAGCTTCGGGAATGTGCCAGCGCCAAAGGCTTCTCAATAGACACACGGTAGCTTTTGTTACTCACGTTTTTTAATTAAACTTAAGCAATTAACTGTTTTGCCACATTATCATTACAAGCCTTTCTAGCTCTAAGTCATTGTGACCAGGCATAGTGTCATTTTCTTCTGCATTAACACTTTTTTGCCAGGTCTAACAAGGCTTTGGCTGAGTCTCTGGACAGAGCAAATGACCCCTCGGATCCCATTGTGAACAAACTGCTGCGCTCCATGGCCACCCACGCCATGTCCAATGCCTTGTACTTCTCAACTGGCTCTTGTCCCGAGGAGCAGTTCCATCATTATGGTATTTGGTCGTTTTTCTGCCTTTCCTGTGATTTCTGAACTGTTGGGGGAGGCAGATGATGGCTTTGATTGCTCATTTCTCTTCCTGTCTCTTGGCAGGGCTGGCCCTGGAGAAGTACACTCACTTCACTTCTCCCATCAGGAGATATGCTGACATTGTTGTGCACAGGCTCTTGATGGCAGCAACCCTGAAGGGGACCACAGGGGATGTTAAGGATAACATAACCAGTAACAAGGATCTTGAGGAATTGTGCAGACACATTAATAACAGGAACCGAGTAAGGGAGTCTTTGTGGGAGTCTCCATGGCACCCTAGGGAATGGAATACCCATACTGACTGTGGCTTTTGGGCACTAAGAGTATCGCTTTATTTTTATTTGTAGTGCACTGAGGTTTTTTTAAGTATCAGTTTTCTTCTGAGAGTGGTAGTAAAAGTGTCTTCATATTTCACTTGTACTTCATGTAGGATTTCCTTTTAGTGTAGTTTTTCTAGGGGATGGGTAAGGGAGTAAATAGTAGGAAAAAGCAGCTGTGGAAATCAAAGCCAGACCCTTGTTGGAATATTTACGTAGGTTTTTTGTCTCTCTCTGTGTTTGGGGTGCTCACAGGCAGCCCAGCGTGCTCAGAAACAATCCACAGAGCTCTTCCAGTGCATGTACTTCCGAGACAGGAGCGCCGAGAGCGACGAGCGCTGCGTGGCCGACGGGGTCATCTACTCCATCCGCACCAATGGGGTGCTCGTCTTTGTGCCCCGGTGGGTGCAGCACGGCTGGGCATGGGCTGGAGATAACACCTGGGTGCTGCCAGAATGCCTGTAACCCAGCTCAGTGATCTGTGATGTCAGCATGGCAGAGGGTTCAAGAGCCAGAACCTCCGCAGCCTGGAAAGGCTGCCTTACAGAGAGCCCAGGGCAAGCATGCTGCTGCTCTTCAAGTCGCTTTTTTTAAATGGAGAACTGTCTCCTCACTGTTTGTCTGGAAAAACCTGTAAAGCTGCTCTTCTCCCATCATTGAGCCATTCCAGGCTCCACCCAGCTAAGATAATGGATCACTGACTATTTCACTTTTGCCTCACTGCTCTCAAAACACTTCAATCACTGTCTCCACTCTGTTTTCACATCTGGGTTTCTTTGACAACACCTATCAGCGTCCCTGGAGCAGAATTATCAAGCTGCCATGCCTGGCCCTTCCTGTTGCTTTTGTATAATCCCAGCCAGCCCGCGGTTTTCAGAACAGACCTGAAAAGGCTGAAAATGGTTAGAAGAGCTTCTCTCTGCTTTTTTGTAGATATGGAATCAAAGGTGCTGCCTACATGAAAAACAAAGAGGGTTTGGTTATCTCCTGCCAAGGCACTGGGAGCTGCCAGTGGAAGCCTGGATCTCTCCATCGCTCTCAGCATAAAATCACCTCCACTACAACTGCTGGAGACTCAGTGACACTGAGCCTTTTCGATCACATCACGGCGAGTATCTCATCTGAGGGGTGGAAAAGCAAATGGCACCAGCAGAAATTTAAATACAATATTGTTTTCCAGGTGAGAATCCTTGTGCAGACTTCCCGCTGCCATGCCGATACCATCAAGCTGGAAATAATCAGGAACGCACCACACCACACTGCAGACACAGAGACTACCCAGAAGAATTTCCACGTGGTGAGATCTGACTTGGTGAAAGAAGTCAGTCAGTCTGCAGAGGAAGCCCAGCGTGCCCAAGAGAGAGCCAGGGTGGAAGTGATGGATGAGGAGTCTCGGGAGTTCTGCCAGACCAAGGGGCCCAGCCTGTACCAGCTGCTGGAGGAGATCCGGGAGCTGGCACTGCTGGATGTGACAGAGGACATCGGGACTTGAACTGGGACTTGCCACCAGCTGCCTGGGGCTGTCCTGCTCACTGTGCACAAGTGGTTGGGGGATTTTTTAGAAAGCAGTTTATTTAAATATTCAAGAGTCCTTTTAATAAGAACCTAAATGTCTATTTTAAATAATTATTTTTATCTGATTATGAGTATGGATGAGTTATGAAAAGATTTTGTACCTTATAAAGCTCATATTTCAGACTAAAGACACTGTGCTGTGAATTCTTTTAAATATCATTCAAAAAATTACTTTGCTCATGTTGTCCATAAATTAAGTTCTTAAAACCTGAATACTTCCTTCTTCCACTCTAGTTCAGTGAGGGTAATGCATCCTTACAATGATATAAAAAGCAAACTCCTTCACACTAGCCTGGATACGGAATTCAAGGTAGTGAAATCCTACAGCTGCACATCAGGCATAAAATAACACTTACTGCCATGAGGGTAGTGGCTTCAGTGTCACAAAATTCAATACTGTTTACTATTGGAGGGGGCAATTCCTCTTCATTCCACAAAAGGGAAAAACTGTTGTGTAAGGAAAAACAAGATTCTCAGGAGAGGATGAAGCAGAGCCTCAAGCAGAGAGCCTGATCAGTTGAAGGAAGGTCTGGTCTGGCCTTGTAAGAACCTCATAAAGAATTTCAGGTTTGACTTCTGAAATTTAATAGCTTCCATTTTATAAGAAAAATATGTAAGTAATGGATGAGCAGTTAAAAAAAAATCCAGTACCCCTGTTCAGACCCAAGAAGGCCTGTTAAAAAAACCCAAACAACACAACTTTAATAGAAACTTAACCCGTCAACATCCCAGTTAATTCAGTTTGACATAAATTATAAACTATATTCAAAGTAGGTCCAAAAACTCATTAACATTTCCTAAAAAAAACATTGTGGAGGTGGAAAAGATGGCTCAAGTGCAGCTGAAGAACTTTGTTCTGTTCCCTGATGTGTGGGGCTGCTCCTCTGCAGTTTCCAGGGAAGAGTTCTGTCCCTCAGTGATGCCATGGGAAGACTTCCCTGAAGCTTCCAGAGTGCTAAGAGCCAACAACATTTCAGTATCATGACAGTACTTAAAGCTGGGGGTTCTTTTGGTCAAGAAAGGCATTCACAGTGTGGGGAAGTTACTGCTCTTCCCTGGCACTTCCCAATTCTTCATCTTCTGTGAGAGCAACCTTGGCTGCAGGAACCTGAGTGTCTTCAGTAAGGTCAGTGGGATCCTGAGCAACTGAGCTATTAAACTCCTCTTCTGAGAAACTACTGGGGAGCTCTGTTGAGGAAAGAAAAACATGAGCAAACACTGCTGCTGTGTTTAAGTGATATTTCCACCACCAGAATGCCAGTCTGTGGCAAAGGCAGCTCAGAGATAACCAGCAAGCTGAGCTCCATTTCACCAAAGCTGTCACAGCTTGGCACAACAACCAGGGAGCTGAACTACAGGAAAACTGTTAAAACCCTCCCTGTTGGCACTGAAATGGGGCTCCTTACCCTGGGGCTGGGACTGGCTGAGGCCCTGCAGCCGTGCCTGCCTCCGCTCCAGGGCCAGCTGCCGGTTCTTCTTCATCCGCTCTTGCTGCTCCTCTGTCAGAGTTGTACCAGGCAGGGAATTCAGCTCCTCTGCATTGCCAGAGTGGGAATGGGCATCTTCAGCAGCTGGATCCAGTCCATTGCTTCCCCCTTCTTCTTCTGGTCAAAAACGAGGGGTGGCAGGGGGAAGAGGGGCAGAAATCAACATTTTAAACCCATAGAGAACCACTACACAGCAGTTGAGAGAACACTTTGAAAGCATTCCTATGCTCTACGTTTTGTGTGGACAGCTGAAGATCTTTCCATAATTTAATTTTAATGGGCAATTTTCTGCCTAGGCCCACATCCCCAATCCTCAAAGGACACAAGTACTCAGAGCTCACTGATCAATGCCTGAGCATAAAAAGGCAAGGTCTGTGTTCTGAGTTAGCAACAGCAGCTGTGCTTGAAGGGTCAAAAGGGACAGGAAATCCAGGCAATCCTTATAAAGGCCAAGTAATTTTCCTCCCAACCCCACTAATGAAACACTGTCCATTAGAAAGTTGCAGGAGTAGCTACAGAATTCCAACATTTCAAGGCCAGGTTGGACAGGGCTGATGGAAGGTGTCCCTGACCCTGGCACAGGGTGGAACAGGATGGGTTTTAGGGTAACTTCCCACCAAACCACTCCAGAATTCTCTGTATCAGAGGTGTGAACATACACATTGAGTACTCAGTCGTGAATTCAGTGTGCTCTATTAGAGATATTTACTCATCTGCCAGCACTGAAATGTGCAAGGTGGAGGCAGTTCAATTAGAAAAACTTCACCCACCCAGAGAGCAGCACAGCACTCCTAAGAGAGCCCAAGGCCTCTGCATCACTTTAAGCTTGTGAATAGAAACGTGAGCTGACAAAAGGGTTATTAATACAACACTGCAGCCTGAGTTTTCATTTCACACCTGTGAGATCCCTGCTCCAGTTTATCCCCTGCAGGCTGGCCAGCTGGAGCAGTGCACTCACAGAGTTCAGAACAGCTCAGCACCACAGTCAGAGCCCAATGTATGGAACCATCGCACAGAACATCTGATAGCTCTGCAGACCCTGTCGGCAGGAACCACTCGTGTTGCTGTCCGTGGCTGCTTCTGGCTGCAGTGCAGTTCTCACCAGTGCAGCCAGCAGTGAAGACAGCCACGTGTCACCAAGTGCCCAAAGGTCACCCCACAGGTGAGGCCAGCTCATCCCCCAATGGGACAATGGGTAGGTAATGCTCTCAAAAGACTGATGGTAGAAAGGCAAAACCCTGCACAAGGTCCTTTAGGAATGACAATGAAACTCCCTCGTTTCTGCTACCAAAGTTTCTTTCAAACTACTAAGCACTGAAGTACTGAACAAATAGCATAGAGAGCATACCTTCATTATTTTTGAAGTCTTCATGTAAAATAGGAAGATCAAGTCTAATTCTCTTTAGGCAGGTCTGTAAATGGGAGATTAAAACTGGTATTTCATTTGCAGCAAGTTTTTATGTTCAACTTTGGGATTATGAGAAAACCACAGCAATTTCATTTTGCACTTTATTACTCTGAAAAAAATACTCCTTTCACTCCATGTCCATTTGACAGACACCTTTAATGCTGTGCATCATCTTCCCAGTCCTTCATCTACCACCCAGCCAGGTGAAGCTGAATTCTTCATCAGTCTTCTTTTGCAGGTTCAAACATTAAAAACCAACCAACCAAAACCCAAAACCCCAACCACTTCCAGCACTCTTAAGCAACTTACTGTGGTTAAATATGTCCTGAAAATAGTGAAGCCAATTCTCTGAAGGATTAATTCAAATAGAGAAAGGCTGTATCAAAATATAAACCTAAATACTAAAAATAGCTTTAATTAGAAAGAAATTAATGTAAATAACATTATACTTCTAAGAAGTCTGCACAACCTAAGTCTTCTTTTGCTGCATAATTGATCCCCTAAACCTACCTCTTGCACTATTCCAAACAGAATGAAGGGAAACTGACAGAAACAATTCCTACCTGAACTTCCTTTTTGTTTCCCAAAGACTCCACTCTGTCAATAAAATCCTCAAACTGCAGTTTTGGGAACAGTCTATGAGCCCAGTGCTCCATATGCTGTATCAGTGTCTTCAGGTCCTCTGCCTAGAGTGGAAAGGATGACACTGAGCTACTAAAAGATGACAAAGTCAGAAGACTGCAAAGGGAAATGGGACAGTAATTCCTGAAAACATGAAGAGTCTGCAGCTTGAGAGTCTCTGGAAAATGTAAGCAGTGTGAATGTGTGAGTAACCTTTCCTTCCTCCTCCCACAATCCAGTCTAAGTGTAATCTGAGGCTATGAGAACAGCCGTGACACAATCTGCATAACCTGTAAAACACCTGCCAGGCCCTGAAGCATTGCCCTCAAAAAGCCAGGGCTGCACCCAGGCTGAAATAAATCCATAGGGCACAGCTGGCATTGATCCTGATGTTTAGAATGCAGATACATCAAAATAAACTGATCTAGGAAAGATTTTTGTACCTTTTGGCATTACTGCCCAGTTTCTTTGTGCCTCCAGTGGTAATGAGATAATTTATAGCATGAATGCTCTCCATAAACCAGGGATTCACAGGTGTCCTTGCAAGTGTGCCAAGAAAATCATGGAATTGTTTGGGTTGGAAAAGTCCTTTAAGATCACCCAGCCCAACCATTCCCCCAGCACTGCCAAGGCCACCACTAAAACATAACTCCAAGTGCCACATCTGCTTTTCTTTTAAATCCTTCCAGGGATGATGACTCCACAGCACAAGCTGCCCAGGGCTGTGCAACACTCTTGGTGAAGAAATTTCCCATAATAACCAATCTAACATCATCTGGCACAACTTGAGGCTGTTTCCTCTTGCCTTATTGCTTGTTACCTCAGGAGAAGAGACTGACCCTCACCTGTCTACAGCCAATTCTATAATGATATGTAAGGGAAAATAAGCTCTGTATGTTTAAGCACATCCAAAACAATGAGAGAACTTGTAGAGAAAATACTGCTTTCTCTTTGCCCAAGTGGTATGCCACACTTGATATTTTCAAAACTTTGGGATTCAAAACCCTGCTTCTGTGGATAATATAAGAGTCATAGACATGATATTCTACTTTTAGAGCTGAGGAAAAGGATTTTATTATCAAAATATGGGTTTTCTTAAAGCATTCATGGGTTTTTTTAAATTTGCAGCTCCAAACCCCATCAGGGATTGTTCAAATATTGCTGGAAAGCTGGGTAAGTACTATCAATTTTCCTTGTATCAGATGGGCAGCACTCTGTCAAATCTAGATTAACCTCCCAAGAGACAAAACAAAAGCTCACCAGGTCTTACCTCATGCCCTTTACCCTTGAACTTCACATTGTCAAACATATGTCTGAGGGCTGGGAGTCCTCTTTCTGAAATTAACCTGGGAACAGGAAATGGGTGAAGTTATTTGAAACCCACACTTTCTTCTTTCAATTAACAAGGAAAAAAAAAACCCCAAACAAAGGAAAAAACTCACATTCCTTAAAATAGCCTAAAGCTTGGATTCTTTCTGTTGATTATAAAGAACTTACACCAGTTTTAGAGGTATCTTAATCATTCTCCCACGGCCCTACACCAAACTCATCACACAAATAAATATTCTGTATGAAGTTACCTCTGGGCATCTAATCTAGGCCTTGGTCTTTTAACTGCTTTCTGAGTGGACACAGCAGAATCCTTTGTTTGGGACTGCTGGTTTCCATCAGGATCTGGGGAAGAAAACAGCAGAGTTTAAGTATTCAATGCAATTCCCATCACCTAGAATTGTACTGTGAACATTTTAAGTCTCTACTTGTATTCCTGATAAGTGCATCCAACACTTTTCTCTCTTCTAAAAGCCAAGTCACAAAGTGTAAGTATAGGTCATTGCTGTATAATTATCTGTACCAGCATTTTGTCAGAAGAGCTTGAATTTCATAAAGATTCCTTTGTGCACATACTTCCATGGAATCTACAAAAATAAACTTTTCCCACAAGCCGGAAAGCACTGCACTATTAACAATTTAAATTTACAGTTTGTTTTGTACCCGTTTTTATGCAGTGAACTCAACGTAGTGAAGCTCACACCTCTAATTTGGATTGCCCACCATTAAAATGGGATTTTTAGGGGTCGTGGATGTTCACCTCCATTAGCCTGAGCCCATTCGGAATCGTCTCTTCCAGGAGAGGCAGGAGGTGGCAGAGGTGGGAATCTTTCATCGTCTGTGTTCTCATAATCAGGAAGATCAAACAAGTTGTTCTCTAAAGGATCTATCATTGCCTCAAAGCCTTTCTTCCCCTCCTGCAGAAAACACCAAAAGCATTTAAAGCAAAGCAGCCACAGAGGCAGATAAACGTCAATTATTTACAGTATTTACAGCTTTTTCAGAAAAAGATTTGCCAAGCAGATCATCACACAAACTAAACAGCAGATACCACCCAGAGGATAACACAACGCAGCCTCGCTGAACCGAACAAAATAAGGGTTTGTTATGTTTCAACTCGTCAAAGTTGCTTGGGAGTGGCAGGAATAACCCCAAATCAGTGGATTTCTGACCACAGCGCTCATCCCGGAGCCGTGTGCCACACACACCCTGAGGCAAAGGGGGGGAGGGGGGGGGGGGGGCAATTTCCCCAATTTACAGCTCACCCACTTCGAAACGCGGTCTGGAGGAGGACTCCCCTTGTCCGGCTCCTCGGGCGAGGCTGACTCCCGAGGCTGGGCGGAGCGGGGCTGGAGGGGGCCGTGCCGAGGCGGTGTGAGGCAGGCTGCGCTGTGTTCCGGGGCTCTCTCTGGGGAGCTCTTCCCGAGCGGCTCCGGCCGTGAGGGAGCGCGGGGCGGCTCAGGGGGCGGGGCCAGCCCCGCGCGCCACAAGTCCCGCGAGAGCCACGCGTCTCGCGAGCTCCCCGAGGCGGCGGCTCAGGGCTTTTGGCGCCAAAAGGCAGTGGGCGGGGCGGGGCGCTGAGGCGGTCTGAGGGCTGGGGTGGGGAGTTCGGGAATGGTCAGGGTGGGAAGGTATATTACAGATCTTATTACACCCTCCTGCCGTGGGTAGGGACACCTTGCACTAGCCCAGGTTGCTCCTCTCGCTTCACAGGATCATAGAATCTGTGAGGTTGGAAAAGATCTCCAAGAGCATCGAGCCCACCCTGTGTCCGATCCCCACCTTGTCACCAGCCCAGAGCACAGTGCCACGGCCAGGCCTTCCTTGGACACCTGCAGGGATGGACACTGCAAACCTCCCTGGGCAGCTCCTGCCAATGCCTGACCTTCTGTGAGGAAACTCCTGCTGATGTCCAACCTGAACCTCCCCTGGCACAGCTTAAGACGATGTCCTCATCCTGTCCCTGTTCCCTGCGAGCAGAGCCTGACTCCATCTAGCTCCATCCTCCTGTCAGCAGTTGTGCAGAGCCAGAAGGTCCCCCTGAGCCTCCTTTTCTCCAGGCTGATCCCCTTTCCCATCTCCCTCAGCCGCTCTCCAGACCCTTTCCCAGCTCCCTTCCCTTCCCTGGACGCTCTCCAGCCGCTCCATGTCCTTCCCGAGCTGAGGGACCCAGAGCAGCACAGCTCTCGAGGAGCCTCACCAGTGCCCTGGGGCAGAATCGCTGCTCTGTCCCTGAGGCCACACTGTTCACTATTCACCATTCCCGATCCAGGTCACAGCGCCTGGACTCTCACGGCCTGTCTCAGAGGAAAGAAGCACAGGGAGCCATCGCAAGCTCTTCTCAGACAGAGCCTCCTGGTAATTTAAAACGGAACAGTTTGCAGTTGTCCAGCCTGGATAAATATGCCGAACCCTCAGAGGTTTGGCAGCTGTGCACAGAAAATGCCATGTAAGGATTTGGGCTGCAGGAGCAACAGGAGAGGTTCCAGGCTCCTGTCTCCAGTGCAGTTAGAGCTGTAAATTGTTCTCATACTTTTACAGCTCCGTCCATAGAAGTGTATCTGACTTAAATCACAGTCTCTTCGTTTAAACAAAACGATATAAATTAATGTAAACTATTAATCCATTAAAGGAATTGGTTTTCCCTTATTTCTCTATAAATTCAAATTTGACGTACAGTATTTCTGGTAATTTAATTCATTCCTTCAAGTAGGAAAAAATCAATTGCAGTTACTTTCTGGTTAAAATTATTTTAACAGTTAATGTTTAAAATGTGTATTCCCAATTGCGGCAGCATTTTTTATAGACAAGAATACATTAAATACAGGGAGAACACACTAACAGGTTTTTTAGCATTTAATCCATTTATCTTAACTTTTTAGATATGGCCAATTTCTTCAATCGATTGAGGCAGCTGAAGTATGAAAATTAATGCAGAGATTTAATAATAATCATAGATCAAGGGCTGCTAATTTCCAGCACAAAATATTGTAATTGTGTCATATAAAATTACTGAAAATCAAATATCTACATGATGAGCTCTTTGCATTGAAAATAATAGTCACTCTTTATACTAAAAAATCCTTACAAACAAAACAAAGCAGAAGATTACTTACAGTCTCTGCAGAGGATACAGTGTTATAAGACACACCATATTTATGCAACTTTGATTAATCAATATTTTTGAAAAGTGTTTAATTAGAATCTGGACTTGATGACTGAGGTGGTTCTTTCCAGTCTTATGTTCCTAATTAAATAAAAAGCAAATGCTGGCAAGCATTGATTATTGGTTTTTCCTCAGGAAATGAATAACCAGCCCCATGCTGCTAAAATAATAAGTCAGGAAAAAACAAACAAAAACCCCCCACAGGTTGTCTCTATTCTAGAAAACACTTCTGGTTTCTAGTTTAGGTGAAAAGAAAATCTTACTGCTTGTTGCTGTTTGATTACTGTAATTTCATTAGAAAAACTGCAGAAAATTAGTACCTTATTTTATATTTCAGTCTCATTTCCTGCTTTGTTACACCTAATATACAGCAAAGCAAATCTGTCAAATGGATAATTGCTGTTTCCACGCTTGAAGGGGTTTATTTCTAAGGGAGCAGCATCTGCTCTGCAAAAAAACCTTCAAATATTATGTTGGCAAAGCTGTTCCTGCAATAAACCCTCAGCACAACTGCTCCCATTGTATTAGTGGGAAGTCATATCTTAAGGATTAAGCAAATTTCAGCTATTTGTGATTTATACTTCTTTATATTTATACCTTGCTGATCTAAATTTTATATTATGCAGCCACCCCAAACATTGATTTCTAAGCTTTTAGCACTTAAGCTGTGTTGTGATCCACAGTGCTCTTTTAAATCCCTGTTTCTTGAGAAAACAAGGTGAGCAAGGCAAGCTGTGCTCTCTGAGAGTCAAGCTGTCCGTCAGATCCCTTCGAATAATTTTTGATCCTCATGGCTAATTTCATTCAAATTCGAACCAGACTTCTCAAATTCCACTGCTTTGTGGGACTAATTATTTCCTTAACTTGGTTTGCTAACCACTAAATAGATTAAGAAGTATTAAGTCTTGCAAATAGAAGTTTGTGTGCCTATGTTTTGGCAGTAAAATACTCAGCTTTATGTGGCAATGAAGTCTGAAAAGTTGGCTTAATTTAGATGCAATTGATCTATATAGTAATTGAGGTTTTCTTTTCATGCAAGAAATTAGACAAAATTTTGGTTTCTATAAGGGGAAAAAAGTGGTAATGAAGACAAGCTTCTTTGTTCCACTTCTATGTACAGAGACAAATTGTTTCTATTTTTCCAAGCAGTGGTGGAATCAATAAATCAGAAAGTCTCCCTGCTCAGAAGCCTCTCGCTGAAATTACAGTGCCTTCTATTTTTTCTTCATCTTTTCCTCTGTGATTCACCTCCAGATACACCTGTTTGTAAAGCAAAACACGATTTCTTCCATGAAGAATATTCAAATTCCCAAAACACGTGTTCTCTTTTGGCTGGGGAACTGTACTTAATTTTTAGTTACAAATGCCCTGAAGTTAAACCTATTTGTTTTACAGAAAACAGCGTAGAAATTATTTCTGCAGTGCCATCAATCCATATGCCCATGAGTTTATTTATAGATACAGTCAGTCAAAAATATCTTTGGGTTTTGTGCTATAGGTCAAGGGGATTTTAAAAGAAATTAATGAAATCAGTGATTCAATGGTCCAGTGTTCTCAGTGCAAGGGTAAAGTGCTCCAGAGGAGGGAGCTGTCCCTTAATATCTGGCATTGGATGGAGGGAATATGTCTTTAATGGCAAAGCCGTGAAAAAAAATTTAATCTTTAGAAATGAGTGAGATGATAGGAACTATTTAGCATTTTTGCATTATATATGGGGAAGTTTGTTGATCATGTCAGTTTCTGTAAAAACATTAATGATTACTTTGATCAAAATCTAATTTTACTTTTGCAAACCACAAAATTAAAACATACAGAATTCAGGCTGGTTCTTTATAGAAAGTATTTACAGTATAAATTTTGTTATGAAATTTACTCTGCACTTTTAAAATTTCTGTCTGAATCAACTCACTGGCATCTAAAACCTGTCCCCAGCTGAAAAGATTTTATTGATTCAAGTGGTGCATTCATAGGTCTTGTATATGAAAAAGACCATTAGGGTATCTCAGGAAAAAGTGGAACTGCCAAATAAACTGGTTTTCCACTCTTTTACCAGTACCTTAGTGCTGAGTTACTCGGTGCTGCTTCACTTCTTGGCTCACACATGTCTGTGAGAGCTTTCATTTACCCACTTAAGCACATTTATGAGTAACTGCAGAGTCTTTTCTGCTCGATGTGTCACGTTTGTTGGCAGATGGAGCACTGTGTGGTACAGAAATGTACAGCAGCAACAGAAAGAATTTCTCAGCTGTGTCAGAAATCAGAAGAAAGCCATAAGCCTTTCTCAATGTGTAACTCCTACAGGACTTAAAAGAGTTTTCAGCTGACTTCTGCTGGATTCAGACAATGAGAAATTAATCTCATAAAGCAACTCAAACTTTAGCAAAGTTGTTTACAGATCTCAGCAGTAGAGGCAGGATTATAATGCCATTCTGCTCACAGAAGTCAAATGCATGGAGCTCCTTTTATCTCCTGAATCTTATCATGCTATTAGTATATGTGTTGTAGTTAACTGCACATGTATGTCCAGATTGGCTTCGTTATCCAAATAGGGCCACTGGTGGTGCTTTAACATTCCATATCCTGCAAGATCTCCAGCTAAACAACAGAATCTTTACATTTAAATTCTCCCTATTGGAAAGAGAACTGGTATGGAGGAACACGCACTACTGGCTGTAGCAAGGATATACATCGGTCTCAAAGCAATTTTGCTGCTCCAGAAGAGCCCACTGGAGCAGGGACACGCCGTTGTCCTGCCGAGGGTGACATGCCCGCTGGCCCGTGCGGCAGCCCTGGCTGCTGCAGGCCGCACGTGTCCTGGGCTGAGTGACCAGCGCAGTGCCAGCTGCCCAGGTCCAGCCGGGCTGTCGCAGGACACCATTGTCCTGCTGCTTGCTGTGCTCCTCCGCTGCGATCCCTCTGCTCACAACACTGCACTTCGCACGTCCTTTAGTATTAAGCGGCAGACTTTTTTTAAAAAAGCAGTCCTTTATCGTTTTGTGGAAGCAAATTGATGTCAAAGCAAGGCTCTGTTTAAGTCATAGAACAGGCTGGGTTGGAAGAGACCTTAAAGCTCATCCCATTCCATCCCGGCCATGGCAGGGACACCTTAAACTACCCCAGGTTGCTCCAAGCCCTGTCCAACCCGGCCTTGCTCACTTCCAGGGACCCAGGAGCAGCCACAGCTTCTCTGGGCCCCTGTGCCCGTGCCTCCCCAGGGGGAGAGGGCAGGATTATTGCCGGTGTCGCCGCTGCCCCGCGGACAGGGCTCGTTCGGAGCTCGCTCGGGCTGGTCAGGGCAGAGCGCCGTGAGGGCACAGCCTCCCCGCGGCCTCGCTCCCCGCCCTGCGCGTGCGCGCGCTCCCCGCACATGCGCGCGGTGGGTGCGGGCGGCGCGCGCCGGCGCGGTCCCGGCCGGGCACATCCCGATCCCGGGCAGTGCCCGCCGGAGCTTGGAGCGCTCGGAGCGCGGTCCCGCAGCCGCACCGTCACCGCCCGCAGCCCGCGGGGGCACCGCCCGACAGGGGATCACCCCCCCCGAGTTTGCCGCGCCGCAGGAAGTCCCTCGGACCTGTCCGAAGTGGGGCCGCGGCCGCTCCGTCCGCTCCCCTGCGCGCCGTGTGCGGGCGAAGATGCCGAAGAAGAAGCCCGGGCCGATCCAGCTGAACCCCGCTCCGGATGGCTCCGCCGTGAACGGGACCAGCTCTGCAGAGTGAGTGCAGCCGGGGCGGGCTGCGGGCCGGGCGCTGTCCGCGGGGTGCGGTGCTCCCCAGCCGTGCTGCCCCTCGCCCGGCCCGGCTGCCACAGCATCGCGGGCAGGGATTGCTGGGGAGCAGGAATTCCTGGGTGCCTGGCACCCCGAGGGTGGGACATCCTCCGAGTCTTCTCCGCGGAACGAGCGCATGGTGCCTTCGGCGATAAACAAACTTCTGTCACACACGCGAGGCAGAAAAACCTGGGCAAAAAATAGGGGGAAACTTGTATAACTACTTTCTCGTAATCTGTAATGGTGTCTGCTGGTTTCTTAGCTTATATAATTATCTAGTAATGCCAAATTACATGTTTCCGACGGCATATTTCATCAACGTGTGTGTGGGAGAATTTATACTGGATCCCACAGATTTGTAGAAAAGGTGTTTTGCTTTGTTTTGCCTCGTCCTTGGCTTTAACCCAAACACTCGTTCGTTTGAGTAAATCTGTTTTTCACTAATTGACATGTTGTGCTGGGTACGGCAGGGAGTGTGTGTGCAGAAACAGCTTCGGAGCTCCTCTGTGTGCAACACAAACATGACACTGTAAATGTGGGAAGGGCTGAGCTAACCACGGGGACACTTCTGGGGGGAAAAATACCGAATATTGCATGGCTGCATGTTGCTGGTGAAGCCTCTGTTGCACGTTGCTCACGGATGTGGGTGAGCAGGGTGGCCTCGGTCAGGCAGACCCAACGCCAGCACCTCCAAGTGATGAAATGTTACAGAAGGTTTTCATTTGAGGTTCGTGGTCAGTGTTCACACCTTGATTTTTAGGCTGAGGTGTTGGGCTGGCCGTTCAGCGAGCCTTGAAACAAAGGTGTGTCTTGGAGGAGCAGATTCCTGTCCCTGTATGGTCAGGTCGGTGCTCTGGGGGAGATGTAAGCTGAGCTGGATGTGCTGCTGTACCACGGTGACAGAGAGGATGTGAGGCAGGCTTACAGTGACATGTGCAGGTCTTGGGCTTTAAAGTGCTCTGTATTCATCAGTGCCATGTTTTCAGACAGCCTCAGATGTCGTTTAACAACCCAAACGTCTAAAAAAAATCAATCAACCAAAACCAACTCAACCACAAAAGAAATGTAACCCCAAAACCAAGCAAATACCTCCTGAAAAATAAAAAATTTAGCATCTAGCAGCTCCAGCTGTGACATTTCTAGCAAACTCTTTTGATGATTAACTGAGAGATGAGCTGTTTAAAAACTGTTCTTTGGCAGGAGTTACTGATTGTATCTAAGCATTATGATCTGAATATTACACAGCTTTTGTTCTGGATTGACAGAGGGAAAATACTGGGTTTCTATATGTGCTTGGGTAGCACTTTCCAGTCGATTTTCTCAAGGCAGCTGGGAATATGTTGATTTAGTCTTCAGGGATCTCTTTGCATTTTAGTCTTGTTCTACAGAATAAATCTGATATACCAATTACATGCTGCTTGTAGTACCTGATGTAAATCACCTCGCTCCCAATATACTCCATATCATATCTCTTCCCTCAAGAAGTGTCATTAATTTTAAATTGCTTTTACGTGTCTGGTACTCATTTACTTGTTGGAAGCCTTTGGAGACTCCTGGGAGTGTTGAGTCTTTTTTGCACTGGTGAACTGCCTTGCTTAATTTTCTGCTCTGTGTGTTGATTTGTCCCCCAGACTTCTGATCTTTGTCACACACAAGACCTTGTGCCCAGCTTTTGCCAGGCTTAGAGGTGTCCAGTATTTTTAAAAGAAGTAGCTTAGTGAAAGTAAATTCAGCAACCAGTTGTCCTATATACAGCTAGGATTAATTAATCATGGAAATATCCCCTCATCCTGCTAATTATAAGCCCTCATTGTGAAAGATTTCAAATAGCAAAGAACAGTTGCATCAGAATTTGGACGTGTTTTTGGAATTACATCGAAAACAGTTTTGTTTTTCATTTCCTTGATCTGTAAGGTTGTTTATTTTTCTCCCCTCTCCTGCCCTGTGTTTTTTCCCCCTTTGGTCAGTGCCTGAATTCCTCAGTAAGGTGTTTGTGAGGCTGTTGTGCATCGCCAGGCGTTCCAAGTATGCCGTGCATCCCCGCACTACCATATTAACACTTTCTAAAGCTCTGAGCCTGCTAGCATGGAATTTTGGCTATGTGAGGCTCCAGTTACTCGTTACATACACAAACCTGTCCTTCTGCAAATGCCCCTCTGCTCTTCAGAGACGGCAAAGAATGGAAGGAGCTCAAATGACTTGGCAGAGTAAAAGGAAGATTCCGAGAGGGGTGATGAGATTCCTGTCTGTAAGTGCATGAAGGACCCAAACATCCAGGAGGAAGGAAGTTATTCAGGCCCAAAGGCGATTTTGGCACAAACCCAAACGGATGTGCAGTGGCCATGGGGAGCTGTGTGCTGGAATTCTGAGACTTTCTCTCTGCCAGAGGGGGAAGGTTCTGCAACTTGTTAATGCTTTTAGGAATGAGTGCTTCTGATACCGTGACTTCCTGGCAGAAAGGAAGGGGAAAGGGAGGAAATGAAAGAAGGGGCTGGATGATTCAGGATGTCCTGCTTTGCATTTGTGTCCTGTCCTCTCTCTTCATCCTTATTTGGTGATGGGAACTCATTGACTGGAGTGAGGGAGAACTTATAGCATGTGGGGTAGAGCTTTGAGAGTGTGCAGGAGGCCTGGGTCTCATGTGCATGACTCTTTTCTTTCCTCTCCTTTTCTCTTTTTTATCCCTTTTCCTTTTTTTTTTTTTTTTTTCCTGGCAAGGTAGTATAAAGGAGAGTTAGGGCACTTCCAATTTAAATATATGTATCCCAAATACTTTAATGAAAGTTTCACAATGTTTCTCTGTGACAGCAGATTTTGTTACTTGTAGCAATTACCGAACCACAACATCCTGTGAGAGTAATTTTTCTTTGGGGCCTTCCCAGAGCCTGGCTCTACCCTGTTGGACAATAGAGACAACTTCATGAAAGGTTTTCCTGTGCCCTGAGCTTCACTTCTGTTTTTGACACTTCCCGTGGTTGAATCTTTCTGCTGCTCTGAGCTCTGTGCTGCTTCAGCTCCTCAGACTGAAACCAGGATGACATTGGCCAGCTGCAGCTTTAATTTCATTCTGCTGCCTTTGGAGCTGCACAGATGTAATTGTGCAAAGCTTCTGCAGAGAAGAGAGGGAAAAAAACCCAACCAACCAAACCTGAATGAAAATTAATAGAAGGAAAACTCTTTTGGCTGAGTGTTGTAGGAGAGTTTGGTGTATTAAAGGCCAAAAGAAACAAGAAGAAATCTCCCATTTATGTATTTATGTTCCTTTCAGATTTCTGACTCCCCGTTGCTTTGAATATCTGACAGTTGTCAGCCAATTTTTGTTTCTCTAAAGCCAACCAAGCCCCAGAGCATGAAGCAGAAACTCTGGAAAGAGGCAGGTTTTGAGATAATGCCACTTTCTGGATTACAGCAAGGTTTTTGTTCAGGTGAAAAGAAAGGTACTTAATGGCATTCTTCAATTGCATCTAAAAAGAAAAAAGGTGGAGAAAAGGGACGAACTAACTGCTCTGAAGCCCTACTTTTTATCTTGTCTCAGTAAATCAAAACAACTTGCCCAATTCTGGTGTTAAACCTTCCAAAAGTGCCTGGGATTTGATTAAATACAAAAGCTAAAAGATTTTTTTTAAAATTGAGTGCCACTGACTTTTATGTATTTTATGAGCTTTGACGTGATGGGATTGAAAAGTTTTTGTTTTTTTCTTTTCAAAATATAACTGTTTATGTGTTTTAGCAATGCCTAATATCTCCCAAATCAAGGCTGGGCTGTGATCTCTGCAAATCTCAGGTGTGAAGTAGCAGCTACAATAGGAGGTTTGTGTTTAATTAGATAAAAATGTAAGCAAAAAGAGTAGACAACAGAATTTGCATCCTCTCTGAATGTGCTGAAAAGAAATGGGTCCTTGAGAGGAATTTAAAATGCTGTCCATAGGTCTTTACCACCTTAGGAACTGAATTTTTTTTTAGAAAGGAAAGAAAATCCAAAGCCAACTGTGAGTGGAGCCAGGTCATTAGACACAATGTGGTTTTTTTGGGGGGGGGGGTTTGCTTTTTAAAGCCTTAATTATAGTAAATATGTGCCTTAAATCTATTCAAGCCAGAGAGTAATTTTGTAAAAATGGGTGACTGCAAATTCCAGTCATACTTTGAGTATTAATTTATCAACCTTTTCTTGTTGCTGTTTATTCTGGTTAAATTGCATTTAAGAAAGCTCCTGAATGGCTGGTAGGACCTCTGAGTGCAACTCCCTGTGTTTGCTTAGCAAAGAAAAGCTTGGGGATTATAAATCATCATTTTATATTACAATTTGCAAAGTAAACAATTGCTTACTTACTGTGCGTCTTGCAATTTTCACGTTTTTCAGTACCTTCCTCAAGGGAGCTTCCATTTGGGTTTTTTAGGAGTAGAAGGGCAGCTGGTGTCCCATCAGAGGTGTGGAGTTGTGGTGCTTCTGGTTTGGGTTTTTGGGCTCTGAGTTCCCTTTGTGGGCTCTTTCCCAGTGGATCCTGTTCCAAGAGGATTTGTCCTCCATGGAGTAGTTTTTGTCAGTTTTCTTGGGTGTGAGATTAGATAAAAGGAAAGGAAGATTTTCAGAATTGTTCACTTTAATGCTTGCAGGGTCATTTCTGCCTTGCTTCGGGGCGGGGGGGATTTTTTTTTTTTTTTTTTCCCTTTGGAATTCCTTGGACTTCAGGGGAGCTTTGTGCCTCTGTGCACTGTTCTGGAAGATTAGACCCTGGAATTTTATGACTGATCTGGTTGGATTGCAGTTGCATTCAGTATGCATGTAGAATTACAGCAAGCTTGTAAATACTAAAAAAAAAAAGAGAGAAACTTTTTTTTTTTTTTTAATCCCCTACTAATGAAGGATAAATCAAGCTTCCAAATACATGTGATACCAGAAAGTGCATTTTAGATTAAAATATATTCATGCATAGCTTTCTCTTGTAATGTGCTTGAGCCTGGCACAGTCCTTCACTGAATTAGAAATGCCATTTTAATGTTACTTAAGTACACTAATAGCACACGTGATCTGTTATAATAAAATAATGAAAAGGCAGAGCCTGCAGCACCTCACGGACTTCTCCCAGTATTTCATGTGCTGAAAAATATTATGACTAAGTGTACACCACTAGGACAGAAATGAATGCAAGGGGCACATTGACCTGTGCAGCTCTTGCTGGCTGTAGGCAGCTTTTTGTTGACAATTACGATTGTAGGAAAGATTTTAAGACATTTAATGCTGTCTTGTTGTGTTCTGACAGTCAGATTTAAGCATAATGATGGCAATGGAGGAATACTTTAGTTTGGATGAGGTGTGTTTCTTTCAAAAAGCTGAAATGTTTTAGGGGCATTAAATAACTGGGTGTAAAAATAAATGTTGCTGAGGAAATGTGAGGAGGATAAGTGGTGAGGGAAGTGCAGCTGTACTCATGGATCCAGCTGCTTTTCTTGTGCTTTAGACTGAGTCTGCAGACAGTCACAGAGGTGTGATTTCACAACAAAGCTTGTGCAAGATCCTGCTCCTTCTGCAGATGTCTCTCCTCTCCCAGCTGTGCCCAGTGCTGCTGCTCTGGCTGACAGCTCACCCACCAGAGGAGTTCTCAGAGCTCTGTCCACCAGCACTGGGGTAGCCCCAGGGTCAGTTTAGCCAGGGAAATAATCCCATTGAAAATGTGCAGGATTTTTAGTTAATTTGTAAATGGGTTGCTTGGGAATGAGTGGTTTGGGGCAGGATGAGAGCATCACCTCCTCTGGCAGGAGCTCAGCCTTGGCAGGATGGAGTGACAGAGCAGGGAGCCCAAGAGGGACTGCTCAGAGATGTGCAATTCAGTCATTACAGCCATTCCTGAGGAGCACATCTTTTAACTGAGTCATCTCAGGATTCTGTCTTAAAAGGAACAAATTACCTGTGAGACCTACCAGTGGTATCTAGTAACCAAAAAAGGGATTGAGAGGGTCTAGGTAAACCCAGCATGTAGCTGAATTATTTATTGATATGACAACAATGCTGCTGTTGTTAACCTGGGAAAAGGGGTTTTGCTTTATCTCTAGCTTAAAAAAACCCCAAACATGAAAATTGTGGGGAATTGACATGAGGCAGGAAATACATCAGTCAGTTTTTAGAGTGGATTTTGATTACATATTTCATTGTATACAGGAGAAACATTCTGAAGTGAACAGAGGAAGGAATTTTCCATTCTGTATGATAAACTTTTCCATCTTACCTTTAGGTGGTTTGTTCCCTTTCAATTATTAAGTTCTAAATTTTCCAGTAAGAAAGTCCCTCCCCCTTTTTGCCTGCATCATCCTTTTTTACAGCTGCATTTGTTCTTCCACCATTGCCCTGGGGGTTGACTGGGCTGTGTAAAGTGTGCAAATTCCACTGCCAAAACACAAGAATGTCTCCTGGAGAAAGCAATGCGAGCTGGCAACACTGAATTTTTAGGGGATCAGGTTCTTTCTTCCAAAGACTTCTTAATTTTTTTGTTTGTTTGTTTTTCTGAGGAAGCAGTGGATTTCTTTTTCTAAACACTCGTGTTGCTAGAAATTAGTAATCAGACGATTCCTGCCTTAATACACGTTCAGAATTACTCAGACAAAATCGTGGTTACGCTTTGGAACAGAAGTTCAAGGCTTCCTGCCCACGGCAAGGGAACAACTGGGGAAGGCTCATTCCGTGAGCTCATTCAGCATCTTTTGGCAAACATCTGTTGAGGGTGATTGTCATCCTGAGTCTTGTCTGAGCAGGAGGAGAGTGGATTCCAGCAGAGCTTCTCCCTGCTGAAGCTCAGGACAGGATCTTCACCTGGATCCAGCAGCAGCAAGTACCAACTGGTGTCCCTGACTGGGGATGCACAAGCAGTAAGGATGGAAGCAGATTGTTTTACTTTGCATCCTGAGCACTAGGATGGAGATATTCCAACAGTGTGGGATTCTTTGGATGAACAAGTACCTTCTGTAAACCTTATGGGTTTTTAAAACAAACCCTTGAAACTTCCTGGCAGCTCTTCTGTCTTTCTTGCAGGGTTTTGTACAGCTCAGCATTGTTCTCTGCTTTTCCAGAACTTTTTTCAGTGTGGTGGGAAGATGAGTCAGCAGATTGCAGAATACATTCTTTTGGGAAAAAAATGTTCTCTTTGCATATAGATCTGTGTGCACTTACATGTGAATATTACTGTATGTATTGGTACAGAATATTCATATATTGAGTAAAAGTTATTAATTTCTTTTGCTAAATGGTTGTGCTGACAAATGTTCTGTATTACGCAATCCATCAATTTGAAATACAGGCAAACCTTCCACCCCTGGCTTTCTCAGAATCCCAGTTATGGGGTTTTTGTCTGTTTTCAGACAATTTCTGGCACTTTCCTCTCCCAGTCCCTGGTGTGGTAACTGTGGGTCTGGATGGAGTTTTTTCCTGCTGAGCTCCAGGCTCAGCCCTTGCACAGAGGAGTCTCAATTCTAATCCTGGTCTGTTCATGGCCCTAGTAAACTGATCCTGTAACTTCATCTTTTTTATTATTGCAGTGTCCCTCAAAGGCTGTGTCACTTCCACATGAGAGAGTCAGGGAGATACTGTTACTGTAACTATTGCATGTATTTAGCCTTTGTTTTTGTCATGTTTAACTTGTACTTCAGAGACGTAAAACAATGGAAATGCAGGACTTGGGTAAAAATGTGTGTCAGATGATGGTCAGAATTTATAGTTCTGTGTTGTACTTTAAATACCCAATCAGTAAGTTCATTTTTCTGTCCACAAGGAAGTGTTGATTGCCCTTGTGTAGTCAGGAAAAATCAGTGGTGCATGCATAGACATATGAAAACTCATGCCTTTCAGCCTTAGAAAAATGAGAATTTGCATTGAATTAGGGTAGCAGGACACTCTTTTGGAGAGTGCAATGCTTCTCTAATAGTTTTGTTTTGCACGTCTTTTACTCAGAAATAGATTTTAACCAGGTGTCGGCTTCTTACTGGGTAATTTTTTTTTTCTGGCGGTGTTAAAGCTCACTCTATGCCCTGCTATGGCACTGCAATGTGGAAGTGGATGATGTGTTAGATATTAGGAAAAATTTCTTTGCTATGAGAGTGGTGAGGCCCTGGCAAAGGTGTTCAGAGAAGCTTGGCTGCCCCTGGATCCCTGGAAGTGTTCCAGGCCAGGTTGGATGGGGCTTGGAGCAGCCTGGGACAGTGGAAGGTGTCCCTGCCATGGCAGGGGGTGGAACAGGATGAGGATGAGTTTTAAGAAAGTCTGTGATGTTCAGATGTTAAAATTCACCTAGAAATCCCACCTAAGTGCAAGGGTAATTTTTTTTAAGATCCTCTAACACATTGCAAGGATTGAAAATAAGCAGAGGTTGAAAACCAGTGTGTTTCTCCCAAACAGACTCCTTTGCATTTATAGGGAATCTGGATCCTTTTGAGTTGTTGTTCTGACTGCAAGTTTTATGGGGCTGCACTGGAGTTAGCCCAGCCAGACACCTGTGCTGTGCTGTAAGCTGGGAGACTTCTGGAATTACATTTATCTTCTATGTTATTCTGTGAACTGCTCTTTGTTAAAGGAAAAGTTTAATACGAATTTGTCTTGTTGCCCAGGTTTGGCAGAGTCACGCAACATAGTAGTCTGTCTTCTGAAAACCACAGAATGTCTTCATGTTCCTAATACTTAATTTCAGCTCCCTGATTGAGGTTGTTCATGGAAATGATGTAGTGAACTGCCTACTTTCTTCTCTAAATTGACAGTTGTGTGGGCTTGGGGAAAGCATTAATGTCACTGTTCTGGAAAACAACCCCCAAGCTTGTATCCTCATGCGACAGGAGATCTGAAAGTGAAAGTACTTCTTGATGCTTTCACTCATGCTAATTGTTCAGCTTGCAACACTGATAGTAATGCCTTTGAACAGATATTTGACAAATTACTGGTAAAGGCTCCAAGACTTTTTTCTTTTTCCCCTGCCATGTTTTTTTCTTCTCTCTCTGAAGCAGACTTTAGAGTTGAGTAACAGCTTTACTGTAGCCTTTAGGGTTGAGTGTGTGATTAACTTTGCACTAACATGAATTACAAAAAAAAGCTCCCAGGGATTTGGAGTGCTAGTATTAATTAAGGATTTATTTTCTGGTTTTTGTTATGCCATTGTGTGCAAGCAGACTAAAGGCAGCATTTCTCTTCCTGTTACTTCTTCTAAGACAACAAGTGTGTTCTAAAATGTGAATGCATCTCTTCTAGGAGTGCTTTCCTCTGTGCTGTCCCCAAAAGCAGGAACTGAGAAGTTTCCTCTTTTCTTCTGTCCATCTTTGTGTGCTAAGTGCTCTCACTCTGCACAGTCTTTACTCCTCCCTGCCCGACCTGCATGTAGGAAATACAGCTCTGCTCACTGTCCACTCACTCTCTACTCTGTCCCTGCAGTGCCCAGCCATGGGTGATGTGCACGTTTAGTGGTTATAAACCACAAGGTCTACAAAGAAAGTCTGAAAAAAAATCTACAACCAGCCCTTAAAGGAACAGTGTGATGTGCTCAGAAGTGACCTGGTGGTGGTATTTGTGATTCACCTTGTGTGTGCAGGGCTGTGTGGATGAGGCCATGTGCATGTCTGGGAAGCAGAGAGCAGGACAGAGGTGAGGTTTCTCCATGCCCATCAGGGGTCGTTGATTTGGGGAAGGTGGGCTGTGTTTGTGTGCTCTGAGATCTCTCTGCACCCTTTTCAAGCTTGGGAGGTTACAGAAGTGCCACGTGGCCAGGGGGATGCTGCACTGTCAGAGCACTTCCTTGAGCAC
Source organism: Entomyzon cyanotis (assembly GCA_024500445.1). NCBI lineage: Eukaryota > Metazoa > Chordata > Aves > Passeriformes > Meliphagidae > Entomyzon > Entomyzon cyanotis. The sequence continues at coordinate 18,595,894 of JAKEPQ010001010.1, forward strand.
TGAAAGGAAGAATTAACATGAGTTAATCGGAAGGATCCTCCCTGATCAAATGTGGGTGAAGATAATTCCTCCTCTAGGGTACCTGGTACCTCGTGCTGCATGTGGAAGAGAGATAGAAACAACCAGCTTTCCCAAAAACTGGCCCTGAGTGTGGTTTGTTTTTTTTTAATCTTCCATTTAGTCAGGAGGAAAGGGACCTTGCACTAATTGTATCTGAAAACACTACACTGAGTGCAGAGGTGTTGTCTGCTGGCTGTGCAGGATATTTATCCTTTCTGCCAGCTGAATGGGAAGGTATTTCCTCATGGTGTTCTGTGGGATTTCGCTGTTTCTTTAACAAATGGAGGAAGCATCACTGACCTCCCCGTGGCTTCATCCCAAGGATCACCCTGGGAAAGCTGGATCCCATCCCTGGTGCAGTTTAGTGTGTGCTTGGCTTTCAAACTGGTGGCAATAAATTAAATGATAACCTATTGCTTTAGAGTAGTGCTTGGCAGCATGGAGCCCTGAGCTGATTTGATGATTTCCTGCTTTGATGGATCCCTGGCAAAGGCATAGTGCCTTGACAGTGAAAAACACAACTCCAAGACTGCAGCAGGTAATGGTGATGAATTTTAATAGGAATCTTTGTCTCTGAATAAAAGTTTTATATAAGATAAGTAACTACTAGTGCTCCTTCTGGAGGCAGACAGTTGCACAGGAGCATGTTGCTGCTTTAGCTGCCAAAGTTCCTTAACATTTTTATGGTACCTGGTGATGAACTGCCTAAAGTATTCCCTCTTCAGTGTTTTCTATGTGCTGGTTTAATTCAACTTGTAAAAATTCCTGTGTAATGATTTACTTTTCCACCTGTTTCTCTGTGCTTTGCACTTGCTGTGATGCTTTTATCTGGGGAGGGTCCAGATGACAGTCACAGTCACCAGTCAGGGAAGTGTTCTTACAGGAGTTGGGGTTAAAAAGTGAAACTGCTCCAGTCCTGGAAATACTCAGACTTGTTTACCACCACCAATTTTGATTACAAACCCATTTGCATTTTAAATTGCTGAATGTCTGGTCCTTCAAGCAAAGGACGAGGATGAAATAAATCAATTCTTTCCTGATGCGTGACATTCAGTTACCAAAAACTAATTATAGTTACACTCTTATCATAAAACTAACTGGAGATGTTGTTAGTTACATGCTGAATAGTGATTCTGATGATGCATTTATTAGGTTAATATCTTTCAGATTAATTCACTTTACAGTTAGAGAATTGGTCCTGAAAATCTGAGAACTTCATTGCTCATCACTGCAAGTAAGGAAGGTTTTACCATCTGGTGATGTTACTGGTGGCCACACCTGGTGGAGAAACCTGATGTGCTGAAATTCATGAGATCAATACTTTCCCAGCTGTGAGAGCATTTGGAATCTCTTGACTTCTATTCAGGCAGGGACCCCAGCAATAATTCAGAGTTCCAAGCCAGGAAATGCCTGTTTTAAGTGAATGCTGAGTTTATTTAGATTGAAACAGGCAACTTAGGCAACTTATTAAAAAAAATCTTTATCCAGACAAACATAGACTAAATAGATGTGATAAATGCTATCCTAGCAATTTTTTTTGTTCCTAAAGCATCAGCATGACAGTTGTTTGTTCCATCACACCAGCATTCTGTCTGCTCCAAGTCATGTGCTCAAGCATCTCTGTCAAGCTCATCAATGCTCACAAATTTTGGGTTGTCTCCAAAGCCAAAAACTCCCTTCAGCCTGAGAGAAAAACTGAATAGTTGTTTTCTTCAAAGCACAGCAAGGAAAGCCTTGTTGCATCCTTGTTTTGTGTTTTTAATTTGCTTTTTTTTTTTTTTTCCTTCCCCAGATGGACAACCCTGCCTTATTCAGTAATCCTTAAAATGACAGCAAGTTTCTTCTCAAAACTTGTAAATAATAATCAATACATGAATTCTGTCTTCTCACAGCAGTAATTTCCCAGGATAAAACACAGAGTTTGTGTCCAGCATGATGGCTCTGGAGTTTATTGTAGGAAATTAAGGGGTGCTTGACTTCAGTTTTATCTTGTGATTGTGGTGTGAGAAGGGCTGTGTTCTAGAAAAGACACACCTCACTTTGACTCCAGGCTGGGATTTCTTTGCTTCTCTGGGTGCATCTGAGGGGGAAAAAATAATCCAGTGATTAATCATTCAGTTTTGCATTTCTGAATTTAAAAAAAATGTGTTTCTTTCTTAATGATTCATCATTAAAACAGAGTCTGTGGAACAGATTAACTTGGATGTTCTTGTAAGCCATGCTTATCTACATGGAGGGGTTTTCACTGGGGATACTCCAGGATTATTGGTGTGTGTTATACAGGTATAAAGCGTGGGATGAAAGCAGAAATAAGAGTTTCTCTTTATAAGACAGTAGAAAAATCCTTGCCCACTGTCCAGCTGAGATTGTTTTCCCGCCTGGGAGTGCAGGCTCTGGAATGAGAGAGCTGAGGGGTTTTTATCCCATCCTTCTGTCCTTCAGCTGAGTGTGAGGCTTGTTTGTCATTGCTTCTTGGAGAATCAGCCTCTCATCCTCTCAGCTGACCAGCTCCTCACTGGCTGGGAGGATTCCCTTTGTAAAACATATTTGCAAAGTGAAAATTTTATGAAGTGATGAACAGAAATAGTTTTGATTATTGGGGAAATTTCATTTGTTTGTTAGTGGAAAGTAGTTCCATTGTTCATACTTCTGTAGAAATAGATTCTTTCCCTCAAGTTCTTCCTCCTAGCAACACTGTATTCCCTGGGAACATTGCATTTAATTTGGCAAAGCAAAACAGGTACTTGCTGTTAAATATTTACTCTTGCAGCAAGTTGCTGTTGCAGTTGGAAGCAGGAAATTTTAAAGGAGCTTTTAAGTTGTCATATTGGAATGAAGAGTTTCCATAGGAACTGAACTTAAGCTATTCAAATGTTCCTGGAAAACTAAGCTTGTGTCTGTAGTTCCAAACTTAACTACTGTATAAAGTTTTATTTTTCTGTTTTGTATTGCTTAAATATGTTAAAATGAGGTTTTCAGCTGATGTGTCCTTAAACAAAATTAAAAATAAACTTAAAACCTTTGGGCCAAAGACTTACACATTTCCAGTGACTGCATTTTTAATGTGTGTTTGGCTGTGCTTGGTGACTTTTGACTGATAAATAAGAAGCTTCTGAATGAATTATTGCTTATAAAGTTATGTGAAAGTCAGTCAATGGAACATTTAGGCAAACTCTGTAGGAAATTACAACACAACCTTGAAAACACACAACTAAAAATAGCATGGAGTGCTGTGCTGTGATTCAGGAGCTCTCTCAGACCAGAAATGCAGAGTCATTAAGCCACTCCTGGAGGTGGTGAAACTCAACATGCCTGGATTTGGGCAGAACCTCACGGATGGGGAAGTTGGGTATCATGTGTTTGTCACAGCTTTATCTGCAATAAGACACAGTTTACTTAAATCAGATTTGCAGTAACACATCTCATGGGGGTGACTGTGCAAGGTGGGTCCTTCTAAATAACCTGTGCAGGTGCAAAAATGCAGTGATTTACCTCTGCCCTCTGTTCCATCACTGTTCCTCTCCCAGCACTGCTCAATCCTGCGCTTCTTTCTCCTGCAGGACAAATTTGGAAGCTCTTCAGAAGAAGCTGGAAGAGCTGGAGCTGGATGAGCAGCAGCGAAAGCGCCTGGAAGCATTCCTCACCCAGAAACAGAAAGTTGGGGAGCTGAAGGATGATGACTTTGAGAAGATCAGCGAGCTGGGAGCAGGGAATGGTGGTGTGGTGTTCAAAGTGTCTCACAAACCCTCTGGCCTCATCATGGCGAGAAAGGTGAGGAGCTGAAAAATAACCATTTGGGGATGCTGTTTATTTATTAAGAACATCTCTGAAATACAGTGACTTTATGTACAGAAATAAGAGGTGTTGACACAGAAAAATGACTATTTAATACGAACTTTCAGAGAAGGGGGTGTGTTTCCAAAAGTAGGAAAGGTTGCACTTCCTTATCCTGGATAAGCTTCCCAGTTTTTCAGAAATAGTGTCACCTGTGTTAGTAATGAAAGGACAGGCATTTGTTCTCCCTTTTCCCTCTCACTGAAGAGCAGGAGGCCTAAAAAAGTTCTAAATTAGGGAAAAGTGGCAATATTCTGTATTCTGGGCAATAAGTTCAGAGGAATGGAGAAGGTATCACCTGTCTTAAGAGCTTCCTTCACAGGCACAGACCAGAAAAGTGCCTCTGGATGAGACTGGAGAAGAAAACTCAAAACAATGGGAATGAAGGAATGCATTAGTGTTCAGTGACATGTCCTGTTCTGTTGTGCCATCCTGGGGGGAAATTTCTGTGCAGGAGGGAATTTGTCCTTCTGTGAGAGTATTTTTCATGCTTTACAACCTGGAGCAGTTGTGACCTAGTTTGCAAGACAACTGAGATTTTTAATTTTTTTTTTTTGACTGAAATAGCTTGATGTTTTAATTCTCATTTTGTTTACATGAGAAGCTTTCACTTCCTCTCCATATCCCTGGGAACAGAACACTCATCCCAGCTCCCATTATTTTACTACACTGGGAACTTCCTTTTTTTTTTATAGAGAAGTTGAAGACTTCAGGTATTTCTTTTTAAGAAGGGGACAGTGTCATCTTCAGCAAAACTAAAGGAAAATGTGCATTTCTGACTGAAAATAAACTATACTCAGGACACTGGCAGTTTGGAGAGATGCAAAGGCAAATGTCCAATTCTGAGATGTGAAAATTACAAAATACACAAGTCACTGAGGTTTTCTTGAACTAAATCAATTTAATTGATTTTTGCTATTTCACCTACTGTGGGTTTAACAGGAAATTTTCACCCAATTCATTAATATTTGATACAACTGAAATGTTTGCTGAATTGCAATTTTTCTTTCATTTATTAACCAAAATTTCATTTCTACAATTCTCTTGTTACAATTTTTCCTTTCACATAAGAAGTACACTGGTATCGTATGGGATAAACAATCTAGTGGGGAAAAAATATTGGGGAATTTTTAATTGGATGTTCAGCTCATTCCTTCCACTAATGCTTTACAAACACCTGTACAGATATTTTTCAGCAGCTGCCTCTGAGTCAGTGCATCTTTGACACATTTCCCTAAGGAAGTGTGCTGGAACAAAAAGTTTCTGCTGGAGAAGTATTTTGTGAGAAGAGGATGGAATTGCTGCCTTTTCATGGGTGCTGTATTGTGGTGTTTGTACTGTATTACCACTATGAAAACGAGGATGGATTATTTCACAGTTAAACTGTAGAATAATTCAGGTTGGGAGGAGCCTTGGAGGTCATGAAATGCATCTCCTGCTCAAAGCAGAAGAGAGATCAGAGATCAGAGCAGGCTCAGGGCCTGCCAGGTGTCAAAACCCTGTCAGAATGGCACAAACAAATCCTGAAGGGTGTTTTTTTTTGCAGTTAATCCACCTGGAGATCAAGCCAGCCATCCGGAATCAGATCATCCGGGAGCTGCAGGTGCTGCACGAGTGCAACTCGCCCTACATCGTGGGCTTTTATGGGGCTTTCTACAGCGATGGGGAGATCAGCATCTGCATGGAGCACATGGTGAGTGAGGGAGAGCACAGATTATCCACTGACAATAGATACCATGTGTTGAAATAGATATTAAATACATTCCTGCAAACCCTCCGTGCCACCAGCACTGCAGGTAACTAAGGGGAGATGTGTGTTGGATTTACTCTGCAGATCTGAGCTGTTTGATGCCCTTCTCCAGTCTGCTCTGTACAAATGGAGCCTCCCAATTGCTTCTGCTTCATCCTTTTGTTTATCTATTTATCTGTTGCAAAATATTTACCCAATCCTGCTACTTAAACCCTTGTGAGTGGGGTTCAGCTTAGTTTTTTCTGCAGAATGGACCAGATCACTCTGCTACTGCAGCTGTGTAGACTCTATTCTTATTCCTATGAATCCCTGTTTTGTCCCTTTTTCAAATTTTACAGAAAATGCAAACATGGAGAATAGTGAAACAAACCCAGAGGGATCTTACACAACTTTTTAAACGCCAAAAAATATTTTTAACCGTGTTTCATTTCAGTACAAAGTACACATTCTTCTCGACATCTGTTTGCCTTTCTCCAGCCATATGGGCTCAAAGCATGAAAAGTAAATTTTCTGTAATTAAAGGACAGTCCAATTTATTGCCTCACTTGGTAGAGGTTTTTGACAATATAAAACACAATACAGCTGAAGACTTCTTTATTTTTTTCCCTGAAAAGAACTGTTTCTTTGGAGAGGAGCTTCATTTTTTCTGGAAAGTGCATGTGATTGTTTTAATGCTTCTCTGGTCCCTCAGAATTTTTAGCAGAAATCGATGGTTGCTTAGGAACAAAAGCTCACAATCTGAGTTTCAGGCATGTGAGAGCCAAAGGGAAGGTGTGCATCCCCCAAAATACAAATTCCTGCTGGGAATTACAAAGTGAAGCTCTCAAAATTGAAGAGAGGAGTGAAAAGTGGGAAAGGAGGTGTTAAAAAGCACTGTCTGGGCGTTGTTTGGGAATATATGAAATGTCACAGATGTGCACATCTTGCTAAAGGATGTGTGTTACCATATTCCAGAGGAGAGATGGTGACCCAAGAAATAAAAGGCCTAAGGAGTCTCAATTTATTTGTCACTGAGAAAATCACCAGCAGTAGTCAGGGTTTGTAGGTTCCTAAGCAGGGAATAATATGTCTGACAGGGAGTATTATGTCTGACAGCAAACATTTTCAATTTAAGAGAAGGCAGGGTGAAATCTGGTGGCTCAGTGCTCAATCTGTCCAAGTCAGACTGGATGCAATGTTTTACACATAGAACAACTGATCAATAAGTTATGAAATCAAAGGAGAGGTGGATTATTTAAATTATAGTCTTAATTTAGCTATTAAGATTAATGCAGATCATTGGGTGGAAGTTTTCAGTCTCCTTTTGGATAAAAGATTGGATAAAAATCTCCATTGTCTTTTTTTTTTTTTCAGTTGTTACCACTCAGAAATCTTATTTTTAGCAGTGGGTTACAAAACCTAAGTAGGATTACGAACAAAAAGTTGGAGGTGGAAGAGGAATGGAACTGGAGAGTTTGATATTTTTAGGTACCTAAATTCAAGATCAATGCCTAACTTTGCTCAGCAGCAGGTATTTAACAGGCAAAAGGGTTGGAGGCAACTCCTGCAAGACACTGAAGGCTGCAGCAAACATGAGGAGCTGAATTGTGTTCAGCCTTGTCTAGGATCAGAGCTGATCCTCAGGGAAGGGAAAAAGTGCTTTTTTCTGTACAAAACTATGGTTAATATACCAATGTCTCAGCAGAGACAGCTGTCCAGAAATTCAGACTGGTTTTAACAAGACATTTCTAGAGATGTGTTTTTTTTCTTCTGGTGTATTTTTAATCAAGTGTGGAATATGTGGGTGTGTTTTTTACAAAAATACATGATCAAATATGTATTTATATACGTCTCATCAGAGTTGTAGGTTTTAGTCCTCAAGTAATAAAACTTCATGTTCCAGTTTTTTTGCTTTAAGTGTGTAAATGGTGATGAAAACTTCCAAAGGGGAGGTTAAGGCAGAAGGAAATTAATTACTCCAGTTGGATTTTTATGTCAAATACTGGGAGTTATCCAGTGCTGATCCAGACAGCAGAATATGGTTTTAAATTTGAAAAATTAATTTCCAATTTCTTCTTCGGTTGTATATTCTCTGCTCTAGAGAATCTAGACCTTATGCACAATTCTATTGTTGAATCAGTTGCTAAAAATAAGCAGCATTTTTCCCAGTTTTCCTTTTGAAAGGCCCTTAGCAACAGTGGGATATATTTGCCTTTGCTGGGGGTGTTTGTGCTTGCAGGCAGTTTATTTAATCTAATAAACAAGGCCATGGCTTACCAGGGAACCTTCAAAACATTTCTCCCTATTTTGGTTCTTTCTGTGCCAAACCAACCTTCCATCCTTGGAAGTCACCCTCGACCTGCAGAGCTGACAGAGGCAACTTGTCCTTTGTAGGATCTGCTGTGGGAGAGGAGAGGAACTGGGATTTGGGTTCTCTTGGGATCTTGGGGTGCCCAGGGAAGCTGTGGCTGCCCCTGGATCCCTGGAATGTCCAAGGCCAGGCTGGACAGGGCTTGGAGCAGCCTGGGACAGTGGAAGGTGTCCCTGCCATGGCTGGGGTGGGATGAGATGAGCTTTAAGGTCCTTCCAACCCCATCATTCTGGGACTTTTCCAGTAGGATGAGTTTTCATCTTCATAATCAAGATCAATAAAATCTCTGTCTTTGGATGAGGAAGATTTTCATGGGTTGGCTGTGAGAAGGAAAAAATGCATTGGACTGACAGAGAAACCTGTGAAATCCTTCCTGCTTGCTTGTCACTGGACAATGCTTCCTCAAGGAGATCCAAACCATGGAAATCTCCTCGGGAAGAGCATTGTGTGCAGTGTTTATTTGAGTGGATGTTGTTAGTGGCCAAATGTTTGTTTAAAATAAACAGAAACCCAAATAATTCCTCCTGAGGGCTGATTTATTTGTTTCAGATTTGCACCAGAACAATGTCAAAGCACACATGAATGGCAATTTTTTTTTTAAAACATATTTAAGCTTTGATTTACAGCCCTGCTTAAAATGTTTTAGAGCCATTGGATTCAAGTTTGACTAGTCAAATATTTTTTATTAGGATGGCGGCTCCTTGGATCAAGTGCTGAAAAAAGCTGGGAGAATTCCAGAGCAGATCCTGGGCAAAGTTAGCATTGCGGTGAGTGGTTCACCCATCCTCCAGGGCTGGGAATTGGCACCTCTGGGGCTGGCTGGGCACATCCAGGGGTGAGGAGAGGGGAGTATTTCCACATTTTGAAATGTGTTGCTTCCTTTTCTAAAGCATCTTTGCCCATGATACCTGTGAGCACTGGATCAGTAACACATTCTGCTGGATCAGTGATGCTTCTGTATAAAAATTGAATTAATATTTCCTTATTTTTCAATATTACCTTTTCATTTCCATTCTGCAACAAGCTCTGTATGCAGAACTTCCAGGAAGACTCTGCTTTTCTAGTCTGAGCTGGAGGTACAAATTAAAACTCAGTGTTGATTGGCAGTGATTACATTTTGGGATTTCTGTTAAGCTGCATCCAGCTGGAATTCTTGTACAGACAGAGCATTCAACTCTCTCTTCTGCTTCCTAAATGAATTTCTTTTTCGTTTATCTCTAGGTAATAAAAGGACTCACATATCTGAGAGAAAAGCATAAAATAATGCACAGAGGTGAGATAAAAGTTTGTGTTGTAACTTTCCTTGAGTATAATTTTTATTCACATTAAAATACCTCTTTTTTTCTTTGATTGGTTCTTTATGGTTCCGTATGACTTTGGTTCAAAAGGTTTTTCTTGGGCAGTGTAAGGCAAACTTTTTGTTTTAAATCCAAATCTCTTACCTGGGCTATCAGGTGTCTTCAACTTCTGTTTGACTGCAGTTTATCTGGGTTTATAATCCCTGCTTGAACCTGCTGTTCTTGCCTTATGTGTGCACAGAGGACTTGTCTGTGTTTGAGACTGATTGCAATTAAAACCTCTGACCTAAATTTCATTTGACTGTTCAACAGTCATTGCCATTAAAACTTTTAAAAGAAAATTGTTATTTCTCCATCTGTCTTACATTCACATGCTGTTTATTGAGAGCTGTCATGCAGAATTGCATCCTTTCTGTATTTTAAAACAATTGAAAACCACAGTGAAGCTGTGTAAAATGAGACTGTTGCTTTTTCTGAGCCTTCAGCTACTTTAGAATAAACTAAATATTGGATTATTTTCTGCTTGTAGTTAGTTGCCCTTTTTAAAATCCAGCTCTTCCATTAATCTGTTGCATGTTCCATTAAAGAAAAATGACCCTTGGTACAGCCCTAAATCCATGATTGCTGCAGTGAGTGTGATGGGAAGGTGGAGTTGGAGCAATCCCTGTTCTTGTGGGGCTTTTGGGGGCAGAGATGGAGCTCTGTGTGCATCCCTCAGCAGCTGCTTGGACCACTGAAATAAACCTTCAGATCATAAAATATCTGCAGCAGAGGTTAATACATGTCTGAATTTACATTTGTTGCCCAGACCAAAAAGGAATAAGAGGAATTAACAATCCCAGTTTGCACAAGCTGTTGTAGGATCACCTTACACATGAAGTTGTGTTTATCACACATTTCTGTTTTGAGGGGTTTTTAAAAAACAAATATAGCTCTCTTGCGGAGCAAGGAGGTTGGAGGGAGAATCTAAACATTTCTGGTGATAGTTGCAAAGTCATTTGACTCTGCTCAGAGCATAAGGACTCCAGGGAAAAAGATCACCTTATTTTCGGGCATCCTGGAAGAGTTATTGCTGCATTTTGTTGTTCTCAAGTCAGCCACAGCAGTGGGTTGTTACTATGTTGGTTGCTTGGGGGATTTTTTTAGGTTGTTCTTGCTCAGCTGAGACAGCAGTTTTGATTTATTTATTTATTTTCAGTTTTACGATCTGTAAATCTGATAAATCCAAAATGAAGCCCTCCTGATCTTGTTCAAGTGCAGCTTAACCTCACAGTATTTGCTCCATCAGAGATTACACTTCACATTCATGGACCAACAAGAATTCCTCTTCCACAACAAAAATTCCTCTTCTACATTGCTTCCAATTTTACTGGATTGCCCTTCAGTGTAAAAATTCCATGTCCACATTGTGATGTTTATTTTTTTCAGCTCAGTTTCCATGCCTGTGCTCTGACAGCAGCAGGAATTCACGACCTTGTGCACTTCTTGCAGAAGCTGCTCTGTGATCACATCACATCTGTGATGCCTGATAAAGAGGGAGCCCAAATGACATTTTGGGAGTTGATCATGGCCAATGCTGGCAACGAAAAGGAAAAGCAGTCAGAACAGTGTTTCCATCTCTGGACAGCCAGAGCCAACTTGCAGCTTCTGTCCTTGATGCTGTCCATGGTCAGTCTGTGCCACAGACTTTGGGCATTTTTTGGACTCCCCCTTATGTAACTTGGAGCTCAGGTGAAGCTGCTTCTGGCAGTTTTTCCAAACTGCCTCTTCCTAAATCCCAGCTGAAATAAACAGCGCTGGTAAAAGCACTTTTCTCTTCATGTAACTGTGTCAGCATTATTTTATACACTGCTCTAATAATTGGAGATTTCTGTGCTTTGCTTTCCCCAGCACTGCACTGACAAGGTGTGAACAGCATCTCACATGGGCTGTTTGTTCTCACTCACCATCCCTGGGGGAAAATGTGTGCACTTGGTGGGCTTGTTTTCAGTAGGATTTATTGCATTGGTGGTGTGGGGAGAGTGGGTGACTTAAAAATGAAGAGACATCCCTGTTGAACATGAGAACATAGCAACAAAGGGGCATAAAATCTGTTCTTAAATCTGAAGACAGCAAGGCTTGTGAGAACTCATTTGCAGGAAGGAATTTATTCCATTGCTGTGTTTTGTGACTGTGTGGCACTGTCAGCAAGTTTGGGATGTTGAGCTTAAACTTCTTCCATGCACAGGTGTATCCTGGACTAACTGTGAGGAAAAGCGTTCACTTGGCATTCCACACAGCTTGGGAAAGGAACTATTGGAGTTTATTAGAGCAGGGATGGAAAACACAGTCCTTTTATAGAGGAAAATACAGCCCTTGGATTGCTCATCTGGAGCTGTGTTCTGGTCCTCTCTGAACAGGCATGATGGAAATCACAAAACCTCTGGAAAATAAACTGTGGGATACAAGGCAGGCATGGGAAAGGAAGGGGCAAGCAGCATGACTGTGCTAGATATTTTAGTAATACCATCAGGCATTCTAGAACCTTCTCTGTATTACCAGCTCCCTTTGCAGTGTCACAGATCCATCCCCCTGGGCCAGTGAAAGACTTCTCTAGAATTCTCTTCTGGGCCTGTCTGGGGTGGTATATAAAATATCTTCCACTTTCTTTCAAACTTCAATACTTACATAATACACTTTGTGTTCCTTTTGTCTGTTCCTTGCAAGTTCCAGCATACATTTTGCAGGATGCCTTGGCATTCCTGTTCCTTTGGCAATACAAATCTCTGGTTTCCAGAGAAACTGCTGAAGTGCTCAGAGGCTCTGGAGTGAAAATAGAATAGGTGCTACATTTAGAGGGGCGGAAAGGCAGCAGCTTTCCAAACATCACACTGATCACATGGGGTGCCTTGTGTGGAAAATGAAAATACTCCAGGGAGGAGATGTGGTTGCTGTGCTGGTCTGAGAGGAGAAAAAACACTGAAGGGAAAAGCAAAGCCTTCAGAAGACAATGGGGGATTCTAAAACTTAAAGATGCTCATAAAGAGAATTCTGTTTGGGGCACTGACAGCAGAATGATGATGATGATTTTTTTCTTTGCCATTTAATTGTGAAGTATTAATGAACTCTAGAGATTAGTGTGAGGATTTGCATCCTTGTTCTGAGTTGAATTTGTAGTTGTGCATTGATGAGCAGCACAAATCTGAAGGCCATATCTGTGATTTGTTCAGGCTCTGCTGTGCTTCCAGTGTTTTGCAAACACTGTTTTTCCCCTTGCTTTTGCACAGAGCTTTGGGTGCAGATTCCTGTGCAGCTGGGAGTCTCTAATCTCTGCTCCCTGCTGTCCTGCTCCAAACCCTGTTTGGGTTGGGTTGTTTTTTAGCTCCTGCTGGAGTTTTAAACTGGTAGGTCAGGTCCTGGACTGGATTCTTCCTTTCCATGGTGCAGTGTCCCTGCAGTGAGGTCTCAGTAGCCCAGATTTGCCCTGAGGAGGTTAAGCTTGCCCAAATTCCAGCTGTGTGCCAGATGAGCCAATTCCTTTCCCAGGGATGGGGAACTGAGGGCAGCACACCCCAAACACCTGCCTGCATTTTCCATACACAAATCTGCACAGGACACTGAGCCCAGTGTGCCTGGAAAGGGACAAGAAAATGGAGCTGCAATTTCCAGAAGTGGATAATTATCCAAACTTTGTTATTCCTCAAATGGGAGCTGGGGGAGGAACAGCTGAAATGCAGTTTGGTTTCATTTTCCACTCCATGGGTTTTGTTCAGTGAGGCATAAACCTCCTGCAGGAGACCTTTCTCCAGTGCTGAGGTCCCATCAGTGTCCTCTCCCCAGGGACATCCTGTGGCCATCCCAGCCAAAGGGCAGCTCCTGGATTATATTTGTATTATTTGTATTATATTTTCGCTTAAATTCGAAAAGCAAATTAAAATATGTGGCAGCCTATAGACTTCTGGGTCTGCTCGAAAATGAAATTATGATTCTCTTTCTTCAAAACAAATTTGCAGTTCTTTTTTTCTGTAGCATTACTGTGCCAGTGTGGGCTGTTGGTTGCTTATTTTGATAATGTGTTGGTAATGACCAGCTAAGCAGTGAGATACAGTAAAAAACCTCCTTACAGATAGGAAAGGAACACTAAACACTTGTTCCCTCTACCTTTGCATTCACAAAGAGCTGTTATTAGTTGCTAAGCTACCAGTGACCCTTATTAAATTTCCATTTAGGAAAAGTGATGAATTCAAAAATCACAAGTGGGTTTTATAACAGGAAAAACAACCTCAAAGTATTTTTAATACACATTTTCAATAATAGGAAAATTATTTTTTCTGAGCTTGGAAAAAAAAAAAAAAACCAAAACAAACCAACAAATCTAAACCAACAAACAAACCCAAGATCACCACCCCAAAAAACCCCAAACAAACCCAAACCCAGCAAACAAGAACCCAAACCAGCCAGTGTTTGGCCATAGGATGATTAATGCCTGTGTAGATATGAAGGAATGATAGTGTGGCTGCTGTAATTCATTGACCTTTGTAAATTAAATATGTAGGGCCTCCTTATTGATCACTTCTAGGCAAATGATCATCAATTCAAGAGGAGTTATGCTGTCGTACACTTATTTATCTCAAAGAAGATCATTTATCTGCAAGGAGGATGTGGATGCCCAAACCTAATATTTAAAAGCTAGGAAACAGGGTGAAATCAAAAAGCTGACATGCATGTGTAATTTTTTTGCATGTGTATTTTCAAATATTTCTTTTTGTTCATCTGTAGTTAAAAGAGAGTCTGTGGAATGGGCCTGGGAGGGAACCAAATCTCTTGATTATTGCCAGAGAAGGGATAGAATTGTGTCACAGAAGGGAAACAAAGGGAAGCACATGAGAATTCTCACCTTTCACTGTCAGATTTCCTGTTTTATCTCTTAAGTCATCCATTCTTTTTTTTTTTCCCCAGATGTTAAACCATCCAACATTTTGGTAAACTCTAGAGGTGAAATCAAGCTTTGTGACTTTGGTGTCAGTGGACAGCTGATAGATTCTATGGCAAACTCCTTTGTTGGCACACGCTCCTACATGTCTGTAAGTACAGATTTAAGTACAGATTTTACAGCTCTCAGTTTGTTGGGGTTGAGTTGTCCCAGTTCTGGTGATCAAACAAGAACCAACTGTTGCTGCTCCTGCTGCTGTTCATAGTTCAGCTCTTCCTGCATTCCAGGAATATTCTGGTGTCATGTCAGACTTGGGGGGGGGGGGGAAGAACTGTTGCAGGAAAAGCCAAGAACCTGGAATATTTATAACATTCCAGAAGAGAAGGGGCTGTGTCCACACTGCAGAATCCAGTCAGGTTTTACATTTGGGGTTGTACACGTGTGTCTCCCAAAAAACCCCAGTGTTCATGGTTTGCTTTCCTCAGGAAGTGTGGTTCTCTTCCCACTCCAGCCTTTGCTGGGGTCACTCTGTAGGCAAAGTGCTGCCTGCTGTCACTGCTCCCAGATCCCACCGTGGCTGCAGCAGCAGGAGGAATGCTGGGAGTGGCTGATGTGGGCAGGGAATTCATCTGGGATTGTTTCCAGGGTGTTCTGTACTCCTGTGGATGAGGAACACCTTGGAGCTTCTCTCCAGATGAGCTCTCTGCACGATGTGCAAACCCCAGCTCATGGCAATAGCAGCTCTTTTCTTCTCACACCCCTTGTTCAGCACACAATTAACTTGAGCAGTTGTTCCCACCTCTGGCTGCAGGATTAAATCTGTGTGGGCTTAGACTTAAAGGGAAAAAAGCTTTAATGCTGCCTCTGTTCAGCATGAGACCTGCATTGTCTGGGTGTCATTTCATCTTGGTGACACACTGGAAATCAAGCTGAGGTTGGAGTGCTCACACACATCTGGGGGCTTTGCTAATGAGCAAAACCAACTGCACAGCTCCAGCTCATCCCTGCTCCTGCCTTGCCCTGGCTTTTCCAGGAGAAGGGATGAGAGCCAAGTGCTGTCTGCCTTCAGCTTTCTTCAGTTTATTGTTTTTGCAGACTGAGGTTTGGCTTTGCTCTCTGGCATCACAGACCAAGCCACAAGGGTGATTTTGTTTTGGTAGTGTCTGAAGGATCTTTTCTTGCAGTAGCTCCCTTTGCACACTTCTATACACACATGAATTAGGATTACAGAATTATTACATGCCAAACATCCCTTTCTACCATATGGAGATGTGTACAATCTTTAACTTGAACAAATTTCATTTATATTTGTATAACAAGTGCTCTCTCTTTCCTGCTTTTTCTCATCCACCCACTTCCTCCTTCACACTTTTATGAAAACCTTGGGATTTGGGCATCTCTACTGCTGTCCAGCAGTTTTGTTGTTTGTCTAGATGGCTTTGGAACTGACTGAGGTGGGACACTGGAGAAAACTCAATTATAACCTCAGTAAATGCTACAAAACTAATTGAACAGAACTATCACCCCTTATGACAGAAGGAAGAGGCTTTACTGCATTTTCACATTCTCTGAGAGGAAGTTTCAAATTACATAAGTATTTTTCCAATATGTGCATGTAATCAGGCAAGAATCTGCACCATTTTGGTAAAATATGAACTTGATTTAAAAAAATACAGAAAAGTGACCATTTTCTTTGAGAACTCTTAGGAAAAATGGATCTAAAAGTGGAGTAGATCAATGTATTAATAATTGCAGGAACTATATTCAGCACTGAACACAGAGTGACAAAGCAGGTGCAAAAACCAAGCAAAAGGAGTTAGTGCAGGACTCACCTGCTGGTTTTGGCAGAAGCAGGAGGTGGACACACTGCTCAGAACTGAGGGTCTGTGAAGCAGGGGGACTGGAATAGCCAGATACACTTCTGATCAAGATTAAACTGACCAAAAAAATTCTGTACCTAAATATCTTTCCAGTGTGTGAATCTCCTAAACACAATACAAAATATATTTTTGGTTGAGTCTGATCTTGCCTTGTGTAATACTTCCATTAGATTTTGCTGAAGAAATCAAACAGCACATAAGAGCATAATTTCTGAAAAGTCTCACAGTTCTTTGCAGTGATGGAATGTTTGGGGAACTTTGGGAAATCCAGAGGACAGATTTCCAGGAAAATACCAATAAGTCACTCAGTTGAGCATGCTGTGCTAATAAATTGTGTTTTCATCCTTTACTTTATCCAGATTATTGCAGAATGTAATTTTTTAAAAAATTTCTTGTTACAAAACTGCCTCTCCTTCCCTCCCCTCTGTTTTGCAGCCGGAGAGACTGCAGGGCACTCACTACTCGGTGCAGTCAGACATCTGGAGCATGGGGCTGTCCCTGGTGGAAATGGCCATTGGCAGGTACCCCATTCCCCCTCCTGACTCCAAGGAGCTGGAGCTGATGTTTGGCTGCCCTGTGGAAGGAGATTCTCCAGTCACAGAGACCTCGCCCAGGCAAAGAGCGCCCGGCCGGCCGATGAGCTGTGAGTTCCAGCTCTGCTCACTTCATCCCCAGCACCCTGCTCTGTCAGCTTTGAGGGTTTTTTATCTGATCTTGGCCTGCACAGTGAGGCTTTAAACTTTTACAAAATCAGTGTTGCATTGGGCACCTGGCTGAGCTTCACTGTTGGGGGAATCTGAGAACAGCACCTTTTCTTGTGAACTTGTGCTCTTGTGAACAGGCTCTTGTGAACAGCCCTGTTACTGAGATCCCAGTTTCCCAAAGCATCTCTAAGATGCTGATCCAAGTGCAGCAGGCTGATTCCCAGTGAAGTGAATGCTTTGGATCACACCTGGAAATGTCTCCCTGCATGAAAGCATTACCCTGTGCTGTTGCACCTTTTTGCTGTAAATCTGCTGAGTGCCAGGTGACAACAGTGTCAGACTTGGGCTTCCTAAAGCACCATGGAGGGAGAATAACGCTGTTATCCCTCTTTTCCCATTCCTTCCCAGCCTATGGATCAGACAGCAGACCCCCAATGGCAATCTTTGAACTTCTGGATTACATCGTCAATGAGGTAATTTATAAACCTCAAAAATCTGCACTTTATTTTTAATCAATTTTTGAAGCATCCTAGAATTTGGGGGACTATGGGGTTAGTGCTCTCTGGTCTGCTTTAGTCTTAAAACCAACTTAATTCACAATTCTTTTATCTTTCAAATAGCTAAGCTCTAAAGATATTTAGAGATTGATACTTTGGAATGGATTGTGTGTTTGTAGTATTTTCACAAATACCACTAAAACTTGTGTGACTCCACTGCTTGTGGTCTTAAAAATAAAAAATAATAGCAATGCTCATGGTAGCTGTCACTTGTAACAGAATTGCTCCAGCTGGATGAATTATTGAAAACTGTCCAACTCACCCATTTAAAAGGCACAGTAGATGTCTGGGTCCTGCATTGCCTGTGCCACTGATAAATTGATAAATTACTTCTGTAGCTCATCTGCTTGCACAATTCTCTCAGATTACAAATCTGTTTTGCATATTATATAACACCCCAATCTGCCAGCACTAACTCTGGGAATAGAGTTAACATGGAATTACTTCAGCTGCTGTGGCTCTGCTCTTGCAGCATCCCTGAGGAGGTCAGCTTGGGCTGAAAAGCTGCAGGAGTTGAGAATTTGGTGAGATTATCTTGTGCCACCTCTGATTTAGCACAGCCACCTTCAGCAGGAGGTTCACAGGCTGTGCTCCAGTGAGTGAGGAGTGCAGGCCTTGTCTCTGCTCTGAACTTAAAAATTAGGGTAAATGTTTGCAGGACCCCCAGGGTAAGGATGAAAACTGATCCTGTAGCAATCCTGGAGGACAAGGCAGTAAAGTGCAGGTTTGTGTAGTCCCCTTTGTTTATTTGTCAGAATTTTTAAATTCAGAGCTTGAACAAACTCATTGCCAGGGATAGGAAATTTAGATCAAAAGGATTATGGAACTAATGATGTGCAGGGCATCTTCCCTTTGCAGTGTGGAGAAGGCAAGGTGCTAATTAGTGCTCTGAGCCTTCTTTAATGAGGGCTGAGGCTGTGTTCACCCCATTCAGGTGTGTGTGTGGAGAAAACAAAACAAACAAACAACCAAAACCCCAAAAAACCCACCCCATAGCAGGGAAACTCTGATTTATTACTAAAACACCTGAAATCGTGCAGCTGGGAGTAATAATCCAAAGCAGGCAGGGTTTTCCAGCTCTGCTCAGATGTAGGACATGGAACTGTAGATCCCTTGGTAGGCTGTGCATCATCATGTATTAGTTATGCTGAATGATTGCTGATTTTTAAAATTTATTGATTTATTTTTTTTTATTTACAGCCACCTCCAAAGCTGCCCAATGGTGTTTTTGGTTCTGAATTTCAAGATTTTGTTAACAAATGGTGAGTATCTCCTCTGTCTTCTCTCTGAGGCTGAGTGCCAAAGGGGCACACTGGGGGTCAGCCCTGCTGTCTTTGTCTCTCAGCAGTCAGTCCTCTCTCCAGGCCAGGGCCAATAAGGCATTGCAATCAGCACAATCCTCTTTGGGTGTTCATGTGCCTCAAGTTCACCTTGCAGGCACCACGTGCATCCAGAGAGCTCTGAGATGTTCCCCTCTTCAGCACTGAATTTCTGCTGCTGTCTGCAACTGAGATTATTCCTTTCCCAGCCCTTGGGCAGTGACCCAGCACAGACAGCTTCTCCAAGGCTCTCTCACATCATCCAACAGTGGCTCTGCCATGAGATGCAGAATCTTGCAGCCTCCAGAAGTTTTTTCTTCCCCATAAACCCAACATCTTTATCCCAGCAGCTTTTCCCCATCTCCTTGCTTTCCCATGTGCACCTCAATGACACCAGCACTGAACCAGTGCTAAGGGAGGCAGCTCATTACAGTTTCAAAGTTAGTTTATTTATTAAATCTCTGTATTTACAGCTTCCAGAAGGAGGAACAGTCTTGCAATAGCCCTACTTGATACTGAGCTTGAAGAGACTTGGGGGAAAGAAACGTGAGGGATAAAGTGATTCCTATTGTTTTAGTTGAAATGGGATTTGTTTCTCCAGCTTGCTTTAGACTCATCAGCCTCAGACAACTCAGGATTTCTTACCTAGAGCTGTGGAACCCACAGAAGGGAATTCGAGGCTCCCATCTCTGTCTGAGAGGCACTTGATGCTTTTATCCAGTGCTGTCATCAGAGCAGAGCAGTGCAGGCAACATGACACAACTCGATCCTTATTTTAAGTGATAACAGAGTGTAACTTGTGTAACACTTTGTGTTTTCCTAGTTTAATTAAAAATCCTGCTGAGAGAGCCGACTTGAAGCAGCTGATGGTAAGTGAAGGTTTTTAATTTGATCTAAGAGCATTTTCCCAGGCAGGTTGGCTTCTTCTGCTGGTCCAGAGCAGATCAGATTGGGGAGAAACAGGTTTTCTGAGCTGGAGACAAGGGGCTGCAGGTTTCACACCCTCCTACAACAGGGACTGTCAAGGAGACCAAAACTGATGGGCTGTGGAGTCTGCCATCTGATAATCACAGTGGGTGACTTAAATTAATTAGCAAAAGAATTCTCTCTTATTAGTTAATAATAAGGTATTGATTTATACTTCTGGAAGACAAAAGAACAAAGCTCCACGTACCATATGGACTAATTAAATACATATTTAATCATCTGTTGTGAAACACAAAATTTCTTTTTTACCAGGTTTGTTTTCAAAATCTGTAGAACTAGACACAAACAAATCCTGCATTTTTCCCTGTATGAAATCACCATATCAGTCTCAGTGCATCTTTTTATGGTTTTAAGTGCAATGCAAGGATTTCAGTTGTACTGCAGAAAATCAGGTTTTCCCTGCCCTGATCCTGCTGCACAAAAATGGTGCAAAATGCAGACAGACTCCTTCTATTCCAAAAAGCCGTTTAGTGCCCAGGCAGACATTTCCCAGAGTATTATCTCGAGTGGCTGAGTCACATCCTTATCATCTCTGTGCTGTAAGTGCTCTGCAACAGGCACTGTGGCAGGATTCCTCTGGGACACTTTGCCATGTGCTGGTTGTTTGTGGAATCCTGTGGAAAAGCTCTCCACGTGGTTTGCAAAGGTTTGTGAAGGTTGGTAAAGGTTTGTAAAGGTTTGCAAAGGTTTGTAAAGGTTGGTAACGGTTTACAGCTTGCTGACTGCAGGTGGATTTATTGGGTTGGGTGCTGCTGAGGGCTGTCCTTGAGCAGACAGAGAGCTGGCACACTGACCCTGTTCTCCTGTGCTCAGATCCATGCTTTCATCAAGAGATCCGAGGCGGAGGAGGTGGATTTTGCAGGGTGGCTCTGCTCCACCATCGGCCTTAACCAGCCCAGCACTCCCACGCACGCCGCCGGCGTCTGAGCCCGGGGCACTCCTGGACTGTACCTCTGGTAACAACCATGCTCTTCTGGCCCTCTTTCCTCAGCTTGTACCTGTTCAAACATGTATTTCACCTCTTAAGGAAGAATGTCTTGATAGCATGTGCCAAACGGTTTTAAATCTTGTCCTCAACTAATTGGTATCGTTCCGGGTTCCGTCGTTCACTGACCAAATGTAAGCTGTGTAAGTTCCAGTGCTTGCTGATTTTAGGTGATTATGGATATTCTTTCTTAATGAAAATATCACTGGGGGGGGTGTGCCCCTGGCTTGTTTGAACTTTATCAAGACTCTTTGTAAATCGTTGGTACTTCAATCATGCTTTCCCTGAGCTCCCCCGGGCTCGGGATCGGGATGCTCCGAGCCTGTCTGTGAGCATGCTTTGCTGCTGCCCAGCTGTACCCGAAAGTTAGGCCTCCTGGCTCCAATTTTGCTGTTGTCTAGAGATCTCTCTCTTTGCAGGTGAAGAAGGCAAGAGCTCTGCATTTCTTGGAATGCACAGGGCAATATTCTAATTGTAGACTTGTTCATATTTCTATATTTATTTTTTTGAACATATCATCATCCTTGGATTTAGTGATGTATGTCTTTCTAATTGATTTTTAAAAGTTAGTTCTTGGAAGTGTCCTATGGAATCAAGACAATGATCCAAGCACTTTGCTTTCTTTTAACCTAAAGATTCATGACAACTGTGTTTAGTGTCTAAAAGTGTATGAAAATCCTTTATTGTTTTATTCTCTCAGATGTTTAGCAATGGGTTCTCTTAATAAATATATTATCAAGTAACCTCTCGAAGCTTTTTTTAAAACTTGACCAAGGCTTTAATCTGGTCACTGCAGTATAAATTTCAGCTCTTTGAAAGGATGCTTTGGATGAGGAAATGCCTGAAATTCTTCCCCCAAAGGAATCCCCATCAGCAGGACATGAACTTCCTCATGGCCGAGAGGATCGGGTATCAAAGGGCTGGCACAGCCCAGCAGCAGCAGGAAATGACTCATTGACACATCCAAGGCTTGCTCCAGCGTGTCCTGGCTGGAATGGGACCTGGAGGACAGCTGGGAGAGTGTAAATTCGATTAAACTCTTCCCTGAGCTCCACCTACTCCCAGTAAACAGAACTACACCAGAACCTGCTACTGTTTGCTAGAAGAAATACACAGCAAGGGTTTAGAGGTTTAACTCCACTTTGGCTTGTCCCCCCAGACAGCAATAATTGGGCACTGCAAGCACAGCTCTGGGTAAGGACAGCAGGAAAAGAACTTTATTGCAACATGCACTAGAGCTGGGCTGCTCAAATCCAAAAGCAAGGGACTCGTTCACAAAAGCAGCAGGAATTACATCCATGAAAACTACTCTGGACCACGCTGGGCACAAATAACATTTCTCAACAGTCAGAATTACCCTTTGGAGCTGAAATGTGCCAGGAAAGGCCAGGATGGCTCCTGAGCTCCTCCCAAATGAGCTCTTCACACACAGCACTGTAAGGGCCTATTTGACCATAACATTTTGGCTCAGATTTTTCAGATTTTTAGGTTTTTGTACCTTTCAGGCTTGAAAGCTTTGCTAAACAATCTCTTCACTCCTGTTCTAAGTTCCTTCATTAAGACATCCAGGATCCTCAACACCAAATTAGTCTTTAGTAGAGGATGAAGCTACATTTACATCCCAACAGTTTCCATTGGTACAAACCAAACAAGAGTTTTAATTAACACTCATTAGCAGTGGCAGGAACTCACTGGAGGCTGGATGTGAGTTCTGACCACCCCCAGGATACCAGACACTTTTCCAAAAGCAAAAATTGTGGAGATTTGACATAATTTTCCATTTATAACTAAGTTCTTTAACTCATGTTTCTCCTCGAGGATCACATGAAAGCAGCTTGCCTTGACTCAGGAGGTTACAATGAGAGAAAAAGAAAATAAGAGCAATTTAAGAATATGAGCTCCTTATTACAAGCACCACAGGTAATTTCTTACTCTACAATTCATGGACAAATGAAAGGCTCCTTGGCTGCTACTCTGAAAGAGCAGATGTAAAAAGTCCTTCTCTGGGACAGGCTGACAGAACTGAAGAGCACTGGGGTACAGAGACCTCCCTGCTGTGCTCAAATTGGGCTAAAACTGGGAGTAACTCCAGCTTTCCATGGAACTGAGAACACAGCAGCTGAAGGCTGGAGACAACCCTGGACACATCTTTGCTCATCCTGTACCTTAAATTCCCAGTTGAGGCAAATGAGGTTATAGTGTAATCACTGGTGCAGCACCAGCCTCCAGGACCTGGTTTTGTTTCTCACCTCATGAAGTGAGAACAGGCAAGTTATTGCTTTTAGTGCATGTGTTAATTAGTCTGGTTGATCAATTACTTCTCCCTTCCACATACAAAGATGTTGTAAGAGCTACATTAGGTTTGACATGTGGAATGGGTTATGCTACATATTTGTGCAGCAGATTTTCATTCTTTCAACATCTGAGTCAAGATGTGCCCAGCCTGTGACATTCATGTGTTCAGTGTCACTTCCCTTGACTCTGATATATCAAATAGTTCATATCCACACACAGCACAAAATGGAAATCAGTTGGTGAGTTTTAAATGAATGAAGAACAAATTCCTGAGTCTGTATTAAAAATCATCTCTGATTTTTTTCTCTCAAGAATCAGATTCCTCCTCCTCTTCCTCCTCCTCCTCCTCTTTATCATCCTGAAGACTGAGGTGTAACTCGGTTTGATTGATGGCAGCCTCATTGTCCATCTGCCCCAGGCTCTGTCACGAGAAAAGAGCTGATTATCAAACCCAGCAACGATACCAAATGCTTCTCAAATCACAACTAAAGCTGTGCAGTCACTGCTAGTTAAAGATCTCAGAGCTAGAATGCTGACTGAGAGCCCAGCACAGCACCAAGTCCCTGTTCCCAATGGAAAAGCTGTTTCAGGCTGGCCAGGGATTGAGTGAAAAGCTGCAGCCCCTGTGCCTCCAGCCCACACCAGTGCTACCCCAGGGCCACAAGTGTTACACAAAACATTTCATAAATGGTCAACTGAACCTACAGCAAACCTCCCAACCTCCCTGGAAACAAGGTGCTGCTTTTGGGGATGGGAAAAGTGAAACATAAAGCAGCACACTTCAATCAGACGTCCTGCAGCTGAGCTTTGCAGTGATGAGAAGCATACACGAGGTGACCCGAGGCACTGTGCAGGAAAAGCAGCAGAGCCCAGCGGTGCTCCTGCCGACACCCTGCGCGGGCTCACCGCCCACCCCAGCGACCCCTCACGCTTACCTGCTGCGGGTCCTCGGCCAGGGCTGGCAGGGGCACAGGGACGTTCTCCTCGCTGGCCCTGATCATGGACTGCAGCGCCAGCTCCTCCACCTGCGGGGAGCTGCACTGAGCGCTGCGGGCACTGCACAACACATCAGACAGACAGACAGACAGCACCACCCGGGCTGGGACACTGAGCACTGCTGACCCAGGCTTTGGGGTTTTACCGGTCAGTCTTGGGGAAGCTCTGCTAACCCTACACTGCTGTTCTAAGCCCTTTCATTAAGACACCCAGGATTCTCAAAAACCAAACTGTCTTTAGTTCTGCTACCTCAAACTATCTATCCACCAGCTGAGACAAACCACACACTCACAACTCCACTTACCTCTCGGAGATGCATCCCACACACACGAGTACCTCTCAGAGCACCAGCAGACCTGAACCCCGCGGCAATAATCCCCCGCTGTCCCTGTCCCTGTCCCCAAGGGCCCCTCGCGTGGCGGAGCGCGGCCGCGTTGCGCGGGCAGCTCCAGGGCAGGCCCGGCCCGCCGCCCCGCTCCCGCCGCCGCTCCCGCCCCGTCCCCACGCCGTCCCCGGCCCGCGTGTCCCCCGCGTGTCCCCCGCGTGTCCCCCGCACCCGCAGGCGGCGGAGCTGGTCGTGCAGCGCCGCCTTGACCCGCAGCAGCGTCTCCTCCTCGCGGCGCAGCTCCTGCAGTCGGCTCAGCATCCTCCGCCCGCCGCAGCGCCCCCAGCGGCCCGGAGGGACCGCCGCCCCGCCACGTCACCCACCGCCCCGCTGACGTCACCCCGCACTGCGGGCAGCGAGCGGCAGCTCCCCCGCGCGGCCACAGCCGGGCACTGCAGCCACGGCCGCAGCACCTCCCTCCCCTCCCCGGCCCGGAAGAGTTTCCCGTTAACCCCTGCACAACACCCACAGCCACACGGCGTGCTCTGTTCCAACAGCGTTTATTGGTGACAAAGCCCGCACAGCCCCCGCGGAGACAGATGGGCAGCATTGCCACAGTTACGCCTTCGCCTCAGCCTTGCCCTTCGCCTCAGCCTTGCCCTTTGCTGCCGGCTTGGCTGCCTTGGCTGTCTTGGCCTTCTTGGCAGCAGGCTCTGCCTTGGGTGCAGCCGGGGCCTTGGCTGCCAGCTTGGCCAGGGCCTTGGCTTTCTTCTCCTCCTTCAGTTTGTGCTACAAAAGACAGAGAGATCATCAGTCAGTGTAACATAGGAACCACAAGCCCCAGCCCTGCCTGTGCCACCCCCACTCACGTTCTGGGCGTGCCGCAGGATGGTGTTGCGCCGCATGGTTTTGGCGTATGGGTTCAACTTGATCATGATTCTCAGGTTCTTCAGCGGGTTCTTCTTCAGGACTCTACGCTGAATCTTCTTCCTGAAAAGCAGAGCCATGTGTTATCTCATTTTGCAATGCCAGTTCTGCTAAATTATCCCTGAAATCTGGCAAACTGTAATTCCTACTGTTTATACCCAGAAATCAAGAGATCCCAGCCTTAAACAGATTTCAGACCTGCCTACAATGCCTTTGTTCGTTAGGTAAAATCACTTACTTGGGAGCACGCAGGGCCTTCTGGATTTCCTGGCTTCTCATGATTCTTCCAATATCTGTATTGGTCATCTTGTGCATTGGCAGGCTGCGAAACCAATGTTCACAGTGTGAGTGGGTGATAAAAGCATGGTTAATTCACCAAAACCAGGCATTTAGGAGCAAGTCCCACTATCCCTTTTCCTGGGAAAAAGGGGGCTGCTGCTCTGCCCAGCCTGCCTGGCTGGCTGCACTCACTTGTAGTCGCTCTTGAGCGTGGCAGCCTTGCGCCAGGTGCCGTACAGATCGTCCAGCTTGCGGAAGGCGCTCTCTGTCCAGATGCAGAAACGTCCCACGTGGCCTCCGGGAGCGAGGCGCAGCAGGTTCAGCTTGTTCACGTTGAGCAGAGTGATTCCTGCAGGAAATCAGGCAAGGAAATCCCTTTAGTTTCTAATTAAAATTGAGGAATGTGAGACTAAGCAATAGACAAGAATGCAGAAAGAGATTAAGGCTTTTCGGCTTTGACATTACTGAGCTACATACACTTCTGTATGAAAATCTATTGAATTTTTAAATTAATGATAATCAGCCTTTTTCCAGTGTCAAACTCAGCAGCCTCATTTTAAAGTGCCTCAAATGCAGTTCAGGGTTGGGAGCAGCTGTAACGTTTGTCACAAACAGCTTCAGTATTACCAGAGCAGGTTCTTACAAAGAACATTTCAGCCACTGCAGCAAGTCAGAACTTCCACACAATCATGTGTTTCAGAAACACGGACCAATGAAGTGGAATCTCATCATTCCAGGCAGTCTCCCAACAGAAGAGTGAGCAAGGCCCAGGTGAGATACCTGGGATATTACGGAAGGCTCTGATGATGCCGTTGTCCTCGTTGTAGATGATGCAGGGTCCCCTGCGCTGGATGCGGCGGCGATTCCTCATCTTACCCTTCCCGGCCCGCATGCGCTGCGAGGCATAGACCTGGGAAAAGGGGAAACTGTGAGTATCCCAACAGCCCAAATCCACCTGGGAGACACAATGAACTGCTTCAGTCAGAACTTCACCATCATCACTGCGGGTCTGCAACACGGACCAGTGAAAAGTTCATCATTCTTAAGAGTCAAAATACAAAACTATTTGAAATTCCTACTTTAACAATGGCCAAGTTCAATCACTTGTTTTGCTCTTCAGATCACACCTCCCCAGCTCACCTTTTTGATGTCATTCCAAGCTTTAAGCTTCTTCAGGAGGAGAACAGCTTCCTTGGTTTTCTTGTAACCCTCCACCTTGTCCTCAACAACCAGAGGAAGTTCTGGAATCTCCTCAATGCAGTGGCCTAGAGAGGATTTCACAAGACACCATGTTGCTCACTGACCTTGGATGGACCATTCCTCAAGGTTATTTGCTTTGTATATTCACAAATGATACGTGATAAATTAAATTTATGATAGAAATTAATGAAATAACTTCAGCCACAGTGATCAGAGCAGTGAAATTTCAGTGAAGTCCTACAGTGCATACCCAAGTAGAGAGCAAATCTTTGCTTCCATGAACAGAAATCAAATCACAGTGCAAGATGCCTTTTAAGTCACCACAAAGCACCCAACATGGGCTCAGACCAACAATTCCAGAGCCAGAATTCCCACCTTTAGACATGACCAGTGCTGGGAGGGCAGAGGCAGCCAGAGCAGAACAGATGGCATAACGCTTCTGCATGATGTTCACTCTGCGGTGCCAGCGCCGCCAGGTCTTGGTCGGGGCGAACATGCGGCCACCGCGACACATCTGGGAGCTGCAGTTAAGAACAACTTTTTGGAGCCTTTTTATCCCAAAGTGACTGTTTATTGCTTGCTCAGCATTAATGGGTCGTCAACCACCTGTGCCAGGACTGTGACAGCAGGCAACTGTCCCTGAGCACAGGGTAAGGCGCAAATTACGACATCATGGCAAGACAGAATGGTTCAAGAGTGAGAATCACATCAAATCCTGTCTGAGCTGCAGCCATCACCTCAAGCACAGGATTCCATCTCACAATTAGATAATTAAAAACTTTTCTGCTGGCTGAGTTCAGTGCCCCCCAAGTCAGCCCAGCCATGGAAGGATACATTGCCAAAGGCACCCTGGCCTGAGCGGTGAGTGCCACCACCCCGGACTCGTGGGATACGAGCAACGGCTCTCCCAGTACCCCATGATTCGGCACTGGTCTGGTGACCTGCAACAGAAAAGGGTCATTCAGAGAGTGACAGCACTGCAATTGTCCCAAAGTCAGAGAGATGCTGAACTCAAGGCACCAATCAGAACTTCCACACAATCATGGGTTTCAGAAACACGGACCAATGAAGTGGAATCTCATCATTTAGGCAAAACAAATATTGACTGGAAAATTTATTCTATTAATGTACTTGATTCTGACTTAAGATCTTTAACACACTCATTTTCAAGCTTGAGCCTCAATCTGGAGGTCTGACTTGGCCCTGCTATACCCAGCAAGTTAAAAATGTTTTTGTAAAACTTAGAAAGAAGGTTAAAAAGGCATGTTCCTAGCACAGACTTATTGGGAAGCAGAAGTTATCTGCACCTACAACTGAACCATCTCTAACAAAGGCCCATTTGCAGCAGTTTCTCCTTGGCAAATGCCTCAGGCAAGTCTCATGAGGTCCACGCGGAGCAGGAGTTTTCACCTTAAACAGTTTCATATATTTTATTTATTTATTTCCTGCAAAGAATGAAGCTTCCACTTGAGGACCTTGGCACTGTGATACTTCCCGCAATACGCACTTCAGCTAAGAAAAACTACACCCTGATGCTCCTCAGAATAATAAAAACACTGTATTTCAAACCATTTAAAATCAGCCTGTTAACCACTGGCCTTGCCTTCTATACAGAACCCCACCCATAAGCACTGCTTTGATCTCAATCTCAGCTCTATTTCCGTGTGAAGCCCCTCTCCTGATTCCTGTGGCAGTACCTGCGAGCTCGCTGACGGCGTAGGGCTGCCGGTTGTTCTTGCGCAGGTTGGTGTGCACGAAGTTCACCACGTCGGGCCGGATGGGCGCCTTGAACACGGCGGGCAGCGTCACGTTCTTGCCCGACGCCTCCCCCTTCTCGGAGTACACGGAGATCAGCGGCCGAGCGCAAGCCTGGCACGGGAGAGAGCCTTCAGTGCAGGGAAAATGAACCGCTGGCGCTGGAATTCTGCAAATATTGCTCAGAACGAAGGAGTCGTCAGCTCGGCAGTGCCAGCGTGCTGACAGCAGGCAACTGTCGCTGAGCACTGGATAAGACGCAAATTACGTCATCACGGCAATATTTCACTCCAAGTTGTGCTCCACGGCACAGTCCATGTCCAGAGAACTACATCAGACGCTTGAAATGCAATAGATTTCCACAGCATTTGGGTAACATTGACCTAGAGTATAATCTCTGGGCTTCATAAACCTCTCCGAAACTACTTCCCATCTACTACTAAAAAAACCAAAAGAAAACCCACCTGTGTTAACCAAAAACCTGTAATTTAAATTATGTTTACAGGTGAAATGCCGTGACCACATTTTCTATTACAATGACTACAGGCCATTAAACAGTGTCAGAGTGAACTCTGGACCCTCTGAACAATCTCTGGTGCTTTAAATATTGTGCAGGGGAAAATTAAACTGCCCTCAGCACCAGCTGCCTGTCAAAAGGCTGAAAGGATGCCAAAAAATAGCTACGAGTCTGAAATACCATCCTTTAAAAGCCCATCTTTTATCATTATATTGTATTGGTGTTAATTAATCTCGTGGTAACAGTATAGGCAAAGCACCTTCCTTCCCTTTTCCATCTGCACTTCATTTTATAGATACTAAAAATATTGCAGAACTCAAAACTAACCAGCTCACAGCAATGGAAGAGCCATCTCTGCATGTGACACTGGTCATGAGCAAGGCTCTGGCCCCTGGTGTTCACCCAGTGACCCCAATACAAGCAACAAATTCGATCAGGGTGAAGGGATCAGAGCTCAAGCTGGACTGTGTTGGAAAAAAAAGTTGTTCATTTGCAACCTTGTTCTAGACCAAGGTCTCTTGAAACCTGTTTTGCAACAAACGTAGGTTAAAAAAAGAGATTTACAGAAGCCGCTTTTCTCACTCTACATAAGCACAAACGCTCCTATCCGGCCTGTTTTGGTTTTAGAAAAATAACGTGAAGTAACTACAAAGCACTGCCAGATAGCGATGAGCACCCATCTCCCTCATTGCCCGAGAAAAGGGGGCTTCGAGCGGCCCACGCCGAGCTCCGGCCCGCGGCCTGCACATCCCAGCCCAGCCCAGCCCGGCCCAGCTCGCTCCCTCACGGGCTCCACGCGGCCGCCGAGCGCTGCCGGGCCCAAAATGGCGGCCGCGTGCCCCACACCGCCAGCGCGGCCCCACGGCTGCCCACGGCATGGCCCTGCCCGCCGGGCCCCGCTCCCCCGGCCCGGCCCCGCTGCCCGCCCCGCTGCCCGCCGGCCCCCCGCGCTCCCGGGCCGGGCCCGGCGCTGCCCTCACCATGGCGGCGGAGCTGCTCGTGCGGCCGCCCGTCTGCGCCGCGCCCCGGCCGGAAAAGGAAGGACTCCTCACCCTTCCTTTACTACGTCGATGTCCCTCCGCTATGTGCCCGGCGCCTCTGCCGCGCCGGCCGGTCAACTCCCGACCCCAGTCCCGGACTCAGCTTCAGCCCCAGCCCCGGTGCCGCTCCCGGTCCAGATCCCTCCGGCCCCGCCGTGCCCATCCCTAGCTGTCCGGGCGCCTCAGTCCCGCTCAGTCCCCCGCCAAAGCAGCGGACTCTCTTCCGGCGGAGTGATCCGGCGTGACGCGTCACCCTCCCCTCACGGCAGGGCGTAGCGCCGGCGGGCGGGAGGTTCGAGTGAGGGGCGGCGATGGCGGCGGAGCGGCGCCGCAGGGCGGGCGGCGGCCTGAGCGGGCTCCTGCTCCGGTGGGGACCGTGCTATTCGCGGGCTATTCATGGGGCTTTCCGGGCTCCTGCTCCGGTGCGGATCGGGCTATTCCCGGGGTGTTCCCGGTGCTGTCCGGGCTCCTGCTCCGGTGCGGATCGCGGTCACTGCCCGGGGTCTCCGCTGCTCTGCTGAGGGATGTGTGGCTTGAGGGGGAGGCTGCTGAGGCGCCGGCTGTCGCCCTGGGTTGTTTAATGTATCTGGGTAATGTTGCTGTTTAATGAGGAACTCTGAGGGGAAAGGTCGTGTATCTCAACGTTTTCCTTTTTTTTTTTTTTTCCCTCAGAATACGTGAAGAAGGAAAGGAGAGTATCCCTGACCATCCCTATCTCTATGAGGTAAAATCATAGACTGGTTTGGGTTGGAAGGGAGCTTGAAGATCATTCCATGCCACCCCCTGCCATGGGCAGGGACACCTTCCACTGTCCCAGGTTGCTCCAAGCCCCAGTGTCCAACCTGGCCTTGGACACTTCCAGGGATCCAGGGGCACCACAGCTTCTCTGGGCACCCTGTGCCAGGGCCTGACCACCCTCACAAGGAAGGATTTCTTTCTAATATCCCATCTAATTCTACTCTCTGTCAGTTTGAAGTCATTCTTGCCTGTCCTGTCACTCCATGCTCTTGTAAATAGTCTCTCTCCGTCTTTCCTGTAAGCTCTCTTCAGGTACTAGAAGGTTTCAATTAGGTCATGAATGGATATGATAGCATTGGAAAACACTCTGTGGAATTACTGAATTTTGCAATTTCTGGTATTAAAAAATGCTGAAATGCAGGGTCTCTGTATAGTGTATTAAAAAGCTTTAACTATTTTTTGGGTTTTTTGCAGACTGATGTAGAGATCTCACTGGTCGGTGGCAGTTGCAAAAATCCCATTGAAAGATTTTGGAATGGAAGCAGCACAACGTATATTTTGCAGAAAGCAGTAAGTGTGCATGGTAGATGTTAATTTTGTTAAATGTAATCCAGATTTTTGAATTCCCATCAGATTTTTTCACACACCTTGCAGTTTTTCACTTACTTACACATTTCTTTTGAAGACACATAAGGAAGCAAGTGACTCGATGGAAGAATCAAGAACAGATGATGCTGTTTATGCCTCTGAGCTTTTGCCAAAGGAGTGTGCTGGAGCCCTGGCTCTTTCTGTTGGAAGAGCAAAGTAAGTGTGAAAGCTTTCCCTCCCCTTTTGAGGTAGTTTTCCTTTGCAATTTTGTGTCTTCTTCTAATATTCAGAAACTCTATTATTTTCAATCCCCAAAATAATGTTCTACATTAGTTTATGAGGAGTTGTGACTGTTTTCCATCCTGCAAAATGACCTCCCTACTTTTAATGGCTAAAAGTGTTTAAGAAATAGCTAGAATCAAAAATGTGGTTTACCTAACCAATGTAATCTTTTAATTAGCTTAAACTATACAATTCAATTACAGTTTTAGAATCCTCGATCTAAATTAACATATTGTGTTATTTGCTGGCATCTTATTTTCTCCCTGTTCCCATTTCTAGGCAGTTGATTTCCTTGTACACAATGGTGCAGAATCCTAACATGACCTACCTGGGGATCAGTGACCTGGTTGTTCTTCCTCCCCTGTGGGTGAGGTGTGATGGCTCTGATCCTGAGCACACCTGCTGGATTGGAGCTGAGCCTCTCAAGGCTGGAAACAAAGTTGCAGGGGTCAACATTTACACCGTTTCATGTGATGGTAAGGTGATCATGGTGCACAGAAAATTAAATGAGCAGGGCTTAAAAATGTGGGAATGCTGATGTCACCATGCTGTCTTTATTCTCTGTGTGATGTTGACTTGGGAATGAAAAAATGAATAGATATACAGAGTGGATTAAAAAAAAAGAGAGAGGTTTTTAACTGATGCTGTGTGTGGAAAGTAGTTTTTTATCTTAATGCACCTATAACCGTGCAGGCCTACCTGCACTTGAGTGCAATAAGAGCAGATTTAAACTGCTTTATTACACAACCACTGAGTCAAACATTTAGATGTTCACACCATCCCTTACAATCAAAAGGAGAAATGCAGGGAGAATCCCTGCTTTCTAAAGGATAGCATGAGTTGAGCTTTACCAGATGGAGTATTTCAGAATGAATTTGGAATGCTGAATTTTAATTATGTCAAATGGGTTTTTTGGTTCTCACTTTTTTCCTTTCCTAGGTCCTACAGCTGATAAAACCTGTTTTCCAAACCTGGAAGAGCTCAAAATGGAACATAAAATAAGACATCATTCACCTGTTGTAGGTTTTTATGTTCTGTCATACCTTCAATCTAAGTTTGGGTTGGTTTGGGGAAGCTTTATAGATCCTCTATAGAAATTCACCTTATTATGATTCTCTAGGATAACAGCCTGATTTCAAATAATGATTATAATATATTTGTCTGATATTAACCCTTTTTTGTGTGTTGTGAAAGGCTTTTAAAATTACTTTGATTATGGTAGTTTTGTTGTTTTTATTTTTTAAATATCATTTTTCTAGGTGACAACAAAGGGATTTGCTCAGTATGAACTGATTGCAGCTGCTGCAATAGAGGACACCATTGCAGACTCTGGAGGCAATATTTATGTGGATATTACATGGACTGGTGTGGAGAAAGTTCTGGAGATTCCCCCACTGATCTCAGCTGCCACCCTGGTAAGTCAAGATGGAAAAACAAACAAACCCAAGCTCTTTGCACAATGCACCTCAAGAATAGTGTAAAGGATACAAAATAGAAACAACACAGCCTGCCCATAATCTAAATTATAAGTGATGCTAACAAACTTTTCAATAATGAAAATTTTAGGACACTTAATTTCTAAAGTTTGAAACTAAGATAAACTTTGGAACTTTCAGAATATTGCCCTGGAGTCAGGGGACCCCAGAAGTCCTGTGTTCCAGCTGTACCGAGAGCTGCAGATCCTCCTTGTGAGTACAGGGGAGAAATTCCAATTTCACACTTGCATGGAATGGTGATTTTATGTGGTAATAATTTGCTTTATTTAAAACTTCATCAGATGTTTCAAAGATAACTTCAAGTGTTTATTTTAGCTGAAACCTTGGGTTCAGTTCCTCTTGAGTGCAAAGAGGACAAATCATCCAGGAAATTCTGGAAATCGGTAACTCCTGGTTAGCTGTGCAGAGATTTGTGATTCGTGGTAAAGTTATCTACACTTTGAAATACAACACATGCAGGATTCCCAAGAAGAACTGATTTCTGTTGTGATTTTCCTGCTGCCTTTAGGCTTTGGCTGAAGGTTTGAAGACAGGTGTGACTGAGTGGCCTGAGCCATCAGAGTCTGAATCAGCTCTTAAACTGGTCCAGGAATTTCTGACTGGTAATTGCTGCTTCTTCAATGGGCAGGGAGGGGTGTCTGTCACACTTCACAGGATTAAAAGGGAATTCCACATACAACTTTTAAACCATTAGAACTAGAAATGTTCATTTCTGTGCTGTAACCACTGCACAGAGCAGTTAAATAGGTTAATACATATTTGTAATTTTTCTTAGTCCTAATATCTATCAAAGTAATAATAATAAATATTTTTTAGAAATATTTTCAGACTATATCCTTACCCAGTAAAACCGTTTTTAAAATGAATCAATTCTATTATTCAGTGTATTTGTTAGTTGTGGTGTGCCTGGGGTTTAATATGATCAGTTTGATGACGCTTCTTTTTCATAGTGCTGAAACTTATTTTTTTAACTCTACTAGATTTAAAGAAGAAGCTGGATGGAGATTGTGTCTCTGGAAACAAGAATGAAACAGAGGTGTGTGCAATTTGCTAACAGCTGCTTTGCCATTTCACTTCCCTCACAAGTGTGGTTACTGCAGATTTTGACTACATCTTGCATATTATTTATATGTGTAAATTCATAGATATAAAGATGTTAAGAATTATGGATCTCTTGCTTTCTGTGTCTGCTGTGTAAAAGTAATGGAAGGAGGTCTGATTTCTTCCAGGAACTCTGACCTTTTGTGCCATTGCATTCTATCATTAATTTGCCTTTCATTGAAGACCAATAAATTTTTTCAGAAAATCAAATGTGACACAGCTGCTGTGGACAGTTGCATAAAATCAGTCTTTGGTGAGCGAGGAGACCTGGATTTTACTGAACAATTATGGGGCAAAATGAAAAGTAAGTGTATTGTGCCCCATCTGCTTTCCTTTCATTTTCCTTTTCTCTGTCTGCTCGACGGTATTGCTTTCTGAGAGAAATTGATGTTCATTTCTGAGTTTTGAGGACTGATCAGCTCCTCAGAAAATTGGTATCAGCAGTCTCTTTCTCCAAGAGCTCATTTTAGGTATGTAGGATGATATATTTTCTTACAACCTTACAATGGCAGACCAGCATCAGGCAGGAGATAATTTCATTTGACTGCAAAAGGTACTAAGCCACTGGTAGTTGCTCTAAAACTAAAATCCCTCTACTCTAAAACTGAAAACTTTGTAATTTTTTCCCCCTAGATCTGTTGGATAATTTTCAGTGTATATAAAGAATGATGCCAAAATCTGTATCTGCCAATCAGTTTCTGCCATGCTCTAAATCTAACACAGTTCAGTTTCAGTGGTCTCTGTTGATCATTGTTTCTTTAGAGTAACCTTTTTTTAAAATCCTCACGTGACAAAGTCACCAAAAAGCAGCGCAGTCTGTAATTTCAGTTCTCATTCTTTATCGAGGGGTTTTGTTTTTGCAAGGGTGTGTTGGCCTGTTGTTACTGATTTAATAGCCAGAGGGCCTGGACTGATAATTAAAATATTGTGTCTTTTTCTTTCCAGGTGTCAGTTCCTATCAGGAGTTAACAGACTGTTTCACACTGGTCATAAAATCCCTGGAACTTGGTGAGATTCAGCCATGGGTATGTATTTGTATTTCACAATAAATGCTAAAATTTTGGTGTAGTTCCAAGTAGAATGCAGTTCTTGTCCCTTCACTGCCCCTCATTTGGGTTGTTTTTAAATTTCTTTCATATGTCACAGTTTGTTTCCCTGGTGTTGCACTTCTGACCAATGTTTGATATTTCACACACAGTTACATCACAAAAAGACTTTTCATTTTCAGATTCATCAAGGGAGTAGCAGTTTCTTAAGTCAATTGATTCAGCAGTCCTATCATGGAAAGATGAAGGATGTTTCCCTCAGTGCCATCACTCCCATTCAAATGCTCCTGGAGATTGGCCTGGAGAAGATGAAGAAGGATTATGTCAGTTTTTTCATAGGTGAGTCTGACACTTGGTCACAGCCTTAGGAATTCAAGAGACAAAGTGTTCCATGCAGGAAATGAACTTTTTGGTAACCTCAGTCTCTCTTCTCTTCTCTTCCCACCTGCTGAAGTGGAGTTTCCAGCTTCCTTAATAATGGAACTTTTCAGTTTTTAAATTTCAAACTTTAGAAAACTCATTTGTTTCAAAAGAAGCATAGCTTTGTCTTTTACCATTGTTGTTACCCCTTCATTTCTTTTTTCGCTCTGTCATCCTGTTTTCATTCTTTATTTCATTTGCTTTGTTATTTTCACTATGTGTAAACTCACATGTCCTAAGGATGGTGGTTATCTTAAAGTGTGTCTCAAAATCTATTGTGCAGCTTTGTTGATAAATAAAATCTTGCCTCTCCCATGCCACTAAGGTTTTTCTTGTTTGGAATGAATGATCATGTCAATAAATAACATCACACTCCCTGTGACTTTGTACTTTTTTGGTAGAATTCCCTGTTTGATCACCTGAATGTTGCTTATATTTCATCTAATACTATGCATTGCATTTTAATTTTTTTTTTCTCCTGTTCATTTTACAGGCCAGGAACTTGCAACAGTAACCTATCTGGTGAGATGCTTTATTTTTATTTTGAAACTCAGAAAGAGTTAGAAAGTAGAGCATGCTTAGCTGATGGGGGGATGCATGTCATATGAGCTGAGGCTGGAACAACACACTGCACAAATGTCACTTTGTCTCCTTATTCCTAGATAATTCCCTTGGTATCTGAGTTGGGTCACTGTCAAGGCAGTGAACTTTTCTCACCCTTTAATGGGACTTTGTTCTGAGTCTACTGGGCCACTTTAAAAATTTCTCTTCTCCAAAGAAGCAAGAAAATAATTCTATTTACTGAGAGGGTGTTGTGTGTCTGTAGAAATTGAGTGCTCAGGTAAGAGCAGAAGCTGTTTGCTGTTCCAGGATTACTTCATTTCCACATCAGTGGATCTCCAAGAACAAGTCCATCGTGTTCAAAAGCTTCACCACATGCTGGAAATAATTGTCAGCTGTACAGGCTTACTCCAGTTCAGACATGAGAACCTCTTCCCTTTGACACAGTAATTATTTCATTTTTACTTTTTGCTCTTTAAATTGCAATAAAATATAGAGTCTGTTTGACAGCTTTAAAGAAGCACTTAAAGCAGCCTTCCTTAATGTTGATGATAGTGAGACTGCAGGAGAAGTTGGGTCTTCCTGCTAAATTTTGCTTTGTGACTAAAACTGAAAACTAGAAGAAATAATAAAATATGAGAATATAGTTAATTTTGCACAAGGTTTGTGGTGTTATACAAGCGTTTCTGTAAAGAAAGTAACTGGTTGATATCTCTTGTAGGATTTGCATGAAGTACTACAAGGAAAACCCTCTGAATGAGAAACATGTGTTTCAGCTGCCCATCAGACCAGCTCTTGTGAAGAAATTCTATCAAAAGTAAGAGAAATTTCAGTGTTTGAAGCATAAAATTCAGATGATTTTGAATACCTGACTCAATTTGGATGGTTTTTGATTATTCCCAGTGATAACCCTGAAATCTGGAAGGTGGAGATAAGCAGTGGGCATGGGCAGAAGGAGGTGAAAACAACATGGCAAGTCAGCACTAATCCTCCAGTTGAACATGCTGCTGCAAACAATTCAGGTGGGCAATGTTTGTGGTGAAATGAGATAATGAAAGTACATACTTCAAACAAATTCAGGTTTTATGCTGAGTTCAGTGGGTCTGACCTATTTATTTATGTTTACTTTTTAGCAAAAGCAAAATGATATTTTTTAATAAAAGAGTGAGATGGTATTTATAGAATTTAAGATAATCAGAAAATGGTGACTTTTTGCCTTCTCACCTTGGCTGAGTTACGTTTTTAGAGTTAAAATGACAGAATAGTTCCAGATATGAGATGATTGATATCCACAAAATCTTGCTTCCTATTTCTAAAATGCCAATATATCTGAGAATACTTTTGAAGAGAAATTTCCCTGTTGTTAATGCTGGTCTCTAGTCAGAGAAGGTGCAAAGGGGAGAAGACCTGCCTTGCTGAAGTAAATACAGAATGAGTGGAAGAGCATCAGAATGGGGAAGAACTAAGCAGAGAGACTGATACAGAAATAATTTGCCTTTTTGGGATGAGGTTTGATAGAGTGTGATGATTTGGTAAAGCTTTCCTGTCATTGTTGAATTTTGTCATGAAGTGCTTGAGTAAAACTGCAGCTTTGAAAATAATTCTCAAAGCTGCTCCCTGAACTAATCTCTGCCATTTCTAACAAGAGTGGCTAATTCCAACTTTTTCCTTTGTCCTTGCAGGTCTCTTTTTTGACTCCACAGTAAATGGAAGCTCTGAAGAAAGGCTGTATTTTATTACAAAGACTCAGTGCAGTCAGGTGCAGTTCACATGAGTTGATGTTACTCTGCAGACAGGACTGGAAAGGTACAGAAAGGGGGAAAGTTCAGTGTTTTCTGTCCCAACAGAACTTTTAGAAACACTTTGTACTTCAAACAGTTCATCTTTACTGACTTATTGGCTTTATTACACTTCAGTGGGATCTACACAGCCACAATTCACCTGTAGGCACCTAATTCGTTAAAAATTTAGTGCAATTATATTTTGTATAAATATTTGTAAATAGAGTAGATAATTTTCATATATTTACAAGCATTCAATAAAGCTGTGCACTTTGGGGTTTCACATTTTATTTTTCTTCCTTAAGAATGCAATCAGACACTGTTCAAAGTGTGAATTATCTTAACCAACAAACCAAGCAATATTGTCATGTTCTTCTGGTATCAAGTGAGGCTTCATCATCCTGATGGATTTGGAAAGCTCTTCATGCAGGGCCTTGTCATCTTCAGCCAGTTTGGGTTTCTTTGTCCCTGTATTTATATTTTGGAGTATTCTTGGATATACTTCTCTCTCCTCTTCAAATTATTTTATTCCTTCAATGTGAAGTGAGTTATTTTAACAGTGTTGCCTTGTATGTTTTGCATCATTTTTTTGGGGAAAAAAATCAGTATAATTAGCTGGGCATAATAATTTAAATATGTTGGCAGTTCTATGTGTTATGTTGGTTATTCAGGGATGTAACATTTTGGTGGCCTAATTTTAAACAATTCCATCGTTTGGCATATACTGACTAAATAATTTGAGACAGAAACATTTTGCATTAAAAACATCACTATTGGTAAGTAAGAATAAGGAAAACTCCCAATATTCATGCTTTTAAAAATAATAAATTATATACTATTCTTATAAATTGGTGGGATATTACATTTTGGAAGTGCTGGGGTTACTTATAATCCACATTTTTAAGTGTATTATATTCTGAAGTTAGATAAGGTAAGTCTGGTTCCCTGTAAATCAAACTGGAGAGATGTGGTTTAAATCTGATTCAGAAGTTGTCATCTTGGTTTATTCACTTCAAACAACTCTTCTCCACACCTAAATAGCAAGGTATATATTATCCTAACTTTTAGACATGAATAAGTTAATATTTAAGCAGTGCTCTTGGAAAATTTAAGTCCTTTTATATTTTAAAATCATGTGTCTGTCTTTCTTCAAATAGCAATTAAATGGTAATCAAACTTCTGTTGATGATCAGATTGAAATCAGAATTTGCAAGCAGCTTTTAATCACTTGAAATTTGTACTGTCAAGATTTGAATCACTTTAATCTTAGCTGTTTTTTCTGGTGATCAAAATGAGTAATAGTTTCCAAAATAATAAGGATTGTAAAATCTGCTACTTAGAATGAATGGAAAGTAATGTGGAAAGAGAATGTATTTTGGATTTTGGTAAAAACAGAAAGATGTTTTGGGAATTGAATAGAAAAAACTTTAAAAGCTCTGGGTGGATAGGTAAATAATATTTCATTACAGGGGTATAAAAAGAGGCATCAGTGGTAAATTTTAACCACTCAAACAAAACAATTGTATCTTAGTCCTTCTGGCAAATGAAGATGTGTGCAAACATCAATTTTAGTTATGGTTTCGAAGGTAGAATATGAGGAGGACAATGCTGATGAGTATGCAGAGTGTGAAAACTGTAGGAAGAACAATCTCTGTCACCATTTCCATGTGAGTGATCAGGGAATCTAAAATTTGAGAAACGAGTAATATGTAAGAGATTTAATCCTCTGGAGTACAGTAACTGCTAATTAGAGTTAACACAGATTAAAGATTATTTGAACATAAAAATGTTGACATTGGCATAAATAGCAAACAAAGCAAATAATTTCTTAAGTCTGCCAAAGCTGGAGCAAATCCTTGATAGCTTTCCCCTTTTTCTTTTTAGGTTAAATTTTTGAAGACATGTCAGTCTTCAAAATGCAAAAATTGTGCTTGCTATGAATTCACTGCAGTGCATTAGCAATATTTTACTGTTGCTTTATTTTTATTCCACTCACTCTAATGAGAAGGGGCAGAAAAGAAAATAGTCATAGAGAAGTCTTTGGGAAGCACTTTGGCCTTGTGATGATTGTTTTATAGCTGCTCAAAAAATTAAATGGGTTTTGTTTTGTAGAACTTTATTCCACAGAAAAGCCTGGAAGAATTCATTAAAACCCAGTTAATTCACACTAAGCATGACTTGGAAGTTGAGGCTAAGCAGGATAAACCAAGGTTGACTGCTGGGATGATGTTTCCTGCTATGTGAAATTTAGCTCATCCTCTTCTAAGAATCTATAGTACTTCAGCTTAAAAAATTTCCTACTGCAGGACTTCTGAAGGGTCCTGAATTACACCAGGAAGTTTTTAGATGTCTTTGAGCAGCTGCTCCCACTTGTGTTGGGGTTTCTTTCTTACCAGGAGCATCAAAAAGCCCAAATGTGGCTTAATCTTAGGCCAGTCCTTACTCCTATTTTTATATAGTTCCACTTTATATGGAAGTCCTACAGTTAGAGATTTTCTGTCTGTGTAGTTGTCTTGATTTGTCTGCATTTGGTTTGTGTTTGAAAAGGCATTTAGCACTTTTATTTTGAGGAGAATACTGTCATCCCCAACCTCAATTTTAAGTAGCATCTCTTCCAGGTTTTGTATTTCATCAACATCCAAAGTTGATCCATTTAACTACAGTAGTTTTAGCTGGAGAGATTAAATAAAGACATGTTTCTTTAGAGTCTTGTGCTTTTGGGGACCTTTTAGCAGTACTCAGAGAGAAATTTCAAATCTGAAATGACAGAATCTGCTTTTCTAGAACCAAGCAGAGCCACGATTACCTGCAGCAAGGTGATGGTGTGTGGCAGAGCAGGTGTCCATGGCCTTCCGGTGCCAATTTTCCACCTGGGAAAGTGACAATTCTGTTAGATTTCATCATCCTGCCCCATTCCCAGCACCTTCCTCTCTGTCCCTCAACACTTGTCCCCTACAATTAACTTGAAACTATTTTATTCTAGCAACACATGAATTTCTGAAAGTTTCTTTGCAGCTTTGTGGGTTTTATTGCAGTGTATTTCTCCAAGTTAATTGTTTAATAAAACTTTTAACAGCACATAATAGATTCCATATTATTTTCCAGTAAGGTAGTACTGGAAAATGTGTAGTTTTCTGCCTAGAAGTCTGACAGCACTGCTAAATATCTCCTGATGGAGAATTTTTGACTGCCTCAGTAAATCCAATTAGAGTTTGTGGAATGCTTTGGAAACAGTAATTGAGGCTGTTCCCACTTTCAGTGTCTGGAGATCTGTGAATTAAACACATCCCTAATTTTCAGAACCAAAGTGTCACTGCAGGTATTTCCTGAAATTCAGTGGGCACATATATCAAAGAACAAGGGAAAAAAGAACAAAATTAGCAGTTGACATCACCTCTCTTGGATTTGGGAATCCATTTGCACTGATGATCTTTTTATAGTAGTCAACAGATGCCTTTGGGTATCGTGGTTTGTCCTTGTTGTTGAAGTCAATGTGGTAAAGACCAAATCTTTCAGAGAAGCCTTTGTTCCATTCAAATTTATCCAGCAGTGACCAGGCAGTGTAACCTTTGACATTAACACCATCATTTAGAGCTGTAAAAGAACACAAAGCACTCTGGTAAAGGTGGGGTTTAGCCTTAAAATATGGTTCTATAAATGCTTTGGTTTATAGCAGAAAGAGATGGAGAGGAGGACAGAAAAATGAAGTGCAAAGTAATTTAATTGAGATTCTTTGAAACTGTTGTCTTTAGCTTAGAGGTACTAGAGCTCCATGATGGTTATCAAGTGCAATTTCTCCTTTCTGAGAGTAGAAACTGATGATCTATTACAGTATTAAATCTCATGTAGATTATTGTATTTATTAGCATGAACACATTTGCTTGGGTTGTCATTTTGGTGAGAATTTATTAGTCTAGTTTGCTTGTGAATATTTATTTCTCTATGACGTAAATGACAAAAGCAAAAAATAAGCCCAAGGTGAAGAAAACACTGCAAAAGTCAAATGCTAAAAAGCTGTTTTTAAGTGACCTTTCAGTATCTCATTGATGTATCCCTTCAGGTACTGTATCCTCCCCTCATCACACAGCTGGGTGCACTGCACTGTTTCAGACACTCCATTCTCTGTCACATAAATCAGGGGGTTCCCATACTGGGTCTGCAAACAGAAATGTTTAGATTGGTTCACATTAAATAACTTTATTTTGACAGAATACGTGACTTAGCAAAGTACATTAAAAGCAATTTTCTAGATTTACTTACCTTAAGTAAGAAAAACGTGTAGTTGAAATTTAACTATGGGGTCTATTTTAAGATGACTGAATTCTATAGTTTTCTGAGCTGAAATGAAGGGATTTTTGACAAAATTTCCAGTATGACAAGGCAGATAATAGGTGGAACTGTTGAAAATCTAAATCTAAACCAGGCATTTTGATTGTTTCCTTTATAACTAAAGATCTGCTCTACTCACCTTAACAAAGTTGAGCAATCGCCTGAACCCCCAGGGCACAGAGTAGAGCCACTTAGGGCCTGGAGCTGGCCAGTTGGGGTCCACCAGTTCAGCCAGGTCATGGTCAGTGTGGTAACTGGACACTTGGAGAAAGGGAAAGTTCTTCTGCAGAACATAACGAGTGGTAAAATGCCCTATTCCCAGGAAATCCGAGGTGCCTTTAATATAGGTTTTCTCTTGCACTGAGAATGTTGGTAATCTTGATGTCCCCAGGCCCTGCTGGGCACTCTTCCTACCTATCAAAATAATTATAGGAAACACACATACCTGAGCAGCATGGAAATTGGTTTGATCTCACCAACAATAAATTATAAAATTACAAAATCCCAGATGGTTTGGGTTGGAAAGGACCTTTAAAATCATCTCAATCCACCCCTGCCATGGGCACCTCCCACTGTCCCAGGCTGCTCCAAGCCCCATCCAACCTGGCCTTGGACACTGCCAGGGATCCAGGGGCAGCCACAGCTTCTCTGGGCAGCCTGTGCCAGGGCCAAATATGGTTTTCCTGAATTTAATGTTGATGTAGAGGACACTTGAACTTGACTGCTTTTTTAAGGTGAGATAATATTTCATCCTTTTGGTTTGGAGAAGCTGGATAGAATACATGGAGAAAACAGTGATTTAAAGTTTTCTGATGTGTCCCCAGACTGCTCAGGAGCCATGGCCAGCCCAGGGGCCATTGTTTCCTTTGCTGTGTCTCACCTGTGCCCTCATCCTTGACTAAAGCACTCTTTGTCCAGGTGTTATTCCCTTATAATGTACAGGAAGTGTGGATTTATTAATGTTTTAGTCAGTTATTGGGACTTACCTACATAATTCTTCATAACTTCTGGGTAGTCCCCTCTGTAAATGGGATTTGCAAACCATCCCAGATGGAACTGGATGTACCTTTCAGCAGCATCTCTGTCTGTCTGGCTGTGTGGATCAACAGGTTCCCCCCAGCCACTCGTTAGGGAAATTCCAACCATCCCTTAAAACAAAGGGACAATTCTGCAGTTCTTTAACTCTTAATACAAACAGCAGCACAATCACAGAATGAATCCTGGTTACCTCTCTGCTCCCTGCGCCAGGTGTTGTTGTAGGAGTGCCAAACCTTGGCATGAGTCTGTAAAAATAATGTAAAAATACAATAAATCATGTGCACATTTTCATCTCTTATGCCATGGGCACTATGGAAAGCTGGTGGCTACTTTATTCACTGAGAGCTGTCTGAAAATATCACAGAATTTCTTTTGTGTTTATTGCAGACACCTTCATTTCATGTAAGACGTGACAAAAGCCTCTATGCAAGATTCCTTTCCTAAATTCCAGGAGATCCACCTGGAGGTAACACAGAGCCCTCAGGACAGGGTTGTGTCCCATGGCTCTGCTCTTTGGATGTCTTTGCCTAATTTAGTCAGGCAGATCAAAGTTGATTTTTACCAGAGAATTCCTGAAGTCACTTGCAACATTCAGATTCATTTTAACAGGTCAGGATGTCGCTGCCTGTTCCTAGACTAACCTGGATATTTTCTTTTTCAACCAGCTTGAAACAAACTATAAGAGACATACATAATATAAGGAAAATTGAAGTTGTTACAGCAGTGTTAAATCAAGCACCTGACATTGGTACTGCCTTGGATTATGCACTGGTGGTTTAAAACCAGGTGATCATTTCAGTGTCCTACTTGGAAATCACATCGTTGTGAAACTAGATTTCTCTTTAAAGAGTGCAATCTGATAACAGTTCCTCATTGGCACATCATTTCAAGCACAATTTCAGGAAGGTTTTTTACTTTGATGATGTGATGAGCAGCCTTGTAGGCAGCGCAGCCACCGAGCTTCAGTCCTGGAGCGTGTTCTCCTGTTTCATAGCCCTTCTCAGCCACGGCCTGCAAACACACACAGTCAGTCCTTCTCTGGGCACTAGAGCCAGGGAA
Source organism: Entomyzon cyanotis (assembly GCA_024500445.1). Lineage (NCBI taxonomy): Eukaryota > Metazoa > Chordata > Aves > Passeriformes > Meliphagidae > Entomyzon > Entomyzon cyanotis. The sequence goes on from JAKEPQ010001010.1 coordinate 18,640,303, forward strand.
TGAGCTCCATCCTATGGATCCTGTGCTCTTCTGCCTCTGCTATGCTCCATCCCGTGGATCCTGTGCTCTCCTGCCTGGGCTGTGCCTCTCCAGTCCCCTTTTTCCTTCCCTTGACTCCCATTTCCTCCCTCCTGCCTGGTTGATAATGTGCTGTGGATTGTTGGGAGCAGAGTGTTAGTGGAGGGAGCTGATGGAATGGGAAAAGGTAAATAACCACTGCCTTTCCAATTCCTGTGTGTCTCTCCAGCTGAGGAGTTTTCAGAATTTTTCTGGAATTTTTTCATGTCTTAAAACTGCCCTTTAAGAATCTGCCCTCTGAGATTTTTGGCCACAAAGATTAAGGGTTTAAATCTTTCCCCTGCCCCCTCCCTCTCCATTTTTTTCACTACTCTCCTGTAGTGCCACTTCCACAGAATTTTGGGAACAGAGCTGTGGAATCAGAGTGATTGGAAGGAAAGCATTGATAGCCTACCCAAGGATTGCTGAACGTAATCCAGTGTTTCACACGATCGCCAAACTTCTCAAAGCACAGATTTGCATAATCGTTAAAATAATTTATCATGCTGATATTCTGCCAGCCACCATACTTTTCTTGGAGAACCTTTGGAAATAAGATTTTTGAGATTCAATCATTGTACTTCAAGTTCAGCTGCTGCTTAAAAAAGACTTTAATTTCTATTTCTGTTTCCACCTCAGAAGAAGATTTTTCAAAACTTCAATGCATATAAAATGCAAATGAATAGGAAATATTTACAAGTTGTTAAAATCATGCAGACATTTCTAATTTTTTTAAGTACTCTTAGTTCTTAATCTTAGGAGATGTATTTCTATCAGAAGGCTTTATTTGAGGTGTTTCTCTGATTTAAATATTGTCTAACCTGTGGCAGATCCCAGTGGTAGAGGCTCACAATAGGGGTGATATTATTTTCCAAAAGACTGTTAATTGTATCATTGTAGAACTGGATTCCCTTCTCATTCAGTTGCTCAGCTGATGAAAAGCACAGACAAGGAATTACCTCCATTGGTTCCCAAATAACTGGAAGAACAGAAATCTCAAAATATTGACCAGGGAATTTTACATTACAGGAATGGGAATTCTGTACTGGTTAAACTCTGTTTTGCAGACAGAGAGACAGAGAAACAGAATCTGTTTAACAGGAATGAGTCACTCCTGAGTAAAATTCCTTACAGATAAGAATATTGGGAAGAATGTGGTGAAATTGTGCTTACCTTTGATGCCTGTGGGCATAATCCTTGGCCATGAGATAGACAAGAGGTAGTGGTTCACTTTCAGCTCCTTCAGTAACTGAATGTCATCCTGTGAGGAGAAAATCCAATTAACATGTCCTGTGGCCAAGCAGAATAACTTCAGTTACTCATCAGTCTTAAATAATTCAGAAAGCACAAAATCTATGCAAGAGCTGCACAAAAGAGAATCATGTCACTGGAGAATCGTGACTCATCCAAGCAAGTTTTAGAAAGTATTTCTAAACAGAGTAAATTTTGAGATTCCATTATTTATGCCCAAATAATCTCTGTATCAATCTCTTCTGGTGCTACAGCCCAGTGAGGCTCAGAGTCCCAGCTTCTCTAACATTTTTTTGTTAAGCTAATTTTTCAAACTTCTGCTGCTTTGAGAGCTCAAATGAAACCTCTCCTGCATTTGCCCATTTTAGGAGATTAAGGCATAATTAGTTTCTTTTAGTTCTTGCTGAGACTACTGGTTCCCCCTTGGACTTCATATATGTGGAGAAAGCTCAGTGGAACATAACTTTTATTAAATTAGTTGCAATTCCAGTTATGTAATCCTGGCTTCTCAGAGTCATTTGGATTCCTCTTGTTGTGTATCTGTCTTTCCTCCAGCCCGGTAATTTGAAAATTGTTTTTGATAATATTAGGCTTGAAAACAGATTGTGAACAGAGCTGCATTGGTTATTTGTTTGTTATCCTTTCAAGAAATGGGAAACCAAGATTTTGAATGGCTCCAGAACATTAGCAGAGCTGCAGTTCCTCTAGAATGATACCTTAACTTTGTAGTAACCATCACAGGCTGAATCTCCCGTCTCATTCCTAAACACTTTTCCTTTCTTGTGGGTAAAAGCATCCCAAATGCTTGGTCCTTTCCCATCCTTGTCCCAGGCCCCTTCAGTCTGGTAGGCAGAACTTCCAACACCCCATAGGAAACCTAAAGACAAAAAAGGGAGTTATTGAAATATTTTCCTGCTAAATTGGTCTAGGTGCTAAATGTTCATAGGAGAAAGGAATTGGAACTGAAAGTTAGTCCTGCTGGAGAGGCCAAGGTTTTCTATGTGAAAATGTGCCTTAAAAGGGTCTGGAAATAGGGTATAAACTGAAGATGTCCTGTTCTGATGCACTGAAAAAAGAATCTAATCCTTTCATTCATTAAATCTGTAAAAACTGTATTTGACAGTGATGAGGTGGGGCATTGATAGCATGGCAGAAATGTCTTACTGTAAAAAAAAAAAAAATGAGGTTTTCACATAATTTCTCTCCTACTGGTTTTATGGTGGTTTTAGCAACTACAAGTGTAAATGTTATATAAAATATATAGAAATATTCTGGATTATTTTCCCATTATACAAAATACCAATTCGTAAATGACTAAAAACTTGAGCATGAAAACTAATCAGTGCCTATATCTTTCTAGTTTTGATTTTGGATTGGATGAAATGTGTTTAAATATGGATTGAAGAAAGGATAATGTTCAGAAATCCATGCTGCAGAGTGGATTGGATAATGCTAAACAGCTTGAAACAAACCCAGCACAGTTATTTCACTCATGTCTTAAACTGGCTGCATAACAAAGGGTATTTTTAGTTTATTTCATTACTTGCAGATAACTGATAAAAAAGGAGAAGAGTTCTCAGGTGTGACTTGTTACACTGTCCATTTTAATCAGGGACAGCTGGATGTGAACCATAAATCTGTGAGCCTTTGCTCTATTTCCTGTTTGAAGTGGCTGTGTGGAATGCAGGGTCATGTGGATCCCAAAGGTGTTCCTGCATTCTGCCACAACCTCCATTTCTGCTTCTGCCCTTTCCCTGGAACGACAAGGAAAACCTTTGGGTCTCTTCCTTGTGCAGACAGAGTAGATGTAGAACATGCTAACCCCAAACCCAGTGGGGTTGGGAAGTACCTGCAGGAAAAGTGCCATAGTAGAAGGAGCCTGGATTGTTCTTTGTCCACTGGAACTCCTCGGCCACACTCAGCCCCACCCCCCAGCACTGCCACCAGCACTGCCACCAGCACAGCCCAGGATCTCAGGACATCTCTCCTCATCCCTGCCAGGAGTTCTCTGCCAGGGCCCACCTGGGAAAACAGAACAGCTCTGTCAGGTGCTGCTGCTCCACAAATGGGTTTAGGGGGTCAAAAGGGAAAAGCTGATTTTTTTCTGCTGGATGGGAACTACTTAAACTGAAGGTGGAAAGCTTGGGCTGAGTGTGAGGTGCAGTTAAACTTCTGGCAGGGTGAGGAAAATCAGGAAAGAATGAGGTGCAAAATGATAACTATTGGTAGCCACATATTTCGTAGAATGTTATTTATCTTTATAAGTCTCTTTGTTGGTACCTGTTTTGTTCTGGATTTCAAACTGTCCCACCAATGTCAGAAAGTAAAACCCTGCAAGCAGTGACAAGAAGTGATCATGGTGGTAGCATCTTCCCACCTAAATATGTCATGGCAACAAACCATGTGGAAGTTGAAAAGGAAAACTAATACTTGCAATTATTGCAGTTTTAATTAATTGCAGTTTTTATCTTGATGTCATCCCCTTTATCCAGCCCCAACATCAACTTTAAACTGTGACATCAAGTTAAACTGTTAGAATGACCCATTTTAACTGTGTTAAATAAAGTTTCAGGAGGGCTTTTTAGTAAAGCACTGTTTCCCCCAAATTGATACAGTTCCCAAAGGATGTTTCACATTCCTGAGCATCTGTTGGTGAATCTGAAGTTGGGGTTGGAATATGAGGAAAAGTAAAATAAATATTTTATTAGAAATAATCATGTTTTGCATTGGAGTACCTGTGCTGTTTTGCAGGTTGGCTCCTGATCAAAATGAAACCCCAAGTTTGGCAAAAAGTAAAAAGGCAAAGGACCCCTTTTTCAGAACATGTAATAAATGTACAACCTCAGAGTTATTAATCTGTGTTCCTCTGTGTTTATTAATGATCATTCCACATGTCCTAATTAACACAGGATCTGCACAGCTGGCTTGGGAAAATGTAACTACTTCAGCATCAAAGGCTTTAGTCTTGGATTAAAAATATCTCCACCTCTGCATTCCAAATGGGAACATTTAGATTGCAGGGGGGGAAAAAAAGAGCAGACTCCAAACATTTTAATTCAGGTCTAAACACTCTAGAATTTTCACTTAGACATTGACAGTCAAAAACACTTGATGATTTTACAGCACCCTGTATTGAATAAAATAGTCTTATGCACAGATTATTGTGAAATAATCAATAATTTTCAAATTACTACATGCATTTTAGTACTCTTCATTGCTCTGGTTTTCTGTATTTCTTTACAAATACAGTAGAAGAAACAGCTTTTCAAACAGTGCAAAAAGGTTGAATCAGTTCAGACTGTAAAGATGATCCTGTAAAACCCTTTTCAGCCCCTTGTCTGGCAGTTGAAGTCCCTTCTGCCCTGATGATAGCTGGAGTTATTTTAATTTCCCCCCATTCCTGCCTTACCTGGTGTTCTTCACAACAGATGTATCCTATCTGGGAGATTCCTCTGAACTGCCAGAAACCTACCAGGGCATTCAGAATAAATTTACTTTCCCAGAATACTTGCATGGAATTAATCCAGGCTATCACAAAACCTCGGGAGAAACATCTAGTTGCAAACAGCATTTTGTTCACTTACAGTCAAAACAAAAAAGAACAATCCTTTTGTATCCACAGTCAATGCTGCAGGACAAGCTTTAGCTTAACCACAGGAATCTGTTAGCAATGAGGATTTTCCTTTGTAAGCAAAATTAGCTTTGCACTCATCTATACATTCATACAGAACTTGCTCTTGAACAGGGGATTTGTAGATATTTTTCATGAGGAATTGCAGTGATGGGTCAAGGATAGGTTCAAATGGAAAGAGGGGAAATTAGGTGAGATATGTGGAAGAAATTGTTCCCTGTGAGGGTGGGCAGGCCCTGGCACAGGGTGCCCAGAGAAGCTGTGGCTGTTCCTGGATCCCTGGAAATGCTCAAAGCCAGGTTGGATGGGGCTTGGAGCAACCTGGGCTAGTGGAAATTGTTCTTGCCCATGGAATCAGGTAATCTTTAATGTCCTTTTCAACTCAAACCATTCTAGGATTCTGAATTCTATGATTTTTTTTGTCTTGGTGCAAATATCTCTATCCTCCTGGATGGTGTTTGACAGGGAAAACTCAGTAACAGATTTTGTGAGGCCAAGGGCTTTGTTTTTACATGGCGTCATTTAAAATCAGATCATTAAGATGCAGGCTTGAAAAATAATATGCTTTTTCTTTTCTCTTCTTTCTAGAAGAATTCCTTATGGTGATGTCTTTGTGGAAAAAACCAGCTTGCCCAGCCTGGACGTTCAGCTCGAGCTACAGCTCCTCATTTCTTTTACTTCTGGAGTTACATTGAGTCCCTCTCAGAGATAATGTGCATTGAAAAGGCCATGAAGTGAGGCAACCATTGCTGGGCTGAAAATGTGGTTTCAGACACCTCTGCTCACCTGGCTGTCTGGTGAGAAAACCTTTGTGTGCTGAGGGAGAAGGGGAAGAGCCTGGAGGTCACTGCTGCCCCTGAGGCAGGGCAGAGGGAGGCTCTGGGCACTGAATACAACAAAGGTGAGAAAGCTTTTCCCACAGCCACCCTGAGGAAAGAGCTCTGTGAGAAAGGGGAGCCTGGCAGGAGCAGCTCAGCTCAGTTGGCTTTTCCTGTTGGGAGATTTTCTCCTCCCTGCTGTGCACCCACAGAGCTGCTGCACACAGGGTGGGTGACTCCTGCCTGGAACCTGCTGTCCTGTGCTTTTGCAGCTGTACAGTTTGTAAACAAACTCCTCTTTATTCCTTTAGCTACTCAATTTTGTCTTGTTTGGCCTTTTTTTCCTAAGCAGTGCTGGTGCCCTCGTGTGGCCAATTTTATAACTAAAAATGTTGCCTGGTAGCATAAAACAAATAACAACACTGCAGTTCTTACAGAGCCTCTGATCTCAGGAGCAAAAGGTGCACTGAAATGAGAGCAGAAATATCCCCAGGAGCTCCTTTCTCATCCCTGCAGGGCTTTCTGTGCACTTGCCTGCCTTCCTGCTCAGCAGGAAGTGCCATTTTCAGATTCTTGAAAACCCAGCAGCTCCTGCAGTTGTGAAGCACACAAAGAGCAGTGTTGTAGGTCAGCCTGCTGCAGGGGAGGTGGGTGCTGGAGACACATTTTTAATCACTTTCTTTGGCATTTGGCACATTTTGTGTCCTGCAGAACTGGGTAGGGCAGCAAACCAGAGTCACTGCAGTACTGAATGAAGCCAGAGTTGTGCTGATTAAGGTGGGCATTACTCATTCCTTGTTAAATCATAATTGCACTTAAAAACACCCCAAGAACAAAGGTTTTTGTGTGCCAGGAGAGGCTGGGACTGTTCAGAGAACTGGCAGGGGGAGCAGACTGACAGATCACCTCTCTTTCCATGTGAGAAGCTGGATGGATCTCACACAGAGAACTTGGATCAGGCCAGGGCTGAGCTCAGAGCTCTTGTCTGCCTGCCTGGTGCCATATTTACAAGCCATATTTACTGCTGCTTTAGGGCATCACTAAAGTCACTCAGTGAATTGTCACTGACTCAGTGGGCAGGAGGAGCCAGCCCTTGGTGTGCATGAAAACACAGCTCTTTCCAACTGCATTTAACATGGGCTGCCAGGAACATGACACTGTTCCACTCTAAGCTGTGCTTGCATAGGTTTTCTTCTCTTAACATAATCTTTTCCTGTGATGTTGTTTCCCAGTTTCCTGCATAAAATCCCAGCTTTAAAAAAAATTAAAACCAAATCATATTTACATTGTGACAGCTTGGTCATTTTTTCCTCTTGAAAAAGTTTTATTAGCAGCAGTTTTTAAACTGTGCCAGAAACACATCAAGGCTATAAAATATTTTATTGTGTTTTATTGGTAAAAAGAATGTTTAAGAAAAAAATCTACTTGTTGGAGTCCTTCCAAAATTGCCCAATGAAGTAAAATGCAATAAAATAACCTGGAAAGCAGCTTATGCAATGGGCTCACTACATGAGTGTGAAGTCAGGGACTAACTCTGTGTGCTTTATCTGCAGTTCACTTGTCTCCAGCCTGGAGTGGATCTTTATCCATAAATGCTGTAGATATTTATGGTGTCTCTTGCTGTAGAATTCTTTGTGACATGTCACAAAAACTTTGGTACAAAGCCCATTATGCTGATCCTCCCGCTTTATTTTCTGTCTGTGCTCCACTTTGTGTTGCAAAACCTCTTATCTCCAGATAGACACCAGGGTTGGAGTCACCCCTAACAGCAATCACCCTAAACCTGCTATTTATTGGATTTTTGCTTTTAGCCCTAATGTTTTGATGAAAAAGGAGAAGCTGTCTTTCCTAATTCCCTGGCAGCTGTTCAGACAACGAAACCACATCACCCTCACCCAATTCTGACCTATCTCCCCAGCTTCCTGATTCTTCATTCTTCCGAGCTACACTCCCTTTCCAACCTTGAATAGGCCTTTTCTGTCTCTGAGAGAAAAATCCTTTCTTATTATACAGCCACCAGAAAACCACGTAATTTTTCCAGTGTGTGGTCTGCTGCAACTACACTGAGATATTGGAGTTTTTTCCAAATCAAAACAAAACCCACTTACAATTGTTCTTGGAACAAGAACACTTGTATAACTGTGCTTGTATTTTTCTGTGTTACAAAATGATTTTCCTTGCATTATATTTGCTGCTTTTGGAAACTTTTTGTCTTAAGCTCAGCTGGGCTTATGGCCTGGTCTTGCTTTTCAGAGAAAAACAGAAAATTGGGAGTGAAATGAGGATGCTTTGCTTTACTGTTTGGTACCCAGCTCTGCTGGCCTCCCACTGTGGGGAACACCAGCCTTGTGTGCTGGGAAATCTGGGGGCAGCTTCTGGAGAAAGTCTGCATTGCTAGAAAACCTCCAGAGTCTGGGAGATCTTGTATTTGAACAGAGATCCCAGAGAAAAGGTGGAGATAAGTGACTCTGAAACTTACACCATATTTACTTAGCATCTCCTGCACCATTATGAGATACTGCTCTCATATTTTATGCCCACTGAGCTCCCTGAGTAGCTGTTATCACTAACCACTGGTTTTCCTGGGGTAATTATTTAAAAAATTAAACTGTTTGAGAATCTGCCACCTCTGTTTTGCAAAGAAAGATTGTAAAGATTGGCAAGGACAGGATAAATCTGCAGAATCTATTCTGGTTGTACTAAAAGGTCCAATTGTAAAGGTGTCATTTTCAAGCAAGCTCCTAAATTGTATATTTTTAATAATGTTTCTTGGTGTGTGCAGAGAGGTGCAGACACTTCCTCCTTTTGTGAAACTCCCAAATGCTCAAAACTCCTGAGACTTTGCACTGCCACAGTCAAAGGTGCACGCTGGATTTTGAATGCCCAAGCTCAGTGGTTGGTTCGAAATCCCAGCCATGACATATAATAAATGACAGATGTTACAGATACTCCTGGGTGCAATGAGGAAGGTCACAGAAGTTTGCTTCTAAAAATCAATTTTAATTTCTCTTTTCCTGCTGACAGCTTCGTGCTAAGGGTGGGCCTCCATTTGATGTGAGCACTGCAAGCTGCTGCAGGCTACCAGTGATTGGAATTTACTTGGATTAGTCTAATTGCTGGCTCTGCCATCATCTGTTTGCAATCACAAAGAGGAAGCTTCTGAAGCTTGGGAATGAGAGAAAATGAAGTGTCCTGACAACCACAAAACAGCGAGAGAGCTTTTGGAGGTTTTCCCATCACTGTTTGGGAGTAGGAACAAAAAGACACAGTTCTAATTTCTTTCCATGTTCATCTTTACCCTGCACCCATAACATAAATACATCCAGCACCAAAGAATAGTGGTAATTAGTGAAGGTCCCCAAGCGCTGTCAGTTGATAATGAGTAAGAGTTCATGAATTGTTTTGGAAGGGGTTGAATTCGTTCATTATTGAATTAGTTGAATTAGGTCACTACTAAAATCTTACAATTGTTCTTTCTATGGATATTCAGTTTGGATTATGAAACAATTGGATTCAGTGCTTTAAATTCAGTTGTAAAACACATTTTATCTGTGGTTTTGCCCTAGAAGGGCCTTTTCTCATGCACAAGACAGGCTCAAATTGTCAGGGGGTGGACAGATAAAGCACTTTAATAACTAAAGACATTGAGATTCATTTTGCTTCTGTTCAGAGCCGGAGGTTTAGGCTGGAGAGGAAAGTGAGGAGCCTTGCAGAGCATGGAGCTCCAGGGAGAGGCAGCATTGCACAGCACTGGGGACAGCTTGGGGACAACCTGGGCAGTGCCAGCCTGAGCTGCATTGGCTTCCTCACCCTTCAGCTGTGAGGAAGTTTGAAAAATGCCAGTGAAGATGCTGCACAGGGCACCAGTGAGCTGGAAACATGGGATTCCTGGCTGAACATGCTGGTTCTATGTAGGGATCCTGATTTCCTTGGGAAAATTTAAAGTTTTGTGGAAAAACTGAATATGAACTGGGATAATCTGAATTCTTGTATAGTTCTTATAGTGACAGTTGTTTGGTGCCATGGATTGGTCTTCTTGTAGCTTATTTATTAAAACAAACAAGGAAAAAGTAGCAAAAAGAAAAAAAAAGCTTCTAGTTTTGTGTTTTCAGGAATAATTCAGAGACAAGCCTTACTAATGTTCCTCAGCAACTTCAGCTCAAGTAAAAAACCAAGTGGAGATTTAATGTGTTCTTCAAGTGAAATATCTGCCCCAGTGCTTTGCTCTATCACAGCCTCCTTACTGTTTTGGGGACTGATGAGAAGCTAAGACACTTGAATTGTGGCTAATTACAGCCTGTCTTTTTCCCTTTGTCCTGGGAAGGGTTAAATACAGCCTGAACACAATAATAGCAGTATTTTAAAGATGCTGCTAAGTGATACTTGAGATTATGTTTGTGCACTTTCTTTTTGCTACATTAAATCAAGAACCTTAGTGCCACTCATCTCTGCAATACTTGAGTTTGATATGATCCAAGCTGGTTGAACATGTTTTGAAAAAGCTGAGCTACATTCTTTATAATGAATCTTCCCATTATGCCAAAAATACAAATTCCAAAATATATTTGTAATAATAATAATAATAATAACAATGCTCCAGACATGCCAGATTTCCAGTCTGGTGGATATAAACTGTTGGCATTGTGCAATTTTCTTTCAGCTATCCTCTGAAGACAGCATCAGTGAGGAACAGTGTGAGATAAGCACCACAGACCAGAAGAAGAAAAAGAGATCCTGAGGGCTGTCAGAACAGTAAGTAAATATTTTAAAAAATGTTTCTAACAAGCTCTTTTCTCTGAGACTGTGCTGTAAAACAAGCAGCATGACAGGGAATCATGGATTGATTTCCCTGACAGGATGTGCAGGTGGGACTGCAGGCTCCTGTATAAACTTGAAAATTGTATTTATCAAATGGTTTCATACTTGTGGAAGAACCTGAAGCAACATTTTTTTCTACAGAGACGATGTGCCAAAAGAAAAGTTACTTGATTTGTAGCCCAGATCCAAATCAAAAGGGTGGATGTGAATTGTCTTGTCTGTTAGGGGAATGATTGTGTAGTGCCTGAGCTAAAGTCTGTTAGAACTCTGCTGCTGGGTGATTAACTGCTGAAGAAGAACATTAGCACTGTTGTGTGCTACAACTTTCAAGATGTTTCAGGTTTTTTGCAATCAGATATGACAACTTTTTTGGTTTTAGGTGTATTACATAACCACATGCATGTACACAGAGGTCTGAAACAGAGGTAGGAGTCATTCTTTTTCATTTTAAACTGCACATTTCAGTGTGAATCCTCCAGAATCAACTGAGCCAGGAACAATCTGACTCCAGCCTTACTCTGCAATGTTATTTTGCTTCAGATCAGGCCTTGCTTGTTTGCCCCATGGTCTCAGAAGGAGATGCTTTAAACCACAGAGAACAAGGTTTGCAAATGCTGTGGCCACTGCTGACAGGAAACAGATGCTTTCCCAAACCCAGAACTCAGGGCACTGGAAGTCTTGGCGTTCTCTCCCAGAGAAATGGGGTTTTGTTACCATTGGTTTGCTCAAACCCAAGAATATATTATACACTGTATTACATTCAGATGATCTCATACTAAGCAAAACAATCTTGTGGGACCTCTGATTCTGATTAAGCAGTTGGGCTCAAGGGGTTGTGCTACCATCCCACCTCACTGGCAGGGGTTTTGTCATGAGACATTTGTTATGTTTTTGAAGCAAATATTTCTGTGATAAGTGTTATATTAAAACCCACAAGGATATGAATAATCCTGTTTTCAGTGAGGAGTTTAAATGGCATGCTATAAATAAAACCAAGGCCACACATTGACTCAAAAAGGTTAAAAAAAAAGCAATACTGAATAGTTCTGTTCATCCTACCCACTAAATGGGGTGAGGCCATGGGGAAAAATAGCTTTTAATTGTATCACACAGGAGATGTGAATTAGGACTACACATGGCAGCCTAAACTCTGGTGTTTCCAGTCCTTCAACACTTGACTTTTCAACCTTAACCTAGGTGGGTGGGGAGGTTCTTATTAATTTTGTTTGTCACATGCAGCTCAATTCCCCTTGAAAGCAGTTGGTGATTTCTAATTTATTCTGCTTGACCATTCCATTCACTCACTCTCAACTGCCGGTTTTTAAACTGAGCTAGGAGTGACAAATTCTCCCTGAAGAGGATTCTCTGCCTCCCTCTCAGCTGCCATCTCCACTTCTCTCTGCTCATAAACCTCCAGCCAGGAGACAGAGCTCCTGCAAGGCATGGGCGCCCCGAGGAAAGCTGAGCAGCCTCCAAAGCAACAGTGCTGCAGTGACATCAGCGCTCTGCCATTTCCATTTGGCTTCTCCAGCACATGCAGGCAGTCAGGGGCTCTGGAGCCAGCAAACACTGACTCTTTATGGCTCCCCCACTGGGAACTCGTCTCTGTGAGAGACCCACTGGAAGTGGTGCCTCCAGAAACCAAACAGCCTCGTTCTGTGGTGAGGGATTTGCCTTCCAAGCCTGGGCAAGGACTGTGTCCTTCAGCCAGAGCTTGTGTGGGAGCAAAGCTGAAATTCAGCCTTGTGATCTGCAGCCCTGAGCTCTCTGTCTGCTGGGCATCAGCCTTTGTGCATCTCACACACCTTCTCTGCCACCTGAAAATCACCCCTGACATTGCTGCTGGCCCTTTCTGAGGAGCTGAAAAGTTCCTTACTGTGCTGGATTCCATTTCCCAGTGTGGGATATCATGGGGATAATGCTGAGCTCCACTTTGAAGTGCTGTAAGGGCTAGAGATGAAAACTGACCTTTAATTAGGGAGTGTTTTAGCTCTTAAGTATTACTGGTGATTCTCTAGGATCATTCATTCCTTTAACAGCACCTGAAGGAATTCCAGCACTGTAATCCCTACTTTACACATGGGAAGTGGATGCACTGGGCAGGATGAGAACTGGTTTTGTGTTTTCTTAATGTAGCAGAGGTGTGGCAGGAACAGAGGAATACATTGATGTTCTTGAGCCAGAATGTTTTACCTTTCCTGGATTGATCTTTTTTTTTGGAGAATAATTTTCTTCAACCTTCCTCCATCTCCTTACTAATGTCCTTCCATGTAGAAATAATATTTGGGATCCAAGATTGTGCCTTCTGAAGTGGTTTCCATCTTGCTGTCCTCCTAAGAGAACTTTAACCTTTATTGAATGATCATGTTCAGCTACATATAATTACAAATCCATAAAAAAACAAGACCCCTTGTATTTATATACACTGCAGCAAAATGTACCTTTAAGGAGAAAACATTGCTTCAGTGTGACTGTCTGAATTTATTGGCTATTAGAAGTCTTACAGTGTGTGGCTCACATTTTAGAACTCTTGATTTCAAGCTTAATGTGGTCAGGAAATATAAAAATACATTTATTTATGTCATCTACTAAAAATCTCAACCTATGTTGCTGCAAGTCGAACCCAATCTGTGTTTATGTTGGAGATGAATGATTGGTTTGTAGCTGCCTGTGTTTCTAGCCAGGCTCAATGGAATGATTCTGCAGCAGAGCTCTGTGTGTATTTTTTTTTAACTTCTTTTTATTTACTGCATGTGGCAGCTATTTCCTTCCTCCCCAAACCCACTGCCCAGCTCTCAAGGGCAGTGCCTGACTCCTATCAGGCTGTGTACGTGGAGTGCTGTGATTTACTGAATTGTTCAAGGTTCTCAAAATCCAGGCACATATTTCATTCCTACTCATACCTGTTCACTGTTGCAAGCTCGGATTTGATTTGCTTTTCCAAGTCTTCACAGCTGATATTTGCACAAGCTGTCCTGGTTATTAAACTGCAGGAAAATATATCTGGATGTAATTTCTTCTCAGACATTTGATAAGTGGATGTCTGTGTCAGATGGGCTGCAGCAGCTTCCCTGTGGGACCTTCTTTCCCTTGAGCTTTAGTTTTGGTTTTGTTGCTGGGATGAGATCCCCACTCAGGGATCTCAGCTGACCTTCCATGAACATAAGAACCAGTCTGGCTGCCCTGAGCTGTGCCTGCAGAGGGGTTTGATGTCATTTCCTGCTGCAGGTACAACTGAGAGCAGCTCTGCCCTCTTGGAATTGGCACATTTAACCTTCTTGTCCAGCAAATTTCCCATCCTCTCTAGGTGGACAGTGAATATTAACATGATGCAAATGATTTCCTTTGAAATGTGAAGTTTCCCTGATTGATTGAAAATACACTGTCCAGGAACCTGGGTCTGTTCTACTCCCTCTGAACAGAGCATCCTCGTTGCCTTTGACTTGAGTGATTTCAGGATCAAATTCTAAGTTTCAAATATGTTGAAAGTAAACAACTTTCACCTCTGAAAGTGAGGGTGAATAACCAACTCAATAAAAAAGGTGTAAAGAATACAGAGCAGAAAAAGCCATGGAGATCTGGGGTAAAAATTCAGGGAAAGAAAAAAATAGCATTAAAAGTCTTGCTTGAGAGTCCAGAAGTTTGTCAGAAAATCAGAAGCTAAGGTTCATGGAAAGGATTGTTGGGCTTCTTTGGATATAAGCAGGAGGAGAGTTGAGGAAAATCTAAATTACTATACCTGGGAGAATGCTGGAATTTCCATATCATATTCCAAAATGAGGTCTTATCCACTTATCCACCTTTGCAGCAACTGGGGAAATCATACCTTGGGGTTATTCACCTGAGGAGGAAATAATGTTTTAAATATCTTTGGGTTTCCATGTCTTCTCTACATTGCACCTCCCTTCATGTAAAAAGACTCTTAAAACAACATTAATGTGTGTTACACAACTGAAAATAATGTAAGTGTAGGGTAGTTCTTTCATGAGGCTATTTTTTAATTCATATTAGCACTAATTTAGTTTTTAAAATCATACCTATATCTGTCAGTATCAGAGCTCTGCTCATACTGCAGTTTTGGTATATATTGTACTTATTTTTTATTGAAAGATGCTCTAAAATTATGGGAGAGCACTGATCATTCCAATATATATATTTTAATTAAGATGTTCTCATGAGTGCCATCACCCAGCAAACAATCCTAATGCTCTAGTGGGACAATAAATATGTGCAGAGCTCCCAGCCCTTGCAATCCTGCATGGAGAATTTGGCTCTAGGTGATTTTAAAGGAGCTGCTTTGTTTGCTCTAGGAATTCATCCATCTCTGGGGTAGAACTTCCAGTTGTTTTAACAGTGTGTGTCAGGATTAGCAGCCAAGCCTTGTATATTCTCAGCTCCTCAGGCCAGCCCCTAAATACATATTGTGAAGGAAAAAAGAAGTGGAAAAAAACCCCACAAAACCAGTCTGGGAAGGCCTTTTTATGGGTGTGCTTGAAAGAAAATCAGCCAGAAATAATGTCCATCAAGCAAATCCATGCAGGAAAACAGGACAGTGCTGTAATACAAGGCTTTAACCCCACCAGCAATGGAGAGTCTGTTGTTCTGCATGGGCTGTCCCTGGAGTATCTGCTTTATGAAGGTTTTTGACTTCTATAAGGATTTCTGTATAGATTTGCCATAAAGCAGCCAAGGTCTCCCGGGCTCCTCTGCCTTGTCCTGCCACAGAAATCTCATCTAACAGCCCTGGTTTGGGAAAGGAGCCATAAGGGGAAAAAAAGAACAGGCTCCTTTTGTAGCTAATAACTTCCTTTAATTGGTAATTAAGCTGCCTGCTACTTATAAATGTCAATAAAGGTCAAAATATTTAGAAGCAGAATCATTTTAGTGGCTTCCCATTTCTCATTGCATAAGCTGCCTGCTCGGACCACACACAGGCACATTTGAAGATGGTTTGGATTTCAGAGCCCTCGTCTTCCCACCAAATTCTTCAATAAAGCAGCCCAGAAGGGACAGAGCAGCTTTAGTCAATAGGAGGGAGGATGTGAACTGAGTCTTCTGGGTGAGCATTCCTCACATTTTGGAATTGTACCGCAGGCGCTGGGGCTGGAGCAGGCAGGGCCCGGCCAGATGGTGCTCTCATTTACTCCTCCAGCCAGGGAAAGGGGCTGCAGCTCAGCCATGTGCAAAACAACTCAAGGAAAAGCTGCCTGGTAACAGATTAAGCACCAACTGCAGCTTGGAAATGAGAATTAGTGGAAAGCCTGTTGTTTCTGTTGAGCAGAGAAAAATCCGCAGGGTTCTCTGGGTTTTGCTTGCAGAGTTAACATGTACAAACACTTATCCTCCCTGCATGCATTTGCTGATTTTGTGAGCTCTTCCCATTGAAATTAATCAGTTTACAAGGGGGCAAGTGAGGGGACATTTGGCTTTGAAGAGTGCAGAGAATGTATTCCCAGAGGGATCTTTGATCTTTTTATGGTGTTTTGTTTCTGAAGTGTGTGCGTGTGTCCTGCAGGGACTTGGCATTTTGGAAATCAGAGCCATGGGGACTAGACTTTGATACTGCATTGAATATCGTTACAGTATTAGAATACCAAAATGGTCTCCTTTTTCATGGCTTCCCAAAGCATCCCAAAGAAGCTCAGAGTCTAATTTACCATTCCATGAGCTCCCCATATAGGACAGGCTGGGGTTTCATGGGAGGGCAATGCAGAGGTGCTTTGTTGAGTCTGGAGGTGGAGATGAGCTGACCAGAATGTCAGGTAGAGCTGGCAGTGGGAAACCCTTCCAGACTGATCTGGGCATGTTGCTGAGGGTGCCAAATGCCCCCAGCTCAAGATTACCCTTGATAGCATCAGTCTGGATGGGTGGGAGACCTGCAAGTGTTCTGGAAGGGGTGATGTCCTCTCTGCACATTCATCCTGCTTGGGAAGTTCCCACTGGAGCTCCCAGCCCAGCCAGGCCCAGCTGTCATTGGAGGTCAGGATTCTATACACTCCTGGTTGTAAATAATCATTCCAGCCATGTGGAATATCCATATTTTCCTGGGGCAGATTTGCTCACTGGGTTTGCATGGTGTGATCCCAGTTAAGGGGTAACTGATTAAGCACTGCTGGGGTTACAAATAAAGGGACTTTTGCCATAAAAACATCAGGCCAGGGAAGCACGAGGCAGTGGTGCTGATGTGAACCCTTGTTTGCTCCCTGTGTCAGTCCCAGATGTTTTCTGCAAAGATTTGAAGGAAGTGGCTGTGAAGAGCAGCTTTATAGATCCAAGTGGTAGCTTTCAAAAGCCAAAAATACTCTCCAAAGTCAGGAGATTTTGCTAAAGACCATAAGCTTAAAGCAGATAAATATGCTTTCAAAATTCATTGTTTTCTGGGTGTTTTTGAGTAATTGGAATATTTTTATCTATTTTCTTCCAAACTTTTATTCTGTAATTGTGGTGGAGAAAGGCTTGTTATTAGAAACTCTGAAAATCACTTTCATGATTTCAGAAGCAGCTTATTTGCTAATAATACGTATAGTTATCCCAGAAGAGCAATAGAACTGTTTGACCATCATACCAGAAAAATAATGTATATTTTGATATTAAGGACACAAACATGGATTTAATAGCATTTTGAGACTTTTGACATGAAGTTCATATTGCTTCATCTTTCATAAATCCTCTCAGAATTTGGCTGGGGGTGGTAATGTCTACGTGTCCATCTTAAGAGCCAAAAATGGACAAATGAAGATAAACACTCAAGGAATTTAAACTTTCATCTCCCAATTTCTGTAATTGTCCTGACCCCTCTATTACTTCTTCCCCAGTAAAAGCACAGCCTTGCACCAAGCAGGATTTGTGTCTGTGCCTCCCTTTCTGCCCTGATCCATCTCCCTGTCCCACATCCTTCAGCTGATAGATTTTGCAGATTTTTGGAGGAGGAACAGAGCAATGGGAAGGGTGACTTATTTCTTATATCATGATTCTGTGTCTCTTCAGTGAGACTCAAGGAAAAATCAAAAAGAGGGAAAGAAAAGGAATGCAGGCAAGATTAAAAATAATATATATTAAAAAAACAGAGGACAACAGAGAAGAATTCCAAAGTGGAATGGACTCCCCAAAGGAGCTGGGCTGCTCCAGGCTGCCCAGCTGGGACCCTCACTGGCATGAGTTGAGCTCTTCCTTTGCCTGAGCCCATCTCCTCATCTCCCTGCAAATTTTTGTGTAGCTTGGGCAGTGTGGAAAGGCTTGGGATCACTCCTTAGGAATTCTCTCCTCTGTTCCCTTCTCTTCTTGTTCACATAAACAGTAAATCCCTGCTGTCAGTCCTGTAACTCTGTGCTCACAGGACGCTGAGCACTGACAGCTCCAGCCACCAACAAATGGAGCTGCACATTTTCCTTATGGTTTCCCAGCACTGAGTGTATGATTTAGATCCTTCAGCCTCCAAACTGCTCCACTGGGTGTCCTTTAATATTGCATTATATTACTCATGATGCATAGTCGATTCCACTGCTTCCATTTACTTTAGCAATGATAAATGGTACAAACTGGACGAGAAGTTTATAAATTTTAAGTGCTTTGTAGGCAACTGTTACCCAGAGAAATTTTCAAACTGTTTGTTACTTTGGGTCACAGAAAAATTGCTTGCAGAAGCTTGGTTAATGAGTTTCAAAACAGGGTAAAATGCATGAATTCTTTATGACCGAGAAGCTTATTAGTGTCAAGATTTTCCCTTTTGTAGGAATCGTCAATTCTGCACAGTTAATATTTAAAAAGAGTTACAAAAACATAGCATAAAACCTCCAAACTCAAGAAAAGCGAGCTTTTCTCCCTCTAATGACTTCCTAAAAGTTATGTCCAGCTGCAGTGGCAGGGCTGGAGCATCCTGTGTGTGGAAAGCTGAGGCAGCTGTGTGTGGAACTGTTGGGTCAGTGGAGTAAACCTTGGTCAGTGTGGTGTTAACACAAATCTGTGTCATCCCAGCTCCTTGTGCTCAGAGTATCCCAGTGTGGAGTGAGCTGGAGGCTGTGCCTTGTGGTCTGGCAGTGCTGCCTTCCCCGGGAATGGTTTGGTCAGCCTGGGTATTCCTGGTCCCTCTGGTTATTTGCTGGCCATGGATGAGCCACACTGGAGGATGGAAATAGGTCTCCTGGCCTGCTGTGTCTGCTGCTGAAGGTGGTAAACAACAGCCAGCAGAGCAGGAGGACAAAGGAAATTGGGAAGGTGTTGAGGAACGTTTGCAGGATACAGTTCTCTCCATTTCCCATAAACAGCGAGGTAAAGCATTCAGTGAGAGGAATATGGGATGATGGCTTTACTGCACAGAAGTGCTGAACCTTTGGACATGGAAACGTTCATTCTTATTTAACCCTGGCAGGAGAGGCCACCTGTGTCCTGCCTGAATCACAGAGCTCAATCCCCAGAATCAGTCCTGAGGAAATTGGGAATGCCCAAGCCCCAGCAGTGCTTGACAGAGGGGATCATGACTTTGAACTGCCAGAGGGCAGCGTTAGATGGGATATTGGGAAGGAATTGATCCCTGGGAGGGTGGGCAGGCCCTGGCACAGGGTGCCCAGAGAAGCTGTGGCTGCCCCGGATCCCTGGCAGTGTCCAAGGCCAGGCTGGACACTGGGGCTTGGAGCAGCCTAGGATAGTGGAAGGTGTCTCTGCCCATGGCAGGGGTGGAACGAGGTGATCTTTATTGTCCCTTCCAACCCAAACCGTTCCACGATTCTGGCTCGGAGGAGAGAGTGCTGCGAGGAGCCGGCAGCGACCGCACGATGGCAGCGTGGGACCGGCGCTGCGGCCGCGGGAGAGCCGGGATGTCCCGGGGGAACCGCCGAACCCCGGGATCGGGAGAGCCGGGATGTCCCGGGGGAACCGCCGAACCCCGGGATCGGGAGAGCCGGGATGTCCCGGGGGAACCGCCGAACCCCGGGATCGGGAGAGCCGGGATGTCCCGGGGGAACCGCTGAACCCCGGGATCGGGAGAGCCGGGATGTCCCGGGGGAACCGCCGAACCCCGGGATCGGGAGAGCCGGGAGCATCCTGGGGGAACTGCTGAACCCCGGGATCGGGAGAGCCGGGATGTCCCGGGGGAACCGCCGAACCCCGGGATCGGGAGAGCCGGGAGCATCCTGGGGAATCCGCTGAACCCCCGGGATCGGAGGATCCGGGAGCATCCCGGAGCTGCCGGGAAACCAGGAGGATCCGGGGGAGCCGCTGCCTTCCCGGGGCGGCCGGAGGGAGAGGCTGCAGCCGCAGCACAACACAAAACGCCACTGTGCAAGATAATCTTTAGCCTTGTGTTCTCTCGCTGCAAGCAGCCGCTGCAGCAGGTCAGGGTTATTTTAAATTAGACTTTGACATTTTGCTTTCCTGTGTTTTGTGGTTTCCCTTCCCCCACAGCCCAACCTTTGTGGGGGTGGTGGAAGAGGTGGAAGTCCAAGCGGGAAAAGAGGAGCTAACAGGAATATCAGAGTTTGCAGAGGCTCCTTTACTGCACAGACACACAGAGCTAGGCAGCCTGGCAGGATCCATCCAGCCTCCAAAGAAATCCTCGCTGAAGAGCCCAGCCTGCAAAGCCATGTCTGTGAAAGCACACGGGTGATAGGAACTGGGGAGGATCTTTGAAAGTCCATAGGAAAATAAGGCAGAACTGCTCATATCAGATCCACATGGCAGAGCTGCACAAAGCCATCCAGCCAGGCTCTCCTCTATTCCTTGTATGAACTATGCTTACATTATATACATTGTCCCTATTGTGCATTGTAGGGGATGGTCTCTCTCAAATGCCAGCGTCTTCTGGCTTTCATTTGTTCCCAGACCTCCCACCAAGTGGCTGCTGATTGAAAACCTTTTTACTCTCCTGCCAGGTTTAGCAAAAAGGGCTTGGTGTACTCAGGGCCTTTGATCTATCTGGGATGAACATTTTCTTTGAAAGAGGTGGATGAGTCATTCTATATTTGACACGGAGCTATCTTGGAATACCTCTGGATTTGCCTTTTCAAGCTCTTTTTTTGTCCTTTTCTTCTTTTTTGCATGTGGCTATAAATATTTTGCTCTGCGAGAAGCATGAAGCTCTTTTTTGGAAATGAAAGAACCCTATTCCAAATAGGAAAAACACACTTAGCTAAGGTTTGTGCAGTGCATATTTAGTGGTAGAAGGTGCTGTGTTGGCCCTGCCTTGCTTTTCAATACAATATCCTGCAGTGTGAAATGAATGGCTGTATTTAGAGGTATCTGGAAGTGATGACTGATGTTTGGAGAAGTTACAAGGCTTTTCCTTTTCCACATGAACTCTCCAACCTGGCATTTCCACAGCAGTGAAATACTTCTGGGGCTGAGATCATCTGATTATTATTTCCTGTGTCATGTGCTGAATTTATTATTTTGTTGAATATTACAAATATATTCTTAAGTTTCCTGAGTTTGGGGTTCTTCGGCAAAGTTCACTGGCATAAGAGGGATATTGGACTGGCAAAAATAATTCTTTCTCCTTGGATATTATTTTGCTGTGATTAGTGAATGAAACTTACCAATTAAGGAGGGGGAAGGGAGAGTGAAATTCCCTAAAAATGCTATGGAGATACTCCACCAATTTATTATATTCTCAGTTCCAGAAAAATTAAAATACTATTTTTGCACTAATAACTGCTAAAAGCCAGAAATTTGGACTTTCTGTTCGCTTCGGTGTCCAATTATTTTTTCTTCTCTTCTTTGGAAAAGGTGAACACATTTGTGCTAATCCAGAATTATTCCTGGTCACAGCAGAACCACTGTTGCTACTGGGAATTGCAGAGGGCAATAGCTTCATTGCCTCAAATATTTTCATGAAGATTTTTTATATATTTTATACCTGATAAAAGTGGAACAGAAGATATTAAAATCTTCAGTTGCCCAGAGAAGCTGTGGCTGCCCCTGGATCCCTGGCAGTGTCCAAGGCCAGGCTGGACAGGGCTTGGAGCAGCCTGGGACAGTGGAAGGTGTCCCTGCCTCTCAATGTCATTGCTTAAAACTGGGCTTAATTCTCTATAAATTGACTCAAATGCCACGTAGGTCTCCTGAGCTTCCTTGTGTGCTGCTCAGAGCAAGGTCTTTTCAGGTTCTTTTGCTTACAAATAGGGTGGGAGAATAAATAATTTTTTTAAAAAATAAATATTGGCAGCTGGATTCTTGCAATTTCTCTGTTTGTAACACCACCCATATTTCTTCCTCCCTTGTTTTGGAATATTGCATGGTATGTGGGTCTTCATTAAGGGATATTTTGTGCTTTGGCTTTTTCTACACATGATTACACAGTAGCCATCCGTTCCCAACATCTGTGTTTATTAAACCCTTTCCAATAAATCTGTGCAGAAGGGAACTGTCCACGTTTCCTCCTCCTTCTGCAAAAGATGCTGTTTTTCTTTGGGATGAGTTGGTTAAAGATTATCCAGCTGAGATGTTTAGTTTTTAGATGAATCTTCAACATTACTCCAAAAGTTGATTGGGAATGGACATTGGATGGGCAGGCAGTGCCTCCAAGCCTGTCAAGTGTCTTCTTACTGCAGTCCTCAAATCCTTGTCCTGGAGTGGCAAAGCCAGCTCAGGGTGTCCCAACCAGGGCCACTTCCCAAGGAGAACATGCAGGGAATGACAGGGAATGAGCTGGTTTGCCTGTGCATCACCCTCAGAGGTGCAGTTCCCACAGTCCCCACCGGGGAAGAACCCTCTTGGCACAAACCATCAGCATCGGATTTTGGCCAGGATTGCAAACTCTGTAAGACAGGGCTGTTCTCAAGCCGATTTTTGGCTCTGTGATTGCAGTCACATGAGGCTGAATGGCTCCAGTTGTGGTCGTGGAACAAAAGCCACCAAGCCTCCCAGTGTTTGGGAGGAACCTTGTGAGCAGATCAGCAGCCATGCACAGCTGTGTTTTTTTGGCTGGGCAGCTGCAGCTCATGCTCAGCCCTTCCACCCAGCATGTTTTGGAGCACGTGGGTTTGAGTTTCAGCAATGGGGAGGAAGGCTGGGAGTCAGATCCTCACAGGTGATGCCAATCTGGGCAGAGTCATTACTGTTCTATGGGTGCCACCTGAAAATGCTTAAAGAGCTGATGAGCTTTTATCAGGGGGCAGAATTACCTTGGAAACTCTCGTGTGGGTGATACATTTTGGGGAGCTCACCCTGCTTTGGATGTCTGTAAGGCCCAGGAGTTGCAAAGACAACTTGAATAAGTGTGGATTTTGAAATGCTACACAACTCAGCTTTTGATCAATAAGGTAACACCACCTTTAACTCTTGGGGTGCTTCTGCTCTATGGTCTGTGGCACATTTATTGCAGACTAAATTCTCAACTATCATCAGAATGATTTGTCTTCTCTGCAAAACTTGCAGAAACAGAGGCTGGTGCCCTCCAAACTTCCAGATTTAGGACTTGCCTACTGTTTTTCTTTGAATGACTTCTGTTAATGTTGGCAACAGCGCCAGAGTTAATTTATCTTGGGGTTGGGAGTGTTGAACAGGTGTGAAGACGGGGTGTCTGAGGTGTTTTTTTATTTCTTCCTCTGTGTCTGTGCTGAGAGTCTTGGCCAGACTCAAGGATGTGACTCTGGTGCTGAGGAACTGGGACTGGGTTTGGAGTTGAGTCACTGGACCTGAAAAGCTGCACAAAGATTGATGAATCAGGAACTGCTCACCATTGGATTAAGCTTAGTCAGATGGTGTTAGACCATAAGCCCCGACTCTTTGGGGCTGAAAGCTCTGCTCCTCCAGTTTTTCTAGCTCATACTCACCAAGAGACAAAAACTGAGCTCCAGACCTACCCATGTTCCTGTGTGCTGTCCAAACATCCATTAAATGGCACTGTGACACCACAGCTCTGCCCCTGTCTAACCTTCAAAGATATGTGAGAAATTCTTGTTGATACTCACTTTCTGGTTATTGGACAAGGGAATTTTTTCTCTCTGGCAGTCACTTCCCCATCAATAAAACTGTAATATTTTGTTTCTAATCCCAGGGAGAGTCAGTTTTCATGTAATGAAGGAAATCTCTTGCTTTTCTCTGATGTGAAAATCAGAATTTTGAGGGCAATATATAATCATATTCAAATTCCTAGAGCTCCCCTTTTCCTGATACAAGTAGTCTTGAAATGAAAGTTTCTTGGGTATTGAGAAACAAACATTTTGCTCAATTTCTCCTCCAGGGTCTCAGGAATTCAGTGGGAAAAAGGCTCAGGCCCTGCTTTGTGGAGATGTTGTTATCTGTCAGCTCTCTTTAAACTCCTTTGAGGGATTTTTTATAACATTGTTTTTCCTTTCTTCTCATTTGTGTTTTACATACAAGTCTTGGTATTTTGGTTTAGCCCACAAACAACGTGAAGCCTTAATTTTTCCTGCCTACTGCAAACCAGACTCTTCCCCAGCATCAATTATCCGGAAGGGAACTGCGGATGTAAAACCACACCAAAAAGTCTGAAGTCCATACAGAAGTATTTGAATTTCTTATAAAAGTCCCTTTTCCTCTGTGTGTGTTGTCTCTGGGTCACCTTGTTTTTCACCATGGCTGATGACTAAGTTGGGGCAGAGGTTCTGCCCATTTTACCATCTTCTTCCTCCTCGTGGTTGCTCTGGCAAACAGGAGGTTTACGGTTGTTGCTGAGGAGAGAAGAGCTCTCTTCAGCTTCTGTAGAACTTCTCATTTTTATTTATGCTGTGGAAACCCAGCCTAGAACTGAGGTTATGACAAACTGTTTGTGTGCAACTCTCCCTTCCAGTGACCAGTGCTCTAAAGTTTGGTTTCTAGAAGAGAATATTTTTGAGAGCAGACTTTCTTTACAGTGATAGAAGTGTTTGTGTGCAATGTCTGGGCAGATTTAGCAGAGCTGAGTGATGGGACACTATGGAAGGGATTCCTTAATTACCTCAGTTTAAACCCAGCATTGTCACCTGAACTGCCGCTGATTCCAATTTGTCACTGCACAGGGCTGTCAAATGGGATGAGTACAACTCACCCCTCCCAGGTGTGGTAGAGGATCTGGAGCTGCATCAGCTGATGGGATCTGCAAGGATGAGTTAACACCTGACAGGACAAACTTCCCCTGGTTTGCCAAAGCTCCCTGGGAAAGAATTGCCCACAACAGCAGCAATAAATGGCATTTAGATCTCTCTGTTATGCACCAGGGCCATAATGCACATTTTATTTCTTATTGTTTGTGTCCCACTGAGCTGCAGGGAGCAGGGAAAATACAGGCAGGAAGAAGTTCAGTCCACACATGCTCTGATATTTGCATTTTCTCCCCCAAAGCATTTGCTACTGGGAGTCACTGGAGACAGGATGCTGTTCTATATGGACTCCTGATCTGATGCAGGTTGATTGTTTTCCCGGTTTTAAATACTTCAGGGCTGGATTTTGGCCAGATCTCCTAGGGCCTATATGAAGATAACAAATCAAAATGTCTTCCCCAAGGAGCAAACAATTTAAGCACAAGACAAGAAAGACACAGGAACAGAGACAGTCTGGGGAGTATTAAGAACAAGTTTAAAATTTCCAGCTATTAATGAGAAAAGGTCTTTCATTTTTCATCCAGCTCTGGGGAGGACATCTGAAGAGTTTGGATTTCAGTTTCACGGTCTGGGAAGCTGTGCTGGCAGGGTTGTTGTTTATCTCTCCTGAGAAACAGCATGTTTCAAGTTGATTCTCTATCGAATAAAGGTTTAAGAAAAATATTTTGTTTGCTGCTTTCTCAGCTGTGCACAGCATTTGTCTTCATCCTTTGCTGGTATAATATTATAATAGTTTCTTGTAAGTGCTGAGCCTCTACTGCTGACAGCTGCTGAGAAATGATGCTGTCATGAATCATGCTTGCAAACACAGTTCTGTGATGTGACCAGTTCTCAGCCCCCATAATTAACAGCCAATTACTTCCTCTCTGAGAAGCCAAAACTCCACCAGATGAAAGAAATAGTGTTGTGGGAGCAGATGTGTTGTATCAGTTCCTGTGTCCTCTGCAAACACACAAACACTGGCTTACATGGGAGTGCAGCAGTGGAAGTCCCTAACACCACGCCTGGGTTTGGCCATCTGGGCTCAAAGTGTGCAAGGAGAGCGAAAGGGAGGAGGAGGAGGAAAGGTCCATCCAGCCTCGGCTGCACTAACAGCAGGTCACCACTTTGGAGTTTTACAGCCATTCCCTGGAGGGAGCAGCCCATCTTTATTAATGGGGCTGTGCACAGCCTGAGCACAGCGAGCAGAGAGCTGCAGCTCTGGATGCCAAAAGCACCAGCTGGAATGGTGCCAATTGCTGGGCTACAGCCTTTTGTTCAACCAGGACAGCCAGAGCTGAGCCTTTTCCAGCTGCACTTTGTGTGCCACAAACCAGTGTGCTTCAGGAGGCAGGAGCTCCTGAGCAGAGCCTGCAGTCAGAAATTTGCTGACTTTTTCTCCTCTTTATAGATTGTTTGCTACCAGAATTTCATTGTTGTTGGTTCACTCATATCAACTGTGCAGGAATGGTTTCCTGGGAGCAGTTTAGAGTCCATAAGATGTTCCTAAACATTTTGCTTTCTCTTTTTTTCATCATTTTGGATGTGCAGTACTTGATGGAGCAACTAAACTCTCCAAGGGTGATTCTGTGTCCTGAAAAGCTGACTGGGGATTTATAAGTAGGAAGAGTTAAATCAGGATTTCGAAAAGAGTCTTTGCTCTGGATGTTTCACTATCAATCCTCTGCATAGTTCTGCTTTTGTCAACATAACATTCATTGTCAACATTCATTAATATCATGAAATGCATGCGGAGATAATAAGGATCTGAAATGAACTAAAATGTTTTCTTTTATTTGCTTTTTCATAGCTGGTGTAAAGGTGGTGGTGCCACTAATCTCATTTCCCCAAATATGTGATGGAATTTTAAATAAAATTATATAATAATCCCCAAACCATAAGAATAAAAGTGGGGGTAAATGCAGTTGCAGTAAATCTGTGTGTGCCATGAGATGAACATTCTTCAACATTCTGCAGTGTTTTGTAGCTCTGGATCTCCTCAAAACTGCTACTGATTGTCTGGCTTTGGAGAAAGCTACTTTTCTGCCTCTGCTGCTCCTATAAAATGTGTTCAGAACATTTACAGGGAGGCTGGAGAAGTTAGTATTTCTGTAATTCTCTAAACATTTGAAAATGTAAAATATTTGCAGATGTAGCACCATATGTAACTCCATAACAAATTTTTATTCCTTGTATACTAAATTTCTGAATAGCAAGAGTCTCTTGGCTGGCTGCTTCTCAGCTGTGAGACTTTTCAAGATGCTTTTGGGGAATGAGTCATGCAGGCTGTGCTCCCAAGCCAGGGCTTTACCACCTCCCTCCCCATTTGGTTGTTGCTCTCACATCAAGAGCGGTGCAAAGAGAGTCTCCTCCTGTCTTTGAGCATCCTGTGCTCAGCTGGCTCTGTGATTCATGCTCTGGGATCAGCACCAGTTCAGAATGGATCAAGGAGCAGCCTCTCTTGCCTGTTAACCTTCTGTGATTTGTACCAAGGCTTTCCTCTGCTGTTGCAAAATCTGTGTGTTTGAAAGGCGTGTGAAAGCTCTGCTCACCAGCAAACCCTGTCAGCCTGACCAAAACTGAGTTTCACAATGTGTTCTTTGGATTAGGAGAGTCTCCTTCTCTCCCCACCACCCTTCCTCCACAGGATTCGAGAAGTTTTATGGAGTTTAGCATGGCCTCTCCCCCTTTGGAGTTGCATAATGCTAATGAAATAACTCACAGATCATCAGCACTAGCTGGGTGGATTTATAGAGCATATGGCATTCAAATTCAGACTTTCTGGTCAGCAGAAATCCTCCTCGTCTAATGAACAAACAGAATGTTTTTCTGAGAGAGCAATGCTTTGGATAAATGTGAGAGCCTGAGAAAAACCCCAAAATTCCCTTCTCTGGTTAATGTGTCTGTAAGGAACATTGTTGCATCAACTTCCTCAGGGCTCCAGCAGAACCCACTGCAAGCCTTGTGCTCCTGGGCCACTTCCAAGTGCCATCCCAAACCACTTCCTCTCTGTTTCAGATTTTGCTAGTGTGCTTCCTTCCCATTTATCTTCATCTCCCTGCCACTGGCAGCCCACAGCTCGTGCTGCTGACAGAGACAGGGCTGTGGTGTTGGGTGGCAGAGCTGTGTCTGACCTGCAGCGTGGGGAAAAGTGATCCAGACTGGTCATTCCTCCCCATTCCCAGCATGCCTGGTCCAGAGGAAGAGGAACTTATCAGCCCTCAGTGTCTCTATCAACCTCCCACCCTGTAAGGCAGTGTTGATATCCCACAGGAGGACAACTTGGAAGTGCATTTCTGATTTTGGAGATGATTTTGGGCTTTGTTTCTGTTAAGTCTCGGTTTACAGGAAGAGCTTTATCAGTCTTTGGTGAGAACTGGATCTCTAAAGCCCATTTCTGGGAATTTTGTGCCTGCAGAAGTCCCAGAGATTGCCCTGGGGGCTTCACTCACAGCACTGCTGGTGAGAAGGGCTCAAAAGGCAAGAATTGCTGCTTTAAACCTTCTATATCCCATGGCTCTTAAAAAGCATTGTAATCAGTTTATTTTAGGACAAAAAGTCCAATGACATCCTGGTCATTTAAAAAAAAATCAACAGGAAATTCTGAATGTGAGTCATGCCTTTGTCTTAGTGTTTTTCAAGGATTTTGGGAATTTATTAAAAAAAAAAAAAACCAGAAATCCTTGATGTTGACAGAAACAACCTCAAAGTCCAAGTATTGAGAAGTCACTCCACAGGGAAAGAATGTCTGTGAGTTACAAATATTTACTTGATATCAAGTCTTTCTGATGAACCAAAACCCCACAACTCCCCAAAACCTGAGACACCCAGGAGAGACTCAGTGTCCCTGCTATTTCTCTTCCACCTGGAAAAGTTGAGTTTCATGATTTGGTGGTAGGAGAGGTCTGCACTGGGGGACACTGTGGAAATCCCAGATGTTCCTGAATATCAGATGCTTGAGGAACATGCAGGGCTTAATCCCGTGGGGAGTTTACAGACTCCTGATGAATGCATGGATGTAGCTGCCAGCTTGCTGCATTCCAAGGGCAGAAGCAAAGTGCTGTGGAGCAGTATGGAAAATGGGAGCTTTTGGGAGAGGCTGGAGCACTCAAACCAATCCCTGTCACAGGACTTTCAGTAATTTAAGACAGGGAATTACTCTCAATCATACAAAAAGTTTATATCAAAGTAGCATTTAAAATCTACTGTAGTGAACTGTCATTTCCCTTGTCCTCCTCATGCCTTTCATGAGGAAGCAACAAAAATGATACACAGGGATGGAGATGAAACCACACATCCTCTGGTTGTCCTGAAGTCCTTTCCCAGGAGTTTTTAGGGAAATCCTCGTTCTCAGGAGGGGCATCATCTGTTTTTTGTTTGAGATTAGGCTGCTAAATGTTCATCTTCAAATGATGGGCTTTTAGCTGATGGAATAAATTTCAAATAAAGGTGAAGCTGGATGCAGACAGGTATTGACTGATGCAGAAACACTGTTACCAACCCCACCCGTGTCAGGCTGTGACACTGCAGCACTGCTGTAAGAATAACAAAAAGTTGCAATGGAAGATAGCAAGATTAGCGGTTGGTGGGTTAAGGGAGCTCTTGTCCTCCTTGGAAGAGGAGCCTCAGGTGGAGGTGGCTGCACGTTTGTCCGTGGCCAAGGTACCAGCAGATGGTGCTCAACAACATGGAATATTCTCCTCTCGTGGTTTGCAGGGTTGCTCTCAGATGGCCGCTGGTTCCAGCCCTGAAATTCAGCAGCTCTGTCACCCCTCGGGCAGTGCAGAGCCGCGCTGGCTGCTCTGGAAGCGTTCGGTGTTATTTTGCATCCAGGCTTTAAGGGAAAAAACATGTGGCTTGGGCAAAGGTCCCAGGCGGACCGAGAGGCAGGACGGTCCCCGAGCAGTGCCTGAACAGCTCAACAGGAGCTGGGTGGTGAGGGATCCCCTTGTCCTGCTTGCCACCGCGGTGACCACACGGGACTGGGGAGCTCAGCAGAGCCTTTGCCTTGTGCTCCTCACCCTCCTCCTCCCAAACACCCGCAGTGCATTCACTCTGTTTCACTCCTACCACCTCATTTCTGGTTCAAATCACTGCTGTGGGCTGAGGGAGTCTGTTCAGTGTACAGTGGGAAAATCTGTTTGGCCAGGGCTTGTTGCTGTTGCTTTGCCGTGGGTATGTTTTTTCTTTAAACCCTTACTGTACACTTGGAAAAGGGATCCTGTGCCCCGAGTCAAGTGAATTAATGTTTTGTAAAAGGAGGGTGTAATCATTTATTAGCATTGTGCTGGACAAAGTTCTTTGTCTTTGGAGATTTGGCTGAGTGCCCAGACTCAGGCAGCCTCTGACTTTTGCTTTAGTCTCGAGATAAACTCTCAATGAAACAAGGCTGGAGTTGCCCCAGCTGACACAGATCCAGGGAGCAAACCCTGTCAGGAGGAATGGCTCAGAGCAGTGCCAAGCCCAGCAGAGATGGCAGAACCTGTTACAGATGGTTGGGGTGCTGTGGGATGAGGCAAGGAGGGATCTGTTCCCAGCCTGGGTGCAGATTTTGGTCAGGTTTTACTCCACTCAGGCTGATCTGCTCATCCCTGTGACCAGATCTGATTTGAAGGGTCAGTTTTCTCTCATATTTCTTTTTTTTTTTTCTTTTTCCTATGGAGTATTGAATTTACCACTGCCCAAACATCAAAACGCCCTGACTTGTTTTCAGCACTTGACTGTGGATTCTGTTTCCTCTGGACACTCACTCCACGTCTGACTTAGGCTTTGTTTGAATCACACCGGCAGCTTCAAGGGCAAAGCCTTGAGCCTGAGCGCCGTTAATTCACTCTGAATGTCACTTTGAGCCTTTTCCCAACGTAATCTCTCCAAAGGTTAATCATAAAGTGAAGGAATGTGCTCTGGCTTCTGACACAATGCCTGACAAATATTTTCAGCAGGCCACCGCTAAAGAAACACAGGTGTGGTCTCACTCTTAATGTCTCTGCGAGAGTGTTGTATCTTTGGAGAAACAAAGATAAATTGAGAGCTTAACCCATTGGCTTCTTGGCATTTAAAAAAAAATTAAACTTCCACTTGTTCTGGTTTTGCTCATCCATAATTCCCTGGGGGAGATCGTGTTTCAGAGGGATGAAATACACTTGATGTCTTTATGAAAAATGCAAACAATGTGTTATTTCTAATGATGCTGGAGACTTTCTGTGCTGTTGAATTCAGCAGGATGCTCAGAAGCTCAGTATTTACACAATGAGATTTAAACTGTTTTAGACTTGGAAACAAACAGTTTAAGGAGTTTAAGTAATCTTACTGAAATATATTAATGATTTCTGGGATTAATACTTTTTTTTTTTTAATTGAGGTAAATCTATCATTCAGCATTCTTGTTTTAAAATAAATTGAAGAAAAAGGAGTGGTTCTAGAATTGTTTCAGTTTTGCTTCAGCACCAAAGGGGACACATGGATCTGCTTTTAGTAATTGGGGACATCTTAGTTTTTCTTTTAAAGTGCCACCCTGTTTTTCTTAATATAACTTGTCATTTCCTTCTTTAGTCTTAGAACCTAGAATTAATAGATTTTGTTTTGTTGTGTTTGTTTCCTGAGATAGGATTGTATAGAGGGAAATGGGATGTTTTATGGAAACATAGGAAATCTTTCCAGCTCCTGTCCTGCTCAAGAGCACAGCTTTTACTGCATTATGTAATGTTACTTTCTGCTTTAGCAGTTTCTCTTGCATCCTCAGAGTAGCTGCACATCAGGAGTTGAAATATTCTGATGTGGGTAGGAATTGCACTGAGCTCTGGAACTGCTCCATGCATGAGTTAGAGAGATGAAAGAAATCCCAATGCAAGGTGTAAATAAGTCTCTCACACAGCAGCTGCTTTCCTTGTGCAAGCAATTTTTGCTTTATCCTTTTAATTATCACTTCAGGCTGCTCTCAACCCAAGCATGTTCCTTCCCTTTTCCTGAGCTCTCCACTTGGAGAAGGACAGAAGGCAGCAAGAAGGACTTGCTCCTTCCTCCCACCAGAGTTCACCTGGTGTGGTTTGGAGGGAGGAGACTTCATAAGGGGAACTGATAACACTTTTCCCCCCTTTTATTTTACCTCTGAGGAAATTACTGTTTGCGTTAATGTAGCAAAACACTGCTTAAAACCCCTCAGTTTGTTGAAGTTTGGTCCCTCCACTGCATTTCTGATTGATTGTGTCAAACAATCACTCTTTGATCAGAGGCTTAATTTTTCTAAACTTCGGTTTTTATCCTTTCTGTGAGGTGATCCTGTTACCCTCATTTCACAGGAATGAAAGTAAACACCAAAAAGATAGAGAATTGCCCCTGTTTCATAGAAAATGAATTTCATAGAAATGAATTTCATTTCTTGCCCCACCACAAACTTTCTTTTCACAGAAAGTTTGTGGTGGGGCAAGAAATGAAATTCAGGTTGCTAAAATCCTGAGTTACAGCCTGACCTCTCGCCCTCCTTCCCCTGATTGCTTAGGGAGGTTTCTGCTCATGGAACACTCAGACAAAACCCACCCAGGAATGCAGGTTTTAATGCCATCGTTTAGTCCATGGACTTTCACCGAGGAATTCCTTCCCCGAGACACGCAGTCTGGGCTTGACATGAAAAACTGATTAAAGTAGCTGAAAAAATAGAACAGTACTTTCCAGTTTCCTCAAATATCAGTTCCATTTTCCAGTGGCTGAAACCTGGTCAAATTAGAGTTTTGCCTTTTGTAAGTCTGAAGGTGAAAAGCCCCCTCCTACTGATAGATATTCATTCAAAGCATGCTGCAAAGTGACCATTATGATCTTTCATTTGTCAGCATGTGCTGCACTCACTTGTTCTGGATCCCTTGGGCAGGCTCCTTCAAATCAATATTAATTATGGACCACTAGACAGTAGCTAATCTGAAGGAAAGAAAGGTTTCATTTAACAGCTGACTGATGGTTACTTTTTTACCTGTGAGTGTGGGGTTTGCTTTAGTTCTGGTTCTTTTTTCCTTTTTTTCCCCCCTTTTGAGAAATCTCCAATCACAGCCTTGGAGCATTAATTGTGTTTTGCTTTATTTAATAATTTTTTTAAGTATCACCTTGTTTTCCATGAATCTAACATGGAATTCAGAATATCCAGCATCCTCCTAACTGAGATTCTGTAAGATCCATCAGTGCAGCAGTTCAGCCCCAGCCCTGATGCCTTCGCAGAGCTCACCCCTGGGTAACATTTTCATTCCTTCTGGCAACTGTCCAGTGAACAACAGAGGAACCTGACCAAAGTGGCTTTGAAATGTGTGTTTATTGCATTGTCATCATGCCAGAATGAGCCGTTTGTCTGGAATTCGTAAAACTGCTCCTCATACTCCTGTCTGAGTTTCTGGAGAGCGATCTGTGATAGCCTGAGCTGGATGCTCTACTGGGCTGGCTGAGGCTGACAGCTCATTTCTGACAGGGTTGGATGTGTGTCCTGTTCTTTCTTCACTGGCAGTGTCATCTGAAAGGGACCTGGATTTTGGAAGATTTATTAGCAAGACTGTTGGTAATCTGAAATTGAGGATGCTGGATATTATTTATTGTTGTAAAATAAGGTAGGAGTAAGAATCCAATTAATCACAGAATCATAAAGGTTGGAAAATACCTCTAAGATCATCAACTCTGACTGTCACATCACCACCCCCATGTCCTCAAGTGCCACATCCACCACTTCCCTGGGCAGCCTGTCCCACTGCTTCACAACAGGGCTGGTAATGTGGAAGTGCTCAGCAACTGGAAGAGAAGGTTGGGAAGTTGATCAGAAAATCTCCCATTCCATGATCACCTACACCACCATCACTCTTGACAGCTGTTTGTCCATTCTCAAACCCCCCATGCTTATAGCTCAAGGTCTCTCCAGCTGGATCCAACCAGGCTTTCACCCAGCAGAAAATTGGTTTTTTCTATTTTAACCCTGAGACTTTGAACCAAACCCATGAGGAGCCTAACTAGTGCTTCTACCAATGGGTTCAAAAAAAAAAAAAAAAGGAACAATATGTTATTTCCTTCTTGCTCCTGGTCAGTGCCTCAAATCCAGCACGTGCCTGGCAGCAGTTGGAAGTTGTCTCTGTGCAGTTGGAAGTGCTGATATTTAGAATTTTTCTACCATGAGTTGTTCCTGGATTTGCAAAGAAGCAAGTGTTCCTTGATCTGGGCAGAGTGTCACTGATAGCCCATGCTGCTGCAGCTCTGGTTGCCTCTCAGCCCTGCCCTCCTGCTTGTCCCAAGGGCTGGAAGGGCTGTGGATCTTGGGCCTCCTTTTTGGAGATTACAATATCTATTAATCAGCATTCTTGGGTCTTCCTTCATCACTGTAACTCACTGGAGCCCCTGAGCGAGAAGAAAACTCTGTCAACTCTCCCTGTAAGCTGAGCCACCAGCGCCGTGAATTGGGCTGGAATTTTATTTATTAAGCAAAGACTCTTGGATTTCTGGCTTTTGCTTTGGAATGGCAGCCGGGAAACTCTAGCCTGCCCTGCGTGTCCCTGGGGAATGGAGCCTGGATAGAGCAGGCAGGGCAGGGCAGGGGTCAGCCTCATGGTAGAGGTGGCCCAACCACAGCTGCTTTTTGACAGCTTTGAAAGGAAGGAGGCTGTGCATGGAGCTTAGCAGAGTCCTCCATGCCAGGGAAGGAACATCTGCTGAAGGCATCAGAAGGGAGAGACAATCCCTGGTGCACTCCTTCTTATCCCATAGCGCAGCTTTGCATCTGTTACCTTTAAATCCTAAAGAAAAACCTTTAAAAAATCATTTCAGTCTGTGGTGAAGGTATAGCAGAAACTCACTTTAATTTTTTGGGTTCCGTTTTAGGCAGCAAAGTGTGAATGCTTTGAAAATCATGACACTTAGGACACAGTTCTGGAGTGCTGTGGTTTGGGTGTTTTATGTGGAATATCCTGAACTGGAAAGGACCCACAAGGATCATCAGATCCTTAGCCCTGCACAGACACCCCAGGAATCATTTCCTTGCTTGTTTTGTCAATGGGAACAAGGGTTCTCCCTGAGAGAGTGGCAAAGCCATAATCATATAGATTTCTTTGAAAACTGGGGGGAAATGAAACAATGCAGCAAACAGTGGGAACGCTGAGGAATGCTTATCTTTCCATTCTCAATGCTTTAGGAAATATCCCTGGGGAAGTTGTGGGAGGGAGACATTGAAGTCCCCAGACATTTAGATTAGGGAATTTAAGAATTTAGGGAAGTCTGAAATTTTTTTAAAAATTGGAATGGGCATCATGTGCTTCCCATAATCAAGCATATCTAAACATGGTTGCAAGTTACTCATTAGAGTATATCAAAAAACCCTTTAAAATTAATCTTTGTTATCATTCTGTGGTCCACTTTCTCATATCTTATGGTCCTTAGTTGAAAACACACACAATTAGGAGCAGAAGTGATTTCCTTTTTTTAAAAAGGTCCTTGTAAAAATAAAAGTTTTGTGCTTCCACTTGTACAAGCACAGAAATAAGTACAATTGAAACATAAAAGCAATAAACAAACATTCACAGCTTGGACTTCTCTTTTATTTCTGTTGAAAAAAGTTTAAAACAAACTAGGCAACACTCCAGGAAATGTTTCTTGATGGTTTAAATATATTGTTTTAAATTTAGGTGATCCTTCACTTTATTAAGCGGGTGGGGGGATTAAGCAACATTGTTGTAGGTTACCTGTTTATAAACTCTGCCTCCAGAAATAACTGAGGAACACAATTCACATCAGCACTATCAGAAAACAGATCGTCCAAACCAAAGCTTAAAGCTGAGATTCTTGTTTACCATTTTAACTTAACCTCATTTACTGTGTTTCTATTCAGATGAAGATGTAAATAAGATACAAAAAAGAAATTGTTATAGGCCGGATGTAAACTGAGATGCACAGAGCTTTTCCAATGCTTTGTGTCCTGGTTTTGACCTTTTCTTGGGCAAATGCCTGCCTGGATTTGCAAGCACAGTCACTCAAACATCCCTTGCTGTGTCATGTGGGATTTTTGCTGGGCTCTTCGTGGTGAATATCCAAAGAAGCTGTGGCTGCCCCTGGATCCCTGGCAGTGTCCAGGGCCAGGCTGGACAGGGCTTGGAGCAACCTGGGACAGTGGAAGGTGTCCCTGCCATGGCAGGGGGAGGAATGACATGGTCTGTAAGGTCCCTTCCAACCCAAAGAGTAATTCTGGGAATATCATCAGAGGTCTGAAGCTGAGCCACCTTCTCAGGATGGTGCTATGGGGTGATCTCAGAGGTCCCTGGCTCAGCTCCTGTTGGCTTGTGGGCTTGCTTGGCTTGGGTTTACAAAGCTGAGTTGCCAATATTGCCCATCCTCCTGAGCTGGAAGCATTTCCTTGCCTTCTCCTGCCTGTTTATATCCATCTCTTTTTCCTGCTCCAAACACAGGCTTTGCAGCCAGAACTGTCATTTTGGAAGGCACAGTTTCAGTGCCTGGTTTATGACCAGAGGTGCTGTGCATCATCAAGATGAGTCCCAAGCCTCCCAGATTTGAATATGTTGGAGGATCTGGGCCTGGGAGAACCCAAACAGTGAGACATGATAGTCACTGAGGGATTCAGTAACATAAAAGTACAAGCAGCTCTTGGGTTTCCACACGTCCTTTGCACACCCAGTTGGGCTTGTCCACTCCTCAGGCTGTGGATCTGCAGACTTTGCAGGATATTTGCATTCTTTGCATGTTAAAACTCTGGCTTTTTCCTTGAATTCTTCCATTAGCAAAGCATTTTACATTCCTCTGCCATCTGCAGTTTAATATATATTATATATAAATCTGGATTTACGGGAAATGTCTTTACT
This sequence comes from Entomyzon cyanotis, assembly GCA_024500445.1. Lineage (NCBI taxonomy): Eukaryota > Metazoa > Chordata > Aves > Passeriformes > Meliphagidae > Entomyzon > Entomyzon cyanotis. Next base: position 18,676,721 of record JAKEPQ010001010.1, read on the forward strand.
TATTTTTCAACTTCTTTTGGGACATTTATTGGAGAAGATGCATTTGGCCTGGCAGGCTGGGAGGCAAGGCTGGGATGCAGGACAACTGGGGTTTGTTTTCAGGAGAGGAGATCTCTCTAGAGAAGCAGGATTGTTTCCACTGAAGATTTACTGTCTGGCACAGCCCAGTACAAACCTCCAAACCCTCCAAAATGGAGCCATTGCAAGACTCTCAGACACAAGGCCACAATTTTCTCCCTTTCTGGGAGAATTTTTAATCTGGGCCAGCACTTCATTTTGGGGTTTGGCTCAGCAGTGGAAGTGGAGCTACTCTCTAATTTCTGGATGTTAGATGGTGACCTGGTTATTGCATGTTTGCTGTGGGGACATGTTGCTGCAGTTTAATAGGAGGGTGCAGGGAAAACAAGCAGCAAGGAGACAGAATTTTGGGTGAGTCACCAAAATTCCTGGTGCTCTCTGGGCAATGGTGGGACTGGTGGCTTGGAGGAGTCTGGCTCAACCTCAGCCTGGATTTGTAGAGGTGCTGTGGGTGAACAGGAATTCAAAGAACAAAGCAAGTCTGGCCAGATTATGAGGGACTCCCTTTCTCCAGAAATTTGGCACTGTGTGAGAGCCAGGTTAACACAGGTGTCACTTGGAATGTTTTGAAGTAACCAATACTGCTGGAACTCTTTAACCTGTTCCAGAGAATGCAAATTAAATGCAATTATTTATTGGCTGCTGAATGCTGCTGGATTTTTGGGTTTACGAATTAATCCCTCCCAGTTCCAAACCGCCTGCAGGACTGAGATACTTGATATAACCTGATGTGAGAGAGGAATCACCTTGTCCATGTCCAGCCCACCTCCAGGTATCACTTTCCTTCACAGGACACAACCACCTAAAGTGTGAGTTGAAAACAGGTGCTGCAAAGTCTGTTCCAGCCAAGGAACCTTCTGGGAGCCCAGAGGATCTGAGTGCCATGGGAATGTGAAAGGCATTGATGTGTGGTTTTCCTAAATGCTGCCCAATCAAGCTGAAGGCTTGGTTCAGTGCCCTTTGGCAACTGCTGAGGTGGGAGCATGATTTACCCCCTTGCAGTGATACTAAAGCTGTAACCTATATCTGCAAATTAAAGTCAAGGATTTATGAAGCTTGGAATATTTTACCCATGCCTCTGAACTGCCAAGTGGAACTATTCTGGGCTGTAACCCAAAACATAGTTTACTGAAATTCCACTGCTTTAATGATTACTTTTTTTTTTTTCCTATAGAAAACAATATGAAACATTCTGCCATCCAAACATAATTACATTCTGCATCTGGAATTTGTTGATGTTTCCTTTTGCTGCTCATACACATTCAGTTCAATGGAATGGTTGGTGAATGCTGTCGGATCCTAAATCTTGGTTGCTGTCGGTGGTTACAGCTCTTGCATTACAAAGAGAACTATTGGGTGGTGAATTCCGGTGGCTACTGTGTGGAAGGAGCACTGTTCTGTCCTTTTTCTCAGAGGATTTGAAGAAGTAGGTCAGTCAGGCTGAAATGTATCTTGGGAATGAAGGTGAAGCCATTTGGGTGTACATCACTCTACAAGGTCCATGTCCTGTGTGCACAGTCGAGGCTCCTGCAGCTCTCACTCAGCAGGGATGCTGGAATTAGAATGGAAAAGGCACCTAGATCTGCACTTGAGAGAGGCAGGAGTGTGAATCTCTTACAAAATGTTTGGTGGTTGCTGTAGCTGCTGGAAGAGTAGGAAGATCCTATAGCCCCTGACTCACCAGAGCCTTGAGGAGAATCCTGCTCCCCTTGCTGGAGCTGGATTGGGAATATGTGTGTTTTATTTCTTTTTTGTTAGTCACATTCCCAGAGCATCTCCAGGAGAAGTCTCACGTGATGAGGATGGTATGAAGCAGGAAATGGGAAATTTTTAGACAGCCAGAGTTACAGAGTTACAGATTCACTGGTGAATGAATCTGATCAGCAGTTGTGTTTAGACAGAAGAAAAAATGGGAGAGCAGAAGTGATTTGATACAATTCCATGGGTGCTGCTTGCACAGATTTCAGCAGACCTAAGCTTCCTCCAGCTCTAAAGGACTCTCCAGCCCATTTAGCTACAGTGGAAATGAGGCTGCCTTATTTGAGATCGTGTGTGAAGGGCATTTTCTCTGGAATGCCTTAATCCAATGTGGTTGTGAGCAGTTCCATGAGAGTCAGAAAACCCAGGCTGCTTCCTGCCTTCTGCCTGTGCAATTCAGTGGTTTTAGGGGTTTCCACATGTGTTTGTGTCTTTCAGCATTTTACAATGAAGATCCCTTTCAACCAGGGCTTTTCTGAGGTAATTTGGCAAAGTTTAGCTCCGTGCTTCTTGCCTGTGAGCTCAGGTTCTGCGTGTGCTCAGCTCTGTCTGTCAGCAGCAGCCACTTTAACCCGGGCTGAGGATCCTGCCTCTGCAATCCCCCCGGGCTACATTTGTTAAAGCAGCATGGTGACAGGTGAGGGAAGCACATTGCAATTCCTGGAATGAAACCCAAGGGACTAATTGCACCTTAAACTTCCACTGTGCTTTTATGAAATCTACAGTCAACTTCATAATTACCTGCTCAGCAGTATCTGCTGGTGTGCTGCCCTTCACTTCCAGATGCTGAAGTTTGATCAGAGCTGCTTGTCCAGGAGCAACCTCTTCACAGCAGGACTCACAGAAGTGATTCCAAAATGGATTTCAGTAGGGCAGTGCTGTGATGTTATCCCCAGTCTGTTAGCCCAGTACACTGCCCCTATTCTGGCAGGGTGAGGGCTATAATCTCTTCCTTGTCCCATTTGACCCACTGGTATCAATCAGGACATCTCTAATCTTGCTTGTAAAGGAGTCTGGTGAGGTCTGAGAGATCCTGATGGACACAGCAACCTCCTCATCTGCCCCAGCATTGTCCACAACAAACCATCAGCCCAGTGTGAGCACATCTATCTCTCTGCACTTACATCTTGCCCTCTGAGAATCCTCCCACATCATCTTTTTAGTGATACCCTTGAAGTTCACGAGCATTAAACACATGCCAGGATGTCACCCTGGCTGGAAAAGAAGGGAATTTGGGGAAATATGAAGTACAAGGCTGGAATAACTACTGAGGAAGTCCAGTCTTTGCAGTCACGGGTCACTACAGCCTCTCATCTTCATTGTGGATTTATAAAGAACCGTTTGAAACCACGGTAACATTTTCTGTGTGGTTTCTCCCATCCTGTTGGAAGGCTGTGCCAGAATCTTTTTGCACCTTTTTCTCATTTCTAGCAGAATTTTATTAAGGGCTGGCTTATAGCCACTGCTTGTTGTGCAAATGTTTTCCTTCAGATTGGATGACTCTTCTTCCTGCTGATTGCCCTTCTGATTTATCTGTAGAGAGCACTGTGTGCCTCCTCTCAGCATCACTTCTGGTGCATCCTAAAGGTGCATCTTGACAGTTCCTGAGGCAGTAGTGCAGAGAATTCCAAGCTACTGGTTCCAGGTGATGGGGAATGTGCTTTGCAGCCAGGTCCAAAAAGCTGTCTGTGCTTCATGGCTTGGGTTTGTGTCCAGGGGGATTCCAGGAGTGTTCCCATCCAGCTCAGACACAGCAGCCAGAGTGAAGGGAAGATGAGAATGTTGAAGTTGTATAGTGAATGTCCTCCTGCCACATCACCTTGGATTTGTCAGAGTGTCTCAGAGCTTTGAAGCAGATCCTCCCCAGCCCCTTCCCGAGGCTGTTGTGTGTGTGATCAGACAGGAATGGTTCATTCAGCCCTCAGACTCCAGCAAACCACCAACTGCTTGGTGGGATGGAAAACGTGGAAGTTATTACAGTGAAATAACATCTCTTCCCATCCTGAAATTTGCTAAGCAGAGGGGAAGGTTCCAGGGATAATTCATCCCTATCAGTTCAGTGCTTGCCAGGCAGGCTGTCTGCTGCAGCAATCGGTGGGACAGAGCAGCAGTTACCTTGTCTGTCACTGGAAGGTTTTCCCTTGTCCTTTACAAGCACTTGACACAGGGACCACTGTGCTCACAGCAACAATTGCATGTTAATGCAGGTTAATAGGAGTTCATGTGGCTGAGTCTTGAAACACTTAGCTCTCCTTTTCTGTCTGCCTGACAGCTTTATTGCTGCAAATACACGGAGGAGCCAGTTCAATAAGCTGAACACTAGCAAAAGATTTTTCTTTATGTTCTTAAGAGGGCTTATCTGTAATTCCTGGCTGCACAGACTTTGAAAACTATAATGTTACAGACACTGATTTTTTTTCTTTTCTTTCTTTCTCTCTCTCTATTTTTTTTTTTAACATGTGTTTTATTTTTAAATAAAGACATTCAGGGTCGTTGTTAACTCTTTTTCCCCCTCAGGTCTTTTAGGAAAACTGCAGATTTGACACAGTTGTTTTGTTTTATCAGTCTGTGGCAATTTCATTGAATTATTCCATTTGAAAAATTGCCTCAACAGTGCAAAGAGTTGAAATATTTCATAGTGAACTGAAGAGGTTTTGCTCTCATTCCCTCCACCAAGCACACTTCCTATCTGGCCAGGGCTGCACTAATCTGAGATTGCTCAGTCACCTTTTATTGTTTCTGTAGTAATTTGCTTGTCCTAACTGAGGATTTGCAGTCACAGTTTGCATCATGAAATACTTTATTTTAATTTCTGATCCAACCTGCTTCCATCATGCTCCCCTCTGGAGCTGGAAATGAGTGGGACACGCTTGTTCTCCTGTGACAGGAGGGATTCTGACATGGAAAACGCTGGCTGGCAGCCAAGGAATGATCCCTGCCCAAAGGCCTTCCCTTCCCTTAATCCTCCCACTTAGGAAAGGCAGAAAGTGGGCTGAACCTGCTGGGAGTTCAGCATGAATCTCAACATCGCTTTGTTATGCTTTCACACCTCCAATTTCATCCCTAAAAGAAGAGCAAAGATTTTATGTCTTGTATAACTGCAAAAATGTCTAAGTAGAATAGAAAAAGTCATTTAATTGAATACTGACACAGCTGGGATGTATGAAATAGCTACAGCTAAAAATGTATTTATAGATAACTTATAGATAATTTATAATATTTATAGCTATAAATGTAATTATAAATTTCTCCAGAAGTTTCTGTGACAGGCTGCAGAAATGTTTGATGATTGCTGTAGGCTCTGTGTTTCTAGGCTATCTGGACAAAGGCAACTTGAAAGTTCTGTGTTCTCACCACCTGAAAATTTTAAAATCATTCAAGGTATCCAAGCTGAGCACCTGGTAACTAAAACTTTTGAAATCAAGCAGTTTCTGTAAAAATGTAGGGTTTGGTTTTACAAAATGGCAGTGCTGATGTCAGAGTGGCTGATCCAAAGTGAGGCATAAACAGGAGAAAGGAAAGGCTGCAAAACTGGCTGTAAACTTCTCTGCTTCATCTCGTCTGAAGGAATATTTCAGATTACTGTCAATGGGATAAATGCTTTTCTGCTTTACACAAAGTCCGTGTGGAGTCCAGCTCTGAGGCAGAGGAGGAGGAACTGTCTGAGCCAGGAGTTGTAGGGAAACTCCTTCTGACTTTCTGCTCACACACAGTGAAACCCTGAGTGAGGCAGCAGCTCCCACTGGGATCTTCCCAGTGTTGACAGGGAGGTGATGGGGAGAACGGATTGTTCTGCTCCTGCTTTGTTTTTGGAGACCAAAGAAGTGCAGCATGACCCCAATTATATGAACTGGGCAGTTTCGACATCTTTTTCAAATTACAGAACTGAAACTCTCAAATCCTTGGGGTATTCATCTCCTTTTAGATTTGGTGAACTGAGGAGTTCTTCACAGAGAGATGCTCCTTCCACATCCTGGGTCTGCATGGGGCTCAGCTCTGTTCCAAATCCATTGCAGTCTTGGAAAACACTTCAAAATAGCATTCTGAACTTCTTGTTTTCTTCCTCTTCCAAAAGCAGAGCCATCAGTGCTTACTGAGAGCAGGGCTGTAGCCAAATAAATATGGACTTTCTATACTGTGAGCGAGCCACGCTTTTGAGATATGATGTTCCCAGAAGTGGTAGCAGACTTCTCAAAATTGAAAACCTCTGGACATTTTCTTTTTATTTATGCTCCTCTGTTAACAAATGCCTTGTTTGATTGCTTTTAAATGTTGTGTTTCTGGAATGAAAATAGAATACTGGCATTTAATTCTGTATGTGTTATTATTTCAGCTTAGGAGAAGGCTGGGAGATGTTTTTTTAAAAAGACTGGATTGTTTTAAGATCACTGTAAAGCCAAATGTTTAAATACTGACTGTTTTAACTTACTTCCAATACTCTGCAGTAATTGGTAGAAAGCCTGGATCTTTTTTTCTGTGACTTCTTAAAAAGTCCTTAGTTGATTGAAAAGTTTTATGTCAAAGTCTTGGCTAACTTGGTGTACAAGACCCTGGTGAAAATATCTTGCAGTCTGGGGTTTCTCTGCTTGGTGATGTTGCCTTTTAGCTAAACAGACTTTTCTGATTATGAAATATAAATCTATAGGCAATTTGCTTGCCATGAAGCCATGCAGAAGTAGGATTTGGGTATATTTTGGTTAACATGTCTGATGCAAAGGTTAGGAGGAAAGGAATTAGATTCAAGCATTGGTATGGAATGCTCTGAAAAGTGCCTCGGGTCTCAATATTTCTCTGAATTTTGGGAAAATATAGATCTCCACCTGAAGTTCATGATTGGCATTTTCTTTGAATACAGCAGGTTCAGTCCATGCTTTGCATGTGAACAATTGTGGTGTTGCTGCTTAGCCAGGACCTTAATCTGGCACCCAAATTTTTGCTTGCTCAGAGCTCTACTGTGAATCTGGGCTTGTCTTAAAAAAACTTTCAACTATCCCAAGGTCCAGCTCTAACAGTTTTTTCAATTTACCTTTTTTAACTGTACTATGGAGTAAAATCATGCTCTCTATCAAGTGACAGCACATTATTAGTCTGTGCTACCTTCTGATTTTGCACCTCTGCAAATAGTTTAGGGGTGGAGTTTTTTTGGGGATGGGATTTGCATGGTCAGTTGTAAGGAAAACACAGGTATTTACATTCCTATTCCACTTGCAGGTCTTCAGCTTGTTCTGAAAATTAAGGAGTGTTTTGGTTTCTAGAGTTACCTGAGAAGCTTGAAATGAGGAATGAGTTACAAATATCCATCAGATGGGATATAGCTGGTTTTTTTCCTCTGTGCTGGAAAGTGTTAGAAACCTTTGAAAAATCTTTGTGCAATGCTTTTAATTGGCATTTAAAATGTTTATCACTACTTTACTCATAATTAGTGTCTAAATTTGTCAGCTCATATGGCATAGCTGCAGCTTCTTAGATCAGAAATACTTTCTGTTTTCTATCCAGCTGGTTTCCTGTAAAGGGCTGAATTATTCTAGCTTTTATGGGTCATTGTTAAACGTGGCAGGAAGGGTCATTGTTAAAAATGTTTTCAGAACTTTGATAACCAGTTTATCAACTGATTCATATGTTTAATCAGTTAATAGGTTTTCCTTTTCAGTGCATGGGAATTTCTTTGTTTATCTTAACTGAGTAACTGTTTCTACAGTGGAAAGAACTGTAGTTGACTGATAATCTTTTCAAATATGTGGAGTTTGCTCTTGTGATGCAACTTGCATGAACAGATCCTGCAGTTACTCCTAAGCCTGTGGTTATAGGAAAGGTCCATCAGAACAAGGATTTGCATGTGCATGGAACCCCCAAATGGTCTGGTATTCTGGGGATACAGGGCATGGAGCAAAAGTCATCAGGCACTTTATCATAAAGCTTTTGAAGGCGTTTGTTTATTAAAAAAAAACAGGGACAGGTGCTTTTGAGAAATGCCAAACACCCATAGTTCCTCCAATACCTCAACAAGAATTTTTTTGCAGCATACCTTATCAAAAGTGTCAAAAGGCACATGTTTAGCATGAAACATCTCCAAGAATGACCATCCTCTGCCTCTCTGGGTACCTGTTTGGGGACTGCACCACTTTTCTGCTGAGAAGGTTTTTTGCTAATCTCTGATCTGACCCTGCCAAGGTGCAGTTTTTGATGTTGCCCCTTGTTCCAACATCTGTCTCAAACGAGAAGTTTGGCTCTGTCATCAGTATCATTTCCCTCCAAGTAAGGGAGTTGTTACTATCTCCTCGTAGATAACCTGTTATTAAATCACCATCTCTTCATCAGGCCCAAGAGGCCAAGGCCACTCTCAGATGAAGCTCTCACTTGCTGAGAGCACTTTTGGCTCATGTTCAGCTTGAAGAAGGGTTTTTTTGCCATCCCCATTGTAATAAGGCCAGTCTGCTCTTCTGTTTATAAACAAACTGAGGCCAGGCAGAACTGTAAACTCTATTTTGCTTTTTTCAGAAAATAAATTCAATGATGTTTGCTTTGTATGTAAAGTGTGACTTGGCATGAAAAGATACACAGCAATAAAGTTGCAAAATTTGAGTTTACATAAAGTTTATCTGCCTTGAAATTGCAGATACTTAGAGAGCCCTGCAACTCTTGGTTGGGTGTGTAGGAGAACCATGTTCATGGAGTCACAGCAGCTCCTGGGAACTGGCATCTGTGAGAAAGTCAGCAGCTTGTTCTGTGTATCTGGGATTTTTAGATATATATTCATTCCTGTTGCTACATGAAGGAAACGTGTTGAGATGAGCACAAGTCTATGTAAAACCCAAATTACACTGGAAACCTGCAGGGATTTATTCTTTCCTGTGACCACCAAAAAGCAGGAGGGAAGCAATGGAATCTTGTGGATGTGGGTGAGAAGAAAGCAGAAGGTGGAGTTAAGGCAGTTGTAAAACTTGTGTTGATTCAGTCACTGTTTCATGTGGAGCATTAATTCAGTGATTTATGTGATAAAGCAAAACTTCCTGAGCCTTGAGCAGGATATTTAACTGTGGATATTGAAAACCAGTGATACCAATCCTGCTTATGGTGTTTGAGTAGTTACCTGTTTGAAAAAAAATATTTTATCAAAAAGTGATGCATATTTTAAAAATACTGCAGTGAAATGTGATGAAGGTAAATGAAGTGTTACGTTTGAAACCTTTTTTTTTTTAATTTATTGTCAGTTTTCTGCTCTTTTCTACTAAAAAACTCCTCCATGGTGGAGAGCCAGAAGCAAATACGATCGTCCAATTTGTTGCTGGAGCTTTCTGAAATTTAAACCCAATTCATTAGGTACAACGTAGGTGTAGAGCGTGGGCAGTCATTAGGATTTCAACAGCAAATAATGCAGCCCATGAAACATCAGCCTTATTTCCTTCTCATGTAAAACACAGTAATGCGTTTCACCCTGGCTAAATGTGCTCTGGAGCTTTTATGTCAGAGTGAATCATGATCTAACGCTCACCAGATTAAATCTAAACGTCGCACTATTTCCTTTCTAATTCTGGCTCTTCCCACTAGGATAATATTATTTGTCTCGTCAGTTATGTGCAAGTGTGAATGAGGAGATGTAGGTTTTACATGTGCGCAAACACCCATGGCCGCTCGGCGAGGAGAGCTCCCGCGCTAATTAGGTACAACGCATCATCAGATCCATGTCGGCGGGGCCGGCGCGGCCCGAAGACTGTTCTTTGTGTGGGTGGCTGGTAGGAGCGTGCAGGAGCTCTGTCCCTCTCCGGGGAGCACCTCTGCGCCGATGGCCAGCAGCCCCGAGCCGCGGGCTCAGCCGAGCGCGCCCTGAGCGGCTGCGACAGCGCGGCCACCGCGGCCACCTGCGCCAGGCCTCGTTAGCGCCCACGGCCAGAGCCGGCCTGGCGGCGCGGCCAACGCGCCCAATTAGCAGCCCCCAAAGGCCCTCTCCAGCCAGCCAGCACTAACACTCCCCATCAAATCTGACATCTTCCCCCCGCTCCCCCTGCCCCCAACTCCAATTAATTGCAATGGTTTTACTGAGGCACCGTGGCTCTGCTGAAAAGGCAGAGGACTTTGCTTGGGTAATCAGCTTAAACACCGGCCCACTTCCTGCCCTCGCTGCTCCAAACTTCCCATTTGGGAGACATAAATACTGTTTTTATTTTAAAATCTTTTTTATCTCCAATTTCCTCCGGTTTTTCTGATGTGCCTCGTACACGACTCCGTTTCAAAGGGCAGGATGGTGCAGCCTGTAAACTGGATGCAGACAGGAACTTTTAGGTTCAATGTTGATTGCCTTTATTGGAAGGAAGGGATAATGAGGGGTTTCATATGGAAAAGGTACATCTTCTCTGACAGTCACAAAATGGTGATAATTAGGAAGAAATCCACAGTTTGATTTATTTTTGTACTTCTTAAACACTCTTGCCTAAACAAGCAGTTTGCATTTCCTGCTGCAGTAGCAGAGCAATGAATTTTTTTGAAGTTAGAAAGAGGTAACAGCTCATTGTGTACATTTTAAAAAATATATTCAGCTGAAGATATGCCAAGGTCTGGGCCAGCTGTAAGATAAGCTGTGAAATGCCAATATTCTGTATAGACAGAAGTTGTTAAAGAAGCATCTGTAATTCTGTATAATAAGTTCAGCTTCTGCCAGGGTTGGATGCTTCACTCTCCTTACTCAAGGGACTTGCCATTGAGTGGATGAGCTTTGTGGGTCTTTGCTCAGGTGAAAGACCTGAGTGTGTTTAATTTTAGGAGGGTAAGCTGTGGAAACATTCCTGTGCTTCAAATTATGCATGCAAACCATTTTATTCCTTTGCTCACCATGATTTTTTTGTTCATCAGACATAAACTGATGGGGAAGTTCTGTTTTCTAGAAGGAGAACTTGGGATCAGTTTGGGATCACTGCTTTTGAGAGTGCTTGTTTCTTTTAAATGACAGGTATTTCTTTGACTTAACATTCTCTCTTTTTCTTAACAGGCAGTAGCAGTTGGCCTAGAGGACAAACTGCCTTGCAGCCACAATCCCATCCCTTGGCTGATCAGTGCCTTGGCAATCAGGCACATGGTGACCTCCAGAGATGGCAGCCAGCAGCAAAGCCACAGGAGCTGCAGTGACACAGCACAGCAAAAGTGAGTGTGTCACTCTCTTCCCATCCAACACACTGCTCTCAGCAATTCCCTCCCACCCTTTTTAGGGATCTGTTAACTGTCCCATGGTTTTATACCAGAGGCTGTAAAGTGACACTAGACAGGAGTCAGAAAATCCTTCATGGACTCCACACAGATTTTTACCTGGAGGCAGGTACATGTCACCTGTTAGGAGAGGTTCATTCTCTCCTTAAACCCAAAACTAGGATCCATGTGGCTGTTCTGGGATTTGCATGGAATGTTAGGAAGTGCAGTAGGAGCACAGCATGTGGTTGGCAATCTGTGTTGAGGACCCAAGTGAAATCTCCTGAGAACTGCTCAGAAGCTCCTCCAAAGTTAAGGAGAGGTGTTCTGTAGGAAAATCAAGCTTTTCATCCCACCATTTTATTTCAAAGGAAGGGGCTGGCTGGTGTTGATGTTAATCATATTATTTGACTGGAAATGGCTTTGGATTCCACATCCAGAGTTTTCCATCCAACAGCTGGACCCAGCTCAGCTCCTACAAGGGCACTAAAATAAATTGACAGACATGCAAGACTTGCATAAGAACTTCCAAACCCAAGTTGAGGAAGATGAGTGACAGTCAAGCTTTCCTAAGCATGAGCATGTTAACAGTAATGGTTGAAGGGGGATTTTTCCTGGGGGGAAGATGTAATGTTCTTCACCTCATGGCAGCAAAGCCAGAATTCCCTTCCATCTATCCCATCCAGAAATGGATAATACCTTTTCCTGACTGGGTTTTAGGGGAAAAGCATACTCTGTTCCCAGGTGTTTGAGAATTGAAGAATTACCTTTTTTTAATGTATTTTATTGATGTCAGTTTGCACATTTATTACCTTTTTTTTAATGTTATCCCTGTGTGCTGCTATTTCTCCAGTGCCAGTTTTCTAGCATTGCTTAATGATGAATCACGAACATTAACTTTATATATGTGTAATGCTTTATATATATACACATATATATTTATATAAAAATCTGGGTGGTGGCAGGGAGAGACATATTCTGTCTGCTCCATCTTTTGTTTGGATCTAGTTGCCATAGAAACTCTAAGATCAGTTTTGACAGCCTAAAATACTACAAATTACACTGTCGGATGACCTCATTACACAGGGCTGGCACGTTGGATTGCAACATTGCTGAAAGGAAAAGCGTGAACGCTGCAGGAATTTCTGCTCCATGGAAAATTGTTATTTTTGGATTCTTCAGGAAGGCGTGCACATAAAACCACTGGTTCCCTGGTGAGTGACTGGTCCCCGAGACCAGAACAACTTTCATCTTAATTTTTGGTTGTGGTGGGTGATGTCATATTTGGCCATACATTTCCTTGAGCTGCAACTGGCATCTCACTGAGAAAGGCCTTCATGTTTTCCTGTGAAACACTGAGGCAACTGATTTCTTACAGGAAGACTGACAGAATGAGTATTTTTTTCTTCCTTTTTTGGTGTCATTTGCTACCTGCATGCCTTGGTACTGATACAGCTGACATTGGTTTTGTGGTTTTTTAACTTCCTGATCAATTTAGAAGCATTGAACTACGCCTTGCGTCTCAAAACTGGTTCATACTGGAGATAAATGCCCCTTTAATTCCTGAGCAGTGTGTTTTGGGATGTGTTTCAGTTGCAACAGGAGATCTCTGCTGCATGGAAACAACTGTGGCATCTCAGGTTGCTCTGGGTTCTTTCCATCCTGTTTCCATGCTGATATGGGCCTTGCTTGAAGACATTTTGCAGTTTGACTCATGGAAATGTCTTGTGCAACTTTATTGCTGTGTAGTAAAAGACACGTTTAGTACTAGGTTTTATTTAGGCCCATTTATATGTTGGTATTATTTGTACACAGGGAGACAATGTATGTGAGTTGGCAAACATTTCAGCCATTCTGTTTTTCTTCTAGTCAAAAATATTACTCTTGCTATATCTAATCTAGAGTTGTAAATTGCAGCAGAGGTACAAATCCAAAACAAACATTCTGAAGAATTTGAATGGAGTAGAGCCCCAATTTCCATTTCAGTTCTCTCTCTGTTGTCCAATTTGTTAAACTCAAGTGGTCCCATGTGCAAGTAGCATGACTGCCAGAAGCACTCTGCAGCCATCTGCTTTTTTGGTAAGTTTTTGATTATTTCTCTGTCCAGTTTTCTATCCAAAATTAGAACTGGCAACTCAATTGGTTGATTAATATTGTATTTTTTATCATTTAACATTTCCAGCTTATGGCTAGGAAATGTCAGCAAGGTCATAAAAAGCATGAGAAATAAACTTTCCTCCTGAAGACCAACTGTACTGTGGTAGAACTTTTTTACCACGTTGTTTCAGCCCTTCAAGAGCAGCAAGAGAATTGAAAAGTTTTATTGTTTGTGGGTAGCACCAAACTGAAAGGAAGAGACAAAACTGCCTGGATTAATCTGATGAGCTGTCTTGGAAATGGGAAGAACTGCCAGGTGCCGATAGAGGCATTCTCAGTAGAACTGAACTTAGAGCCACAGCTGCATTTAAACCTGAGCTAGGAGACCAGAAGGAACCACTGGATCTTTAGAGCCTGTGGCTTATTTGGGCTGAATTGTAGGGTTTGACACACTGGTAGTGAAGGGGAAGTTGGCTCTGAAGGAGGCAGCCCAGAGGACTCCTGAGCCCTGGTGTGTGTGTTGTGGGCAAAGTCCCTCTGTGTTTGTCCAGCTTCAAGGTTTCAGTTCACCAATTGCATCAGTTGACAGAAACTGAAAGGCTTTAGATGCTTAAAGCAGAAATTGTACTGGAAACGCTGTGAGACAAGCAGAGGGTGAATGAGAACTCTGGGTCATTGCTCTTTTACTTACTGCATTTAACTCCTCAGTACATGACATGGTGCTTTTGGATCACAGCATGCTGGGTGTGTCTGAGGTGGGAGCCAGAGGAGGCAGAAATGAGCCCTGTAGTGCAGACTGGGCCAGCGAGATTGCATGAGAAAGAGTAATTTAGTATTCATTTGTTGGGTTTTTTCCCTTTTTAAATAAATTCTATCAGAATTTATTTCCAGTGCAGCAGGTTTGCAGGATAATGGTTGACACCTCACGTGCTGCATGCAGAGGTTTGCTATTTCCAGCAGCACCTCAAACTGCAGAGGGATGGGTGAGGAAAGCAAAAGCTCTTTGTTGCAGGCTCACCTTGTGAAATGTGCATATTCTGATGTTATTGTGGGGAAGGGAGGGTGGCTGGTCCCTAACAAAAACCTCCCAGTCCTTACATTCATCCTTGGCACTTTTCTTACTGTGAAGACAAAATTAAAATGCGTCTTACAGGTCGTAAAGGCTTTGGAAACTGAACCTCTTTTGCATTTCCAGAATTGCCCTGTGACTGGGTGGGAGACATTGGTTTTTGTTGCAGTATTATGCAGAAAATCACAAGTTCATCAGACTCTGGTGGTTTCAGAGCTGCTGTTGAGGGTGATCAGCTCTGGCTGGGCTGCAGCTCTCCAGCTCAGGCAGTTGATGGCTCAGGGCTGTCAGAGTGACAGGGAAAGGCAGGCACTGTCCAAATACACAAGTATTCAGCATATTAAAAATATTTTTAAATTACAGTGGAGGAGGGGAATAATTTAGCAAGTGGGATGTGGTGGGAGCCAGCCAGGCTGGGCTTTGCTAATATCTGAACTAGGCTGTTGAAAAATGTTCTAAATCCGCCAGAAGATCCTGAAAGTTCAGCTCTCCCCAGTTTAAGTTAGTGGTGACAGGATTGGGCCCTCTATTACTTTTTTATGTGGTGTTAAAAATTACTTTCCCATATTTCCAAAGCCATTATTGAATCTTTTCAGAGCACATTGTGAAATCGTGGTGTGCATTACTCAAACTACTTGTCCATATGTACAACGGGGTAATTCAATATATGGGCTTTTCCCTTTTGTTTGGCTTCTGCAAAAAAATGGCAAACTAAAAATCTTTCCTCCTCTCCCCACTTTGATTTTTTTCCAGGTAAAATGATGGCAGACATGCTCAGCTCAGTTCCATATAACATATTGCTTACTGGAATAACCAATTTAGTTCTCTGCCCTTTTACTGTAAACTTAGGCTTGTTTTTATGTATTTGTGATTTCCTTTAAAGCATTTATAAACAGGTTAGAAATACCATTTCAAGACTCTATTAATAATCAGAGCTCTTTATATGGGTTCTTTAGGAACCTTTCTGTCTAGTAGGAACAAACTATGATAAACAAACACCTCCAAACTCTTCCTGCTGCACAAATATTCACTGCATTGTTTTGTTATTCCTTAGAGCATTCTGCCTTTGGTTAAAATGTTATAGGCAGGGATTTAACTGGTAATTGTTATTTCCAGGAAGATTTTTTTTTAATTGTTCTTTTAGAGTACAAAAAGAAGTCGTTTTTGCAACAGAATTCATGTTGCATGAAAAAAAAGTAAAAATTCGTTGGACAATAGTGAGAGTTGGGATTTTGGTGCCAGATGCTGAAGGCTGCAGGGTGCTCTGCCTGATCCAGCAGAGCCAAGACTGGACTTGGTGACCTCCAGAGGTCCCTTTACACCTAAATTATTCCATGGTCCTGGAAGGTTCCCTGTGCTGCTCTGGCACTTGGAATCCTGTGTGAGGAGATTCATCTCACTGCACCTGCAGAAAACGGAGGAAAAAGAGCTGAGGATTTGTGCAGTTAGCAGTGAAGGGCTGGTGAAAGTTCAAACTGGTGTGAAAGAGCAGCAGGATTGTGGGATGGGAAGTGCTGGTGGAAATGAGAAGGGAGAGAAGGTTGTGGGACAGAGCTTTCAGCAGCATGGAGCTGTTAGAGCAGCTCAGCTCTGTCCCTGTGCTGACCTCAAATGGGTTTGGCTGTGCCAAACCTCACCTGTCCCAGGCAGGATGTATGGACACAATCCTTGAGCTGTGATGTTGGTAGCAGAGTATTCTCTGAATTCTGGCTTTGCCCTTTGAGAGCTTCAGGCTGTTATTTGTCTTATACTTCACTTGTACTTAACTCTGAGTTTGTTCTTGGGCAGGATGGAAAGTCCCTGAGTAGTGCTGGACCATCTGAGTGCCTTGTGACAGCCCTGCAGGTAGGGTGGTGTCACCCAAGAAATGATCTCCCAGAGCTGGAGGAGTTCAGCAGCAATGAACATTTTCTCAGTGCTTTCTTCCTTCTAAATGCAAAATTCAGGCACCAACTTCTCAGCTGTGATAACCTTTTCATGAACTGTCCTGGCTCTTAAGCTTTCACCTGTTAAAATAAATGACATTTATTAAAGAACCCCAGTCACAATAACACCAAACCCGTATTGTTTTAGGGCATAAATCTACCACTTCAATTGCAGGAGCCTGTCAGTGAATTTCTGACACCAAGTTATGTTATTTAATGAGTGCTATTAGGTAGTTCTGTCACTTAATAGGATTGAGGGTTGGAAATGCCATGTAATATCACTTCACTGGAGAAAAAATCAACAAACAGCCCTCACTAAAAACCTCTCATTGCCTTTGAAGTCAGTCAGAGCTGCTGTCACTTCAGAGGGAACCTGCAGGGCTGTTTTCACTCCCATTTTAGGGGAGGCAACAGTTATTCTTGGCAATTTACAGTAGGGGCACTCAAAAAAAAAGATCTCCCACCATCTGACTGAGAGAGAGGAAGCAGAATAGTTATGGCAAAAGGCACTTTTCAGGCTCATGTCCATAATCCTCATCTCGTTCCAGGAAATGGAAATACAGACTCTGCCCATCAGAAAAGTGCTAATGGCCATTATTGCCATGGGTTGTCATTTGCACTCAGGTGCCACCTAAAATCCCTGGGTGAGGTCTGGGCTGCCTGATGCCCCAAGGAGTTAGTGGGAGCTGGTTTTATCTGACAACTTGGTGGTGGTCCATGGAGTCACCTGTGTCCCCAGTGTCCCTCTGGCTGTCCTCTGGATGAGGCTGAATCTTTATGGGAAGAAGTGTCAATGTGTTGTGCAAGAAGGTGACAAAAGCCAGGAGAAAGCAGGATGGAGACTTGGCAGCACAAGTTCTGTTTTTTCAGGTATTAGTTTACACACCAGGACAGCTTAAATCCACCAGAGCTTTATCTCCTGGTGCTTTCCTTTGTAAGGAAAGAGGCTATTTTCTGCAGAGAAGATTCCCCACCTCACTGGGAGAGCAAACACCAACTCCAGGTAATACTGAAGAGTGCAGAGGGAGAAAATCTCCTCCTCCCCTTAGGGCCTGGGGCTGAGCATGGTTGGTGGCATGGTTTTCATCCAGAAAGTCAAATTCTGCCTTTGATGCTGGTGTCCAAAGTGCAGCAAAGGAACTGATGTGTCTCTGCAGCAGCTGAGCAACTTGAGGGGAGTTAAAACCAGAAAGATTAGATTCCCTTGGAAAATTCGATGGGAAAAGGTGTTTTGCCTTTCCTATTAATTTCACTTTTAAGTCCCTGAGAGGGTTCTGGGGTTAAACATGCTGTCAGTACTTTCATGAGATCTTTCCTTAACTGGGCTTCCTGTGTTTGCAGTCTATGAACTGGTGACTGGTGCAAAGGAGGACTCTGTTCCTTAAATTGTGAATTTCCCAAGGATACAGCCCTGTGTTAACACACATAACATGCAATCCATACCTTCTGGAGCCTGTGTGCAATGACAAATAAACTCCCAAATAATTTGAAATAAGGGGAGCTACAACATTATATCCAAACCAGTTGTACTGGTTCAAATCTACCAAACTAGGGGGTTTGCTAGATTTGAGAAATGCTGGATAAATGGTGAAATATGTGTAATGAAACAGCAATTAAAGACATCAAACTTTTTAAAGCCATGACTGTGGAGGGCCCATCCCATGTGAGGTGGTGGAAGGGCCCTGTGTGTGTACCTGGAGACAAGGAACATTCCAGCAGTGAAATACAGCTTCCCTGACATCCCTGACACAAGTCTCTCTCACCTCAGGGCAGTCAGGATTCCATCACAAATCCCACTGAGCCCATTTCAGGCTCCACAGGCTCCATGCAGTGGAAATGAAAAGTCCCATACAATGGATTCAGTGTTTCCAGAGGGATCTGGAAGCTGGGAAGTTGATGTTCTTCGGTCCTAAGCTGTACTTCAGGGGTTAAGATACACTCAACCTTTTCCTGTAACAAATCAGATTTGTCATTACTTGAAAAAGTGCTGATAGAGACCTGGGGAGAAGTTAAATCCTCTACAAAACTTCATGAAATAATACCAATGGCAATGTTTAAAAAGTGAATTAGTCTGCAATATCCTTATTTCTTCCCTTATTTCAACTGTTTTCCTGCATGTGGCAGGTTTTGGCAGTAAAGCTGGATCTAGGGATTGAGGGTCTTTCAAAGACAGGATTTTTGCATTTCATTTTTGATATTTCAGTTTTGCAGATCTTCAGTTATTCAGATTTCTGTGGGGCTGTTAATTAGTAGGTGTCCAGTTCAAAGTGTTTCCAAGGGGAATTTGGGACTTGAGGAGAAAGTGGGTTAGGGAAAAAATGGATTTGTCAAGGGTATTTAGTGCGTGCTTTATTGCAGCTGAAGCCAGGCTGCATAGAACTTGTCCTATGGCTCAAAATAATGTGTGTATGGAGAGAGGGAAGTGAAACCCCAGGGTTGGAATCCTCGGCATAAAATAGGCTTATTAAGTGCAGATCTTTTTTTGGACCTTGACGCTGGGATCTGAATAGAAAGTGCCCATCTAAGCCCAGGGATGTCCTGCTGGGATAGGTCATTTCTGGAATAATCCAAACATTACTTGGGCCAACTCTTTCTGTTCAGGAAGCTGCCCAGGTCCCTGGTTTAACCCAGACTACATTTTTAGGGATCTTCTGTGTGTGAAGAATTGCAATGTGCAACCTCAGTATGAAATCATTGCACAAATAGCTCCAGTGAAGGGATATCCAGATTGAACATACATCTATTCCCTCTATTAATTTATTTTTGCATTCATGGACCCCTGAAATCTTGAGGGCAAACAGTTTCCCATTGGGAAATGCTTATGCAAAGAGTGAGATGGAGAAACGAGTGAAGGGTGATGTTTGTGTTGCCTCAGAGGCAGCTGCTCAGCTGCACTGACAGAGTTAACACTCATCACATCACCCAAGAGCCAGCACAAACCCTCTGCCTACTTACACAGTGGCCATTCATATATTGACATATTTTGGTTCTTTCATCTCAGAAAGCAATTAGTGTGTCCAGTAAATCAAAACCACAACTGTTCAAGGCCTCACCCTGCAGGGACCACCTTGATAAAACCACCCTTAATGTGATTTTAATTATGAAACACGTGTTGATAAGGAGCTGAGATTTCAGTGTCCTTTGTGAAATGTCATCCTTGCACATCAGAGGCTTTGAATTGGCGTCCAGTGTGTCCCTATGGGGGTGAGGGAATGTCACCTCCTGTTGGGAAGGCACGAGGGGGAGCCGTCCAGCAGCGAGTGCAGCGTCACTGAGCCGTGCCTGAGGCTGAGTGCTGCCAAGGCTTTGTTCCCTCCTTCATCCTGAAAAGCCATTCATGAGGTTTCAATGGGATTTTTAAAGTGTGGCATGAGCTGATGTAGCACAGTGAACCAATGGGAATCTGAGAGAATGGAATATAAGAGGATTCTGTAGAACTGAGTGTTCCTGAACACTGACAATTATCTTCTTTTAAATCCCCGAATTTCTTGTGTTTCTCTTTTGGAGTCTCTTTCTTCTTAAAAAGCAGCATTGCTTTGGAAAAAGAGTAAAGTGCCCAGAGTGCAGTTGGTGGTGGTGTGTCCTGAAGGTGTTCCCCAAAGCAAATGAGGCCATGGTTAGATGGTCACTTCATCCTGAAATAACTGCTCTTGGCACAACAGAAAGCCAATCCCACTCTCTGCATCTTCCTTGCTGCTGCCAGATCTTGCTGCTGCCTCCCTTGGTCCAGCATCAGCCTTGAGGGCAATGACCTGGATCAGAAAACTGATCCTACTAAAAACTACCAAACTATAAATAAATAAATAAGTCCCCAAGTTGGGTTTATGTCAAGCTGAAGTGCGTCTGCAACTTGCAGCACACAGGAGTAAAAGCCAAGACAGAACCTTTAAAATTTGCCCATAAATCTCCAGGTGGGAGCCAGGCTGAGGAATGAATCCCAGAAAGTTTGACTTCTTTCCCCAAAAGGACCTTCTCCTGCTCTGCTCCCTTTGCCAAGAAGTGTCCACAGCCACTCACCAGAGCAGTTCCTCCACGTGGGAGCTGCCCTGCTTTAGCTTTTTTTCCATGGGCTCAGGCTGGGAGAGACAGGTTCCTTCACATTCTCCTGTATCTGCATGAGAACAGCCTTCAGGGAGAACATGAGACACCGCAGGCTTCACATGGAGCAGCCCTGTGTGGGAACCCCAACAATGCTCCCCAAGGTGCTGCTGCCTTCCCACCCCTCAGGAGTTTCAGTTCTTGGGATGTTCCTGTGCAGAGGCTGGAGGCCATTTAGAGCTCCTGTGGTGGGCAACAGCACTTGTGTAAATGGGTTTTCCTAGATAATCAGGAAATTTGGACTCTTCTAGGATTCCTGGGTGGAAAGACTTTAGATAATTTATTTAGTTTTGCTTTCAATGAAGCAAAGCAATGTTCCTCCTACTTGTATCCTAAATAGGAAGTATTTACATGTTGGAACACTTTTTTCATCTATTCTGTGCAAAAGACACACAAGGATGTATTTGAACCTCCATCTCCTCCCAGACATCCCTGGCCATTGGTACATCCAAATTAATGGACTGGTTTGGACTTTAGAAGATACATGGCTGATTTTTCAGTTGTATTAGAAGAGGGAGGTTCTGGTTACTCCAAATCTGGCACTGCTTCCAGCTGCTGACGTGGGGTGGGGATGGCTGGTAGTGAGAGCCCCTGAGCAGAGCAGAGCTTTTCCTAAGCCCAGAGCCATTAGGCTGAGCCTGCTGGGTCCATTCCAGCCAGCCTGCGTGATATTTCCTCTGGAGTTTCAATCGGATTAGATATTCATCTTCTCTTCCTGTTCCAAACTGTTGTTTAGTGCTGATGTGTCCTCTTAAGGCACTGCCAAGTTCCAGCACAGTGCTGGTGAAGCCAGTCCTAGTCTGTGCTGGGTTTTTGAAACTTTGGGAGAAGTTTAACCCTTTGTCTCCATTGAAATCAGTGGGATGTTTTCACTGAATCTCTTAATGGCTTTGGGAATTGCAGCACTGGAGCCACTGAAAGGCCAGGGTCAGGAGCCCAAGGCAGCTCCAGACCTTCTTCTCTCTGCAAGGTGCAGGGTGACTCTAGAATCTCTTTGGGAATGTCTGCAACAGTAAGGGTTAATTTTTCTCTGGCAATTTAATTAGCAAAAATGTTTCTTAAATGGTTATTGTTTTCCAAAAGGAGCAGATTTCTTGTGCTGTTGGGTTTTTAAATCCTTGGAGATACAATATATACATACACCACACTTGGTTATCCACATAGACTTCGTTTATTTGTGTTTGCCTGCTTAGTGCAAACTCATTACTTGCCAGGAAAGTCCTTTGTTGACACAAAAAGACGCTGGGGAAATATAATTTTTTTTTTTTTTACAATCAAGTCTTGTATTCATATAAAATGTTTCTCATTGGTAAAACAAAATAAAGAAGCCAGAAGCACTGGCATGCAGAAGTTCACAGCTTCTAATACAGTACATGTGTCATAGCACAGTGTGGCCACCTAATGAGGAACCTAATCCATTTGAAAAGTCTAATAACAGGACAGCTCAATGACTTTCAAAAACTTTTAAAACTCATTGTCTGAGAGCATGAGGATGAATAACTAATGAGCTGAAATGTATTTACCTTTGGAACAATATGTTTTGTTCCTCTGAGTCCAAGCCTTTGATCCAGTGAAAGGGCTCTGCTTGTTTCTAAGGCAGAGAGCTGGGAGTCAAACTGGAATTCAAACTTTAAACTTGGTAAAGGATACAGGTAAACCTGTATCTGCAAGAGCATTTTGCAATTAAAAAAAAAAACAAACCTGCTGCATCATTTGGGAAATGTACCTCTAGCAGAGAGTTTAGATTTGGGGAGCAAACACACAGCTTCTGTTCAAAACCCTTTTTGGAATGGGAATTGTGGAACCCCAAAATGGTTTGGGTTGGAAGAGAGCTTAAATCTCATCACATTCCACCCTTGCTATGGGTCACCTTCCACTGTCCCAGGTTCCAAGCTGGCCTGGGTCACTTGCAGGGCTGGGGAGGTCCCAGTGAGCTGTCCCCTCTCAGATGGGAATGCCGAGGAGGATGTGAGGAGGGTGTGGTGGCTGATGGCCAAGGTCACAGCCCCTTCCCTGCCACAGAGCCCTGGGCTGGGGGATCTGTGTAACATAGTGCACACACTGTTCTGGGGCTCAGTGCGCTACTGGCTGCTACATTTACAGAGAAGAAACACACTGCATGCCAGAATTACATAAATTCCGCTGGTTTCCTATAGACTAAACCTCACATTCAGGAGGTGTGATTACCTCATGCTCACCTCTGCACCTGGGGAGCACTGGAGGCCAGCAGAGAGCTGCTTGGCTCCTGCAGAGTGTGCAGGGCACGAGTTCAGGGCAGGGGCACCGTGCTGCTTTGAGGTGTGCTTGGGTTTGTGCACAGCCCAAAGGGAGATCTGCCTGCCCAAAGGGACCCAGAGAGTCCCTGGGGTGTCTCAGTGTCCCCAGCACAAACCTTGTGTTCCAGCAGTGACTCTGCTATCTGCTGCCATGGGATGCCCAAGCTGTCACTGCACACATCTCCACCTGCTTATGGGGAATCCTGGTCACAGCAGGGATGAGAGAGTAGCTTTTCTGCACTGAAGGTGCTCAGAGACAATAACAACCAGATCAGGCCAACTTTTTTAGTGACAAGAAGGGCCTTTGGTCCTTTTTAAGGACAAGAAGAAACCCCCAAGCAGGGTTTTCATAGTAATTTTTTTGTTTGTGTTAAAATTGGTTGATAGATTTAAAATCAGAATAACCTTTCAAGGAAAACATCAATCCATTTACCTTTCATCAAATAAAACTTACTTTCTCCACTGGTCTAAGCAATGAAAAGCCACGACTATTCTTGCAATGGAACAGAAAGCTGACCTGTGATAAGGACCACTGTTTGCATTCTTATCTGCTTCGTTTTTGCAAGGCATTTTAAGCTGAGTGATGTCAGAGGAAGCAGGAAATCAGGTTAGGCTGTGAGACTTGCTGAATTTAGAGGAAGTGCTGCAGAGTCTTCTCTGAAAGCAGCAAAATCCCCTGAGTGTCTCCCCAAAGCCCTAACTCCAGGTGGAACATATCTCCAGAGCCTTGCAGCTTCCCCAGCCATTCTGGAGGTGACTGGAGGATGCACAATCCCTGCACACTCACAGCACCTGTTCTCTGATGCTCTGCACGTTTGGGAACTGGTTTTCCAAGGAAAAGTTGGTTTTCATAGTCTTATTTGTCTGGGTATTTGTCTCCCTCCTCCTGCCTGCTGAAGCTGCTCACCCAAGGAATTTCCCACTGCCCAGGTTCTGTGGAACAGAGAAGGTGCCCTGAGCAGGGAGATGCTGGGGAATTTTTGGCTCTGATTTGCTCTCACACCTTGCTAAACATCCCACACTCCACATGGCACTGAGGCATCACCACGTCTGACCACAGGCTGGGTCACAAACCAAACTCCACCCAGCTTTCCCTCATTCCAGTGTTCCCCAATTACTGGGTTCACTTTCACCCATCTGCCTTCTTGGTTGTTGCTCCTCAAGAGTTTTGGGACACCTTCCTTCTCTCTGTTCTTTTCCACTGCTCCTCAAGTCTTGCCTACCCTGGCAAGCCAGAATATTTTTACATAATTGACTTAATTAGCCCAATCAAAGGAGGGATTGTGCAATAAACTGAATATTCAAGCTTTCTTCTAGAAGAATGAAGCTGTAAATGTTCATTTGGGTAACAGCTTTCCTTTAGTCCCCTGCCAAGCACTTGACTTGGTTTGTATCGTGACTTGATAAAGAAATGACATCATTAATACAATAATAACAAATCATTTCGATGTAAATCAGTGGACCTTCTACCTGGATCATTTTAATGATTGCCCTTCAGCTCACTTTTTCTTTCAAACAGCATCTTTGCATCCAGTAATAACTATTTGATCATTTAATTCAGATTATTCTGGACTTGAGGAAGGAAAGAAATAAGGCAGAACCCTTCAGAACCCATAGAAATCAGGTGTAGTATTGCCTTTTTTCAGGATCTTGCAGTTTTGTTTAAAGTTTGCCATTTTAACGTTGGGTTTTTTCCCTGACTGTTTGAGATTTGGAATCCAAAGTATTCTTTTACCATTGCTTCCATTTTGCAATACTCCAATTATTTTATGCTTTCTTTAGGAAAGCAACATCTCTCAGTGTTCAGGTTGTCTCTTCAATAAAATAAGAGGTTTGTGGTGTGATCTGAGCTCAGGTGAAATTTGTCTTGATCAAGTACATTCACTGGGGAGAGTTTCCTGTCAGCTGGGACTGGAACTGAGTCTTCCAACCTCTTTTCCTGTCTCTGCCTTTAAGTCACTGTTTGGATCTTGTAATTTAATTAACTTTTTAGCATTTGCCTGCAAAACAGGAATGATTATTTTATCCTCACAAAGGAGGGTTAAGGAACTTAATTAAACTCTGCCTTTAAAGTATATCCCTTCATACACTACAAAAGATCAGTGAGCTACCATATATCACATGCATTACATATAAGCAGCTTTATTCCAAGAGCATTAAGGGAATGTGTACTTTGGAAAATACCTTTGTGTGCATCTCCACTCGTGGCAGGATTTTATGTCAACTCACTTCTTTGAGTCAGAAACTTAAATGTAGTAATTAATTTCTTTTTTGTGCCTGAAAGACAAAGCTGCACAATTAGCAATGTGCAGGTGATAACTAACTTTGTTCAGTGACAATCTCAGCTACCTGGTCATAGCTGATATTTTAGGGACGGGCAGTGAGGAGCTAAAATCGTTTTAAAAAAAGATGATTTAGTCCTGCAGGAATGCAGTCATCTGAAAAGTACCTATGATAGATGGGGAAAAAATGCTTCATTCTTCCATAACGAGGGCTCTGCAATGGTTCCCTATGATCCACATAACACATGTCAAAAACTGAGTTGACGTGGCCCAAGACTTGGCAGCTCTCAGTGCCAAAGCCATCCAGAGCTCTGAAGAGCTGGCAAGGTGCTGGGGCTGAGGCAGCCCACACTTAGGTGATAATTTATGGCTACCTGTAACCTCCTCGAAATAGAAACCATTCATATTCTCTCCAGGGAAGGGAGAAGTGACCAGACAACGTGAGTTCAGCCAAACCAAGACTCCATATAACTTTACAGAAGACAAATGCTCTCTGGTACTGACATTAACAATGCTGTGGGCTCTTAGAAAGGGTTCGCCTGTAGGTTTTATTTATTTTAGTATTGTTTGCTTGTGTAATTTCAGAAACTGGCAGTTTATAAGAGCTGAAGTCAAGTTTTAAGTCTTGGACTTTGATTCTGTTTATTTAAAGCATAAAAAGGCCTCGAGAGCAGCCCAAGCCAGCACAGGGCTGTGCACTGGGATTGGTGTGCTCCTGAGGGGTGACTTGCTGCTAATTCCCAGTGTGTGCGATCCTGAAATCATTAGTCACTGATGCTATCTGTCACCGAGCTGCAGCATTCCTGCAGACACTCTGCCTGCCCCACCCTGCGGTTTGGCATGGCTCTGCCCTTCCCTGGAGTGCTCCTGCTGCGCTCTGGGAGGTTGGTGGGTGTTGGCAGGGCAGGCAGGGACCACATCCCCCATGGGCTGGGGATGCTGCTCCTCTCCTCAGCACAGGGCACAGCCAGCTGGGAGGCTTGGGGACGTCTCGTGCTTTGGGGAAAAAAGCAATCAGCAAGAGCAGGGGTTGATCTCAGTCCTTGCGATACTGGGACTGTGCCACCCTGCAGGTGTGAAGTGTTCCAGGAACAGTCTGAGGCTTCCTGGGAGATCAGATGAGCTCACTGGGCTGCCAGAGAAGGAGTAAGGAGAGTTCTTTCTCCACACACTGCTCCTCAGGCTCCTCATTCCATTTATGATTTCTGTAGCTGCTGCTGTAAAGGATTGGGATGTTATTCCCTGGTGTTAACAGATCCAGGTTGAAAATCTCAGTTGAGATCTGCCTTTTCCTCCATCCTGATTTATTCATGTGCTGAGATCAAGGATTGCACATGAAATTCCCTTAATTCTGTGGGTGCTGATGTCTAATTTTGGTCTGAGCTATTCTCTGCCTGTTGGTCTCTGTGTGCTGTTTATCTTTGCACATTTGCATATTTATACAATATTTATTTATATATTTATTTATTTAGTTTGTACATATTTATTTATGAAAGTTCTTCCTCACCCTCCTGAAGAGGGTGAAATACTGGAAGGGGACAGGGACTGTTTATTCCTTATACAAAGTAATGCAATAGAGCCTTTAGATATCCCTGAAACTCGGATAATTAATTCCATTGTGTTTAACCAGTGAGGAAAACTTTATTGTTTCACAGTTCTTTGTGGTTTATTAACTTCTCTTTTGTGGACCAGCAGGTTCAAGTCTTCTCTCCCTCTTTTTTTTTTTTTTTTTTAAAGTTCTCTTTTTTTGTAACTGTTAAGCAATTCCACCTGGAGATGTGAAAACTTCACAGGCTATAAAGCTTATATCCTGCAAATCTCCCTATCCAATATTAAAACATCTAAAGGAGGGGAGGCACCGTTGAAATATTTTGAGTTATGTTTAGGAATGAACATAGGGATTGGATTTATTCAACAAAATAACCTTTGTGGTTTTAGGAATGGCCCAATGAATGAATCTGGTTGCAATGGAAGTATGGAAAATATCTTTTACCAGGTAGTGGGATGAAAGAACTTCTTTAAAACTGGATAGAGTTAAAACCAAATGGAAAAGATCTTAAAAGCAGAAGGGACAGTGGCCAGAACTGCCACTGCCTTGTGTAAATCCTGGAAGTCCTTCTCTCCCACTGATGACCTTTGAAAAGATGCTTTTCCTTGCAGAGGGGAAACATCTGTTTCTCATGTTAGTTAATACTTAACCTAAGATACACAGTAGGAATATCTTATCAAAAATAGGATGGAGGCAAAGACTGCAGGGATTGGTTTATCCATGTGGAATCCAGGTGATGCTTTCACATTAAGTAGAAGAATGTGGTCCAAAATTATCTTATAATAAGTATGGGATCCTCTGTGTATGGATTAATATCTGTAATTAGCAACTGCTTCTCATATGTTTTTGGAAACACTGACCTTTGTGGTGTTAGTCTTATCCTCAGATGTATTTAATGTGCTCAGGAGGGTCTCTGGGTTACACTGAGTTTTCACACTTGCTTCTTTCTAACTTGCAGAGAAACCTTCTAGTTCCACTCCAAACCCTTCTGAACCATACCTGGGCTTCTCTTTTGAGATAAAGAGGCAATGCTGAAGCAGATGGCTCTGAAGGGCTGTAGAGTATCCTAACCCATGTAGCAGGTTTAGAGATGTGCTTGCTGAGCAAGGAAACCCAAAGTCTGATGTCACAGGAGTGACAAAGAGCATGTGAGTGCACAGTTGTGTTATTGAAAACTCACCGTGTCTTTGCTGAAGTGTAGGCAGCAGTATGTGGTTTTGTGGATCTTTATGCCTTAAAGGAAAACCTTAGAACTTGTTTTCCTTCATGTTGCCATAACACTTTGTATCTTAGCAATAAAATTTGGGTAAATTTAGTGTTATCACAAGAAATTTGTGCTCCAGAGATTTACTGTTCCACTCCCACAGTGCCTTTAAACCCCACGTCAGGAGTAGGACAGCAATTCCTGGCCTGTGTTAGGACCAATTTACCTCATTTCCTTTGCTTCAGCAAAGTGAGATTGAAGAGGTTAGAAAAATAACAAACATAAAAGGAGGAGGAAAGCGATTGCCAGTCTGTATGTGTGACTCTCCCCGAGTCACAGTGCAGGACAAGCCCAAAGGTGCAGAGGAGAAATCATTCTGCTTTTGTACTCCTAAGCAGGACCCTGCTGGAATCCAGCTTGTCCCTGCTGTCACATCTCATCTGGGTGTCTTTAACATGAAATAAAATATTGCTGTGTTAAGCACCAAAAAACCAAGTGGAAAATGCACTCATCTGTGTCCCTCGCTTGTGCCAAAGAATTTTTCATTCCCACCTCAGCTCTAATTTGAAACGTGTTAAATAAAAATCTCCAGGAGAGTATCCAGAATAGATAGGCATGTTTAGGTCAACCTACAACTTGGCATTACCATGGGCCTCATCTCTAATTACTAAAGAAATAGTGAGTTAAAATACCCAGTGCCTGTGATCTAAATCATTTCCACTCTGGATACTGGCCTGAAATAAAAAGGGCTTTTCATTAGCGTGGCACAGATTTAGTGTCGTGGGACACAGTTTGTGCTTCGCAGGAAGTGCGGTCAATGGGCCATTAAGTTCTGAAACAGGAGGCAAGGCATCCTCTAATGCTGCTGACAATAAATATTGGGGAATGGTTTAATATGGATTCATGGCAGCCATGCCAAAGTCACTCAAGGAAACTCAGATTTGTGATGCACACGCACGGCCTCCACATAATGGAGGGATCGTTTGCAGGTCCCTGGGGAAATCTTTCCTTTCAGCCCTGCAAGATGAGAAACTGACTGGGAACTCTAACCCAGGGTAGAGATTGAATGGCAATTACTTGTGTTGTGGGATTTGCTTTTCCCCCGTGGAAAATAAAAGTGTTCCAATTAGCAAACAGTCGCTGGATTTTGGTGGTTTCCCGTTTTAAAAAGGAGTAAACAAACAAAGCTTCAAAGGAAGATTTGCACCTTCTGGGTGTGCAGGGAAGCCTCCAAAGCTGGGGAGAGCAGCACAGGGATCCCTGGAAGCAGGGAGGGACAGGATGAGTTTCTGGGCTGTCATTTGGAGTGTTCTAACTGCAGTGTGAGCATCTGGGGCTGCTGTGTGAGCTCAGGTGGGCTGGAGGAGCTCTGCAGCCTCATCCCACCTGTGTGTCCAGCTGCCCATCCTGGGAGGAGAAACCACCACGTGAGAAATTGCTCATTTCAATCTCTGTGTATTTGCAGGACATTAATTCTTCCTCTTTATCCCCCATATGGGCAAAGTTGTCCTTGCAGCAAGCTGTGAAAACTCTAATCTGGAGATGAAATTATTATATTCTCATGCGCTTGCATGATTTTCACCAGTTTTTCACCTGAATGCTTCACTAAGATGAGTGGCTTTTTCCAATGTCTCCAATCAAGAGGGATTTTTTTTAACCATCATTTAGAGGTAGCTCAGGATTGTTTTGTAGAATAAATACATTTTAAAACAACCCAAGTGAATAAGGGTGCCTAGTCTTGAACAGCTAGAATCTGAATTTTTGGAATTTGTACCATCAAACACTTTAATGCAGTGTTTAACTTTATATTCCTTTCCAGAACAATTGGAGTTTAAATGACTGTAGGCAATTCAGCTAGAAACAGCCACTTGCTTGGAAGATCACAACCCAAATGTTGAAAGTAATCAAAGAATAATTAGTAAGAAATAGTATTTTACAAGCCAAGAAATGCTAGAAGCAGGCTCTAGGGATGGCTACAAGTGAATGCTGCAATTTCTCTGACTTGGAGGAACTAAAGCCATTATTTGATGGGCAGTTCATCACCTTGGAGAAGCCAAGGGTTGTGTCCAAGGCTGGATCCTCACCAAGCCATGGTCCAAGTGGCTCTGGGATGTTCCCCAGCTCTGCTCCTCACTCTGGGAGCAGCACAAGGGGAGCAAAAAAAGCTTTTTATGCACATTTATATGTAGGCACACACACATATGGGGGGTGGGCATAAAAAGACGAAAGCTACAGCTCAATCAGTTAATTATTATTTCTACTGGTTATTTAACTCTCGAAGAATGCAAAAGTTCTACTCCTAAATGACATTAAAGTCTGTTTTTCTTCAGGCCTGGCTTGGCCTGGCAGCTGTGCCATGGGCAGGGCCCAGAGACCCACTGCTGGACACTGAAACTTGGGGGTTACTTTAAACCCTCTTAAGTGGGTGAAATTCTCTGAGAAACTTCAGCCTCATGGGCAGAGAGGGTCCTGTTTCCAGGCTGAGCTCTGCTGTGGCCCAGTGAGCTCACAGAACCACTTGGGTCCAGCTTGGGCTGTGCATCCCTCCAGCCTGAGAGCTCCTCCAGCATTCCAGAAGCTTCTGTGCCTACAGCAAATGAAGGCAGTAAAGAGCTTTTATCTGGGCCTGGCTCTGAGCTGCCATGGCTGGGGGAGGTTGGCTTCTCTGATTTGGGGCAGTTTGCTGCTCTGCTCCCTGCCCTGGGCATTTGGGGCTCAGAGCTGCTCTCTGCTCCAGGGCAGCACAGGGGCTTGAGGCTGATGTTTATCAGATGCTGGGAGAGCAAAAGTTACTGTAAAAATCAAGTTGTGCAGTATGGAAGGAATTATTTCATGGTGCTGGAGAAATACCGTGGCTGCCTCAGCACAGGACTAGCAGGAGTTGGTATTTCTAGCCAAGAAATTGAGCTGAAGGCAGAGGGGGAGAGTGCCTGCCATGCCAGCAGGTACCAGTGAGGGGAA
Source organism: Entomyzon cyanotis (assembly GCA_024500445.1). NCBI lineage: Eukaryota > Metazoa > Chordata > Aves > Passeriformes > Meliphagidae > Entomyzon > Entomyzon cyanotis. Next base: position 18,707,195 of record JAKEPQ010001010.1, read on the forward strand.
TGAGGACACAACCAGGTTCCATCTGCTTCCTAACTACTGAAACATGCCCAGAGAAGTGACAAAAAGCAGCTGTGGGAATTGTGCACTCTTTGATGACTGTCCTTACTGTCACAGTTACACCCAACCTGCAGCAGTGGGGCTTCCCAGGACCTTGGCTATGCACTCTGCCTTCCTCAGAGTATGTCAAGGTGCTTTTTTATAGATGTGAGCTTCTCAGATTGTGCCACACTGTTGAAAACATCTTGAAACAGAGCTGTAATGCCTGAGCTGTGCAGCTGTTCTAACAAAGTCTCCCGGACTTTGCCCATTTTCAAAAGTTTTTACTCAGGAAAACACTGATGCTAATGGGAATTAAAAATCTGAAGGCAGGAGAATTTGTCTAAGCAAGGGCTAAGCTGGAGGGAAGAGCCAAAATTTGCAAGGAAACATTTTGCTTGGCTCCAGCAGCATGTAATGGCATCATGTGGGGATGTGGCACCTGGAATCCTGTCCTAGAGAAAAATACAGGACACAGGCTCTCCAGCCAGGCTGCAGAATTCCTGGGGCAGTGGAAGGCACAGCACAGCCCACGGAGCATGGGAGAGCTTCTGCCCAGTCCCAGCTCTGAGTTCTGGAAGTTCACCTTCAGAACATTTCCATGCTCAGGAGCTGATCTGAGCATTTTGGTTTGGGCTGAAAAGATGAGGTGAATGTTTTTGAGGCAGCTCTGGTGCTGGAAAACGAGAGAAGGACAAAATTGCTTTCTAAAAATTAAGATTGTTGGCTGTTTGCAGCTTTTTGTGATCACCTGGACCACTTGCATCTGCCTGGCAGGAGGGTGAGCACTGCCTGCTGTTCTCATTCCCAAAGCTGGAGCAAGAGTGGTGTGGCAGCCTGGAGAAAGGCTAAAGCCACTTCTGCATCTCCCCCCTGCCAGGGTGGGAAAAGATAAACCTGAGGGACATCCTTGGCAGCACTGGTGAAGGAAAAACACTTAAAGTGGCTGTGAAAGGTGCCTGGGGGCTGCCTGCTCATCCTTTGGTTTTGGAATAACAAATTCACCTTCACAATTCAAAAGGTGAGAGTGTGTTTCAACCCAGGGTGTTTCAGTGCTTCTATGGAAAACAATTTTCTGCTCACTGTATTGATATGTTTGGAGCTCTGTGCAAAGAGTTAAGTTATTGTATATTTTAGTTTTTTAATTGACTCCATATCTGCTGGCAGCAGAATAGACATTGATCTGTTTTTTTCCTTCACTTTATTTAGGAAAATACAGCACAGTGTGTTTACTCTGCCTCCATACAGCATTGCTTTGTAGGGTGAAAGTGAGGGCGAGACCACAGTGAAGAATTCCCTCATTGTCAATTTTAAAGGCTTCATAATAAATGGTAGGCTTTTTTGGATGGGAATCAGAAATGTTTTCCTGACAGTGTTTTGCTTAACTTTTTGTATTCAGATGGAATTTTCTAAACTTTTTGAATTTGCTGGTTTGATCATTTAAACATCTCCTTCTGGCCACCAACTACTTGATCAAATTACTGCAGTGACACTTTACCACACAGCTACTCAAAAGGGAATTTAAAAGCTTAAATTGGTGAGTGTCAATTAAAATTTAGTGGCAAAAGGCATCATTCCCCTGGACATTGCATCCAGACTGCCTTTCAGTGGGAGAGGATGAGGAACTGGACCTGTAATTCAGCATGGAGAGAGGCAGAACTGTCTCTACACTGAGTTTTGACTGAGAAAGGACTGGAGGAAGGAAGGGAAAAGGAATGGATGCCCAGTATTGATCTGGTCCATATATTCCAGCTGAACTATCTACTGAATTTGATTTGCATTGGGCCAGGCCAAAAATACTAATTAGTGGCACTTGGCTCCCTTTTCAACAGAATTTCTGTACCTGTGGAGCTGTGTCCTTCCAGCACCCTTAGCAAGACCTCTCTGGCTCCTGGGAAGGAGTGATGGTTTGTGCTGCATGTGGACTGGCAGCACAACAGGATTATATTGATGTTTTCCATGTTCCCCTGGGCTTGAGGCAGAGTTGGATTTCTGATCCCGTTGCAGCTCCAGATCTGCCAGCAGCCATGCAGTCCTTGCAAGGGTTACTCTTGCTTCCCTCTGAAAACTCTCCAGTCCCTTTGTTTGTTTTTCCTCTGGCTATTTTTTTTTTCTGGAGTGCTTTGTTGTCGGAGGTCTCCATGCCTGTTGCAGCCTCCCCTGTGAAGGTTGTATTCAGACAACTTGTGCAGTTTTGCTCTGGAAATGTTCCTCGGCATGGGATTTGCTCCTCACAGCACCACTGCTCAGGGCTTGCCTGCTGGAGAACATCCTGAGGAGGGAAAAGCTTGGAGTGAAGGAACCCTCTGGAAGGCATCTGCATTTTCCTCAACTGTGAGAGCACAAAGCAGAGTGTGATCCTTGTGATGGATGAGCAGCTGAGGTATTGATGCCTTTTTCCATGCAGTCAGTCCTGAGTTCATGCATCTCCTGGAATGACCACTTGTTGTAATGCCGATTCCTTTCGCTGCTTTTTTAAACGGCAAAGGGCCTTTGAAAAAGAAACCTTGTTACCCTTAATGCAATGCAAGCCACCCACGGAGCCTCTCTGACAATCCCAGGATTGCTGGGGTCCCTGTGTTTATTTTCCCCAGGATCACTAACAGTCCCAGGACTATTTTGCTTGCGCTGCTGAAAGATGTCCTGGAGATCTGTTTTATCATCTTAGCACCACAAACTGCTTTCATTCTTTCAGGCCTCTTGCAGAATAGCACATGAGTGGCAGGACGTGTCCTGCATAGGGAATTTTTATGAGGCAGAACTTTCCTTGGGAGGTTTAATGTACTCCCAGTGGTACTGCGTGAGTAACTCTGCGGTGGACTGAGCTCATCACCGATTTACTGCATTTAACCATCGCACTGCACGGTGGTGAAGACAAGTTTTGCTGTTTCTCCATGTTCCTGGTGGTATAGAAATTCTGCTCCACTGTTGCATTTTCAATTTGAACTGTGTGGGCTGGTGCAGGGAAATACCTTCAGCTGTGAAAAACAAGTTGCACTGCAAGGAATTGCCCTGATCAGTGTGTTTGTGTCAACCTGCTGATCATCGTCTCCAAATTCCTATGGTTTGGGGCAGAGGAATCCCATGGGGTTATCCAGTTACTTCAGAACATGAATTAGAGCTTTAATACTGGAACTGCTTGATACTCTTTCCCCTCTCTCCCTCTTCCTCATGGCTGTGGGCTTAGAGTTTCCTTTCCTTCCCAAAAAGCTTTGGGGAAGAGGGTGGTCAGTAGTAATTGTGCTGTTCAGCTGAGATTCTTTGCTTTGTATCTTTTCCTCACCCCATGAGATCTGTTTTTCTCCTCTCAGTGTATAAGAGTGTTTTCCCTTCCCTGGCATAGAAATAATATACTCAAACATGCTTCAGTACAGGAAATCCTATATCCAGCATGGGGAGGAAAGGCCTTAATCAGTACAAATTCCATTGTGTTTATATCAATCCTGACCCTCGGTGTCATTGGGACAAAGCTTTTTAGCCTGGGCCCCAGGCACTGGTTGGTGCTGCTGTGTCACTGCCAGCCCACAAGGCCCTTACATGCCAGATTTCTGCTCCTGAAGTTATTTTTTATGGAGATTGCATGGCCTTTCTGTGGGAGGGGCTGAGATAAGGGGCAAATACGCAGGGAGCTCTTCTTAATTGCAAGCTTTTCCCTTCTTTGGAGGATAGGTTAATCCCCCAGCATTTCCTGAGTATGAAGGGCTTTCATAAGAGAAAAGAGGATAATTCAAGAGAATTTGTGATCTATTTCACAATCCTTATCCCTATTTTCTAGGCCAAGCTGGCTGCATCATGACCATGCAATGATGATCTGGTCTAGAGGGAAGGAGCCCAGTGAGATCCTGGTCCTCTCTGAGGTCTCAAACGTCCTGTGTGTGAGAGCAAAGGTCTGTGGTGTGAGTGTTTAAATCAGTAGGAAAATTTCCAAGCAGCCTGGCCCATTAGTGGAAGCTTTAAACAGAGGATTGACTCTCCATAAAAAGAGCTCTGCACAAACAAACATTCCAGCAGCACCCCTCCTTCAGCTTCCAATGTGTTTTTTATCAGGCCTTGAATTAAACCACTGTCCAATTATTTGAAGGCATGATTTTCAGGAGTCATCCAAAACATAATTAATGACAACTCAATGCTTTGCCTGGGAGGGGAAGGAGGGAGTCTCCCTGCTCTATCTTAAAGAGGCAGCTCCGTGGAGCTCTCCCATGGGTGTCCCAGCAGCATGAGCCCAGCAGGCTGGAGCAGCTCAGGAGGGAGCTTGGCTCCTGTGTCTGAGCCTCTGGCTCTCTGCAAGGTGGCAAAGGTGACAGAGGGACATGATGAGGCACAGAATGAGAGCTGGCTCTACCCTGTCTCCAGCCTGGTGCTGGTATTGGAGCAACTTCCTGAGGTGTCCATGGGCAGCGAGCAGAGACCTCTGCCTTACTTTCCCTTCCTTTCTCCCTCCAGCTCTTTCTTCAGAGCAGCAGCTCCCTAGGGCTCCTTCCTGGCTGCAGGCAAAGCAGGATCAGCCTGGCACAGTGCTGCTCTTGTGTGTTCCTCCTTCCCTGGCTGCTGCCATGCCTCTCCCTGCCCCTGCCCTGGCTCTGGCTGAAAGCCTTTCTGCAAGCTCCAGATCTTGGTGCTTTTTTTGGAGAAAAGGCCGTGGTGGTCTCATTGGGATTGTCCCATGGCTCACCCCAGGAGCTGCCAGTAGCTTTTCTTTGGGAGCAGCAGTACTCCTTTTCCTGCACATTCAAGGCATTCCCACATGTGGCATCTGAGGACACTGTTGAACATTTTCATCTTGTAGGTAACAAAGGAAAATAAGTCACTTTACCAGCACTTTTCTGAGCGTTTAATTAAAGCTGAGTGTTTATGACAGGAAATGGCAGCCAATATTTGACCTCTGAAGTGTTTATACAGTTGATATATCACTTTTTCTTACCTCATCCCCTGTTTGTGTACAACATACTCTGTCATTCCATTCCCAACACGATGCAACACTTTGTTATACAATAGACATTTAAAATAGCAAACTATTTTTCTAATAGTCAGGGGTATCTGCTGTAATTCTTGGCCTGGGAAATGGGCTGGCCAGGATCTTTAGATGCAGATGGCATCAGTTCAGGTACTAGTATTATTGTTATTTTTTGCCAAATAACCAAATTAACATTGAGTAGTTTGGCTTGATGCTGAAAAATTCACTTTTGGAAGTGAATTAGGGGTTTTTTTTTGCCTTCCAAGTCCTGGCACTTGTTGCAAGGGCCTTAACATTGGAAGAAATAGATTTGGATGCTCTTCAAAGGACTCTGCTATGGTTCTGCCGTTTTTAACTTTTTACCTTGCTGTTCTTTCTCCCCACCTCTTCCCAGGGGAACTGAAGGTAAATGATTGATACTTTGTCTCTCCTGCTCGCTTTCTTTTTTTTTTTTTTTTAAATCTCTTTTGGCCAGACTTCTCCAATGTAGAAATATTTACCAAAAGGAAAATCGCAAGGGCGGGGGAATGGAGAGAAAAAAAGGAATTGAGAAATAAAATATAAACATTCAGCAGTCCAGGCTGGTGACTTTGTTGGGGAAAGAGGCCGAATTGTTTGTAGAACCTAATGAGATTTAGGATTAGATTTCCTGTATCAGTGGGCAGCTGCTGGGGAAAAGTAAATTCCCTGCACTTAAACCACTTTGCAGGAGAGGCATTTATCTTGTGGTGTTTGCAGATGGCTGTACCTGAGGGGTCCCAGCCTTGGGAGGTTGCTGCCCCCAAAGACATTCCAGTCTACAACAGACAAAGCAGGAAAAAAGGCTGGGAAAGGAAATAGGAGCATGGAGAAATGGCAGGAGGCAAAGAGTAGCTAAAGGTGTTTGCTGGAAATGCTCCTAGGTGGGGTGAGATTTGCTCTGTTTGCAGTTGCATTGCTCCAACTCCTTGTGGAATTTTTTCAGTGCCTGGAAGGTGACTTTGCAGGTACACAGTTAAATTTTGCATTAATACCTCTTTTACCTGACAGGTGCTCATTTTTTAGCTCAGATAAAATATTCCAGTTTTATAGTTGCTTTCCTGCAGCTTTCTTGTAAGGACTGAAGCATTCCAGTCCAGGAACTCACTGGGCATCTTTGGAGGTTTATCTGAGGCAGCCTGAGCACTGCAGTGGAAACCAAGTACCTGAGAATTCTCCTTGGACGACCATAGACACCTCATGAGTCACCCCAACTTGTTTTTCTGTGGTTGTACCAATATATGTATTTTTTCCTCTCCACTCCTAAGCCACATATCACACTCTTGTGTCTTGGCCTCATTGAAAGTTCTGCTTTTCACATCAAACTATGAAAAAAGTCTTGCCAGACCAACTCTGGCAGCTCTCAGCAGCCTAAGGTGCAGGAAATTCTTCCTTTTGGGAGACCTGGCCCAGTGAAATGTCATCTCTGACGTTAAGGTAGATGCAGAAGATCCAACAGAAGTGGGGCACAACTTTCAAGCCTGTGGTTATTCCTTGCCAGCTGGAGGTAGGAGCTCTTGCTGAGTGCATTCCTGAGGTGTTTAGACCTCTGGCTCAGGAGGGAGGATGGGAGAGGCACTGATGTTTGATTTCTAGGGTGAAGCTTCCTCCCCTCTGCCTCTGCCTGGCTCTGTCAGAGAGAGGTCCCAGGTTTCCCTTGGAAGGGTCAGGGGAGCTTTGTCTCCTTTTCCAACACAACACCAGGAGTCTGCAGCTTTGGGGAAGGATCTGTCTTGCATCATCCATGGGCTAAGGAGGCAGAGATTCACCCTTCACCCCTGGGGAGCTCTGAGACACTGAGGTGCAGCTTCTGGGCTAAAGGAGTGACACCCCACACTTAGCCCAGGCCCTGCTTTAAAAGATCACATCTTTTAATCCCCAGCAATGTTGTACCAGGCCACTGTAATTCCATTGCACTAAAAATGTCCTCAATGCCCTGTTTGTTTTTTTTAAGCCAACCTCTCTTTCCCTTTGTGAGACAGATCCCTTTTCCAACAATCCTCCCCCCCGCCAAAATAAAATTCTTCCCGAGACTCAGTAACATTTTTTAATATATACACATAAAACAAATTTCCTTCCCCAACCGTTTGTGTGGTTTTTCAAATCATTAAGGGCGTTTCCTCATTCTGTGATGTCAAGAGTCACCCAGATCAAAGCCTTTACTGATATTACAATTAAGCACTCTGCACCATTAAATTCACTTTCCACACTGTAATTTTTGTAATAGGTCGGGAAGGAGCTTCATGGTTTGATTTCAGTCCAGCCGTGGCGCCAGATTCTGATTTCTCATTAGTTCCTACACCGTGGTTTGTGAAATACTGGAGTTAACAAGGAGCCTGAATGAACACTGGACTGGCACCTGTCCAGCTGAGCGCTGTGCAGTGGACTTGGTGCACATGGCGTGTCAGGGAAATGATATGGTCAACAGAAAGTAGCAGCTTCAAGATAAGGATGAGGTAATCCCTCTTCCTTCTCCCAAAATCCATTCCTGGGTGATCCGAGGTTGTGCAGAGCACATCCAACAGTTGCCTCAGTTCTGCATCCTTACAGTAAAAATACAACACAGAGAAACTCAGCTTGAGGGGAGAAGAGGGTCAGACTGAAAATGGATCTTGCAGCAGAGGGAAAGATGGACACCTTTCTTCCTTGAGGGATAATGGAATAGCTTCCACTGCCTTCCTTGCAGGTGCCTGGAGGGAGTGCTAAGTGCTCTCAAAATGGAAAAGGTCACTGGACTGCCTTAGGTTTAAAAAATAAATCTAGGTGTTTGCTTTTCTTCCTGTGTGGGGAGGAATGAAAGGGAAGAAGCATCCTGTGCTCAGCATTCCCCTTAATGGGAATTACATGAGGGCAAGCAGGAGGATTCTGAGTTCCAGAATCTACAGTTTCAGCTGTGGATCTGCAGGGATGGGGAGTTTTGCAGTTGGTATCAGCCTGACTGAGAATCAGAATCCAACCCCAAAAAGCAGAAATCATGGAGAGCTCCTAATCCAGAATGTGAGCTGCATGGCTCCCTGCACAGCACAAAAGCTCACTCCGGGTGGGTGTTTCTGAAAAACTCTTCCAGCAAATGTCAGAAAAACTGATCCAAAGCGAGCGTTTTCAGGCAAATATTTGGAGATACATAAGCTACACTCGTGCCTCGAGCCACGGAGCTGCAGCGCTGCGTCCTGCCGGGTAATTTGGAGCAGATGACCTTTATTACCTGGGGTTCTGTGCAGCCTCAGATCTGGGAGGAAAGGGGGAAAATATTTGACAAGTTGGGAGCCGGTGGTAAATTTAGACCAACTTGTCCTAAACCTGCAGCAAACGCCACCACCTAATCTAAAACATTCTGCGGAGCCAGGACAAGGACTTGGTTCTGCACCAGCAAGATTTACAGCCTGAGCATGCTGGGTTTAGCTGCAGACTTTGCTCTGAGCTCCGAGACCTGTATTTAAAAAAAAAAAAAAAAAAAAAGTGTTTTCTAATGTGTTTTTCCAGGAAGTTGTCTCTGTGAGCATCCCCATTCCAGATGCAATTTCACACTGCAGCCAGACAGTTTTAAGGGCTGCTACTGAGCTGGGGTGGTGACAGATGATACCTGTGACAGCATCACTCCAGTGCATGTCCCCTCTCTCCCCACTGCACTGAAAGGGCCGTGCTGGGATGCAGGTGTGACTGCAGTGACTGGAATTCTGCACACTGATGGCTGCTTTGCATTGCCACAAAGGGGACACAGCTGTCATCTGCCAGTTTGACAGATTTTTTTGGACTAGGATATGGACTTGGGAACCTCCCTCATGAAAACAGAGTTACACCCCAGGGAACCATCCATCTCCCCGTGAGAGCCAGGTCTGAGCTGAGACTCATTTCCATGGTGAGCAGAACCCAGTCACAGATCTACATTGCTTTGGCATTGGAAATCTGAGTCCCTGCTTGGAAAGAGTTTGAAACCATCTCTGCTATTAGGAGCTTCAGGGACTTCAATTCATGATATTGCAAATTAAATCAGGGTTTTGTTACTCACCCCGAGTTCATAAACCAAAAAAGGAGATACAGCCATCCCTTAGCTGAGCTACCTTTGGCAGACATAACATGGTTAATAGCCTTCATTCAGTTTTGGTGATACTCCTGGAGACTTAATAATCCAAGCCTCATTTAGTGTGAGCAGCTACTGAGCTTGTTGGTGGATCCAGGTCGGGCTGACCTGCTGCACTGGGTGTGAGGAAAAGCTCCCCCTGTGCCCCACGAGCAGCAGGGAAGCACAGCAGCTTCCAGGTGGGAGGCAGGGGGTGAGAGAATGTCTCATGCAGCACACACAGGCACATGGCCACTCTTGCTGCTCTCCTTTCCAGGTGAACCTCTGAGAGAAGACAAAATGTTGAGGAGCTGTTTGACATTGTGATCTCCACACTCGGTGCAGCACTTCCTCAGGGTTGTTCAGACAAGGCTTCTGCCTCCTGTCATTTACCTCATCCCTGAAAGTGTGGGGCTCTGCCCTATTTCTGAACAGAGCAAAGCTTTAATGGAAGAGCCCAACAATAAATTTTCCATCTTATGCCCAAACTTCTGTTTGGCCAAAGGCCAGATGCCAGGGTGTGGCTTTGCTGGTTTTGCTGTTCAGCAGCAGCACATTTTTCTCAAATGGTGAGAAATCTCAGCAGGTTCATGATCATATCCAAAATGACCTTCCTGTGGCAGAAAGCAGAAGTGCTGGTTCCTTGAACTCTCTAGAAAGAGGCTGTAGCTGGAATTCTCTTTGTCAGGCTTCACTGCTGCTCTTTGCTTTTCCTTGGTGCTCATTTGGCATCTGGTTTAAATCAGAGGCATCTCAGTGCCTGGTGTGACATGGGATGTGGGCATGCACAGGGCAGAGTTTGTCACTGAGCCACCTCTGTGCAGCCATCCCTGATGGCTCTGGCCCTGCAGCCCCTGGGGTCAGCCCTGGGATGCTCTGGGAGCTGGGGGGATCCAGGGAATGTGTCCCTGCTGCAGGAGAGCTGAGAGCTTTGCAGTGGGAGCTTTGCCTCAGGAATGAGCTCAAGAAGATAAACCAAGAGTGGTTCAGGCTGCTCCTTTCATGGTACCTCTGAGGAGCTGTAACACATCACAGCTCAATAACCTCACACTTGCACATCAAACAAAAAGCCTATTTTTCCTGTGTTTTAACAGAAATCCCCTGGAAACTGCAGAACTGCCTTCTGTCTTTTTTTTTCTTTCTTTACACATTCCTGCAAAAAAGTAGGATGAAACTCCCTCTGTTTTAGGCAAAATATTTTGCAATTTTCCAATGACCTTGCCAATAAGAAAATGATTCCCCATATATCATGGGAAATGCCTGCTTTCTCACAGGGCTGCAATGTTCAACTATCACCAGTAAAGGATTCTGCTGGCTGCAAGTTTGGCAGGAACACGAAGATCTTCTGGTATGGTACATTACATGAACTATTGACTGGAGAATGCCAAAAGCTTCACCCCATTTTAAATGAGCTCCATTTTTTAAACTAAATCAGCATATGAATCGAATGTGTTTCTTCCAGAAAATGAGAGTCTGAGCCTCTGTCCCGAGTTTACATCATTGCCCTTTTTATCCAAGGAATCAATCTCGAGTTAACGGTTGAATTGCTTCATCATCTCATCAAACACTTGGGTAGAATCCTGCGGTCCAAGGGACGGTCCAGTGACCATTTTGCAACTAAGTGTTAATATTCTCTTGACTAGACATGTCCCTCTCCCTGGCTGGTTGCTGGTTTGTGCATGCCAGGAGCTATTCATTATGGATGAAGAATGGTTTGTGGTTGAAGTGCTGGACTGTGTTGTGGGAGATCTGAGTTCAGTCCCAGATTCTTCTTCCATTTCCCTGTGTGACTGTGCTATGAGCGAGTTGTTTAATCTTTCAGTGCCTCAATTCTCCTTTGGTAAAATGGGAATAATCCTATTTCCTTTCTTCCACCCTTCCCTTTTACAGTGTTTGTTTTCACTGTTGCTTGTTTATCACATCTGTGGGACACAGCATACAGTAACAGGAGTGTTAAAACATTATAAAACCATGAATCATAATTTCGTTTTTCACTTAATTTTTCAAATCCCACTTTTAAATTGAGGAAGATAAGGAAAGCTTGATGGCAATGCTGTCTGTTTATGTGCTATGACCTACTTGTCCCAGAAAGCAGCATGGCCAAGAAATTGAAACAAGATCTTGTGAAGTGCCATTGCAAATAAATCTGCTCCACTTCCCTTCTGTCAAGGCATCTCACGCTAGGGAAGACCACTGGGAGTCATTAATTGTATAATGGATATACTGGATTCTTTAAAAGGGCTGTTTTCCCAAAGATTAAAGCAATTATGAGCAAAGTGGTTTGAAAAGGAAAAAAAAACCCACCCTAAAGCAAACAATGTGAATGATAGTGAGGAATGGTTTAAGAAAAGTTCAGCAGATGCTGTAGGAGTCACAGTTTTGAAGTTGTGGAAGAGGTTTTTGTCAATGTGTACCAAACATTCCCTCCCTCAGCCCTGCAGAGAAGGGAAATGGAAGCTGCTGTGTGAACATGAATGGGAAAACAGGAATTTGCATACATATAAGTGCAGGAATGGAAATAAAGGTGAAATAGGAGACTGATAATGAGGCTGGAAAATATTGGTATTTATGAGATAAAGATGGCTGATGAAGGAGAAGAAGGAAAATCATTCAAAGTTGCTGATGGGGCAGTAGAACTGGCTACAGCAACACAAAATAGACAGGAAAATGTGCAAGAACAGCAGCAAAAATCCCCTGTGAACTTTCTCTGTGGACACTGTTCCCATCCATGGAATTAACCTGCTGCTCAGGCTGGGGACACCATCAAAACATGTTGGGCCTCTGATGAAGACACCTTTCCCTGACTTCACATATCTCAAGGAGCTCAGATTTAACAACCAGTCCTTCTTTGCCTCCATCCATTCTGGTCTCCAGAAATACCAGAGAATAAGGGAATTGTAATTTGTGAGCTTCCATGGAGTCCTTGCAGGTGCACTTGGCATTTTCATGGAGGTGCTGACACATGAAAGATGCCTAAATCAGTCTAAAACTGAGCCTTGGCAGCCAGCACAGTGCCACAAGAAGTACCAGCTAAGCTTCACTTAGTACTAAAGCAGATCTGGAAAATGACCTAAAATCAAAACAACATCATCATCTCAGTTAAAAAGCCAAAAATCCTCTTGGAAGCACAGAAACAATTCCGTGTGTTCACCTGGATATCAGTTCAACTTGAGAGTTTGGTTTGTATAAATAATTTCTGTTCATTTAATTCCTTAAATAAGGATGTGGCTTCTGAATGCCATATCTGTGAGTAGCAGAGCCTGAGTTCCTGCCTGAAATTGCTGCCATAAACAAGTGGATACTCCCTTTAGAAGTACAGCAGCATGAAATGCATTTTCTTGAAAGCAAGATCCAGTCCCCTGATAGTGCAGGGATATAAAACAACCCTCAACCTGAAGAACCTGTGCCTCTGCACGTGATCTTGTTAGTTCTTTTTTGAAAGGCAGCACAGAAGTTATAATTAGCTTTTGCAAAATGTTTTGAAGGAGCAAAGTCTTTCATCCTCTCCGGATGCCTTTGGAGTCACAGCAGCGAAACTTCGGCGCTCGGGATGGAGCTGCAAAGCCAATCAAGTGTACATTTATAAAGGAATTCATTGCAGCAGCTTGCAGTGATCTAACAACTCTTAAATGGTGTTTTTATGGTTCCTTTAATCTGGCTGTGGAGAAGGGTGGTTCTCTTCACGCTGCTGTTCCTCTTCATGGCTGCTCTCTGCTGTGCTGACATCACCTCTGATGGGTTCGGTTGCTGCTCAGCTGGATCAGCTCCCTGCTCTGGATCCCAGCTCAGCCCCAGCACTGCAGTGCTGGCACAGGGCAGCCAGCAGAGCAGGCAGGGCTGGGGAGGACACGGTGCCAGCAGTGACTTATGCTGGAATTAATGACCCTGCAATTGCATCCTGGGCTTTTCTACAGCTTTTCTCCACCCCTTTGTAAAAGTTGAAAGAGGATGGAAGGCAGAGAGCAAAAAGGTTGTGTGCAGAGTTTGGGTTTGCATTTCCAGGTCCCAGGGACAGAAGATGTTGGATGCAGAGATAAGAACTCGTGTGCTGTGGGCAGCTGAGGGTTGGGACAGCCCAAATCACACTTGAATTTTGATCTCCTTTGTTCCTGTTGAGTTTGAAAAAGCAATAATCAACAGGCAATTTTTATGTTGAGGTCTTGTTCTCCTAAGCCTCCAAACCCTCAGTACAAGCAGCCTTTCAGAGTTGGAGAACTACATGTCTCACAGAGCTGCTGTGACCTTTCTGTGGGGCAGTAATTCCATTCCAGGGCTCCCAGCGTGGAATGCATAGATCACACCTTTCTGCAGAAGCCATCAGAAAAGGAAAATATTTTAAGGCTTAAATTGCACATCAATTGATAACACATCAGCCTCAGCTGGCTTCTTTCTGTCTTGCTTCCACCCAGAGTGTCCAAGTCTCAAAGAAATTGTGTCTTTGCATTTTGGTGCATTTAATCCTTCTATATCCATTACAGCTGGGTGGGAATGTGTGCAAAGAGGTGCTCAGCACCCAGGGATGTGCTTGTTTTCTCTTACATCCAAACATGAGCTGCCTTAAAAGGTTCTTTTTGTGCAAAGTCAAGTGCTTGGCTGTTCAGAACTGTCACAGTTCACCTTCAGCTGACCCCCTGGCACATGCATTGTGTTATCTGTCTTTAATGACAGCTTACCAGGGGGGTTTATTCCTTTGTTTTAACCCTTTTCCTCTGAAGTTGCTGAACCATTTGGTTAGGAAACAAAAAACCAACCCAGTACTTAGCACGGAAAGCTTCAGCAGGAATGGTTCGTTTGGCAAGGTTACAGGAAATTGTAAAAGGGTTTCTTTTTGGCAAACTTGGGCAGTCTTGATAAAAAGAAGGGTTGCAACCTGCATGTGAGCTAATAGCTCCTACAGTTGTTCATTCCCAAATAAAAGCAAGGCTGAGACCACTATTTATTCAATAAACAGGATACATTTGATTAACCAGAGAAACAATTTGGCAGAACTGTGATTTATGTAAAAAGTTATTGAAAGCACGACTGAATTTAAATTAAAAAGAACACATCATCACCATGGTTAATATTTTTCTGTAGCCTAGTTTTGAAAACCATTAGTTGTAATAAACTTTCCTCCCATAAAATTTCTGCCATTTTAATTTCCAATTAGAACTTGCAAAAGATATATTCGTGGCAGTAAAAGTAAAGAAATTAAGTCTCAGCCCATGCTGCAGCCTGACACAATGATGCCCCAATGCTCATAAATCAGTTTCTGTTTGTTGTGAACCTCTTAAATCCACGCTGGTAAGAGGTGTAGAGGTATTTGTCTCCCATGAAAACATTCTCCCACACCCTTTGTAATTAAAAGTAATCTTAAATTTCATCTAGTTCCATGAGAAAGAGCTTTCATACAGTAATTTGAGTTGGACTCCAGAACGATGGAATGTGAGTTGAAAGCTTAATGAATTTACTCTATAAATCTTATTCTCTGTTTTTCTTGTCAGTTCTATCAGGGCATTACACATATTTTTCCTTACATTGCTAGCTGGGGAATTTTTTTAAGAGAACCTCAGTGCGTGTTTTTGTGTGGAGCCGTGTCTGCTGAAGTTGGGTTTATTAATCCTGTAGCATGATTGCTGCTTTTGGGGATCAGGGCTGGATGCCATTCTTCCCATGAAACAAGACTGGGAAAGCTCCTCTTGGTGAAGTGACTTCATGAGTGTTGTTTTAGTTGATTGGCTCTGTGGCCTGATAGCACAGCAGAGCGTTGGTTGTGCTTTCGGCAGAGTTATTTATCCAGTGGGATTTACTGAGAGCAAGCCTTGAGCCCTTCCAGCTTCTACAAAAGGCTTGAGAATGGAAACCTGCTAAGAAGGAGTTGCTGGATATTCTTATTTTTTTTCCAGTGCAACTGCTCCTGGAAATCATGTTGGAAATGATCATGTTGTGCTGACAGGTGAGGAACGATCCCTGCTCAGCAAAATGCACCCAGAGCTACAAGGAGAGCTCTGTTTAACTAGGGATGGAGGGACAAAACACAGGCAGTGGCTTCCCACTGCCAGAGGGCAGGGATAGGTGGGATATTGGGAAGGAATTGTTCCCTGGGAGGGTGGCAGGGTGCCCAGAGAAGCTGTGCTGCCCCTGGATCCCTGGCAGTGTCCAAGGCCAGGTTGGACAGGGCTTGGAGCAGCCTAGGATAGTGGAACGTGTCCCTGTTCATGGATGGGGTGGCACTGGATAAGTTTTAAGGTTCCTTCCAACCCAAACCACTCTGGAATTCTGGAATACTTTACTGCTCAGACTTGCCATGTGCTTTTCTTTAAGGTCTTCATTATTGCTGTTGAAGTTGCCCTCCCGAGTGTTTCCTTCCAGGTGCACTGGAATTGGTAGGAAAATGAATAAAGGAACATCAGGAATGATGACAGGATGGAGTGGAGAAGGGGAGCAGAGGGGTGAGGACAAGGAGAAGGTGGGAAAGATTGCCAAAGCAGTTTGGCAATTAGGACTTTAGAGTGACCTCACCATTCTCCCACGCAGAACAATTTTCTGAAACAAGACAGATTTATAAGGATTATGGGAAAGTTTATTTTGCACTACCTACTGCATTTTGTTCTGTGTATGAATATAAACAGAGCTGAGGGTTCCTTAAACATTTTTACAGAACATAATTCAGCAGTGTCCAGAAAGATTAAAAGTAATCAGGAGGACTTTGTGTAAATAAAAGAAAATGTTAAAAGCAAGAGAGATGAGCAGGGAAAGGCAGTTACTGATTTGGAGGGGGAAGGAGGCAGCACTGGTCCCTTTTACCCCATGTGTTGCAGGGAATACAGATGAGGTAAAATCCTCTCTGTGGGAGAACTGGGAAGTGGATGAAGGAGAGATCTGAGATTTTCTGGTACCATAGCCTGTCCCTTTTCTGGTGTTATCTGCAGGAGTGGGAAGTGAGGGTAAAAGTCCATCTTGATGTCTGGCAGCAGCACAAATCATTTGTACCAGCACAGGTATACCTCATATGAAGTTACAGAGAGAAGTTGAAGTTGAGCTTTCCATTACCTCAGCTGCTTCTTGGGTTGTTGAGGCTCAAAATATGAATTAATGATTAATTAATTAATTATCAATTAATAATACATTGAATTCCCACACGCTGCTGGCTAAAGCAAATAGAAGTGGCTCTTCTATGCTGACAGCTTACAGGGGGAACTCTGAGCTTTGCGTTTTTTAATAACAAAATATGATCACAAGTGATCAAAAAGAAACGTCAAAACACACAATCATAAAGGGCAATTGTGTGGCTCAACAGAGAGAGTCCCTGTTTGGTGTTGGCCTTTTGTGGGAGTGCTCTTGCTCCTTCAGCTCTCTGCTCCGGAGGAGACTCAGCATGGATCGACAGCTTTATTTTCCTCCTTCATCTTTCAGTTTGGAAGACCACAGTCTGTCACCTTCAACAGTGTCTTTATTATATTGGAGAAGCCAGAGGGGAAAAACGTGCCTTGAGGTGTTTCCATATCAGCAGACGTTGCAGTGTGGTCTTTGTAGCCAAAAAAAAGTTGAAATATCACAGGGTTTTCTTCCTGCTGCTTTCCCTGTTCCATCTGCAGCAATTTGCCTTTCAGATGGAAGCAGACACTGCCTGGGATGATCTCCCTGAGCCTCAGATCCCAGTCTGCCTCTGCCTGCCTCCCAGGCTCAGTGGCACTTGTGACAGTCACCATCCTGGAAGTGTTCAAAACCCAGCAGGCATGGCCCTTCATGAGAAGGTTTAGTGGGAATGGGGATATTGGTCAAAGGTTGGACTATAATGACCTTGGAGGTCTTTTCCAGCTTTGAAGATTCTATGATTCCTTGGTTTAGACTTCTGCAGAGTTATCCCCTACAAAAAAAATGACAGAACCTCCAGCCCCTGTGCCAGGCAAGTGCTGGAAGGTGGGAACTCACCTGCTCTGGCAGGAAGTTCTTCCAGCAGTTTGTGCCACATCCAGTCCATCAGTGTCAGCTGAAATCTGGCTATGTGGTAACCCAGATTGCTGTCACTAGAAAAAATGGGATGTAGTTTGGGTCTGCAGGCAGGAACTTTATCAAATAACTGATTTTTTTAAACCTGAAGACTCCTGTACCCCAAATGTATAAAAATGAAATTGCAAAGTGCAGCCATTGAGATCAGCAGCCAGGAGAGCTGCTTCTCCATGCAAAACTGAGTGTCACAAATGCTCTGTTGCTTTTTACCAGATGTTTTGCTCTGTCAAGCTAAATTCTCCTTCTTTTTCATCCAAAAAAAAAAGGGTAGAAAACTGCACTATGGTCCTGATAAGACTGGCCAACCCAATTCACAGATTAAAGTCCACTCAGATGGTCAGCAGTTCCATCTACCCCATAAATAACTTGAGCAGCACTCAGTCCAAACCCACTGTTTAGGGTTTTTTGGAAAAAAAAAAACCCAGCAAATTGTGATGATTAATGTGGACGTCACAAGGAAAGCAATGGGTATAAAGGCCTCTTCATTTTTGACAGGTGCATTGTGCATTCTGGGCTGCCAGCCAAGGCACATTGTCATCAAATGTTAATCAAATCTGCAAATAATATACAAAGTATTAAATTGTGCTTATTCTTAGAGTAATTTGAGACATAAATTTATCAAGCTGTGCTATATGTTAAGGTCCCTTAAAATGAAGAAAATCAGGGCTATGAGGCAGATAAAGAGATTGTGACAACAGAGGGCTTTCAGTGAGCCCTGGTTCAGGGGAATGAAGCATTTCAAACCTCTCAGTATTTTTGTTCAGAAGTTGTTCTGATGTAAACAAGTAAATCCACAAGCAAAGGGAAGCAGGCTGGGATGGGAACATGTGAAATCTCTCTACAGCTGCACACTTAAAATAGTAATTTCTCAGTTTTCTGCACGTGGCTGTGCCCTTCCTCACCAGGACTGTGGCTCACCAGGTCCCTGGGCAGTTATTCTGCACCTGAGGAAAGCACATGTATTAGAACAAGAAATTCAGTTTTCAGGCTGGAGGACTTTCTGTAGTTGTGTTTTGGGTGCTTTTGGCTGCTCACCCTGCTTCCTGCCAGGATCCTGGTGCTTTGGGATGCTCCTCATCTTCCCCTTTGGAACTCAAATCTGGGGTGTGCCTCATGTTTGTGTCTGAGTGAGAGTATTGAGAGAGTTACCAAATCTTCTGATTTTGGAAAACTCTGCTCTAGTAAGTTAATTATTGTTTAAATTAAGTGTTCTTTAATATGCAGTTAAGAAGTAGGCAACCACAGAGGGCAGATGAAATGCAGAGTGTGAAGATGCTGCAGATCAGCCTGCCAGCTGCAGGAGGCCTTTCTTCCTGATCCAAGCTCTGTGCTGCTCTTCCCAAACCTCCCAGCAGAAGGATTTTCAATTGTATTCCCTTTTCCTGGCAGAATCCTTCCCAGCTTTTTGCTCTAAGCTTAGCCAGAAGGGATTTTCCTGGAGTAAGCTTCTTTCCCACTGGTGCCAGTGGCAGTGTAACTGTGTAAATGCAGGTGAGAACCAAACTCTCACACAAAGCTCTGCAGCGAGGCCAGCAGCTCTTTCATGAGACATTTGCTTTCTCTGGTGGTTTTTGGAGAGTGGAGTTGTCCTGTTTGTATCAAGCAGGGAAATAAAGAGTGGCCAGCAAAAACCTGAGCCCTGCTCCTGCCTCTGCTGGGCTGCAGCATTTTCCTCCCTCCCACCTTCCCCTGCCGGCACCTCCTGCCACGTGAAACGCAGGGCAGCTCTCCCAGCCTTGTCTGTGCTCAAGAATGTAATTGCTTTGCTGCCTATCCCCTTAGCAAAGCAGAAATACAGCAACCCAAACTCTTCCTCCTCAAGAATGTGCCTTGCCAATGGCCTTTGTCAGGGCCAGGTTGTTATCAGGGTAATGCCTGGTGTTTACTTTTCAGTGCCAGTAAATAAATCTCAGTCCTGCTTGACCCTTCGCTCTCTGGCCTCCCCCGAGCTGAAAACAAAAATGCTGTTCTGGATACAATCAACCAGTTCGGTTCAAGTCCTGCTTTTCAGGATCTGAGTCTGAAACTGGTGGTCTCTGAGTCTCTTAATGCCATTAAAGCTCAGATTTCAAAGATGTGTGCCTTGGAGCTTTTGGGTTTGATTTAAAGATAAGCCACTCAAGCTATGTTGATCAAGGGAGTGTCTTTATGTGAATTTTCCTTTTCAAATAAATCCAGGCCAAGATTTATCGGATCTTTCTAAAGGCATTTGTTACTGGAAGACATTCCTGCCTGCTTCCAGCTCGTCTTTTTCTTCCTTTAAGGAGGGATCCTGAGCTGGCCCTTTCCTTTCTCACAGCACCAGGAGTTCTAACTGGATTTTAGGCAGTCCATAAAACAATGACATGTCCTCATATGCTGGGGCTCAGTGTGATTTGTGAAGCCTCCGTGACCATTCCTCACTTTCCTATTCCTTTTTTTTATTTCATTAAAATTTATGAGACTGTTTCCACATCCAGCAAAGCAGTGCAAATAGCCTGGGAAGTGAGATCTGGTGGGAATTAAAGGCTTTTCATCCACCAGCACAGTGGGAATCAGTGGAGCTGTCTCACCAAAATGCCACAAGTGATGCTTGTCCTTCACTTGCAGATACAAAGTGTCACCTCTGAGCACCTGCAACTCACCCCTGACTGAGCTGGTTTGAGCAGCACCAGGGTTGAAAAATTCTGCAGGAATGACCTGAGTGTGTGAAATATCTCAGACATTTATTTTCACTTTTTTGTGATATGTACTGCTTACATTTCTTAGTTATTTTTACTCTTTTCCACAAATTTCTACAAAACCAAATGCAGGCCTTTCATAATAGCAGCAGATTCTGTTGGCTTGGTAGAAATAGTGCTTATATGTAAAAGCCCAATGACCTCAGGTGCTCACTAGCAGCCTGTCCTCCAAAAAGGGCAAAGAAGAATTCTGCTCTTGACCAGGCTTCTGACCAAATGGGAGGAAAGATGGAAACACCGAGAGCAAACTCCACGATTTGTGACCTTTCAGTGGAAAGTATGTTAAAAATAAGCCATAAACACTTCATTTCTGCAGCAGTGGAGATGGTTTCAGGCTGTGCTTGTGGTACCCCTGCAAAAGAGATTTTGGTTATAAGCAGGCAGTCAGGGGCACTGAAGTCAGCCATTCCCAGAAGGAATCTCTTTTCCCCAACCTCCCATCAGAGGGAATGCCTGCTGTGGCAGCTGGGGGAGCAGGGATGGGGGAGCAGAGCATGGAGAGCAACGTGGGCAGTCGCCTTCTCCTGGGGCCAGGGAAGGACAGTGATACCTGGGGTGATAGAGACTTTCCCAGCCCTAAACCCCAGATAAACATCCAGCTTGATCTCATCCCCTTCTGTCTGCTTCCAGCCCCTAGACCTTCACCCAGCCCCAAATGAGATGCTGTTTTCTGGAATGATATCTGATTTTGGTGTAAGATTTCTGAGCAATAGTGCAGTTACCTTTCATGGGAAGTCGTTCCAGTATGTCATTACCCTCCCAGCTACAAGATTACATCTTAATACAAGGTCGAATATGTCTCGTTGCAAGTTCCAGTCATTAGATCTCATTAGGCAAGGTTGAAAAGTCCCTCACTATCAGATCCCTTTTTGAAGTTCCTCTGTGTAGTAATAAAATTGTCTCTTAATTTTTGGGAGACAGTCTTTGGAGAGAGGCCTAAACATAGCACTGAGCATAATAAAATGAAGTTTAAATTGGCAGAGAAACAAAAAAAAAAAAAAAAAAAAAAAAAGCCAACAAACCACCAACCACCCAAACCCAACCCCAAAGCCCATCCCTTCCTTTCCCTCCAAGAACTTTAAGGAACTGAATTAAAAATGAAAGCTGGGAAATTTCAGGTTTGTGGTTGCACCCACCCACCTGGGCTGTCTGTGCTGCAGCTGCAGGAGATACTGAGAGGTCTCCCGAGAGGTGGGTTTTGAATTTACCAAATAAAGCTGCAGCTCTCTTATCTCACATGCCATGTGCCCTGAGTTATGGTGGGGAGAGCCTTGCCTTGGTTTGTGGGTTTCAGCTACATGGCTAATGTTAATTTAAAATAGATCTCTGTGGTTTCATAGTTCTCCATTTGCGGTGTGGTTATCTGAAAAACACAGTTCTGTCTCTCCAGGAAGACAGAGAATGGGAAAACAAAGACTCTGCTGAAAATACTGTGCTGGAAGAGCTGCTGCCTTCAGACAGCTCACAGAGCTCCAGGCCAGCTCACCGTGGGTTTAATGCTCCTCTCATCCCTCCCAGCCAGAGCAGGGATCCTTCAGCCCCCCAGCTGGACTCCAGCTTGGAAAATTACCCTCTGCCCACTTCAGTTTCTTCCTGCAGTTTCTACTGAGTGTTATTTTTTGCTTCCTCCTTTGAAAAGAAACCCATGGGTAGCATAATTGGCACCGAGGTGGCAGCAGTGGTAGGGAGAGGGATCCGGGTATCTACGAGAAGGTGTTATTTCATATAATTAACTGCAGCGTGGAGCTGCTGCCTCCCTCTCTGGATGCAGCTCCCAGCTCAGACCCAGGCTCTGCTGCTCATTTTAAAGCTGGTTCTTCAGGTACTGGAGCAGTTTTGCACTGTGCAGGTCTGATCCTGTGCTGTGCTAAGCAGCCTCAACTCTCACTGAAGGGAATGAGAGCAGAGGTAACTCAGCATCTCCCAGAAGGAGGGATTTGAATGGGAGATGAGTTGAGGATATGGTTTTGGGATCAACGTTTGGTTCATGACTCTGGGGTTAAGGGCTTAAAATAATTCTGCTATGAGCAGGCTGAGAGTTTAGCTACCTTAGAGCTAAATGTTGAAAACATGCCTTAGAGCAGGGATCCAGGCCTTCATCAGAGTCTGGCTGAGGGCTGGCCACAAGTGGAAGATGTCAGAATGACCCCTCAGGAACAGCCCAGCACAGAGATAATTCCAAATGGAGTCGTGCTGGACTAGCAGCAGCACTTCTCTCTATCCCTCCTCACCTCTCTGATTCCCAGAATAAAACCCATGTGGCTCATTCATCCTTTTGGCATTCATTTCTCTTTCCATCCAGTGCCACCAGGGCTGTGTTTCACCTGCAGGATTTCACTTGTGGTGGATTTCACCAGCAGCAGAGTGAGCAGAGTGGCAGAATCCTGCCAGGATTTATACAAACTCTGCTAAATCTTCAGAAAGACTTTTAGTTTCCATCCTTTCCTCTTAATAACTCGAAGTGTCTGATTTAGTTCAAGCCCCTGATCTATATTGGAGGCTGAGAGTGGCTGTTTAGAATTGATTTGTCCATCTGGAGTGACATTATTGCTACACCAGTGGAACGTCCCTCCCGACGACCAGGCTCACCTAAGAGTCATATGTGCAACAACATTAACATCCTGACTCAAACTGTGAGTTAAAAACTCGTATTTATAGGATATTTTTATAAATCTATTTCATTTCTACTAAACCCCAGTCTTGCTAGCAGGATCTGCAGAGGAGGATCATCAGGAGATGCCACCCACAGATCTGCATGGGGTGAGCAAACCCCAGAGGGGGAGGAGGTTCTGTTTTGATATCCAGCCAAGAGTTGCTCTAGAAACAAGGCTAATAACAGTCTGCTGGGGATGGGCTTTTACTTGTGATGTCTTTGGTTCTCCCTGGCATTTCGTGCAGAACCAGGAAATGGAGAAAGGTGCATCCAACATCAAACAGCTTTCAAGTAGGCATTTTTGCCTAATATCCTAAGGAAATGAGTCTTGTGTGATCACACTGCCTCTGGGGGTGTATGTGTGTGTCTAATAGCTTTTGAATTCACTGGCCAATTCCAACCAGATTTAGCAAAAGGGTGAAGATCTCAAAGAGGGATCTGTTCCTACAGGTTTGGGGGGAAACAGGTGGCAGGGGAATGACTGGGAGAGCCCCTGTTAGCAGCTCACTGAGGGAGGAGGCCAAGCTCCCCTTCCACCAGAGATTCACATGGGGAAAGGAGCTGAAGAAAGACTGGGAGGCAGACAAGTGGAAAACGAGCCTGTGTCAGTTTTGCTTATCATGGATGTGCTCTGGGAAATAAATCCCAGGCTTGGTGAGTTGTATTTGCTGCACTGTGCATTTTCCAGGAGCTCTGTGGAGTTGGGTCACAGGATTCCCTTTAGGACAACACCTCTGTGGGAAGATGTTGGCTGCTTTGAGAGAGCTGCAATCCTGTGGGGAGCCTATAAATGCCCAAATCCTAAGCTGGACAAGAATGGATTTCATGTGAGATTCCCCAAAGGACCTTCTGGGACAGCAAAGTTGGTTATCTGAGGCTTTAAATAATATGATCAATTTTTAGTCCTTGCTTTGCTGCCTCCAGGGAGATGCAGCCCTTAGTCATAGGAGAGCATATGGCATTTTAAAGGGCCCAAAGGCTTTCTGAATTATGTTTATAGAGACCAAACTCTTTGAGCACAAATGTTTGATTCTAATAATCTGTCTGGCAGTGTCGCTAATAAAGATTTATATGCAGAATTTATCAGGGATGCCTAAGCTAATGCTCTCCCCATAGAGAAAATCCTCTAGAACAGAAATCTGCTGGGCTAAAACTGACAGGTACTTGCTGCTGGGATTTACCATCCAACAGGAAAAGGTCCTAGGAATTCTTTATTAATTCTTGGGTGACCAGCTTTTGCAGTTTGTTTTGTAGATGGAGCCCAGCACCAGGTTCAGGCATGTCCAAGGAAGGAAGGAAGGCTTGGAGGGTATATTTGAAATGTCAAAGAACGGGTAGGAAATATTCATATATTTCTTGGAAGTACTCAGATATTTCCTGGTTGACTCTGCACCCTCTTAGAGCAGAGTTCCTCCACACAGGCTCAGCATGAAATAAAATCACAGAATGATAAAATATCCCCATTCCCAGTGTGTTTGGCCATGTTGGGAAGTGCAGTTTCAGTCAGTAGTGCAGTGGTTCAGCACTTTGGTTAAAGGGCTTTGGGCACCAAAGTGTAAAGCCCTGGGTTAAAAATATAAGTGTTGGCAAAGTGAGTTTGCAAATGGAGTTTGCAAATTTCTGGCTTAACTCATGCAGCTGCTCTCCTGAGAACTGCTTTAATGAGCTTCCCTGACTCACTGCCACAATGGGCAGATTTCAGAACCTGCCATTTCCTTAGAGGGAAAATATTTGCTGCAGAATATTAGATTGGGCCATTTTGATTCAACTTTCAGCAAGTGCTGTGCTGAAATCTCAGACGTGCTTCAGCTGGAGAGTTCACTTCCTTGTGGTCCTGCAGGTACACAAGGGGACACATTGGGCTCCATTCATTGCTGTGGCAGCCACTTCTTTCTTCTTTTTTTTTTTTAAACGAGGAGTTAAATACCAAAAATGATGGTTGTGACATAGTGGGTGAGATTCCCACAGGCAAAATGTAGAAGGCAGGTTGGATTTCTCCTCAGTCCTAACAGATATGGCATTCACACTTGTTAGTGTTTGAAAATGAGTACTGAGTAATGTCCATGGAGCTGCACAATCCATTGGCAGTTCGGTGACTGTATGTGAGGAAGGAGTTTTGCAAAGCTCTGAGCCTGTGGTCCCAAAATTTCAACTGCAGAGCAGTTTGGCCTTGATATCCAAAACACTTGGGTGCATAATTAATGCTCATTATCTTTATATAGTCACATTTCTAGCAAAACAGTTTAATGCTCAGTGTGCACTGCAATTCTTGCTGGGATTAAGCTGTGATGTGCAAGACCCTGGAGCTGGTGCCTTGTTTCCTTTGGTAGCTCATGTTGTCAGATTTGTCACATTTTATCATTTCTGAGCCGTGGCAGAGTTCATTCACAGCACTGGGGTAAAGTCCTGTTCTATTCAGGTCAAAATGCAGGATTCACTCAATGAATGAGCAAGCTGGGATGGTGGAAGGTGAACCTGCCTTGGACAGGGGGGTGGAATGAGATGAGCTTGAAGATCTCTTCCAGCCAAACCGTTCTGTGATTCTATGATTTTCCTTCACCCTAAAAAACAGCTAACCAGGGGAACAGCATCTTCCAGGGGATGCTTTTCACAAGGATACTATAATTGACTGAGGAATAAAATAAGAAGCTTCAAAGGAAAAAGTGCAAAGTTATCTCAGTTCTGCTCTCCACATTTGTGAAAAAATGCCATGACTCTTTTCTGTTGGATGAATTGAACATGTATGGATGGGCAGTTTTCATCTATCAGCCTCTTTCCTATTTCCAACATTCAAATAATTCTAATAAGGCAATAAATGCAAAAAGAAAGGAAAAAAAGACAACTAGTCATAGGAAGTGATGAAGTTGGCAGTTAGGTGTAATAGAAACAATGCCAGTTTTTATTAAATGCCTTTCCAATAAGAAAACTCTTCTTTGGGGTGTTTCAGCTATCTGTAAGAGGCCAGAATAATCCCTCACCCTACAGACTCATTTGAAAAAAATTCCCACCTCTGTATAAAACAGTTTACTCCCGCTCCTCCAGGAAACAAGGGTGGAGCGTGCAGAAAAAGAACATCTATAAATTACATCTTTGATGCCAGATGAATGAGATGTGAGCTATGAATCATGTGGAAGGATGAGCAGGCTCTGCCTTCCATTATCACAACTGACCAACGTCTTTGTTTGCATTAACTGTTCTCATTCCATTAACACATTTTAAATTAAAAAGTGCTACGTCTGAAAATATCACACTTTGAGGTTTCTTTGAAATGCTTGTTTTAACAGGCACTGGAGGAGGAACCCAAAGGCTGAGCATTTTGTGTTCAGGCATTGATGTCAGGAGGAAATTCAGTCTGTTGGGCTCTGGAGTATCCCTTGGTTGGGAATGAGTGGTTGAGGGAAGGGTAAAGTAAGTAAATACTTCATCTCTTTCATTTTTTCATACAGGCATGCTTGGAATCCTTCCTCATCAATAGAGGTTTTGCTGGATGCTGGCAATGCCCCTCAGGCAATGCACAAGATTAATAGGACTCCCTATCTAATTACAGGTTTACTGACGGATATTACTGAGGCCCCAGCAATGCAAGTTCCTTACATTGCACTTTTCCCCCTGTCTAGAGCTCACAGAAAGAAAAAGAGGCAGAAAATGAAGCACAGTAAGGCAAGAAGGCCTGACTCAAATCCTGTATCTGCTGTGGGAGTGAGAATTTTGCTCCTAAAGCAGTGGAAGTTTAGAGGTAACTTGTTTTTGAACAACCATCCAGGTTTGTGTGAGAACTGGATGGTTTGTAGGCTGGAGATAACATTAGGGAGGAACAAAAAGAGTTTTCTCTGGCAGTTTGTGCTTAATGGCAAATAACTCTCACCAGATAATGCCCAGTCAAGGATGTTCATAGGCAGATTTTCACCCTTTGCTTTAGCTGGTCCTTTTCTTATTTTCCTTATTTTCCTTAAGAGCTAGGTAGTGACTTCAGGAATTAAACACAAAACCAAACATCCCCTAAACTTACCCCTAAACAAAACAGAGCAGCCCCTTCCCCCTTTCAGATGTCAAAACTGGGGGTAGGAAAATGCCATCTCTGTTCAGATTTGCAGCTGTGGCAGATTCTGGTGATAAAAACATGAGATTTAAAGAGATTTTGAGTCCTGAATCCAAAGGTGAAAATAGAAAAGGGGAAAATAGGAATAGAAATAGAAAATAGAATCGACAGGTTTATGATGCTCTGGCATTTCCATCCCTCAAAGGCTGTGATCCCACAGGTTTATTATCTCCCTAGTGCACAGGCACTTGTGGGATGGCCGTTGTTGCGGGGGATGGATTTCCCTTCTAGGTACATGTTGGAAATTTAAATCCTTTCAGCCAACTATCAAATCTCTGTAGGTGGTTTTCTTTCTAAGAAACAGCTTTTTTCTGACAACATGACATGAAACAGTGACTCAAAACTCCTTCCCACATTAAAAGGGTCCTGGAGGAACTTCTAATTGTTGCGGAAATGCCGATTTAAGGTTCCAGGATAATTTTCGTGGACTGGTTTCATGGAATTAATTTTCATTCTGCATCTTTTCTTGCATAATGAATTGGGTTGAGGCAATTAGTGGAATTTACTGCTGTCTCCTGCTCTGCTGGGAAGGGTCTCCACGAGGCTGGGACAGGGACCCTGCCCAGGATCCTCCCAGCTCAGGGCTGCCTGTGGCTCTCCCAGCTCCGCTGCTCTGATTGCTGCCCAAGGAGAGCTGGGAGAGCAGCAAAGCCTTGCTCCACTGGACTTCTCACTTACTCTTTTCCTCCCCTTTCTGTGTGTTGTCTTCTAATAATCCCTTCTCTCTGAATTCATCGCCTGCAGCGCAGACATTAGATAAATAAAGCTCACATGGGCCCTGAGCCAGCCAGGATTGCATAAATACCCCGAGCTCTGGAGCACGGAGCTTTTGCTTGCTGAGACACTGCAAATGCTGCTTGTTACTGGTGTGGGGCTTCCTGGCAACTGGGGGGGACTGGAAGGGGCCAGGCAAGAGGAGGGAGGGGGTGATGGACGCTGTGGGGTGTTCCTATTTGACTCCATGTCAGCCTTTCCAACAGCCAAAATTCCCTCTTCCCCAGGTACATCTGAGCCTCTCTGAGGGGATGCAGAGTGGCACTGAATTTTCAGTTTCTGTAAAACAGAAGTAGAAGGTGTCAGGATATAACCCATAGCCCAAAAGCTCTGGCCTCCCCTTCCCAGGGGTACTCACAGCTCTGTTTCTAGAGGCACATGGCAGCTGTGACGTTGGGACAAAAGAGTGAAGGGAAGAATTGCACTGCCTGACACCACAGCCTGTAGCTCTCTGGGCTGAAGGTGCAAAACCTGTTTGTCCAGCTTTGGCTCCATGAGAAGGCTGGGTTTGCTGGGCTGGGGTTTGCTGGGGCTGGATTTGCAAGGATGGGTTTTGCTGGGGCCAGGGACATTCTGGAGCTCCCTGTGTGTCTTGTACCTCACAGCTGAAACACACCTCGAGGAACTCAAGTCTGACCAGGCTCACTTGGCTCCTTTTCTGTTTGGGCAGAAAACACAATTATTTGGAAACACTTGAGTTGTGCTGTCTGGAAGTGTCCTCCCCACAAAGGATGTTGAGAACCTGGCACCTTTATAAAGAGCTTTGTGCTGTGTTATTCCACTCTGTGCTGAGTGTAACAAGGCTCTGGTGCCAGTGGACCGTGGTTCTGTAAAACATTTTGAAATGCCAATAAATCAGAGCCACGGTTTGGAAGCTGCCAGCTGGAATTTGCTGCTTGAGCTTAAACAAGTTGGGCATATCTGCTTACTCCTGTTTTATTTGCCTGGGTGCAGTGAGAGCAGTGCAGTGAGCGTGACTGGGATTTTCTTGGAAAAGTTTGGGAAAAGGGAATCTAGAAGGAGCTGTGCTAAGGTTGTCTCCTCATCCTCGCTGCTAAAACACTCAGGTTGTTTTATGTCATGTTATAGGGAGTTTGTAGGCAGCCCTAATGACACTTCCATGTTGCTTATTGGAAATACCATCCTCCAGATTCACACAGAAGTGGCTATTTCACTCTTTTTGGTTGTTTATTGGCTTCCAGCTGAAACCTAAACCTAAGCTTGTGAACTCTGGAGGGCATTAAGGATCTCCAACAGCTTTTTGCAAATGTAGGGGTATTAAACCCAAAGGCTTGGCTGAATTCCAAATCAACAAATCTTATTCCAAAACCTTTCGTTTTCCCCTCTACTTAAGGGAATTTAAGGTGTTTTGCACTTCTTAGATCTCACATGATTGTAAGCGACTTGCTCAGGTCACACAGGAAATGTGCTGGGGAAAAGACCTAGATCTCAGTTTTCCTGACTTCCCAGAGAGCTTCTGGCCAGATTAAGGGATGTGCTGTGTGAGGAAGGGCTGGGATTCATAGCAAGTGATTCCCAGAGCACCCCTGAACTCTGGGATCCTCAGGGAAGCACCTGTGAGAACTTCCAGTGGTGGAAGAGCTGTGAGCCCACTAAGCCTCCCTCTCTTCCAAAGGGGAAACAAAAATCCCCTGTCTCCTTTACCTGGCAGTCTGTTTTCATGGAACTTGAAGAATTTAATCTCTGTGAGGCTGCTGAGTTTGGCCATGTCAGAGTGTGAGCCTGGGAATGCACCCAGGTTAAACAGGAAGCGGCGGTGCAGCAGGCACAGGGCTGCTGGTGCCTAATCCAAGGGTCAGAGCAGTGCCAGGGGTGATTCCCAGCAACATTCATGGCAAGCCAGTCCCAAAGGGCAGACACAGGCTGAGAGACTCTTCCTGGGACATTGCCACCCACTGGCAGGTACTGTGACACACTGGTGACACCTTCTTCAAAGTCCTGATGCTGCTTGGGAAGAGAGGCTATGGCTCTGTGCTGTGCCATGGATTTTCCCACTGGCTTCTGGCTTGTAGGAAAAGGCCTGGTTTGGCTAAACCCAAATCCTCAGAGGTCTAAAATCAGGCAGAGCTGCCTTTGACACTTAGAGCAGATCCAAGTCTCACTGCTGCTGCTGCCTTTGCCTGTGCAGGCTGTCAGAGGTGCCAAGAGCATGTCTTGGCTCAGAGCAGGGAATCAAACACCTCTGGGAAAAGCCTGGAAGCTCCCTGTGGAGTGGGAGTTTGCCTGTGGAGTCTGGGAGCATCCGTGGGCACAGTGCTGTCTGTGGGCTTTGGAGCTGTTGGGCTTTGTTAGCAGCACTGCTAATTGCTTTGATTTGTAAAGTGAGGGGCTCAGCAAAGCACGGGGAACACAGATGAAAACCAGACCTTGATGAAGTGTCTCATTAACTAAAAAGGCAGAAATTTTGGGCATTACCCACCCCCCAGCCGTGTAGAAGGCTGGTTGTAATGTCTTGGCAAATAGGGGATAAACAGATGGTCAGAGCACACTTTGGAGCAGATTCAGGTTTGTGCTGCTGGTGCATTCTTGGGGTGTAATTCTATTGCCTCTGAGCTGCCACAGAGCAGGAGGGGATCCAGGCTCTGCCTCTCCTCCCTGCCCCTCTCAACCTTGTGCCTTTTCCTTCCCACATGCTGAGCTCACAGCGAAGAAAACAGAGGATCAACATGAACCAGTGCAAAAATTCTTTTCCAAGGGTAGCAGAGCTCAGGGAGGCAGGATGGATCATCCTGCAGGCAACAAGCATTGCCACATTTATCTTTGCTTCCAGCTTCAGCCATTCCAAAGAACAGATTCACAACCTGATCAAAAGTGACCTGTGGGAGGTTGGGTGGCTGCAGCTGACACCTAATGAAAGGCACTGGGCTTCTCTTTGGTTTTGCTAACAGAAAGGAAAACAGAACAGCTACATATCATCCATCTGAAAAAAAGGCTGTAATTACCACTCCCAGAAATTATTTCTTATTTAATGAAACGTCTCTTTAGGCTGAACAAAGGAATTTTCAGAGAGGAGAGCACTGAAGGGCGGGACAGAGAACACAGGCAAGAACACAGTTCAATTACAGGGAATAAAATCCTCTTGACGTTCTGACGCAGTTTGTGGGAGATCTCATTAGAACCCTTGCCAGGCCAGAGCAAAGGCTGCTTTTTCATACAGATATTCTGGATCTATTTATACTGATGCTGCCACCAGGAGCCACCATCCATGGCTGGCCAAGAGGCACGAGGGATGTGCAGCTCATTCCTGCAGTACCAGAGGGCTCTGTTTGCCTTTCCACCAGCAAAATGCCTGATCAATTCTCAAAGTAGGGATGCTGCCAAGTCTGGGAACAACCTCTCCCCCATCAGAAAGAAACTGGCTGTGGATGAGTTGCTCTGGCAGTGGGAAGGAGGGTAGAAGGAAAATAGAATTACCAAGGTTGGAAAAGACCTCTAAGGTCACTGAGTCCAAGTAGGGAGCAGGCAGCCCTTTGGAGGTGTCTCCTGCCCCTGGTACACTGTGGCCAGAGATGGGGTGGAGTTAGCCAGCAGGAGACAGCCCAGGGGTCAGCTGGAGGGAAGGAAGATCTGCAGAAGGGGAGCAGGAACCACGGGGTAGAATCCATGGTGGGAACCACCAGCCTTGGTGTGTGACAGAGCTTTACTGATCCCATCATGGTGGGGGAGAAGCTTTCCCCAACTTCATGTGAAGTTCATCATCTCTCTTTTTCTTTCTTTACCCTTTTTATTTAATTTATTGTTTTTATTTAGGGTCCTCTTTCGGAAAACTGTGCTGCTGGTCTATCTTTTATTGCTTGGATTAATTGACTACTGCACACTGGAACATACAGTAAAGTCAGGTCATGTAGGATTAACAGAGGATTTAACCTCTAGCACTGCTATAAAAGCAGCCTTAGTAAAGTCTGAGGTAAATAATGCAGCTGTGGAAATCACCTTTTTCCAGTTTATTCTGCAGGGGGAAATCTTAATTAAGACCCTTTGGTGTTAAGTTAGATGGACAGGTTCAGGGATGGAACATGGGATCTTTATAAATGCCTAAAAAGGGGAATTATGATCCCAAACCATGGAGATGTCATTCCTGACCCAGTGGGTCAGGTCATAACCAGCTGGGTGAGGAAAGGGTGAGCAAAGGGACAAATTTGGAGCAGTTACAGCCCAGAGTAAGGCAGCAGAGTCCTGGTGCCCTGAGCCTGGCACAGCTGCACATCTCTGGGGAGCTGGGTGCTGTAGGAATGTGGTGCTTTGGGATGGAAGAGCTCCTGGTGTTCCCAAAGGTCCAGGGCTCCTCTAGCCCTCCCTTTCCAGCTGGCTCACTCCTCACAGAGCCTTGGCTTTGGTTTGGGCTCCACATTCCGTTGAAAGAGGACAATTTGGGGGCTCTAGGTCTTGGACAGTATTCTGGGGCACTTTGGGGTTTTTTCTAGTATCAAAAGGCAGCTTGTGACCAAAGAGAGCCACTGTGACCAGCTCTGGGACAGTGTCATCCAAGCCCATCAATGTCAGCAGGAAAACAGGCATCGTGTTGGAATCCCATGGACTTCATGAGGCTCAGGAAACTTCTGAAATCTATGGTTAAACAGCAAATTCTAAACTACCACTGCCCTCAGGCTGGTTTGAGAAGCTCTTTGCTCTGAGGATTGTTGCATGCTGGCAATCACCCCAACATAATTAAGTAGTTTATTCTGTCATGTTTTGATAAATTCCAACCTTCACCTGCTGGCTTACCTTGGGAAGGCTTGGTCCATGTGCTGCCTAATGTTTGTGGTGTACAGGGATTTGTTATGCTGTTCATTAGTTCTTTCACATTAAATGTACTTGGGAAGGAAAAATATTGATGGAGAAATAAAGAGCAGCTTTCTCACCGAGGGCTGCAGTGAGTTCTGCCTGGAATCCTGATTCACACTAAGCCAAGTCTCGTGAAACCATAGGTTTTCCAGCTACAAATTGATAAAACATACCTGTTTGCATTTAAAAACTGATATCCAGGTGCAGCACATTTCTGTAAAAAAGCATAACATGACCTCAGCAGGATTCAGCTTTGGTTTTGGTAATGCCTCTTTGGCATTTGTTAGCCAAGGCAAATGCAAATCACATGCTGGAATGATTAAAGGATTCAGCCCTTGCCTTAGCTAATGTTTTGACTCTGCAAAGTAGGTATAACTTGCACTTGATTCTCAGTCAAAAACAGTTTCTAGCAGCAAATCTGTCTAGAAGGATGCCAAAAATGAGTGGGAACTGAATATCCTGTTGCTTGCAGGCTGCTGGTTGGAGCCAACCTTGGGGTGCCATGCTGGGGGTGACCATGGGGGATATTTACTCAACTGTAATTAACTTAATCAGCCACTGGGTATCAGTATTGTCTCACATCAATATATAAAAAAGGGGATTTTTCTGGAGCTGAACAGCTCTGTTTGGAGGCATTTTGGAGGGCTAGCCCTGCCCTGCAGGGGTGTGAGGAGGTGGGCACAGGGAGAATCCTTGAGATACCTCTAAAATACACCTGAGCCCACAGCAGCACTCCACAGAGCCATGGAACTGAAGGAGAGCTGAGCAGCAGCAGGAATGGGATGCAGGATATTCCCAGCAACCTCCTCCCCAGGGAACTGCTCTGCTCCTGCCATCCCACAGACCCTGGCAGGCTGAGCACCCTGCAGGTCAGGATGAGCTGCTCTCTCAGGAAAAGAGCTGTGCAGTGTTGGTGTGCATGACCTCTGGCTTGGGTGTCAGGTGGGATTTGGGGACATTAATCCCAAGTCATGGCCTGTGCTGGGAATGAGGAGCTTGTCTGTGACAGACAGTAGGTGTTGAGTCACCTGAGTGCTGCCTGCTGGCATGAGCACATGGAGGAAGAGCCATGGAAGGGGATGGAATGGCAGGAGATTTCAGCTCCCTTCCAACCCAAACCATCCTGGGGTTCTTTGATTCCATGTGACCATTTTCCAGCTGGATTCCTTGTGTGTGGTGCTGCTCTCCTGCTGAAACAGGTGGTCAGCTTTGTGTTTCATGAGGTGCTCCCACTAGGGTGCTCCCACCCTGGTGGTGCCCAGAGCTCCATGAACATAGCTGGGATCACCCAGTTTGCAGGCTTAGCCCTCAGCCCACTGTGGGATGGGTTTGGAAGCCCCCAGCTCGCTGGGTGATGGATCCAGGAGGGAAGAGCTGCTGCCCTGCATGGGAAAACCTACCAGAGAGAGGTGTGTCCCACTGCCAGGGCTTCAGCAGCAGGGAATGCTGCAAAAGTTGGGAAGGGTTTTCTCCTGGGCCCCTCACCTTCTTCACTGGGGATGGGACTCCAGTACTGGTGGGATTTCTGCCTGAGTTTCCATTCAGTTTTGGCTCCAGGTAACACTTGCTTCCCTCACTGCTGCCTTCCAGGCTCGCTTCCCTCGCCAAAATGCTAATTTAGCCCTTCAGCTAGGTTTAAAAATAAAAGATTCTCCACTTCTCAGGGTATTAAAAGGCCAAAAGGAATATAAAAAGTTCACCAGACTGGTCAGTTCACTCCCTGCTGTGTCTTCCTGGGGCGTTGCAGCAAAAACAGAGGCACAAAATCCAAAGCAAACAGCTTCCTCCTCCCTCCTCAGCCTCCCCTGGAGCTGCTGCCTCCCAGCTCTGTGCCCATCTCCCTCCAGCCCTGCCTCTCCACTCTGCCCTGAGCAGTGCCAGCATCTTCCCAGCCTCTGGTGACATCTTCTGAACCTCTTCAGCCACGCTTAGAGGCTGTTTTTCCAGCACCTGAGTCGTTCCTGTTCTTGCTTTCTCCTGACCCAAAAATTCCCCACCAACTTCTGGGCTGTTTGGGCACAAACCCAGCAATGAGGATTTTTCCCCACTAGTCCCTTCTGGAGTAAGATAATATATCCACATCCTCCCTGCTGTTCCCGCAATCCCAGGCTATCCCACAAAGAGACCCCACTGAAGTCCTCTGCTTGACTTTATTTCTTGGAAGCTGTAGAGGGATCTGTTTAAAAATCCAAACAGGATTGTGGTCATGCATTGGGTTTCATAGAAATTCTGTGAGGGTAGTAAAACCTGGAGGATCACAAGATTCATATTTATTCCTACTTGGTAAAGTCTCATAATACAGAAAACTTGGATAACAAGAGAAAAAAGAAGTTATTTAATGGTTGGAAGTTTTAGTGTTTCCTGACTTTAATGCTGGTTGTGACTTAAACACAGGGATGCTCTGCTTTAAAAAGTGCTATGGATTGGGATTGGAGTTCCTAAATTATATCCTTTTTTCCTCAGGTTTTTCATTTCTCCCTCAGTGCAGCTCTCTTTCTCCTACAAAGGTAAAGAGGTGACACTTTGAAGCAGCCATGGAGGAGGAGAGCTCTTGTTTGGATTATTTCTGTTTGGGGCAGTGCCTGTTTCAGTTTAGAGCTGCTCACTCTAAGGAGAGAGAACACATATTTTGTGCTCTTCAATACGAGCTGTCACTTCCCAGAGCTGATTAATCACCACGAGACATCAACCCTTGGATCAATGCAAGGCTTGAAAAGGCTGAGTCAGCAGAGCAGGGCACTGATCACATCCCAGCTTAACCATGGAAATGAGAAAGGGCAAACGTGGCTCCAACTCTTAAGCAGCTGAATTAAGTAATCTCCCAGCATAACATACCCAGTGACCGTTATTCTGCAAAGATATTTTTTAAATAACTCATGTTGAGTGTTTAAGTTCAGCCAGTTTTCACTCCAGCCTTTCCTCCATTAATGCATATCCTGTTCTCATCAGTTTTGCTTTTTTTTCCCCCCATCAAATATCTTGTTTTTTCCTCAACAAGAAAGACCCTAATCATTTCAGGGTGCTTGCCACCTACTATCAGTGGTTATTTTGGGGATAGCTCAGCAAAGCTTTAAAATGTCTGAACTGCATTAAAATAAATTGTTGGCATTCCAGCCCAAACCTCAGGAGGCAGGAATCTGCCATGAGAGCATGGAGGGAAGCACTGTTATAATAAAGGATACATGTAATGAGGTTTGAAGTGCTTGAAATTCAAAGTCTGGTCCATATTATGAGACATTCACTGGTTTAACGAAATCAGTTTCAAATTGATCTAATTAAACTCCTAGACAGCTTCAGTGTAGATATCTTCATATTATCCATTCTTAAACCAGTTTAGCTGGGATGTGTTAGGGACAAAATGCCCTGGAACTCCTCAGATGGGAGTTGATTGCCATTTGCAGATCTCAGCTAAGTTCATATTTCAGCTTTCTTCTCCACATCTTATTTCTTTAGCTTCTTGTAAATCTCATGTTTGTTCTTCTTTAACTCTGGACTCTTGGTGACTTGGGACACCATTAACTGGCCTTGGATCAGAGCACACAGCTCCAAGGAGGAGGAGGATGATCATCCCAATCACACAGCTTCCAGTCAGGAGCAACCCAGGAGTGCAAGAGGCTGCTGTGAAACTCCTGCAGATTCTGATCTCCTTTTATAAACCTGGGACTTGAAATGGCATTCAGTGTCCTGAGTTCAGGCACATGGCTCTGTGGGGTTTCCAGGCTGGAGCCACAACAGAGTTGGATCCACAAGGGATTCACAGCACATGAAGAGCAGCACAGGGCTGGCAAAACCTGCACACAGAACTTCAGTGCTGCCCTGTAAAGGACATCAGACTCTGAGTGCTCCATCTAGAAAGATTTTGTGCTCCCAAGTGGGAATCCCAGGCCCAGGAGTTGCTGCTGGCCTTTGGACAGGCAGCATTCCCACTTGGGATAACACAGCAGCCTCAAAGTGCCACGGAGCTGTAGGATGGAACTGAGGGATGTGACTGAAAGAATCCCTTCTAGTGGGAAAGAGAAGCTCAGTGATTCCCTTCTGGTGGGACAGAGAGGCTCAGTGTTGAAACCCTTCCAGAGCTTGCTTGATTTTCTTTGCAGGAGAAGGAGGGATGATGCCAGTTCTGAACTCACCCATGGACTTTGCAGAGGTTAATGCACCCCCTGAGAGTGTGGAACAGAACTGTCTGTCAAACAAAACTGGCTTTTGGGGCAGGGAGGTGGAGTGCATAAAAGTACATTTTATTTTGGTGACCATTAATTGTATAAATAAACCAGCACTAAGAATGTTTTTATATGCCACTCTGTTTTCTTATAAAATATAGGGGTTCCTGAAGCTGTGTAGAAATTCCATAGTAAATAGAAAATCTGGCAAGTTTTACAAATCCCGTGGAATATGGACAGAGCTTTGCAGCTCTCTGTGCATCACAGGAGCAGGAGAGGCTGCAGGCCTTTCCACAAAAGGCAGGGACAGAGCAGCAGAACAGAAACTCCTGCAGCTCTGACCCTACATGCCCTTCCTGGGGAAAGGAGCTGTCATTCCCGGGGGCAAGGGAATCCCTCTTCCCTGAGACAGCCCAGGTGATGCTTTATGGGGATTAGTGATTTGAACATGATGTTCTGGTGTTGAAACCCTTCCAGAGGGCAGGAGAGGTTGTTTCTGCCTGGAGAAATCAGTACTTTGCTCACATCCAGTGGTGCCTGGTGCCCCAGCAGCTTGGAGATATGGATATATTTTTTGGAAAACTTTTAGGGCACTTCTGAGTGCTTCTGAAAGCAGCTGCCTGCCTGTGGCTAATGAAACATTTTCACATTCCTTTCCATATGCTTTGAAATGCCAGAGGAAATGTCCCAGTGACTCAAATTATAGGTGTTGTTTGGGAGTAACTGCTGCATTATTGTTGAACACCTGGAATTGGCAGCAGGCAAGGCTGCCTGCTGGAAAAAGAAGGAATTTGATACTCAGCCACCCCTTCCTACCTCCAGCATCCCTGGCTTTATTCATCTGCAATAGGAACAGAGGGCGCAGTGGTCATTTGGATGAACCTTGTCCCATTGTCTGATTTTGTCCCTCAAATCTTCCTGTCCCCTGCTGAAACACCAGAGAATTCAGTTCAGTGTCAAAGCATTCATTCCACAGAGTTAAGCCATGGCTGGATTTGGTTGGGAATCTGCAGATATTGGGGATGTTCCCAGAGGCTAAAGCACATCTTCCTCCCACAGAGAAAGACAGCTGGGGATGTTCTGCTGTCCCCTGTTATTTATTTCATTTATTCAACATCTTGACCGTAAAACCCTTGGAATTGGGTTTGCCAAAGAAACTTCTTTTTCTTCCAACTTACCCTGTCCTCTCAACCTGTCTAAGGAAACATTCTTGGCGTGGCAGGGCAGCCCTTCATCCCACTGCTTAGCCTGGGAAGTTGGTTCTCCAGCACATCTGGTAACGGAGATTTAACTGGTTTGACTGGAGTCCTGCTGCTCCATCAGTGCTTTGAGGGAGAGGGATTGAGGCTTTTTTCCCACTGAGTGGTGCAGAAAGGACATTGCAAATGGCAACAAGGCAAGTGCTCCAGGGAAATCAGAGATCCAAGCTGGGGAGGAATAGGTCTGTCCATGTGTGGTGCTGCTGAGAGAGCTGAAGGGTAAAGGGAGAGCACAGCCACAGCAGTGAGATATGGAACATCCATCTGGGATAAATGCTGCCTTGGATCTGTTGTGAATTCAGACTTCCAAGCCCAAATAAAAAAACAGGCCTTGGGAAGAAGTGTCTGGGTGACATTTTGGATTGTGTTTATGAACTAGTGGGGGTAGAAAATCTGTAAAAGACCCGGGAGGCTTTAATAGCTTGGATAATGATTTACAGCTGTTTAATCCCATGATTTATAGACAGCTCCTTATCACAGAGGCAGGATACAAATACTGAATTTAATAAAGGAACACAATTCTCATTTCTTTCTCAGAAACATATAGACAGAGGGGACATTCCACAGTAAACAGCAGCCTCTTCCCATCATGAAACCTCCCCCTGACACAGAGATTTGAGACTGCAGAGCACAGCCAGCACTGCCTGGGCATATCTCTTCCTGTGTAATTTCCATAATACAGTCCTTTCCTCTGAGTGCAATGCAGCCTCCCTAAATACCATCCTGGTACCAGAATGTTCCATTCCTTCTCCCCCTGTCTGTGACAGAATGACACACACAGACTTGGCTCTCCAGAGCCCCAAAGGAGAGGATCAGGGGCTCTGGCAGTGGGCACTCTGGATCCTCATACACATTCCAGCTGGAACAGAGCAAGATCAGCTCAGCATCCTCATGTGGCCTCCAAGAACTGCTGTCTGTCCAGGGCTGCCTGGTCACAGCTCACAGTCACCAAATGAGTGAGGAAAGGGAGCTCTGGGTCACAGCTGTGGCTGCTCCTGGATCCCTGGAATTGTCCAAGGCCGGGTTGGATGGGGCTTGGAGCACCCTGGGACAGTGGATGGTGTCCCTGCCCACAGCAGGGGGTGAGATGGGATGAGCTTTAAGGTCCTTTCTAACCCAAACCAGTCTGGGATTCTCTGATCAGAAGAAGGACATGGCTGAGGTCACTCTGACCTCATGCTCTGCCTGCTGGGCCTTGCTGCTTCCTCACAGCTGAACAAAACTCTGCTCAGAACCTTTCCTCCCGGTCCTGGGAGCTGCCAGAGAAAGTCTGGTGTCTCCCAGTTGTGGTGACAGGATGGTGAGGGCTGGAAGGGACACTGCTTGGTTTGTGTGTGCAGCTCCATCACCCCCAGTCTGCACTGCTTTGGGTGTTTAACTCGAGCAGCATCAGCACCATCTGCTCCTAGCAAAAAAATTGCATTTCCACGTGGTACCTCTGTGCTGGGCAGCCTAAACCTGTGTGTAACCAGGAATTAACTGGATCATCCCGGGGCAATGAGTCATTTTCATTAACCCTGCTCTCAGACTAATACATTTTGCTTCAGAGATCTTAGATGATTCCTCCAAATAATAGCGTAAGAGGATCAGGAAGAGTCCCTGAGGTTCCTGGTGACATCCCTGCAGAAGGTGTCACCTTGGCTCCTGGTCTGCTCTGCCCCAACAGCTGGGCTGGGGTAGCCAAGAGGGGCAAAGCTCAGCCTTTCCAAAATATCATTGTTAAATATTTCCCAAGCGCTCTAATCTTTCCAGCTATATTGTGATTCTCTGATTTCTCCTCCTGTCCTCAGTAATTGGGGATTTTGTGCAAGTAGAAATAGCCTGAGGCGGAACTGGAAAGCAAACAGGATCACAATGAATAAATCCATCTTCACAGGTCTTTTTTTTGTGTACGCCTTTATATCAATTAGGTTCAAAGAAAGTATCTCCTTACTCTGCCTCCACTGTTTAGCATTTTTTATTAACAAAGTCCTCTTTTAGGCTGTAGTCCATTGAGGTTCATTAATCAACAATTGCCATGAAGTGAAAAATTCTCAAACTTCCAAAAATCTTTTTCTTGGAGTGAGTTAATACTAACAATGAAGTTTTCCTTGGCTAAGTGTCCCCTGCTTTGATGTGTCTGGGTGAGAAACTAAAAGCCACAAAGGTGTTATAAACTAGGCACCAATCACAGATTTAGACAGGCTGGTATGTGCTTTTAACCAATAAATATATATAGTATCGCAAGAATTAGTGTTTGGTTTGTGTGAGAGAGAATTTTTGGCATTTGAATGATTTTCTTATCGGTTTTTCATTAGTTGGGCAATTTCTTTTTTTTTTTTTAAGGAACAGCAAGTTCCCCTCAGTGTCCTGAAAATGGCACTGAAAGTGGTCACCCCATCCCCATTCCTAGAGTAACATTCGTTTACGTTATTTCTGGCAAGAGCCATAATACAGCTCTTCTTAATTTTGGGAGCAGGCTGTTATCCAAACATATGCCTGAGCAGTTTGGAAAGCTGTGGAGTGCCTCTGGAAGCCCTGGCACGGGGAGCTGTGCTGGCAGGCAGGAGCTGTGACCCTGCTCCAAGGTCCCTTCCTGGGGCCAGCGCTGGCAGAGCAGCGGCCGCGGCCCTTCAGATGGGACAGGAGCTGATGTGCTGCGCTTGGCCGCTGCTGCTGCTGCTGCTGAGAAAAAGTCATTTTTTATCAAAACACAGGCAGGGAAAGGCTGGGGGATTGGTTTGGAGGGTGTAAAGTCCCTAAACCTGCTCCGGGCTGCCTTCCCAAACAAAGCCTTGCTCCTGAGGGCAGTAAAATAAATAGGAAGAGTCCCATGGCTTTGCAAGGGGCAGTGCAGGGGGTGGAAGGACCGAGCAGCTCCCCAGAGCAGTCAGGCTGCCGAAGTGCTGCTTCAGCCTGGCCAGACTGTGCTGCGAAGGTCAGGAGGAGGCAGAGCATTCCACAATCCCAAGATTGCAGAAGTATGAGCTCTGCCCCTCCAGCGCCGACAAACCACAGACTCCAGCAGTCCTCAGCCCAGGGGAGGGAGAGCTTTTGTCCCTCACTTTGTTCCTCGGGTTGCCTTGTCTGCTCCGATTGTTCTGACAGCGGGAAGTTCTCGCTCGCGTCATCTTTCCACGGCAATATTGTTATTTTTTAACCTGCTAT
The DNA here is from genome assembly GCA_024500445.1 of Entomyzon cyanotis. NCBI lineage: Eukaryota > Metazoa > Chordata > Aves > Passeriformes > Meliphagidae > Entomyzon > Entomyzon cyanotis. The sequence continues at coordinate 18,747,873 of JAKEPQ010001010.1, forward strand.
AAAAAGCGAGCAGAAACAAGAGGAGCTGCTCTGGCCTCCCTAAATAAGATGCCGTGTTTACCATTGATCACAGTTACCAAGGGTGCTTCTTCCTCCAGTGGCTCTGAAGTGGATCAAACCAGCCCTCTTTGTTGCTGTTTTTGTGTAACTCTATTTCTGTTGCTCGCATTTCTAACGCCTGTATTTTTCTAGCAGTTAAAGGCTGCGTTTTGCACGCATAGCACATTCTATAAAACCTTTGGAAAAAAAAAAAGAGAAAAATTGGCAGTGTGAATTCTCTCTCCAGTGGGGTTGGAAGGGTTTTAAAGTCTCCTGGAGGAAAGAAAGGCCATGCCAGCTTTCTGCATACAGATTCTGCAGCGAGCAGCGGTGATCAAATAGCTGATGTGCACGTTTGATACACTCACACACACAGGGAGCAGCAGCCCTGGGAGAAACGACAGCTTTATGAACCAGAGCTTGTTCCTTATCTCACATCAGCTCATATTGCAGCAGTGTAAATATTTCATTGCAGCAGCAGAGCTCTAAAACCTGCAGGGTGACATGGGTGAGGTCCCCTTGTCCAGAGTGCAGGATGGGCGCCTTGGAGGGATGTGGGTTCTCCTCCAGCTCTGATTCCTCATTGCTTGGAGATGTTTGGATCCCCATGGACATGGTGGTGTCCTCTTGGAGATCCACAGGATTCTGCTGGAAATCACAATCTGCCTGTTCCTTTAGCAGGAGGTGCTTTGCTAGGGCCAGTTTGGGGAAAAAGAGGTGAAAATGAATGGGAGTGTCACTGAGTAGTGTCCTGTCACTTGGGATCTTCACAGAGACAGAGAATCATGGAATGGTTTGGGTTGGAAGAGACATTAAATCTCACCTAGTTCCAAGCAGATGGGCAGGGATGCCTTTCACTGGGACAGGTTGCCCAGAGCCCCATCCAGCCTGGCCTGAGATGCACATAATTCTCATTTCATGATTTGTACCAATTTTTTCATTTCAATTTAATAATATTAAAATAAACCTAATGGAAAAGAGATGGCAATTATTCCATAGTTGGCAGGGATTATCCAGCATTGTCCTTATTTTTATATTATTTTATGGAAGCTGTTTTTCCACCCTGTTCCCACTCTGTGGCTTTGCTTTCCCTGAAGAGAGTAAACAACTCTGTGCAGGAAGGTGCTCTGATTTCCACTGTTAATAATCTGGGGCTTGAATAAGTGAGAAATGCTGTTTACAAATAATAATAATTTTTTTAAAAAGATAAATACAAAAAATCAGAAGCTCTGTTTGGCTTTGCAAACAAAAGTAGCCCAAAAATAAACAGGCCTACCCAGCAGAAGGGGGACTGGGAGGGGAAGTGGATGCCAACTGAAGAGGCAGATGTAAAGAGCATTTCCTATTTGGTTTAGCAACTGCAGACTTTTGTCTCCAGTCTGCCTGCATTTCCTCCAATGATTCATCATAAATGTGCATTTATAAATAAACTCCACCTTGGCCTGGCACATTGATTGCAGGCTGGTTACTTAGGGAAATTTAAAAAAAAAAAAAAAAAGGAACCATACTCCCCAATTTTGAATGATACCTGTGTGGCAATATAATTTTATAGAACTGTTTCCAGGTTGTTTATTTTATTTATGTTGAGGGATTGTGACTGTGAGAGATGGGACCTGTGGTTTTCTCATTTCATCTGAGTAACAATTCATTAAGGAGCTTATTTAAGCCAGATCCATGGAATGATGTCTTTGTGCATGTCAGGTTTGGAAGTTGCTCCCAAGCTTTGGGCTGGGATGGTGGAGGCTGAGGAAATGGGGTGTCTTTGGGGCTGGAGAAAGGGGTCACTCACCAGACAGTCTGGGAACCCACAGGGCTGTCAGGAAGCTCACCAGCATCAGTCCTGGAGGCCAACCAGCAACCCCACCCTGTTCTTGCCCTGCCTTGCTCCATTCATACCTGTAGTATTCCTCTAGTGCTCATCCTGTGGGATGGATTTTGCCAACTGAGTGCTGGGGGGATAAATTTGCATGTAGTAGTTGTAGCTGAACTGTCTTCAGGGAGACAATTCCCATGGGTAAGACCCCTGGATCCCTGGCAGTGTCCCAGGCCAGGCTGGATGGAGCTCAGAACAACCTGGGAGAGTGGAAGGTGTTCCTGCCCATATCAGGGATGGAATGGGATGAGCTTTAAGGTCCCTTCCCACCCAAATAATTCCATATTTGACCCTCTCTCTGCTGGAACAGATGTGGAAGAGTAATTAAATAAATCTAAATATTTTTTAAGAACAAGAGCTAGTTGATAGTAAATTTTCCTAGCTCTTTTTACCATCTCCCAAGTGTGTGCAGAGCACTCCTGAACTTCTCCTGACTCGTGGAGCCACAGCAAAACCTGCAAAGCAAAGGGCTGCTCTCTCTGCAGCCACTGGAAAGGTGCAGCACAGAGAAAACAAAGGCAAGGCAGTCCCAGACTCTGCACAGCACATGATTCCCTAATAAAAAATGTTTGGCCTCTTCTCAGGAATAACATGGCCATGCTTGTAGCTCCAAAAGAAGCCCTGAATGATATTAATACATTCATTAGAACAAGTTCAAAGAAAATCATCTTAATTAGCTTGCCTGGCTGAAAGTGAGGTTCATTAATCTAAAGTAGATTAACCTGATGGTAATGCCATGAAAGCTGGCTGGGATATTAATGAAATATATGCAGTTGCAGAGAGCCCAAATGTCCTGCCAGTCGCAGGCTGATAAAACTGCCCATATTTCCTGCACTTGGGGCTGTTTTAAGGAAGATCTGTCCCTTTCCCAGCCACCACCCTGACCCTGCAGCTCAGCCATGGCATCGCTTTAGGGACACTCTGGAAAGGGGAGAGAGAGAATTCCATGGAGAAACTCAGGAAAACAACTGACTGGAGCCTTTTGTGCAGCAAACTTGCCGGAGCAGAGCGTGCACGTGCACGTCTGGAGCAGGCAGGGATTTGCCCATGCAGGCTTTTTATAAGGCAAACCATGGAGCAGGACTTCCAAAATTTGACCTGTTTTTCAGCTCTGTGTTGGTGCACAGTGTGCAGCGAGGGTCTAAAAGCTTCCAGAAACCCAGCTTAGACTCAGCGGGCTTAAAATGGCCTTCTCCTCTCCCCAGGCTCCAGTATTCTTAATCTCAACTCTTTTTAGTCTTTGACACATCATTAAAGTGACAGTTCAAGAACAGCTCCGAGATCAAAGGGCTGCAGAGCTTCTCTCGTGTTGCAACGCTTTCGGCAACTCTTTCTCCAGGCCTGTTCCTTAACTCCCTCCCTCCAGCCAGCATTGGAATCTCTCCCACTCCCTTCCCTGCCCCTCAGTCTTCCCAGAGCTCTGCCCCTCTGCTGGGTCACCCCAAAGGTCACTGGTCCAAGGCTCAGCCCAGCTGAACATGGAGTATTTGGGTGTATTCAGAGATTTAGGTGTATTCACAAATTTAGGTTGTATTACAATTTTAGGTGTATCACAGATTTAGGTGTATCAGATTGAGGTGTATTCACAGGTTTAGGTGTATCAGATTTAGGTGTATTCACAAATTTAGGTATATTACAAATTTAAGTTTATCACAATTTTAGGTATGTCGCAGATTTAGGCATGTCAAAATTTAGGTGTATCACAATTGTAGGTGTATCACAGATTTAGGTGTATCACAGATTTAGGTATGTCACAGATTTAGGTGTATCAAAATGTAGGTGTTTCACAAATGTAGGTGTATCATAGATATAGGTATGTCAGATTTAGGTGTATCAAAATTTAGGTGTATTCACAATTTTAGGTATATCGCAAATGTAAGTGTATCACAATTGTAGCTGCATCACAAATTTAGGTGTATTTTGCTGCCAAAACAACTTCAGGTTTGGGCACAGCAGTATACAAATATATACAAATCCAAAATGCAAATAGGGAGGATTTGCAAAATCAGCTCTGCTCCAGAGTGCCAGGAGAAGGCACAGGATGGAGCAGGAGATGGGGAGGTGGGGAGATCAGGGTTCCTCTCCCAACTTTTCCCATTGTACACATTCCAAGTGTGCAATGCCCAGGAACAGCCGACTCTGTGCTGTGGTGTGCCCAGGAAGCACTGATTTTCTCTTTACAAACCCCCACCTCTACTTAAGCATTGAGTAAATTCTGCAGCTTCATTCTTACATATTTATAGAAACTCTGTGATCCAAAAGTGAAAGGAAATCTACATGGACACGGCGTTGTCCTTAGGACAAGATCTAAGGACCTTCCTTCCTCTGCAGAGCTCAGATGAGGATTTTCAGGTCACAGAATCACAGAATACCTTGAGCTGGAAGGAACCCACAGCATCATCCAGCTGCAGTGCTGAGGACTGAGCTGGGCTGACCTCAGTGTGGTGCCTCTCCCTAAAGCTGAATATTCAGTGACTAAGTGTCTTTGCCTTGTTTCCCCGCGAAAGGCTCGGCTGGCCCACAGCTTATTTACAAGGTACCATGGTGTGATGCATCATAAAGACACTTTTGAAGAATTTCTGTTATTAAAAACTGCCCGTGGAAAGAATTAGGTCAGGTGTTTACAAGTCAAAGCTTTGGGGATAATTAGGTGGAAGGCAGTAGAAAAGAGGGTTATTTTCCAGCCCTCCAAGAAGTGTGGAGTAATGGCTGTGTTAGCAGGAACCTCTGGGCAGCCAGGTTCCCACCTTAGTGCAGGATCTGTTACAGCACTGCTTTGGGGATGGGCAAGAAAGCAGGGCTTAGAAAAGCCTCCAAAAATACAGAACCCCCAGAGCAAAGCTGCTGGTGTCAGGGTGCTCTATAAACAGCCATGCAAACCCTCTTAAGGGGGCTGCTTGTAAATACAAGCTGGAGCTGCTACTGCTGCACAGCGAGGGTGAATTCTATACCACCTTTGAGGGAAGAAAGTTGTTTTCTTTCCTTTTTTTTTTTTTTTTTAAAAAAAGGGCATTTGTTGCTGGTGGCAGAGTGTGTGTGTGGAGAGGAGGGACGGGACAGGGCGCTGGCTGTTTGTGCACTTCAAGCAGAGCGACCTCCTTGAACCTCACCGTGCACAATGATGCTTTCCATGGAAAGTCTGGCTGTGTTACCTTTGGCAAGGGCTGAGGGAATATTTTTGGAAGCTTTAAAATCCTCTGTGGAACATGCTTCATTTTTTGTTCATATACAGTATCTTTATATTTATTCAGGGAAAGAAAGGTTTCTGTTTTGCTGCAGTTGGCTGCCTGACCCTGACCCTTCAGCTCTTCTCCAGCAGTGCCCACGGGGTGGGGAAGGTTGGGACAAGGAAAAGATCAGGCCTGAACCATCAACCCCTGCCAGATTGGACTGCTTAAAGCTCAGTTGCTCCCCTCTCCTAAAAGTTTGTTTAAAGTGGTAAGAATATAACCTGTTCAAAGTGAGCCCTCCAAGGGCCTGGTTCCCATTTGCGTTTAAGCCTTTCTGTGGAGCTGGAGCTGGGTAAAGGGGCCCTTGGTCCTAAATGGGAATCAGACTGCACAGCTGTGCTTCCCAGTGTCCTTCCTTTCTGCCAGCAACGCCAGGAAATGGCTCTTGAATGGGGAAGGGACAAATAAACCCAAAAAATGTACAAATCAAGGTTGAGGTGTTACCTGTGGATACTGCCTGGGCTGGCTCCCTGGGATCTCCCCCTGGATACCCTTGCACAGGACTGAGGTGTAAAACACAGGAGGTCTTCAACCCACTTTTAGCTTTAGGGCTGCATTTGGTAGCTGGAGGGAGCAGAATGTGGAATGCAGAAATTGGAATGAGCATCAGAGCATCCTAAAGGGAGTATTTTTGACTATTAACATTATTGAATTTAGGCAATCAGTGTGATTTGCTGGCTCTGTCCAGGTGATGTGGCTCTGCTCTTGTCCTCAGGCAGCATCACAAAGTGAGCTAAAAGCACCTTGGAATGTCCACTCATCCCTCCCTGTCATGAGGCACAGTCATTGTCTGGCAGGTGTGGGTCTGATATTTCCTTGCAAACATGGGATGGTTTGGGTTGAAAGGGACCTTAAAGATCATCTTGTTCCATCCCACCACCACGGGCAGGTGGCATCTGTGAATTTCCAGCCCACAATGGAAATTCTACCTAACCCTCATAATCCTTTCTATAATTGTCCTGATATCTATCCTGAACCTTCCTTGCTGTGGTTATCTTTGTCCTTCCTATCCTGGACGTGGAGGAAGGAGTACCCAAATATGATGAGCACAAACATCTCCCCTGCTGCTGTGCCAGGCTGGAGTTACAGGTTAAAATCCCCAGAGTGATGCTCTGATAAAATCTGGCAATAATGGCAGAAATCCCTTCTGCTTCACCAAGTTCCAGCCCCAAAAGAATGTGTGAGGATGAGTTAAACCCCAGGGAATTGGGATCTCTAGTAAAAACAAACACAAGCAGCCTCTTCACTATTGCAGCTCCGTTATCAAAACCCCTTTTCAGAAAATGTTTAGTTAAAGATTTCATTTGGAACAAACATTGTTAAAGCATGACCATCGGGCTGCTTATTGGAGCCAGATGTTGATTCTAAGGACATTTGGGTCCATTCAGGGATTTTGCATGCCCTCATCAACTGGGGTGAGCAGAAGGGTTTGGAAAGCTCTGACTCAGATCCTCAACTTGCCCAAAAATGCACAACTCCACTGAAAGTGCCTCACCCTGTGCCATTTCAGGGCAATATTCCACAATGGCCAGCATCCTTTTTGTCTTTCTGGTTTTTTCTAAGGAATGACTGGCCTCCCCCAAGCTGTCCTTCTTGATTTTTTTGTTAATCCCGCATACTTCTTGAACAATCTTTTAGGAATACTTCTCCCTGAAGGCTGACTTTCTTCACAATTAAAAAATGAGTATCTGTTGAGCTAATCCTGCGAGCTGGCTGGGTGTGACCAGCCCACGTTTTCCAGTGGAATGGTGCCCTCGGAAGATGTTCCAAAATCTGACCCCTGTTTCCAAACCAAAGGCCAGCAGAGCCACGGGCCCTGCACATTGCATGAAGCTTTGGCCAAATTAATGTGCTGAAAAAAAAAATCAACCCCAACCAAAGCTTTGCAAGGCTGATTTTAATACTTTTTAGAGCTGCTTCTTTGATTTTTACTGCTTGAATGTTGATTACTGGCTGTTTTGTGGATGGAAATCTCACTGGAGAGGCTCAGCAGGAGAAAAACAAACATGGGAGAGAGCCAAAGTGTGCTCCATGTCCTCCAGAGCAGGCTGACCTGGGTTTCTGGGCCCTGATCCCTGATGGAAATGGGGTTTGGAGCAGCTCAGGGCACTGCAGGCTCCAGGGGAAGAAGCCACTCGATGGCCACGTGTCCTGTCCCTCCCTGTGCCCTCTGCTCCTGTGCAGGGCAGGGCTGTGCCAGCCTGGAGACCCCCAGGGCTGTTGGACCTTCCCTGGGCACAAATCTGTGTCAGGGGGAGTGTTTGAGTGGAGGGGACAGCAGAGCTGGGGACACATGTGTGACACACAGCAGGGGGACCCTGAGGAGTCAGCAGGGCTGAGCTGTCCCTGCCCTGCCCCTGCTCTGCTGGGGAGCAGGAAGGAGCCAGCAGGATGTGGAGGTAGCAGCAGAGTCTCCTGGAGCTGGATGACATGACTCAGCTGGGGTTTAGTGCAGGAAGGGTTCTGATGTGTAAAACTGTGGTGGTTTTTTTCCATCCTGGACTTCCTTGAGTTGAGAAGGGAAGATGAGAATATGGGGGGAAAACACAGAACAGCAGGGCAGATCCTCACAGCCTCTCCTCCTGCACACCTGATGCAGAATTTGGGACTCACAGCTGTTCACACATCTGCCCTGAGAGGCAAACCAAATGCAGCAGTGGGAAAGAATTGGGGAATTTGTTTCAGAAATCCACTCTGGGAGGAAAACATCCCTGCTCACTCTCCTTGCAGGGCACAGAGGCTGCTGTGTCCCCAGAGCCATGCAGGCAGCTCTTGGGCTTTGTGTTGCTAAAAGACACAAAAGCATTTACAGAAAACATCACAGCATGGCCAAGGTGAAAAAATAACTTATTGTGACATGGAAATGGAATTTACATCACCAGAAAAACACGAGCTTTCATCTAGGAGCACATCAGCTCTTGGAATATCGCTTTCCCTTTTCCCATCCTCTCTGCCTGTGCTCAGGGGGTGTTGCAGAGGTGTGGAGCTCCATCTCCCCAGTGTCCAGCAGAGCAGGGATGACTGATGCTGTTTACTGGAAGGTTTGGCTCCCTGGAGCTCAGCCTGACAACGCAGCATGCCCAGCAAGCTCTGCTCAGTGGGACCATTGTCCAGGGCTCATAAGACTTTCCACTGCCTCGACATTCTGTGACGTGACTCAGAGTTGTAAACATTGGCACCAGCTGCTCTTCTCACTGAAACCATAAACCCATTAAGGGAAATTTGTTTTCTAAAAATAATTTGATCAATGAAAGGACTCTCTCAGCGTCCCCAGCCCCTCTTCCCCGCCTCCCTCGTAATGACTTCCTCGTAAATACGCTCCCTTGGAGGAGGAGGATGCCTCTTGCCAGTCTCCATTGACCCAGTCCTCCAGTGTAGATATTTCAGGGGTAGCTGAGGGCCTCATTCAGAGATACTTGGCTCTTTGGGGTGAGCAGAGCAGAAAGGAAAGGTGTGACTGCAGCAGTTTCTGTAGGAAGAGGAGAACACGGCCCTGGTGCTTGGAAAGATTTGTAATTTCTGTGTCATATTTAGAATATCAATGCCTGTGGATGCTCAGCCCAGGGAAGTGATGCTCAGCCCAGGGAAGGCAGGCTGGGGGTTTGGCAGGGGCTCTGAATGAATCCTGTGGCATTACATGGCCTGGATCAACGCTGCTTCACCTTTGCTGTGTCACAAAAGGGGTGTCAATTCATCCCTCATGGCTTCCAGGCAATCAAAGGCTCCTCTCCACATCATCTCAGATGTCAGCCCCATCTAGGTGGGGGCACTTTGGGCAGCTCTGTTTGTCACCCTGGCTCTTCTCTCTGTCTGCTCTTGAGCCGTGCAGTGAGGCTGAGTGAGGCTGCCTGGCAGGCTCAGGGTGGATTGCTTGGCTGACACCATGGAATGCCAAACATTGCTGTGAGCATGCTGGCAGTTTGGGAAAGCCAGCAGGAGTCAATCTAAGATTTGCTCTTTGCTTAGGTAGTGCTCCACTCTACCCATGCAGTGTGGCAGGAGGCTCTGGGCAGATCCTGATTGTGCAAGAACTGACTGAAAAATGAATGCTGAATTCCACAGCAAGGGGCAGAGCATGAAAAAAGTCAGATGAGATGCTAATGTCCCTCTGTGGATGCTGCTCTCAGGTGCCTCCACCTTCCTGGCAGTGGGTGATGGTGTGGAACAGGAGAGCTTTTCTGATCTAGGAAAGCTGTGACTTTGCAGGTCTGCTGTGAGCAGATCAGATCTCTCAATGTCCCTGTAGGTTTTCATGGTCCACCCAAACAACCCAGCTCCACAGCCCTCCCCAGGCTTGCAGCTGTGCTCTTCCCAAAACACATTACCAGGCAAATGACTAACTTGCTCCTGCAGTTCTGGGTCACAGATCTTATCTCTTACCTTTCAAAAGCACTGCTGTAATCTCTGAGCAGTCCATTTATGGTCCAGTCTGCTCTAGATAGAAGGAAAGTGCAAGGTGCATTTGGCAGCAGCAGGTTTTGTGTTTGGTGGGAACTCAGGGAAAGGTGACCTACCCTGCTGATCTTCCTGCAGGGATAACTCCTGGACATCCCAGTGTCCCCTGATGTCAGCTGGACGTGGTCATGCTGCCTCCTGTGCAGCCCTGATCTGCCTCAACGACACCCCAGTGGTTTGTGACAGAACAGAGCTGAGGGGAAAAATTCCAGATGAGCTGGTATAAGTCATCTCAGCCTTCCTGATGGCATCTCCTCTCCAAAGCTGCCCCTGCCTTCTTCAGAAGGATCAATATCTTAAATAAACGGGAAGTGATCCCCCTGAACCAGAATAGGTGCAGTACCTGGTGCTGGCTGCAAAGCTGTGTCATTCCTGCACTGTTTGCTCCATCAGAGAACACCATCCCACAGAGGTCACTTGGTGCTTTCATTCAGAAAGTACCGAATTTCATTACTTTTGCTGCTGCCCCTGTGGTTTGCAAAGTGCAAGTGTGAACCTGTTTAATCTGGCTATTAAGTGGAGATTTTGAAACAACCCAGACCCAAACTGCCGGCAGAGGGGAAAGGTGCCAGCACAACTGTGACCACAATGGAAAGGAACCTAGCCCAGGATTAACTCCTGGTGCCATGGACTGATCTTTCCACAGGGAGGGCTTGGAGCTTTCCTTTGGCTCGCCTGGTCCCTGGACAGAGCTCCCCTTTTATCTGATCCTGCTGCCCTGTACTTTGCTGCTTGACACACCGGGGGTTTATTATTTTAATAAGCCTGTCTGGGTTTGCCTAAGGCCAGTTTGGAGTGAGCCCTACCCCTGTAATTGGGGTCTGGGGTGGTTTTGGGAGGGTTTTGTGCTATGCTGCTGCTCCAGGGATGCCTGGATCTCCCTCACATTATGCTGAAGACCTGAGTTGACCCGAGGTGCTGCTCTGCTGCCCTGTGCAGGCTCAGGTGATCCCACCTGGGCTGTCACTGCACCCTCCTGGAGCCCAGGGGACAACCAGGGAGCTGCCACACTTCAGAACACATCCCAGAGTGACAGGGAGAGCTGGTGGGCAGGAGAGGGAGGCTCAGGATGGGCCAGGGGGTGAGGAAGGGAGCATCTGATCATGGCAGCATGAGGGCTGCATCCCCCCTCATCCTGCCCCAGATAAGGGACTGATACTATTATTCTGATATTATTCTGGGGAGCGGTGGCTGCAGCTCAGCAGGAAGGAAGGAAAAAGGGAATATGGAAAGAACAGGGTGGTTTCCAAGAGAGCGATGGGAAAGGAAGGGATTTCTTCAGAAGGGAAGAGGATGAGCTGGGAGATAGGAGTGTTTGGAGCAGTGGAGATAACTCAGCCTCTGGTCTGATGGAATCCCAGGGGAGTACAGAACTCCTGGAGTGGGGTGGCTGTCTGGAGAGCTCCCAAAGGAGCATCAGTAAGGTGCCCTCAAATCCCTTTTGTCCAGAATTTTTCATCCTGGAAATTCCCATGGAAAATCCTAGCCAGGTCTGTCCATGCCACCCTGTCATAGAGGAACAGGCATTATGTGGGGGTGACCCTCACCACCCCAAATCCATCTCTTGGGGGAGCCAGGGGGGCAGGGTGCTCCTCACAAACCAGGAATGTGGGTGCAGTCCTGAGCCATACAGGGATTATTTCCATGTCAGTTTTACCACTGCTGTGGCGTTGTCGCTGTCCTGATCCTGTCTCACCAAACATAATTAGTTTATTTTTAATGAGTGCTGAGATTCTTGCACAATCAAATCAAAGGGCCTGTAAGATAAAGTTTAAAAGTTGCTAAATTAAGAAACTGGGGCTTGTGATCAGCAGAGACCATTGGAGAGGCGACACAAAAGCGTGTTGGGGGTAAAACAAGAAACAACATTAAAAACAACACCTATTTTTAATTTTCATTCCGCTGCTGCTCTTCGGGATAGCATAAATCACAACAAGAGAATTTAAACTCGTGGATTTTAACACATCCTAAGGGGAATGGCCTGAGGAAGGGTCTTGACGCTGGGAGATCTGGCTGCCAGTGCCGGGAGCAGGCTGGCTCCTGGCGAGGAGCAGCTCCCAGCCCTGCCCCTGCCTCCCCTGATGCCGCAGCGAGATTTGGGTGGCTGAGCGGCGAACAGGCGCAGCCCTTTCTTTTCTAAACATGTGTGCTTTGAAAGGGAAAAGGTTGCTGCCAGCATGTCTGACTCCTTCGTCCTGACAACATCCGACCATCCATGTTATCAAGCCTTGCTGGGACCTATCAAGAGACATAGTTAAACAAGCTGCTGTTTATCTGGGGGAAGCTGTATTAATTGCGCAGTGGGATAAAGAACTGGCCGGCACCAGGCAAATCTCTCTGGCATGGGAAAGGGACAGCCGCCTCCGCTAACAATGGGCTGGGCAGAGAAAGTCGCCCCGCGCCGGAGCCCTTTTGCTTTGCAGACTTCAGGATTTTTTTTTTTAACAGCTCGAAGTCCTGTGTTTTGTTTGCCCGTTTTAAAAGGAGAAGTCAGCGATGGGCTGAGCGGCTCCCGGGGAAGCGGCGCTGCAGGAAACGGCGGCGCGGGGCTGCGGAGCCGGGCTGGGCTGGGCTGGGGAGCTGCGACCCTTCCATCCTGTCCTGGTCACCACTCACTGCCACGGCTCACCCTGAGCCAGCCCAGGAGCTGCTCAGCTTCCAGCCAGCCATCCCAAAAGGCTGCGGCACAGCTCTGCTCAGCGAGCTCCTGAGAATCCCAGAATCGGGTTGGAAGGGACCTGAACCATCACCTTGCCCCAACTCCCTGCCGTGGGCAGGGACACCTCCCCCTAGAGCAGAAAATTTGGGGTTTGCTCAGTGCTGGGGGCTTGAGGATGGTGCTAGGGCTGGGCTGGGGAGCTGCTGCTCATGGGGAGGTTCAGGTAGAAGAGCTCATGGTAGAAGGTAGGGAATGTTCTCTCAGGGAGTCCTTGGAGAGATGCTGGTTTTCCCAAGGCTGGCCAGAGCTATTGTTACCTCCATCTTGGAGCAAGTGTAAAAGGAGACTTTGCACCTAAAGCCCATCAAATAATCCAACAGCAAGGAGTGACTGAGAGGCAGAATTCAGCAGTGTTTGTGGGCTCATGCTCCTCATCAGCTGCCCAGAAAACTGGGATGGAAAGGTTTCCAAGTCTCCTCCTTTCACAGGGTTAAACTTGAGAACTGGTACTCAAAGTGTGTGGTTTGCTGGTGTAAAAAACCCACCCAAACCCTCAGCCAGTTGCAAGCTCAGGGCCATTGATTAATGCTCCAGACAATGGCCAAGAGGCAGCAATGACCCACCTGGCCCAGCCAAAGGGAGACTTTCTCCCTGATGGCAGCAGCTGGTTCAGTTTGGGCATGATTCCCGTATCAGATAAAGGAGATGTGTTGGCCTGCAGAGCCCAGCCGGGCTGTGGGATGGGGAAGAGAGGGAATTTCATCCATGTTGTGCCACAGAGGCAGCACTGACCAAACACATGGGCAGAAGCAGCCCTGCATAGTGTCCTCTTGTGAAGAAGCAGATTTTCATGGAGGGGCAGCTTTTGTCTGTTGATGCTCCACTCGAAGTAAGATTTAAGAAAAGGGAAACTACCAAATGAATCACATCCCTTTTCTAATCTTATTTTCTCTTGGGGGTGGATTTGGGCATGCTCCAAAGCCACAGCCTAATTTAAATCAGGAGAAAGGTGGCTGTGAAGAGCAGAGAAGCAAGAAAGCTGGGAAAAATGGACAGAAATATTTGTCCTTCCATGAATGAATATCAGTCCTGCTGGGAAAGGGCCACATCTGGTGATAGAAAACAGAGGTTGCTTCTAGACACTAATCGCCTGCTTTTTATCTGGGGTTCATGAGCCATTTTAAATACTGCCTTGTGATGTGATTGGGGGCTGAAGAGGGGGGAATGGTTCCTGCCTTCCCCAAGTCTGCTGCCCTTCCTAGGGGATGCTGACAAATGTCTTGGGGAGATAGTGAGCAGCTTGCAGGAAGGAGCCTCTTCAAAGTCTTCTCTCCCTTATCTCCCCGCTGGAGTTGTTTTGACAGCGGCCAGTTAGAGACAGGAGCCCTTGCTGGGATGAAGTCAAGATTGCAAGAAAAAAAACAAACCCAAGAGACTGCATCGGCAGCACAGGCTATAACTCTCCTTTGGAGCGGGCAGATGGAGTCTGTGGGATTGCTGCTAGGCCAGGGGAGCCCAGCCAGTCTAAATAGTCCTGGAGGTAACGTGAAAGGTCACTGCTGGTGGAGTTCAGCAGTTTAGTGCTGCCAGAGCTCCAGTGGCTGTTGCAGCTTGGAACGGGCTCCAGATTTGGGATGGGGCAGCAGCAGCCCCTGCTTTTCCCTGTCCTGCTGGGTTGGGGAAGGGCTCAGGGGCACTTGGGTTCAAGGGTTCAGGGATCTCACTTGGCTCAGAGGTCTGGCCTGGTTCCTTGGGGAACAGCTCAGGAATCTCACCTTGCTCAGGAATCTCATCTGGCTTAGGGATCTCACCAGGCTCGGAGCACTCACCTGGTTCCTCAGTGAGGTTCTCAGGGTTCTCCCCTGGTTCCTCAGTGAAGTTCTCAGGGTTCTCACCTGGTTCCTCAATGAAGTTCTCAGGGCTCTCACCTGGTTCCTCAGTGAAGGCTTCAGACTGTTCCCTGCATTCCTCACTCCATTCCCATTGCAGCCCCGTGTTTATCCAGCCCCATGTGTGTCCCTGGCTCAACCCCACACCGTTCTGCACACTCAGAGGTCTCACCTTGCCTTCTTTCCCACCTCCTGTGCCAAGTGCCCTGTGCCTGATCCCCCTCAGGCTCCTACTGAAATCCCTGCCAGTAGGATCCCAGGATGGAGAAGGCTCCAGGGGCCCAAAGGCCCTAAACCTGACTCTGGCTTTCCAATGGAATTTGCTGCAAAAGCCATGCTGAAGAGCAAAGCCAACACATGCCAGGCCTAAAGAAATCCAGTTTTGATAAATGGTCACCAAAAGAAGTTCACTCTGATGGTTCTGCTGCTTCCCCCAGCAGCCTCTGCCCTCTCAACATGCAGGTGTAAGGCACCCTGGCACCTTTTGGACCCATGTCAGACAGAAATGAGGTCCCACTGGGTTTTCTGTCACCCCAGTGCCCATCTGTCCAGTCATTTCCATTTATGGGTGCAGTTGAAAAAAACCCCAAATTGTGCCTCTCTTTTTAAAGATTTTGGCAATATTTTTAGCCCCTCGAGCTATGTAATCACAGCTCCATGACACAGAGAGATAAGCTGAGTATTTAGGAACACAGACGGGATCTGGGATGTGGCCCAGCTAGTCCTGTACCCTCTCTCTGACAGTAGCCAGCAGGAAATGAATGAGAAATTTTTGCAGAAATGGCTGGAAAGATGATAAGCCTCTCTCCCCCCAGATGCTGCCTCATGAACTATTTCACTGAAGATCCATTGTAATGGATGTAAAAAATAGTTTCCAAAATTCCTGACAATTTTTACTTAGTTTCAAAATCATAGAATCACAGAATCCTGGAATATTTTGGGTTGGAAGAGACCTTAAATCCTATTCCATTCCACCCCATGCCATAGGGAGGGACACCTTCCACTGTCCCAGGTTGCTCCAAGCCCTGTCCAGCCTAACCTTGGACATTCCAGGGATCCAGGAACAACCACAGCTTCTCTGGGCACTGTCAGCTGATGGTGCTGACTGTGCTGTTCCTGCTGGAATATTCCATATCTATTCATACTTCCATGCAAAACCCAACTGGATGCAGTTACACACAGAGCTCTCCCTCACATCCAATTGACTCAGCATAAGAAATTCTGCAAATGATGTAATTTCTACATTTTCAGTGAGATTTACACCCCACAGGGCCTCTGGAGCCCTTCTGAGCCTCCATCTCCCTCTGCCACGTGAACCTTGCTGGCTCTGCCCTTTGCCATGGAGGTGCTGGGATGGCATCAGGGGTTTAATGGGCTGATGAGCACCCAGACTTTGGGATTCAATGCTCTGAGTGACTTCCAGCAACCAGCACACATCAGAAACCCAAGGTTTCCATTCACAGTGGAAAAGCTGTTGGGTTTTTGGCCAGTTTCAAGCAGCATTGGAGCATCCTTGATGAGTCTATAAATAAGGAATTATTATTTAAGGGACCCTTTGCATTAGTGGTTGCCATGGCAATGAATGGTTGGGTCTCTGCTGGGGCCAGACTGAACATTATTGTCCAACGTTCATCCAAACAACTTGCAGTCGTGCTGCAGTCACTTAAAGACTCAGCAGATGGTCTAAAGTAAATTCTGCTCCGAGCTGTGTACCCTGGCAAGGTGCCACGTTCCAATATCAATGCTCAAGATGTAAAGACTACTGGATTTCTTGGTTAAAAAAGAAAAAAAAAGAAGTTTGTTAATTGTCTGTACCAAGGCTGTCTAATTAATTGCACATGGATCCATCCTCGTGCACAGGGGGAAATGGGAGTGAATCCCTTCTGCCACGATTTCCCAAAGTGCATTAAGTGCATGTAAAAGCTGTAATCAGGGGCTGTAATGGCTTCCTAGTTGGAGGCTGCTCCGTAGCCTATGAAAATATGCTGTGTGGAAATAAACCATTTGTGCATCAGGCTGAATTAAAACCAAATGCTTGAACTTCTAATTAAAATTTTTCTTCGAGTCGGGGAAAGGAAAAGCTTAATTACCACCAAAACCCTCCCTTTTTCTTTCTTTCCTTTATTATTTTTTTTTCCTTCTCATGTCGTTGTTCATCATTTAGCTGTGCCCCAGATTTTTGGGGACATCTTGCATTCCTGGCCAAGCAGCCCCAAAAGCCAGGTTGGCTTTGCAGGCTACCTGCCCATGTGGTCCTCGTTGGCTCTGCTTTCAAAGTTTACTGCAAACACATGGATTGCTGCCTACACATTCCAGATGCTAAGAAGGCTTTAGGAAAATGGGGGGGGAGAGGAAAAAAAGAGGGAGACGTGTGCGTGGGGTGGAGGGGGAATAAACAGAGTTAAGGAGATCCCGTTCCTGGCAGACAGAGATGCTCCTTCCACGGGTTTGTTGCTCCTCCCTATCTTGCACCCTGCATAATAGAGGGCTTTTTTTTGAACTTTAACATTTGGACTCCTTAACAGACTGTTCTTTAGTGTGGTTTGGGAAGGACAAAAGAAGACTTTTGTTGATTTGGCATAAATTATACAGTGGGTATTTTTGGCAGAAATGTCGGAGTTTGAAGCTTTTTTGTTGGTTTGGCAAAATATACCTTGAAATCACAAAAATATGCTTCTAATTACAGAATGTATGTTGCAGTGATGTGGGACAGTGAAGTAAGGAACCTTTCAGTATTTATATTAACTGAATCAAAAAATTAACCTCTTCCTGTTGAATGTTTACAGCTGGAACCCAGTCAAGGAATCTGAGGCTGGAGCTAGTAATGCCTAATACATTTCTGCCTCAACAGTAAAGATAAGTAATTCATTATTCAGATTTTAAGCATTCAGCAGGCCAGTCCCTGCAATTAGAGCTCAGACTTGCTTGAGAACTGTCAGGTACCCTGGGCCCCACATTTCAGCCGTGTGGTGATGTTTTATGAAGCCCTACACGAAGAGAAATCTTGCAGGGAAATAAAAGGGCAAAAATGCAATGAAAACAGGGTTTTGTTCAGGCTGAAACCTCTTCCTGCCACGTTTGTCACTCGAGCATTTTGGCAGCCTGCTGGAGCTCACAGGCTAGAGCAAAGCTGTCTGCAGTGCCCAGTGGTTCTCCAGGCAGCATCACCCAGCCCTGCTGGGTCTCCATCCCAGCCCATCCTTCCAGGGCAGGGTGGCAGAGTGCTGACTCTGCCTCTCCATCCCTGATAAGATCGTTCCACAGAGGAGTCAATGACCCTAATTAAGAGCCTATGTAATGTTTTGCCTGAAGAGCTTCCTGTGCGTGGCTCTCCCAACATGCCTGTCTTGTTCAGAGATGCTCTTTCTGGAATTACCATTAAATTGCAGCGCTGGGTAATTGCTCCGAAGGGTTGTAAATCCAACTTAACCCTTCCCAGCTTATGGAATGCGAGCATTTCCAAGGGGTTGGATCTGAGTGCACTCTTTATATAGCAAGAAAGACTTTTCTGGGAGCTTTTTTTTTTTTTTTTTAAATGCATATATATTTCTCCTGAAGGGCTTTTTATTAACCCGGGCAGAAAGTACTGAGTGCAAGAACAACTGACTAATTTAGTGCACCCCAGACAGCTCTGAAGGAGATTGCAAAGGTTTGCTTGACAAAACAGGCACCAAACATGTCAACTTTTGGGAATGTTACAGAGAGACTATTATGGTTCCAGGCCCTTCCAACACCAGCAGTAGGAAACTACCTCGCCCTGCGGCGTATGGGCAGCAAAGAGCAAAAACAATCAGTGTGAAACCCACTCTGGCTCTATATGTGCAGCCTGGGCTGCAGCAAATCCTATCAGCTCTCACGTCATAAAATATAGAAAGGAATAAATGTTTTCCCCTTCCCGTTTCTTTAGGAATGGTTATACAATTCCTGTGGTAAAATCTGCTTGGCTGTGCTGGTTGCTAAGATAATATGATCATGTTTTGAACAGGGGGAAGCAGTCTTTTTATTGCTGTATATAATGGCTTTTCCTGTTTCTTCGTCATTATAGTTATGCTTTTTCTTTTTCTCTTTTTTTTTTTTTTTTTTTTTTTTTTTTTTGTCCCATGTTTCTCAGCCCTTCTGACAGACATCAAGAAAAGACTCAGTTTTCTAAGGTACTTGATGGCAGTAAGGATAAGAGTCTGTGGAAAATCAGTGAGATGCACACAGGTCAATTATTGCCACTCTGGAACATTTGTCCCCTCAGAACTCTGGAGAAGTTGGTGGCAGTAATAAGTTTTCTGTTATTGTTTTTCTTACTGAAAAAAAGGGAGCCCTAGTTTTGTGCATGATGTTCCCTGGTGATGGCTCAGTTGGAGAGAGGTTGGATTCTCCCAAAAACTCTGGTTCCCCATTCTCAGACAGGTTTTTGTATGGTATTGGGCAGGGGGTGGCTTCTCTCCAGGCATCTCTTGCTTACCTACAATATGGAGATAAGGAAATTACAGGATGTTGAAAGGACTTGGTGAGCTGCTGTTTTAATGTGCTGTATATAGGGCAGGGACTATTCATTCCTAATAATTATCCATCATCCTTTTGAAGTCTCAGTTCCTTTATGGTTCTTCCTGGATACTCTTAATTTTTTTTCCTCAAATTAATACGAGGAACAGTCTTGCAGGGAAGGCAAAGGGATGAAATGGGAATGTGGAGCAGAGGTTTTGGAGGAGAACTTTGCTCAGATACCTTCAGCCAAGGCTTTCCACCCCAAGGACAGGTTGATCCCCTCTCCCTGTTCCAGGTTTTGGCTTCACACCCTCCCTGAACCCCTTGTACAGGAGAGAGGCCCTTCAGCTCTCCACTGATTTCTCCACTTGGGATGATTTCTCACAGAGATCTGAAGAGAAAAAAGTGATCCATTTCCCATTCTTTGAAGAGAGACCTTTAACTTCCTCGGATGAAATAATGTGTAAAACAATGTTTGGGAAGACTTCCAGGGGGCTCATTTGGGCTTTACAAAGGAACCCTCTGCATTTGAATCCTGATGGGAAGATAAGATAATTCTCCAGCACTGTTTAGTTATCACAGGGTATAAACAGCCATCCTCTCTTCATCTCCTGAGAATGCAGTGCTATTTGGGAAAGAGTGTGAGGAACAATTAGAACAACTGGAATAAACTCCACATTCCCCAGGAGATCATGGGCTCTGTCCCCATCCCTGCTTGAGGGCTGTCAGTAGGGCTGTGGATCTGAAGGTTGCTATTCATGTCTCCAGGGCGATTTGTTGAGGTCTCCAGATGATTTCAGTGTTTTAAAGAACCCAGACTTTAATTATATGCACAGTCAGGGCCATCAGCTCTGTCCCTGGCGTCTGTCAGTTCCCCAGGAGCTGTGAGTGCCACTGCTGGGTTGTGCTGGGGGAAGAGCTGGGAGGTCTCTTGAACAATCCAGGATGGGGGAGAAGGAGCATTTAAGGGGCAGGAAGAGCCTTGGGGGACACAGCCCCACGTGTGCTGTGCTGGCAGGAGCAGGGACAGGGCTGTGCCTTCTCCTCATGCCATTTGGCTCTTTGGCAGTGCAGCAGGGCTGGGAGGGGAGGGAGGGAGCTCTGCTGGAGTTGGCTTTCCAGCCTGGGAGCGATCAACCACCTCCTTTTTAGCATCCCATCTTGGCTGGGGGTTTTCAGGGAAAGCAGGGGCAGCAATGTGTCCTAGCCTTATCTAGAACCTTCACTAATCATTTTGCAAGTACCTCAGGGGGAGGTCAGAGGTGCTATCCTCACTGAGCACGAGGGGAACTATTACTCATTTCACTCTTGACATTTCTCTCATTGCTCTGTTGTTACCAAGCCCTGTAAGAGCAGAGAGATCCCTTCCCTCGGATTTATCTGCAGGGAAGGATGCTGGAGCAGTGACAGCATTGGTTGGAGACCTGTGAGTGAGCAGAGCAGTGGTTAAGTCAGCCAGAGGAATGTTTTGCCAGTTTGTCTCTGTTATTTTTTGTTTGTTTGTGTGTTCAGCAGAGCACTCTGTTATCTTCCGCCCGTTCCGACGCCATGCTTTTCCTGTTTAAAATTCCGACTTCTGATTTTCCCTTTGGGTTTTTGTTCTGTTATTTTTTTATTCTTTTATGCTTCCCCAATTGTTCTAGTTTTATGTTCCCGGCACCAATTACCAAATGATATCTAATGAAAGCATTTGAGGACATAGTAATTTGGTGCCTCTTTCCTTCTGACGTGTTCTCTGTGCAATGCTTGGTTCTCCTCTCTTGCTTCCAAGAGCAGCTCAATATTTCCCTATCTCATTAACTAAATTGTAGCTGGTAATCCCTCTTTGCTGAGAGAGCTCATGACATGAACACAGTGAGAGCAAATTGGGGTCACAAATGATATTTTAGGAGCACATAATGCTTGGAGCACAAGCCTGATGAGGAGGAGCTGGGAGAAAGGAGGCTCAAGGGGACCTTGTGGCTCTGCACAGCTCCCTGACAGGAGGGGACAGCCAGGGGGATCAGGTTCTGCACCCAGGGAACAGGGACAGGAGGAGAGGAAATGTCCTCAAGTTTTTCCAGGGGAGGTTTAGATGGGAAATTGAGGGAAATTTCTTCACAGAAAGGGTTTCCCAGCCCTGGAACACCATGGTGGTAGAGTCACCCTCCCTGGAAGTGTTCAAAACACGTGTGGCTGTGGCACTTGAGGATGTGGTTTAGTGGTGGACATGGTGGTGGAGCTGCTTTAGGGCTGGAGTTGATGATGTTAGGAGTCTTTTCCAACCTAAACCATTCCATGATTCTTAAACTAGAGACAGAGCTGGTGGGGGAAACACAAATCCCTTCCTGGACGCTGGGTTGCTGTTGAGTGCTTTGGATGGTTTTGAAGTCTTTCAAGCCACGAAACATTGAGAGTTTGGGCTCTGCAGGTGTCACTTACTCACTTGGTGCTTCTCAGGGCTGATGTCTGCACCACTTGTTGCACAGAAAAAAGGAACCTCTGTAAAGGGACAAAACATCCCCAAACACTGGGGGTTGGAACAAGATGGTCTTTAAGGTCCATTCCAACCCAAACCATTCCCATGATAAAATCTTAACATGTTAATCATCAGTTTATGACTCATTTCACACAACATTCTTGTTTTGCATAACTCTATGGGTTTCAAACAGGGAATATTCAGTAAATTGTTGTTGGGGATAGAGAGGTTGAACCTAGAGGGTTTTTCAGAATCTCCAAATCTGACTGGGGGTACAGAGTACTCAGAGGTTTTGTGGAAATCCAGAGGCAATAATGGTGCAGCTTTTACAGTTTCGTTGATTCCTGTGACAAATTCAAGCTATTTTGTCAGGAATTGTACAACAGAACTCCAAGACAGTGTGAAAGAAGTGAAAAATCAACAGTCTGCAAATGGGATGGAATAGGAGCAATGTTGCTTTAGTGAGGGCTGGAGTGCTGTGGGTCCATCACAAAGACAAGTTGCAGTGGTTTGGATCCCTGTGCCATGAATCCCAGCAGGAATGCTAAGGAAGCAGTTCTGTGCCTCTCTCTCACACACACACAAACACACTCAGTATTTTGTAAAGATGTTCCTTTGTCCTTCTCTGCATGGGAAAATGTGCTTTCCACCCCAACATAAATTACTGTGCAAACTGCAGCCTGCCATTCAGGAGTCTGCGTTTTTAGTGGCAAACTCTGCAGATCATTTTGGCACCAGCTCTGAGCAAACACACCAGAGAAAAAGGACTTTGGGTGAGCAGAGAAGAAGCAAACAACCTGAATTCACTATAATGAACTTTTTTGGAAGTCCTGAAGAACATTTTCACGGCAGGGACTATTTTCAAATGCATTCTGGGAATACAAAAGTCAGAGAGACCAAAAAAAAGTCAGCAAAAACCAAGCCCAAGTCTATCAACAACAGCAGAAATCAGAAGCTACTCATGCTTGTTCCCAGCTCATGAATTAAACCTGAAGGAATCACAATCCCCTCACCCAGACAATCCCAGATTTTGCAGGTTCCCTTGAAGTCTCCTGTTCCAGCATAGTCCCTGATTTGTGGCGTTAAGCTTTTTATAGTTTTGCTTATCCTAGCATTTAAGGTATTTTCAAACTTTCATACACTTTAATTTGTTACATTTGGAATGAGATGCCAGGTTTAGCACATAAAAAGGGTATTTTCCTTGGAGATGGGATGAACAGTTCAGTGAGGAGGAACTTCTGACCATGGCGCTCTGCCATCCCCCAGGTAGAGCAGAGCACAGCAATTCCCAGGGTGCAGCAATCCCACCAAAAGGCTCATGGAACACCTTGAGAGAGCCCAAAAGCCCAGATCTGCCCAGTCCCTGGCAGATACCAGGTTGGGAATGGCTTCCAGTGGGGTCAGGAGAGCTCAGCACTCAGCTGGATCTCATCCCCAGGAGGGAGGAGGGAGCACAAAGATCTTGCAGGATAAATGGAGCAGAAGATCAAGTTCAGAGACGTTTTGTGACAGGAATAGCTGACCTGGTTGATCCATCAAAGGCTGATGATCTTGGAGGTCTTTTCCAACCTAAATGATTCTGTGACCTCAGCCAGGTCTGACTGAACCAGCAGTGGGTGGTAAGGAGTGACAGCATGGCTGGAATGGGCAAAGGAAGGTGGGAATGGTCTTGGGATCCAGACTGGCACTGGAACATGGGATTTGCAGTAAACTTAATGAACTCATTGAGCATTTGACCTTCCCCTGTTTCCAGCTGATTCTGTGGCAACTCAGACCTATGCCAGGGAGCTATGTTTGGATTTGATCCTCTGTACCATCCCAGTATGATGGAAAAAGTCAGTCTGCTGGTTTGGAACAGCAGAACAGATTCAGAGGGATAAATCCCCAGTGAATGTGGGAAGTGTTGTGACGGAGCACCATTTCTCCCCCTCTGCCAGGGAGAGTCATGGCTTCAGTGCCACTTTTCTGCTGGGAGAACTGCCATGGGAAGTCCAACAGGGAAAGACTCCAGGCTTGGGCAACACACAGAATTTATTGCACAGTTCTGTGCTTCTGTGCATTCATCCCACACTTCTTTAGGCATTTCACTGCATGGGATGCCTGAAGTAGAACTTGGCTCCCTCTGTAGTGGAGGAATGCAGGTGAACACCTCCAGGGATTAATTAAGATCTTAGGGAGTAATTAAGGTCTTAAGCAGTGCCCACTGGAGATGCAAAGAGCTCTCCATGTGCTATGGAGGGAGCCTGAGGTGACCAGAGTGAGAGGGTTGTGAAATGTCTCTGTAGGATGAGTTTAGTCTTGGCTCAGGACTCACTGCATGCTCTGTCTGAGTTCTGCAAATATACCAGGGACCAGGAATTTTATCCATCCCCTTCAGGATCCTTCTGGCAAGTGTGAAAACAGGAAACGTTACACACGGATGAGCTTCCACACACTTTGTCCCATCTATCTCAGAGTGTTCCCTAGTGCTTGTGGTATCATTTTGGATGGAAAGTTCTCCTTGACATTCAGTTATTATCAGAATTAGTCATTAGTACTGTCGTCATCCCCAGGAGTTTGGCCACTGATGCAGTAGGACCAGGCCTTGGAGCCAGAGTGAGGTCAGCACTTCCCATGTGTTTGTAGGATGGTGGATGTGTTTGGGATGTAGCTTGTGAAAATTGTTGTGTGGGAAGAGCTTTACCTGAGGGAATTCATCAATCCCAAAACTTCATTTAGAGAGCTTGATGGCCTTATGGGAATGTCCAAGAGCCCATCTTTACTGAAGGATGAGGGATGCTGGACCCAGGATCCATCTTTATGTTCACTGAGCTGTCAGAATGGGAATTTGTTGCCCAGCTCTCGGTTGGCAAACATGAAATCCAGCAGCAACATCCACCTTCAAATGAATGCTGAAAAAACAGTATTTTCCCAGATGTTCCCCATTTCCACCAGTGCTTACTCACATGTGATGTCTCCCTTATGAATGTAGGGTGTTATCAAACTGATAACACGCAGAGGAGCATCTCAGCCCACAGCTGTGCACATCTGGCTGGCACAGCAGTGCCCTGTGGAGCCTCTTTCCCTGCTCCTGCTGAGCCCCACAGCTCTGCCCCTCCATCCAGCCCCCTGCAGACCCAGAGCTCCTCCAGCCCTGCCTGGGCTCGGCAGAGACGTGCCCCATGCCCAGGCAATGATCCAGCAGGTCCCTTTGGGAATCTGCTGCTCCTGGCTCCCCCCACAATCTCTTTCCGCTGCCCCAGGCGCTGACTTTCCCGACAGATATCAGAGATTGGATGGATTATCTACGGGCTGTTTCCAGACTGCTGTTTGTTTGGAGAAATCATATTGGAGATAAGATGGTAAAATACAGATAATTAAGTTTCCTTGATATGAGTGTAATTGTGAATTGAGATTTAAATAGCCTGCTTTGAATGCTGCCTTCTGTGCCTCTCCCGGGATTTGCTTTGGGTCTCTGCTGAAGGAGACTGAGGGGGGAGAGTCCTGCATTGTTGACATTTGCTCTACAAAAACATTTCCAGCTCTTCTTAGGGCTTTTTTCAGAGAAAGAAACCAGTTCAACCACTTCCCCACGAACATTAAGTTCTTTACACAGCCCAAGAACGGGCTCCCTGGGCTGGCTGCGATTCATTCCTTTGCCTTGCTCTCATTAACACCTCTTCGGCTCACACCGGGGAAATTTGGGAAGTTTCATCTCGAACAGAGGGCAAATTGAACCACGAGGAGACCCTCCTTAACAATGTGCAAAGCCCTTACACAGGGACCTAAAAGCAAATAGAAAAGCTTTCCAAACCTGAGGGCCCTGCTGTCAATTATGGCAGCCGTGAAATGTAATAAACTTTTTAAACAGCCCTGATTGATGTGGGATTCTGTTTACTCTGGTGCTCCAGCAATAAACGCTCTGTCACGGCAGCCCCTCCACGGCGTGCTGTGGGATAACGTGGGGATGTGGGCTTTGTGAGCTCAGGGAGGTGCTGGCAGTTCAGGACCTGCTCCTTTCCTGTCCAAACTGCGCCGCGTCCCGAGCCCGAGACACAGGCTGGGGGAAATGAATAAGCAACTGAAGAGAGAGTTCAAAGCAGAGAAGTCTGGGTGATCAACCAGTAGCAATTATCCCCAATCTGCCGGAAACCGAGCTGTCTCGGGCTAATTTGAGCTTTCTGAAGATATTAGACTGCTGGTTTGAATCATATTCCTGAAACTGGGTAAGAGGCAGATGAATCATAGAATGGTTTGGATTGGAAGGGACTTTACAGCTCATCTGATTTCACCCCCTGCCATGGACACCCTCCACTATCCCAGGTTGCTCCAAGCTTCATCCAGCCTGGCCTAGCAGAATGCTGAAATCTGGATAATTTTGTAACCCAAGGTAAATCACTGCAGCCTTTGCTGAGCAGCTGGGCTCGGTGCTGGCCTGACCTTCATCCCCAAGAGCCGGGAGCAGGGCAGGGGCTTTGCCACCATCCCAGCCTTGGTTCTGGCACATGGATCACGTCAGCAGAGCTCAGAGCTGCCCACAGGACACACCAGGGCCAGAGCTGACGCTCAGCAAGCTCCTTCCACCGCCTGGAGGGTCAGGGGGATTTTTCATAGGAAAGACGTCGCCCCATGCTCTGCTTTCCACCTCCGTTTCAGGCTGTCCAGCTGATTAGGGAGATTATTTGGAGAAGAGGCAGAGCAGTGCTTATCGACTCGGGGTTGTTGTTGAGACAGAAGGGTTTTTCATTGCCATTAAACCCCTGTGTGTGTGAGGCTAAAATCCCGTGTGAGGCTGCTGTGGAGCTTTGAAATCCGAGTGGCTCCTCCAGGCGATGTTTACGCTACAGCATAATTTGTGTGTGTGAAAGAGCCTCTACTTGTGTTTCAGCAACATTACAAGGATGGAAGTAATACCCTGTGACAGCCTCTCTCCCTGCTCACAGACACGTTCAGGGTGTTTGTTCAGGAGAGACTCCTGGCTGAGCAAGACAGAGCAAAGGTGGTCCTGGCGGATGGGGAAACCATCCCAAAAAGCAGCTCCTGCCCCAAAGTCACACACCAAACCCCTTTTGTGGGCTCTGCCTTCCAGAGCCTTAAGTTGGTGAAGGCTTTGGATCCTTTCCTGCTTATTCCTCTCCAAAAAGTGTCATCGTGGCACTTGACCACTCAAACACAAGGCACACCACACCACTGGGGACATTGGGGGACCTTGGGGCAGGAATGTTGGTGGAATTCCCAGCACCTGCCTACTTCCCTGAAATATCTTCATGGGAAAAGAATCTCCTTGATCAAAATGACCCATTATCTCAAGCAGAGCTTTATAGTGCTATAAAGCAATTTCTGCCCTTTCAAAAGTGACGCGTCAGTTGTGAAATGGAAGTTCTGTAAGAGTGTAAGAGAGACCTGAAAACACAGGAAGAACCATCCTGACGCCACCAACAATTTTGCTAATGGTCAGTTGTGCAAGCAGGAGAGAGGCAAAATTACATCTGACTCCAAATCCGAGCCATCTCAAAATCTCTGCCTCCTCCACCTCCATGAAAGAGCATCGTTAAGTGGGTGTTTAAATAGATTTAATTGGAATTATTTGAACTCGTTTGAAAAAAAATCACTCTGTGAGAGCTCCATATCCCAGTGAAATTGTATCCTTAAGAGAGGAAAAGAACAGAAATTCCATGAATGCCATGAAAGGTTTGGGAACTCTGATATGGAAAAGGGATTTGGGCACCACGCTGTAAAAACCCAAGATGGACAGACAGCTCGAAATCCTTTTGCATTTGGGATCAGACATGGAAATCGTCTCCCATTCAACACTGACTGCCTTCCCATTCCTCTCCCACTTACAGTAATGCATTTGAGGGCTTCCAAGTGTCCTGCACTATTGATTGGAGATTTTAATGAGCTTTAAATTACCCAAGGGATTTCTGGGTCAGGTGCCTTTGGTGCAGGAATTGTTCACAGATGCTGGGCCAGGGGTTCAGGAGCTGCTCCAAAGCCACACAAGCAGGACTCAGGAGCCTCTGGCTGCCAAGTGCCCGAGTGCCCTTGCCTTGCCCTGCTTATCTGAAGAGGCTGTCAGCATGTTCTATAGCCAGTGGAAACCACTTTAGAGCTGGAGCCAGACACCGAGGTGCCGGGGTCCACATTTCATTTCTGTGCCTGGGAAAGTTCGGAAGCAGATACGGCCAGAGCCTTCTCCCAGCAACATTTTTCTGCCTATCTCATTCTCAGCCCTGAGCTGGCATGTCTGGAGATTGACACAGGCCCTGTTATTTGGAGATATTAAGGTTTTTTCCTAGGAAAGAGAAAAATGTGGCCATCAGAAATTGCTGCAGGAGATGAAGCTGGAGCAGTTTCTAGTGCAATCTGAGCATTTTAATTGTATGTTTGCAGAGATTTTCAGCTCCACTGTGGGAAGCGTGTCCCAGCACACTCTAAACCCCAAAATCCAGCTAAACTTCTGCATGAAATTCATCCCATTAGCAGCTATTTGGGTGTAATGACACCCAGGAAGCATATTGGAAAGCTGTTCTAAACTGGTTCCTTTTCCACTGTGTAATTAAACCGGTTGTTCATTAAGAAGTGGCACTAACAAAGCTTGGTTTTGTTGGGATTTGTAGTCTCTGGCCCTCTGTGCTGATCTGAGAGTACTTTGCTGGGTTCAGTGGGATTCAGAGGTACATGGTGACAGGAGCCACCAGGAATGTTGTGTGAGCAAGGATCCAACACAGAAATAGAGAGATCTCACCTAAAGATGGGAAAGTAGAGCTTTGAGTCCTGAATGCTTTGTAATTCCACACATTTGGGCTTCTTGTGTCAGGCAAAGAGATATTATTTTAAAGGAGAACGGTTTCCTAGGGACAGGCTATGCTCCTTAAAAAACACTTCAGATATCATTACTTCACACAGATTCTTGGAGGGGAATAAACAGAGTTTTAAAACAGCCAGAACTGTTAAAATTTATGGTATCAAAATATATTCTGTCCAAATATTTATACCATAAACTAGGATCATTAACTGTCCCCTCACCCTGCTCCTGGGAAAGGAGGGAGAGGAATCTGAGATGTCTGATGTGTAAATTCCTTCATTTATCGCTGCTTTATTGCCTGGCAGAGCAACAACAAGTGGCCTCAGAGTCTGAATGGATATGGATCTGAAGGAATTCCTGTTGTTGAACAGTGCTTCTGTGGGCTGAAGGGGTGTTTTCCAAGTGACATACTTCCAGAGGCACCTACACACATACTTCACATCCCAGCCCACATGCCAGCGCATGTTATTAGCCTGCAATCACTCTCCAGGAGTTGAGCAAGCAGATTGTGCTCCCATCGAGTTGTGTGGCAGCAGGAAGGGACTTTCTGGGGCTGCTGTGTGTGGAAATAGAGGCTGGAATATGGATGTGCTGAGGCCCTGATGTTCTGATCTCCTTGGTGCTGCTTGTCCTTGGAGGAAAAGCTGAGCAGAGTTGGAAAGCCAGGGACAGATCCTCAAGACCAGCAGGACTGTGAGATCTCCTCTCCAATTTTTGGTC
Source organism: Entomyzon cyanotis (assembly GCA_024500445.1). Taxonomy (NCBI): domain Eukaryota; kingdom Metazoa; phylum Chordata; class Aves; order Passeriformes; family Meliphagidae; genus Entomyzon; species Entomyzon cyanotis. The sequence continues at coordinate 18,776,462 of JAKEPQ010001010.1, forward strand.
ATACAGCACTTAATTAAAAGGTCCCAGGGGCTTGTCCTTTATTTAGAAATCCCCAGAGTGTGATGCTGATCTGTCAAACGTGGATGGAGATGCACTGATGGAGGCACAGACATCCTGAGCTCTGCATCCTCCACAGCATTTTTCCCATGGGCTGCAGCAGGTCTGTGACAGAGGCACCACTGACCTTCAATTCCCACTCCCACCAGCAGCAATGAATTTTTTGCCGCCAGAAAAAAGCAAACAGTACCGCAGTCTTTCATAAAAATTAATTGTCCTACTTCCTGGAATTATTAATTTCTGTCTTATCACTTATCTATTAATTGCTTTTGGATGGAAAGCAGCAGATAGACAGGAGTGCATTTCACACATGATTTAAGGGCCAGGGCTGCAGTGTCACCTTCTTTGATTATTTCACAGGGGTTTGGGTCTAACACAGTGATTGTTAATATTTGCATTGGTTTGACTGCGAGTGCCTGGAAAAAAAGGCACCTCTGAGTTTATTTTTCTTGGCAAAGGCAGGCTGTACATACAATGCATCTTTAGTTTTTGTAACAAGTTGAAAAGCAGCCTGGAAAGGGTGATGGTGAGTGCTTGGTGAAGGACTTCCCAGGGTGACAGCCCCCAGCAGAGTGTTGCACTGAACACCATTTCCAAAGGAGGTGCTGGATTGGGATCCTGAGCTGTGTTCCCAAACCTCTGCCAACCCCAATTCACAAGATTGCCTTAAAACTCCAGCAAATGCATATTCTTTTAAATTGTAACAAGGGAGTTCTTTCTCTGCCTTCTGCCTTTGGCATTATTTGGGTTCCTGGGGTTTGTTGCTTTTCTCTGGAACCATCAAGGCCAGCAAATAGCTCCTGAAAAAAAGAGGAAAGTCGAGATTCTGGTACATTCACAGGTCTCCCAGGACCAAGGCCTTAGAAACCCCATCAGCTATGAGGATATGTTTGTAAGAGTTGGCAGTGACCAGGTTTTCATGTCCAAGTGTTTGTGCAAGTGAAAGCCCAGATTTTCGTTCGTCTGAAAATTATATGGTGCGATAAGGAAACGAAGTGCATGAAAAATATGGCCAAGCACAAACAGTCTCCAGCTTCAGAGCTGGGGTGAAGGCATGTGAAAATGTGTTCCATTAAGTGAGTGAAATTACGGGTTTCATGTAATGCAAGGGGGGTTTTATCCCTTTCTATTTTTTGGAGACATAAACATGTGAGGAGACATGGGGGATGAGCAGTGAGGGTGTGCAAGAGAGGTACTTGTCAATAAATAGAATTTCTCTAAACATCTCAGAGCAATGGGTGACCCAGACAAGTTTGTCCATTTTATTAAATTTAAGAAGAAACAGAAAAATCTGCTGTCTCTGTATGAAATCCTGTAGATTTTAAGGGATTGTTGGACATTCAGGGCTGCTGCATTCCTGTGGGTCAAAGCAAGGTGACATCAACAGCTCTCTCACCAGAAATGCCATCACCAGAGTGAGGAACCTCAGGAATGCTGGGAGAGGGGGTTTTTGTCAAAGGTAGCTGGAGTGCTGTGGGGAGACAACTCCTAAGCAGAGCTGATGGAAAATGCTCTCCAGGCTCCAGGCCAAGGGCAGTGGGCCTGGCTCCCCACTATCTCTTTGACCATTTGCACCAGTCCGGAGGGGATAAGTGAAGCCACTGAGGTTTGATAGTGTGTGCTGCAAACATTTTGTTTTTATTCTGCAACGTGTCAGCCTTTAAACACAGCAGTGTGGAGTGCAGGGCAGTGGGAATTCATCCCCACAACACCAGAGCCGTGTTCCCAAATGGCAGAACCAGTGACCCCGAGGCCATGGGAAGGAGCCTGCAGCTCATCTGGAGATGGTCTGTCTGCAAGGGGCTCCTGGTGCTCCACAGCACAGGAGATTTGGGAGCCTTCAGGCAAAGCATGAGGCAGAGGGATTGGGAGCCATCAGAATGAGTTGTTCCCTTGGGTGGCATCTGAGCCATGAACAGTCCTGGTGAGAGACTGGGCAAGGGACATGAGGAGCCTTTGTCTCTTTTCTTACCCACTTATCCACCCTGCAGGCATCTCTTCCACACTGTGATGGCTCCTTGACCATGAGAAGCAGCCTGGGACAGGCAGGGATGAGGCTGGACAGCCTGGGAGGATGAGGGCTCACCAAGGCGCTGGCAGCCCCTGTGCTCCCATTGCTCCTTCTCCTCCAAAACCAGGAGAGGAAATCCTGGGCTTCACTGAGACAAGAGCCAGGAGAGGCCCAAAGCCCAGCAGCTCCCAGCAAGCCTGGCCTGGTGACAGTCACCCAAACCCAGCTGGCAGCTGTCCCTGCCAGGTCCCTGAGCTCCTTTGCAGAGTTGTGAGGAGCAGACTTGGCTGGCCTGGAGGGAAGGAGCAGAGGGGTGTGCTGGCATTTCATTGTTACTGCTATGCAAAGCCAAACCCTTTTTTTTCCCCTCAGAAACATATATACTGCTTTAGGCACCCAGGGTTGGAGTGTCCTCGGGCAGCAGATATGTCAGGAGTTAGTGATGGTTCCTCTCTGGCACTGTAACAGGAGCAGTGCCAAAGCTTTGGTTGTGAAATCCAAACCCACGTGAGCCAAACGTCACCTCTGTGAGAGGAAGGTCAGGTTCAGGAAGCTGTCAGAGCATGGGGGCTCCAGCCCCAGGATGTCCCAGCCAGCCCTGAGCTGTTCCAGCCCAGGTTTCAACTTGCCCACGTTTCCGAAACGCTCCTGCTTTCAGCAATTGATACAAGCCTGGCTTGTTTTCAGCTGAGGCTGTGCCTGGGTTAGAGGAACCGTGAAAAATGTCAAGCATGTGAAAAACAAGGGGTCTCAGGGAAGCTGTCTTGGATAACAGGAGATAAACTGGGGCTGTGCTGGGGGTGCAGCATTGCCTCGCAGGACAAAACATCAGGGACATCCTGCTAGGGAGCCCCCAAAATAGGTGGGTGTGGGCAGCTCCATTCAGGGTGATGGTTTGTGAAAGGCTTCTCCTGCTCAAGGATGTTCCTCCCTCTGGCTTTGTGGGATGCTGGCGTTAAGAGGGAAGCAAATCTCCTTGACAAGATCTGTTTGTGGGCTGAGCTCCCATTTCTCATCTGGAGAGGCTTTGTGGTACCAGGACAGCCCTTTGCAGGCTGATACATTTTCTGAAAGGATGTTTGAGCACAGATAAGAGTGTTTCCAAAGCTATTTGTGTCCCAGCCAAAGAACTCTGGAATGGGAGCAGACCTGCATTTTATCTCCCAGTGGGAAATGAGTAAAATTAGTTTTCTGGAGGGACAGGGTGAGGCTGGATGTTTAGTAGCCCAACCCCTGAGTTACAGATGGAGATAGCTGGCAGCTGGACTTCACTGGCCAAACTTTGTGTTTTCCTTCTCCTAAACCATCCCAAAGTGAATTTTAGAGTTTCAAATATGATGAAGGCAAGCAGAGGTCACAGAGCAAGGTTTGGACAGCTCAGGGTGCTGCTGGGATGCAGCAGGTGGGAACTAAGTCACTGCGATATAAAACATCTTCTGGACATTTATCCAGGGTTTTCAGTGGATTAAAATCAGATTTTAATGAAGGATTTGTCTCCTTTTCCTGTTACTATTTTCCCTTCTCAGCACAAGAGGAATCTGTGGCAGTGCAGGGCACTGGCAGGGTTCTAGCTCACCTGCAGAATGTGAGGGGTGCAGGCAAAACAAAAGCTTTTATATAAATGTAGGATGAACCAACCAACCTCCAAAAGAAAAGCTTTATTTTCAGAAGCACTGAAGGGAACTGTGTGTCCATTGTGACATCTCTGGTCAGGGGGATTTGAGGCTCTGATTCCAGCTTGGAGAGCTGAGTCATGTGAAGGCTGCAAATCTGATTCTCAGTCCGTGACCAGACTTCCAGGCTTCAGTGGCAGGCAGGGTTTGGCCTGATCCAGTCATCCCAAATCCATCTGCTTGTCTCAAGTGAAATCTAATTTGGCACTTTTGTGAGATTTGGCCATCGTTAATTACGCCCTCAATTAATGGCATAATGGAGGCTCCGAGAGCTGCTGAACTTGAGTCTGCTGCCGAGTCAGGGCTTGGCTTGGAAAAATGTTGTGAGATGCCATTCTTGGAGAGGATGTTTCACCGGGCACTTCATTTAGGACAAGTCCTAATGTGCATTTGGCTCAGGAAAGAACTAATGGTTACACAGACTATTTAAACATGACCTGAGAGATTATAGGTTGGCAACATGTGCTGAGCACAGCTATCTCCTCTGCGAAATGAAACTTAATCACGCACCCAGGAGCAGTGAAACATCAAGTTAGCAGAAAGTTTGCCCTCCTGTTATTAACTGTGATTTGTTACTTTAAAAAAACTGCCTCTTACTTGATTTTTCTGGTGTGATCTTACAAAGCAAAGCCCTCCTACTCCCCTTGGAAAAGCAGGAAAGCATATTAAGAGCACTGATAAAAGGTAAACAAACCAGGAGACACAAAGTTTCTTGATACGCTCTAATTGAGCTGGTTTCCTTACTTCTGCTTTGAAAAGGAACAGCCATGAGGCATTCTTGAGAGAGCCAAGTGAACTGCTGTTATCTCAAAAAGGTCTCCTTAATGTCTCGCTCATGGGGGCTCCAAGTCTGCTCCGGCCATTGCCTGGAAGTCTAAGAAAAGAAGTCTACTGGCCTCTGTGATAAAGCTCCCATTTTTAGGCCTTGGGAAGGATGGGGTTGTTGACAGTTCATTCCTGTGAAAATTCAGTGCGGTCCAGTCTCCTGATTGTAAATGGAAGGAATATATGGCAGCACTAATGCAAAAGGTATGTGATTAGATAGTCGTGTCTGCTATCTGCCCAACGTCCTGCTGATAGGCAGCTCTCTGGTGGTGCTAAATGGGAGCCATCAGGGTTGCCAGACTGACGCCAGGCCCTTCAGCAGCTGCCTCCCAGATAAGGGGGAGGCAGCGATCTTCACGTAACGCGACGTTTCCCCAGTGGGTGAACTTGAGCATTCCTGGCTGCATCCTTCACAGGCATCTTGAGGGGCCAGAGCAGGGATAATTTATAGTTTCATACTGCAAGGAGTCCAAAAGTTCAGCATGAGGGATGCTGTGGCAGCCACACAGGGCTGCTGGTGTCTGCCAGGCTGGAACCTTCTCCTGAGCAGTTCTAGACATGATGCCAGCAGAAGAAGACCTTGGATGGTGCTGGTGTTCCAGATTCCTCAGGGTGGGAGCCTGCCCAGCCACAGCACACCCAGTGGGATGACCAGAAACAAAAATAGATGAAAATGAGCTGCAGTGAAGGACTCACTCAGGCCTGCTCCACCAGGGCACCACCAGGGTCCCCGTGGGAGATCAGTGTCCTTGCAGGTCAGCAGCTCCCAGCCATGGTGGGCTGAGCCCTCCAGAGCCTCTGCAGAGCACAGTGAAGGTGGCTTCAGCATGGACATGATGGAGCTCCAGCTTGCTCCATTTGAGCTCTGTGGTGGGAGTGGAGCAGGTTCTTGCTCACCTGAGGCTTTGTGCAGTGCTGGTAGGGTTTGGTCTACAAAGCTCTTGCACAGTGTCATCCACTATTAGCACCCTGCATGCTGCAGCTCAAGTGCAAAATCCTTCTAAGGGCTTTTAGCACTTGGCAGTGGGTGGAGACCTTCAAAAACCCATAAACCCTCCCCAGTGAAATGCACTGCAACCAGGGTCTCAGGTGCACTGGTTCCAGTTGTCCAGAACACGATTCAAAGCATGTACAATTTATAGGATCAAATGCCAGCTGTTTCTAGGAACGTGCTGGAAGCACTTGGTAGACCTGAAGGCTCCACAGACAATTGCATTTCCTCCTTAAGCCTTATCTTTTTCCACACCCTAGAGAAACCTTAGAGCTTATTCATTCATTAAAACAGAGGGGAACTTTCCTCCAATCTTTTCTGGCTGACTCACAGGCTGTCAGAGCTGCCATTGGGGGCGTGACCAGACCATGGGGACACTGACCCAAGCCAGCTTTTCAGCTTGGGTGCCCCAAACAATGCTCCCAGAGTGGAATTCCACACCTGTGCCAAGCAGTGGGTGACACCTGTAGCTGCCCCTGGGGCCAGAATGGGAGTTATTTGGGTTTGAAGGAACCATGTGCATCCTCCCCTTGGTCCCAATGGTCTCTGGACCCCACATGTGTGACACAGGCAGGCTGGAGAGCACAGCTCCCTCAGAGCCATGTGTGGGCTCCTGTTAGTCATTGTTTGCAAGGATTTGAGTGATGGCCAGCACTGATAGAAATGTCTACACAGCCCTGGAGATTCATAACTGTCGGCACAGAAGAGCCTCCTGCTGAAAATCCTTAGCCTTAAATCCCTAAATCCAGGTGTCAGGCCTTTATTGGCAGCTGGGGCAGGGATGCCAATCCTTCCCTGTCTGGCAGCTGGAAGGGTGGACAAGACAGAGAGTCAAGTGTTGCATGGAGTAGGTAGAAATTGAGTTTAGCTGAACTGATCTTCAAACTGAAAAGAAAAATAGGGATGATATTTACAGAAAATTTCTCACTTGATAAATAATATCCCTGGGCTCATTGCAGTGCATTAACTTGGGGTTTGGTCTGTTCTTCTCTTGCTTTGTGCCTCCTCTGTCTCATTTTAAAACTCTCTTGCTTTTCATGTCTTTTCCATGGAGTAACTACTCCAGCAATACTGCAGTGAGGTAACTGTGAGGTTTCACATTAAGTTTGTTTCTGATTTCTTTGAGCTGCCAATTTAACAGGGTGTGTGAAGCTGGAGGTGTTTGAGTTGGTTCCTGAATGAGTGCAACTCAGGTGCAATGCACTGCTTAATATGAAAAGTAAAGGAGCAGGATTTTGGGGGACTGATGGGTGGCATTAGCTCCAACATCCCATACATGGCTGGCCAGGTCTGAGCATCACCTCCTGCAGCCAGGGAAGAGCCAAAAGAAAAGCTAAAAGAAATACAAATGCATTTCTTGCACACCTGCTGAGAGCTGCATTTCTATGTGTGTTAAATCAGGTTTTAGAAGCAAGATTAGAACTTCAACTTTCATTTGGAAGGAGGTTCCAACCACCTCTATTAGGGACATCCTGTGGGATGCTGCTGCTGCAGCAGGGAGTGTGGAACCTTCATTTCTGGGAGCCCATTTGAAGGCCAAGTTTGAACACGCAGACCACTGCTTATTTCAGTGAATCATGCATGCTTAGGACCTGATCCTGCGAGCTCCAGAACATCTCCTGGGAGATCTTGAGAGCTCTCCTTGATACTGCAATTATCCCTTTTCAACTGGAAGACTGAGGCAGCAACTGTGTTGCTTGGAGAATTGCAAGGGAGGGCTGGGTGGTTTGGGTTCTGCTGATGAAAAAACCCAATTAGGGGCGAGCTCAGCCCGTTAATTGCCCCACTAGCATCTTGCAACGTGGACAAACAAGTGCTTACATGAACAACAGATGCAGCTGAACACACAGCCAGGGGTTGTTCCTGCTTGTTCTCTGTTTATATCACAGGTCAGTTTAGGGAGCTGACTTCAAGACCATCACCTTTTTCAGCAGTAGAACTCACCCTTGTGGGGGATGATCACAGCCACAGTTGCATTTTCTCCCATCTCATTGTCCATTTTCAGCCCAGTGGGAAGTTCAGGGCTGCCAGCAGCAGGACACTCAGGGATTTTTGTGAGATTTGAATCCACATGTTCTCCAAATCGTCACCTTTCTCCTTTTATTCAGTGCAGATCTTGATCTTAGCCACTGGGTAAGATCTGATAATCCCAGCACGACGTGGTCCTGTATGAAGGAATGAAGCTGTGGCTGCTCCATCCCTGGCAGTGTCCAAGGCCAGGTTGGACAGGGATTGGAGCAGCCTGGGACAGTGGAAGGTGTCCCTGCCCATGGGGACAAGATGAGATTTAAGGTCCCTCCAACCCAAACCCCTCCAGGATTCCATGATTCTGAGAGCACATCCCTATTCACAGGAGTTTATCTCTTTCCTTTACTGCACCTCCTGTTTGCTGCTTGGCAACTGCAATAATATTATTGCACACACACATTAAATGAGGTCTTACCTGCAGTTAGAGTTTCTCATTTCTCATTCCAGGTGAGCAGATCCAAGCCCTGCCATTTTGAAGGCTGCTCTCATTGCTGTGTGGAGCAGCTGCCAAAAAGGAGGCAACTCACAGCACTGAGGGAATGAGTCACGTTCTTACACACTCGACAGGATTAGACATTTCACTCCTTAATGCTTAAATGGAAGGTCATTAAAACAACCCTGCGGTTTCGGGAGGATAGCAATTCCATAAGTTGCTTATTTTGGTGGCAAGTGAAAAGCTTGGTTTGAATCTAAATTGGTTCTCACTGTGGTGGCAGAGCGGAGCAGCACAGACAGGCTCATCATGCTGCTGCTTCTGCTCTGGCTTTGTTGTGTCCAGCCGTGTCTCAGGAAAGTGGGAACTTCAGTGTCACTATTTATGGGCTGTAGCAGGGTCCTGCTGGAGCTCAGGAGCTGGCAGAGCAGAACATCCAGGGATCAGGCAAAACAAGGAATATGGGAAACTCTGGGGAGAGATCAAGGCTGGGGGGAGACTGTTACGTTTTACCTGGGGCTAGTGGTCACCACCTTTTCCAGAGAGAGGTTTTAGAAAGCTAGTGGTGCCTCCCCAAACCTCTCAAGGCAGAATCTTTTTTTATTGTGATAATAAAAATAACTTGCTCCGTGAGCAGCGGAAACACTGAAGCTCTGGTTTCCTCCCTATTTTTACCTTGTGATGGGATTTCTGGGGGACAACAAAAACACAGCTTCCAATTCCAGCTTTTTCTGACAGAGTATTTCCATCCTGCCAGTAAATTCCTTGGTGTCACATCTTCTGGGCTGTAGTTTGGTCCTTCCCCAGCAGTGGTGCTCAGAGGCTGCTCTCCTCCCAGCTGGAATATTCATGGATCCCCTCACCTGTGGCACAGCTAAATTAGGTGCTGACTGAGCCATGACTTTACAAGTCCCTGCCATGGCTGGGGAATGTCTGCACGTGGTCACATCCATTGGGAGCAGCTAGACAAGCTTTGGTTTGCTTACAAGACCAGGTGAAAACATGAGAAGTGTTGTGGACAAGGCCATGCTGAGTATGATCTCCTGGTTTCCCAGAGGGAGTCTGGGGAGGAGGCTGGAGCAGCGGCTGTGGGTCTGGCTGGCCCAGCGTGGGAAGGGCATGGAGGTGTGTGCTGGAAGCAGCAGCACTTCAGGCTGGGCTCTCCCAGGGTACAAAACATCTGCAGCAGGTTGAGGTAAAGCACCGTGAAAATCGTTTTCACAGCCAAACATCCCCGTGGAGCTGAGATCTGTCAGGCTGTGTCTCCATCGCGGCTGCCGACGGTTGCTCCACTCAGCCGGAGCTGTGAGCAATTCCCAAACCCAAAAGCCTTTTGCCTTCTAATGGAGTGGTTGGAGCTGAGGGGTGGATGATGAAATGTGTTTCTCTTTAATCTGCCTGGATTAGGAATGTTTCATTGCTCACTGGGAAGAAGCTGCAGCAGGATAAGTGATGTTAACAGCAGCTAATCAGATGGTGCCAAAGCAAGTCCCTGCAGATCAGGCACACGGAGCCAATGGAAGAGGCAAAGCCTCATCCACGGGGAGAGAGGGGAGCACACTCCCAGTCTGTCAGGGGAAGCTCAGGAACAAAGTGTTCTGAAGGCCAGGAGCAAGCACAGATGATCATGGGGAAGGCACCAGCACTCATCCATGGGCAAACAGTGATTTCATTCAAGGGCAGGCAGGAAAACAGAGGTGACCCAGCTCAGTGCTGCTTGGAGGCAGCTTAATGCCAAGGAGAGGCAGTTGTTCTATGGAAAGGAAGCTGCCAGCTTTCTTAATGGTGGAGATAATAAAAGGAAATGAAACCTGTAGTTATTTGGGGATTTTGAGTGAAAGACGTGTTGTTTTAAAAATCACTGAATTTTAAGCTCAAGTATATTTTGGGAGCTGGGTGGGGGGCAGGTGCTGGTTTGTGGTTTGGGAGTCCAGGTTGAACACTTGGCTTGTGTTGTTGCTCGTTTCACCAAATGTCTGTTAATGTAATAACTTCTGAAAAGAAAAAGGACTAAACCCCTCTGTTCTTTGGGAGATCCATACCAGAATGGTTCTTGGTGTTCAACCTTCTCTGTCAATCTTACAACCATGTGTCAGTTTTGCATACATCCCATTCCAGAACTGGTGCTGAAATCTGGTTTTGGCTTCTGTAACACAGATCCAGAGCAACTCCATTGGCCTCAAGGGTCACTTGGAGCAAGATTTGCCACATGGTCTTCCTCCTTTTCTGTTTCCATGGGACCTCTGGTCTCATCTGTAGCTGGATGTTGTACTCATATATTCTAAATGTCATCTCACCCACTACCAAAGTAACTCTCAGCCTCTTCCTGTGATCCCTGGCAGCATCCCTTGAGTCTTACTCAAAGACCTTTGGTCTTAGTGGCTTCAGCCTGAGTCTGATCCTCTGTCTGGAGTAAGGTTTAACAGTGAATGGGCAGCACAGGCTGCAACTGTGCTTTCATCCCCATTGGCTGCTTGAATTGGACCTTGGACTCCCAAATAATGGAGCTGTTTTTCTTTTGAAAACCTAAAGTTTATGTTCTGCAGAACCTGGTGGGGTCAGCAGAGAAAACCTTGATACCAGAGCAGTCTCAACCTCCTGACTTGGTCCCTGACTTCAGCTCTGTGCCTTAACCACAGGGTCACCCCTTGTCCCCTTTTCTTTGTGGACCAAAAACAAGCTGATGGAAGCCACCAAAGAACCCCAGCTTAGAGAAAGCTCTGCTGTGCCTACAGAGCTCATTCAGCCCAGGGCCACACGGGCAGCCTGGGCTGTGGTGGCTCCACTGCCGTGGTGACGTGGAGGATAATCACTACATGTCCCTTGGAGGGTTCACAGGGATGAAAAGGCTCTGTGCAATTGTAGATTTTATTTTTTCCCCTCTAAGGCCAGCGTTTGGCTTGGGCTCCCCAAAGCAGTTCAGTTTATTAATAGTCTGTTTCTGGAGCCGAAGTGACTCCATAGAGGGGAGTTATTCCATGCAAAACAAAACAGGAAAAGAAAACAATGTCCAACTCCTCCGTGCTGGAGGGCTGCTCAGAGAGCTGCATTGTTCCACCTTCTCATGTGAAGCAGAGGAGACCCAGGACAGAGCAGCCCTGGCAGGAGCAGGGTGAGGTCCAGCCCAGGGACAGAGAGAGCATTTGGGGACGAAATGTGACTGACTGCTGAAAATGAGCCTGTTCCTGGCCAAGTCCCTGCTTTAAGTATTCAGTGAGAGAATCACAGGGGGAACTTCCCTGGCAGCAGCACAGTGTGTTATTTGATGGCATCTGAGTGCTCATTCCCTCGGAATGCAGCAGGATCCCTGAATTCCCATCGTGGCTGGCGAGGTGTGTGCTGAGCACTGAGCCTTGCCCTGCCCAGCTGTGCACTGCAGCATTTCCCTCTCTTCAGCCTGAGGTTTGGTGGGGTTTGCTCTGTTTGGGATGCAGTGCACTCCTTTCCCAGCCCTCTGCCCTGGTTTGATCAGCACTGCTGGTTCCTCACCTCACACAGCCCAGCTCAGGTGTTCACACATGGGAAAAGGTGGACAGGGGCACAGGAGGGACAGAAGATCCTGCTGAAAACAGCCAAGGAACAGGCAGACATGGCTCTCCTTCCAGGGACTGGGAAGATTAAAGGAGAGCTCTCAGCTCAGGAGAGCCCAGGAGGATGATGTTGAACTCATAGAATCATTTAGGTTGGAAAAGACCTTTAAGATCACAGAATCCCAGAATGGTTTGGGTTGGAAGGACCTTAAAGCTCATCCCATTCCATCCCCTGCCATGGGCAGGGACACCTTCCACTGTCCCAGGCTGCTCCATGCCCTGGCCTTGGACACTTGCAGGGATCCAGGAGCAGCCACAGCTTCTCTGGGCACTCTGTGCCAGGGCCTCACCACCCTCACAGAGGAGAATTCCTTCTCAATATCCAGTATAAAATCCAATTATCAAGTACAGCTATTAAGCCAGTTGTTTCTTGCAGCTGATGTTGTGGTTTTTCATTTATGCTTTCCAAGTCTTCTCCCCATCCTGGCAAATAAAGCCATGTGGGCTGAAAAGGACATGGAGAGGGGAAGTAGGATTGCTCCAGCTCTGCATCCTACTGATGTAGGTGTGTGAAACACAGGAGACAGTTGTTCCTCAGGAAAATAAACCATGCACCTTTTCCCAAGGCAGGGAGAATGTTCTTTATCATGAAAAACCCAGCATCATCCAGCTCCTGCCTTCCCCCTCCTCTGCCTAAATATAAAATATTCCTCACATGCCTCTTTCTGCTGGGATTCTGCAGTGGTTTGAGCGTTGCTGGCTTTTTCCACTGCCATATTTCAACATGTGCCCCTGTGACAGACAGCACAGTGCCTCCCATCAGAGGAGATCCCATCAGGTTTAGATCTTGGGATCATTTTCCTACAAGAGAAGAATAAGCTGTAAACATCCCTTGAACAGCTCTGCTGAAGCCTGGGATGAGTTTGGGGAATTCCACGAATCTTAGTGGCAGTAAAGGTATCCACTTAATGACATCTCAACTTCCAACAGTTCCAGGAAGTTTATTACATTAAATCTGGGTTGAAAATGGATTATTGGCAGTTGCGAATTTTTGTTCTAGTTCTGAATAAACCAAATTATTTTCTGGGAAATGAGGACTTGAACAAAAATGTTGGTTAAATGCATGGCTGGATTTGCTTTCCAAACTTTGTAGCATTTTAAGATTCGAATGAAAATGTCAGTTAAGAAATGGAGATGTTTTCAACTCAAAGAGTCAAAACGCTTCATTCTGAAATTCTTTGGATTTCTTTTAATTGAAATTCCACATCCATATTGTAAGGAAGTGACTGACCTTGGGCTGGGGCATGTCTGAGACAGCTAATTTTGAATCTTTAGCCTAAAATCACTCATGGGGGTGGAGGAGCACAGAGCCCATCAGCAGCCAGGTCTGAGGGAGGGAGAGCTGAGCACCAGGTAGGCTGGAGGCAAATTAACTCTTTACACCACAGGTTCATCAGCTCCTCTCCCTCCCTTTGAACACCACAAAATTCCTCCTCGTTAGTCACTATTTATACAGTTGCACACAGATTCTTTCTTAAGCATTCACATATTTCATGAAGTCAGAAAACTGTTTTAAGATGCTAAAACCCCGATGGTTTTAATGAGTTTAACAATAAACAGGCAGAGACTGAAGCATGCACAGTGCTGGGGTCAAACCCACCCTGAATTTCCACTGGCCTCAGCTCAGAGGAGCTTCAAGCCTGTGCTTTCACTTCCAAATCATGCTGGGCTGGTGAAAACAGAGTTTTTACTCGTGCTTCACACATAAATGGGGAATTTTGGAGTGCTGGGGTCACTCAGAGCTCCTTGCTGGGTGCAGGGTGCTGCCTTGGTTTAGTTTTTGCAGAGGAACCCTTCCGTGTGGTGGTTGCTGCTGGCACCCAGCACTGATCTGGCAGCAGCAATTTTCTTCACATGCCTTTACATTTAACTGAGGCAGCTTAATTGTTACTCAATGAAAACCCAAATCTGCAGCGGAGGCATCGCTCCACGCCAGGGAGAGGAGCTGGGATTAAAGAGCTGGCAGGGAGAGACCCTTATGCAAGGGCAGGAAGATCATTCAGAAATATTCATAAAACACGAGACAGACCTTTTAAATATTTATTAAAAACAAAGTTTGACTGTTAATTCCCCCTCACACATGACCCGTGAAAGAGATTGTGGAGATGGGGAAATGAAACCACAAAGGCAGTAAGGGATTTGCCTGAGGCCTCAGCTGTAAATCAGGCTCTGAACTGCAGAGCAGCTCTTCCTGCTCTCTCCTGACTCCATCTCCTCTCCCCAAAAACACAAAGGCTGTGCCTGTGTCCCCTGGCTGTCACCTGGCAGTGATGCTCAGCAAGGTGTCTGAGCTCAGTCCTGCAGCAAGAGGAACCCTGCAGCTCCAGGGGAGCACCAGGGAGTGCCTGGGATCTCCTTATTTCTCCCAAATCTCACCCTGCCCTGATGCAACAGCCAGCCTTCTCCAGCTGTGATCAAACAGCTGGGAGTTCTTGTCTCCAGCTTGGGAGTGCTTTCCTGGCCTTATCAATGAAAACACTCCTGAATTTGGTCCAGTATTCTGTGTCATCAGCAGGGACAATGATTGGTGTTGGCAGTTTTGTGTTGAAAAACAGCATTTAAGTCTCTTTTTGGATTATGCCAAAACCACTCTGTGATTTTTCATTTGGGTGGCTCAATCCCTACCTGTGCCACCACGAGACCACCAAAGGACCAGGAGCCCTGCAGACAAATCCATCTCTCTCCATTCCCTTTTGCAAGGTGGTCAAGCCTTTCCCCAGCACCCATGAGCAGCCAGGCTCCCCAAATCCCCTGAGCTCCCCAAACCCCCCGGGTGCCGTGCCTGTGTCGCTGTCCCCACCGTGTCACACTGCACAGATGTGCCTGCGGAGCCTCGGCCAGAGCCGCTTCCTCCCGTGGGACTCTCCAGATAAGTCACTTGTGTATTCAAAGTTGTTTACCCCGTGCTTGGAGCAGGATGCTTCCCTTATCTGCAGGCTGAGCAAATTCCCCCCAGTGCCTCGGCGTCATCCCCGGCCGGCTCTGCGTTATCTCGCCCTGCAGCGCAGACAGACCCTGCCCCAGCAGCCCCGGCCTCACCACAGCCACCCCGACTTCTTCAAAGGCTGGAAATGACTGTAATTTGAATCTTTAACAACACGTGGAGAAATCTACAGGAGCTGGCCTGTGTCGTGGCTCCGAGTGGCTTCGCAAATACCGCGCTGAGGAATTTGGATACTCTGGTGTGTGCGTCCGTCAGGGATGTTTGTGTTCTAAAAAATGCATTTTCTGCTTTTCCCTATCTCTGCCAAGCAGCTCAGATCTACTGTGCAGCTCCTTTTCCTGACCTTTCCTTCCATGCCTGTCCCATATCTCTGGCTGTTGTACCCTCACTGAGGGCAGGGTGATCCCCTATCCCTAATTCCCAAGCCAGCAGGCTCCAGTGAATTTGTGGTCAAACCCCCATTCCCATCATCCTGAGATGCAGAAGCCACATGCAGAAAGTCCAGCTAGAAAAACAGCTCGATGGAATGTATTTATCTGAAAACAATAGTGTGTCTGGATGGAAAAGGCAGCGTTTTACACCAGTCACGTGGTTGTTATTAGTGTTTTCCAAAACACCCAGAGGTACCTTATGTGTTAAGCAAGGGCGGACTGGCCGATTCTGCTTAAAAAGCAAAAAGTGCATCTCTGCACCTAAAACTGCTCTTGTGTTTCAGCCCTGCTCTGAGGCCCAGCTGGCTGCCAGAGGAATTTCCCGTTCCCCCAAATCTGCAGTCACGGGGCTTGATTTCAGCCCAAGATGCTGCAGCAAATATTTATGGTTGTGTTTCAGCTCTCCTTTTCCAGCTCTTTCCCCAAAGCAGGAGAGTGTCCTGGAAGTGTGGCTGGAGCTGAGCTGTGTGGGATGCCATTGCAGTGCCTGTGTGCCACAGCTCTGGTGCAACCCTGGGCCAGGTGCTCTGGGATGACCCTGCTTGAGAGGGATGATGAGCAGGTGACCCCACTGGTGATCCCTTCCAGCCTGAGCCATTCTGGGACACCGAGGCACCCCATGGGGACGATGCTCGTGGGCAGTGGGGCAGCAGCATGGCTCCAGCTCCATCCC
The DNA here is from genome assembly GCA_024500445.1 of Entomyzon cyanotis. Lineage (NCBI taxonomy): Eukaryota > Metazoa > Chordata > Aves > Passeriformes > Meliphagidae > Entomyzon > Entomyzon cyanotis. The sequence goes on from JAKEPQ010001010.1 coordinate 18,792,118, forward strand.
TCAGCAGGCCAAGGAGCAGCCCCAGCGCAGAGCTGCTGCAAGGAGGGATTGTTTGAAGCTGCTCCAGCCGAGCTGGAGGGTTCATTTCCTCAGCTCAGGCAGCCCCAGAAACCCAAGATCCACTGATAGCCATTGAGCAAGGATTTCCATTTTTGGTGCGAGCTCAGACTTAAAATAGACAGTCTTGAGCGAGGAAGAAACTCTGTTGACAGAACATAGGGAACATTCCTCTAGTGTACTTTTGCAAAGGACTATCTCTGTCTTTAATCTCCGCGGCGTTTCCTGCAGGTCTCCCGGGCCCAGCTTCCCTCTCATTGTTCCTGGCGCTTTTGGAAATGACCTCAGGCGCTTTGCAGTGACTGGCGACCCACGGTCAGAATGACTAACCCAGTCTGTCTCCATCCCTTGGACATGTCCCATTGACTAAATAAATGACAGGCACTGACATGTGAATAGAAACAAAAACAGCCTGACAAGTGAAATCTTAACTCTTTGGAGCAAAGAGACGTCTGGACGGGGAGTTCACCCTGCAAGGGGAGTTCACCCTGCAAGGGGAGTTCACCCTGCGAGGGGAATCGCTGCAAAAAGTCCTGACAATGGTAAAAACACAGCGAGGCTCCCCAGCTGCTCAGGACACATGCAGACTGGGGAGACAAACGCCTCTAATATTCTTTTTAATTGTTGAAAATGGGTTTGCGCAGCTTTTTATCTCGGCACATCTTTAATTAAAAGCGCAGCTCGGTGTTTATGAGGCCGTTTGGGTGTCTGGGCTGGGCATGAATAATTCCAGGGAACGTTACAAGGGTCAGTGAGGAGAGAGGCTGGCACAGGATCCCAGCCCTGTGTTGGACCCACAGCTCACCACGGGGGAGCCTAGGGATGCTTCCTGCCATTCCCATTCCCACTTTGGAGAGGTGCTCCTGCTTCCCCAAGCCTGCATGGACCTGCCTGCAGCCCTGCCATCAGATGTAGGGGCAATTTAGGTGGGGATGGAAGTTGTAAGGGAATATATGGATTTATGGCCCTCCTAAAGGCCACCAGAGCAGGTGCTGTCAGGTTTCAGGGACAGAATTCCTCATTTTGCCCAGCTCCCTCCATCCCATCCCAGCTGAGCCACACCACAGTTTGGGAACATGCCCCACCATCCCAGCATGAGCCTTTTTTTTAGGGCCCAAACTTGCTGTCTTTGAAATCTTACAATAGTCTTACCAATAAGAATAGAATTAGTGTTAATAAGCTACATTTGTGGATTTTTTTGGGGTTGGAAAAGTAGGCAAGTATTCTCTTTAATATCATCAATTAAATGCTGTAATTACAATAATTAATAATGCTGTTTAGCAGTTATTAGCACTGGGTGCCTTGTTAGGATGTCTGTGTTAGCTCAGGTTTAATAATGAGCTTCATATAAATCCAAAAAGAAGAAAATAATGATATGGGGAGTGGTTGCAGTGCTGTGGTCTGAGGGCTTCTTGCTTTAATGTAACTAACAAATAATTCCCTCTGGCTCTCAGCATTTGTGGATAAGGCCATAAAAAAGGAGGAAAAAAAAAAAAGAAAAAAGAAAGGAGGAAACCTCAGCTAATAAAAATGCCACCCTGGTTTTAGGGCTGCATGAGGAGAGTTTGTTGTTTGGCTAATGATGATAGGAACAGCTCCTGTGGGGATGGCTGATGTCCCTCTGTCCTCCTGCATGGAGAGCACAGGGCTGGGGTGGCACTGGGGGTCATTGTCACTGTCACAGGCACAGCCCTTGGCTGGAGGTAGCTTTGGGAAATGCTGGCAGGTCTTGCAGCCAAAAATTGTGTCCTAACCTGGCTTTGGGAGTTTATTGTCTTTTCTCCCCTGTCCTCAGCTGGTGCTGAGCAGCTGCTGTTCAAGCACAGGGCTGGGTGCAGCTCAGTGAAAAGAGGGATGATCCCATGGAAAGTGGGACAAGAATTGCTGGGATTTGGATCCTGCAGATGGAACATCCAATCCCTCAGCTGGGCTCTTCCCCACTCCTCCTCCCTCCTTGCTTTTCATGGTCTCTGTTCACCACATCTGCTCACTGTGCATCAGTCATTTACCAGCAGGATAAAAAGAGGCTGGGAGCTAAACCCCACTCATTCTATAAAACTTTTCCACCAAGTGCCATCTCCAGTCAGTGCTCCATCCTCTCATTCTCACCCCACCTGATGCCAGGATGGCCTGCTGGGCCGTGGGAAGCTCTTTGCAGACAGCAGGTCAGTTCTGCACCCCTGTGCCAGGCTGGCTCTAGCACAGGCTGGGTTTTGGGAAGGGTGGGCAAGACTGGGCAGTGAGGTGTGGTCCCAGGACATCACCCACGTCAGAAGGTAAATGATGGTCAGATTTTGGCTGGGACCTGTCTGTGGAAGTGGCAGGTGCCACAGCAGCTTGCACCCTCCAGGTGCTTGGCTCACCAAAGTACAGTGAAAGGGTTGAGTGTCAGAAATGCATGTCCAGCCATGGAAAAGCCCAGCTGTGGCTCCAAGGAGATGGCAAGGGGTCTGCAAAGGGCTCCTGCACCCCAGAGCTGCCTGACACAGCCATGTGTGGCTGAGCTGGTGGCCAGGATCCCTTCCAGCAGGGAGAGGTGCTGCTGGCACCCACGGAGCCTTGGGGAAGGAGCTGCTGCTCCTGATCATTTCCCAACAGCCTGGGAGCTCAGAGCCAGCATTTTCCTGGACAGAGACAGGTTCTCAGCACAGTCTGAGGAACAGAAGGACCAGAGAGGGATTTTCTCATTCCATGGTGTGGCAATGGGATGGAGAAGGTCCCCTGGAGACCCAGCTGGCTTCCAAGCACTCAGCAAAGCCTGCTCCATCTGCTGTGTGTTTAAGAAACAACTGTGCCACTGCTGGAGCAAACTGTCCTGCTGTAGCCTGGTGTCTATTTAAGGGTGATTTGCTCTCAGTAATGCCCAGCGGTGCCAATGACTTCAGGGTCAGCTCCTTTCCTCCCTGATGCTGCTTTCTATTTTCACAGCCCTGTGCATGGGCAGGCCCTGGAGATCTGCAGCCAGCTGCCAGCAGGGACACTCAGAAAGCAGTTTCAACACAAAAAGATGTGGCTTTGGTACTTCAGCAGTGAGTGCCTCTGGCTACCTTTGGTTTGGACTCAAAACAGGGAAGACAATATTCTCTTTTTGCCATAATGATTTTCATATCCCCATTTAGAGGCTGCAAGAAATCTGGGGAAGCATCAGCCCAGTGTGTGCTGATCCCACAGCGTGTCCCAGGACCAGCTTGAGAAGCCTGCCTTTTTCAATTTTCCCTTGCTGCCTCTCCAGCCAGTGACTCAGTCCCTATTTCTATTCTCTTCCCACTTCTGTTCCTGCTTCTCCAAAGTTTTGGTCAGTGGCAGCAGCTTTTGCTAATGTCTTGTGGCTGCTCCTCTCAGAGTTATTATTGGAGATGCCTACGAAATAACAGTGCTGCTCTGTGAGACGCTGCTGCACCACTGCAGAAAATATTTACCAAAGCTGTGGTAAGCAGCTCTTTACTGGAGTGACTGGCGTCTGCTCTGAAGCTGCCCAGACGCCACTCACTCCAGCAAAGAGCTGCTGCAACAGAACAAATTGCCCAGGGCAGCAGATCTTGGGCAGGGAGAAAAGCCAGCAGCCCAGTCTGTCTGTCTTTGTGTTTTCTAAGGGAGAAAAATTATCTTTTTACAAGCCTGCCCTAGTTGGCTCTGACCAGCTCTTCCCAGAAAATACCATCATAAATAGGAGAGCAAACTGCTGCAGAAACGGACAGGTTGCCATTTAGGTCTGACCTTTCTCAGATCTGCTTTGATGTCTTCCTCAACCTTCCTTCTCCTCCAGCCCTGCTGTGTTTTTAGCTCCTGCTTCTGTTTGTTGTGCACTGGACACAACAAACCTCAATTAAAATCCATTCTGGACATAAACACATACATATACATTTATATATACTGCCTTTGCTTTCTGGACCAGCTCCAAATAGAATAATCCTTTTTTTAATCCTGCCCCCTGGGGAACTTCCAGCTTTGTGTTTGCAAATTGTATGGGTAAACATGGAGAGGGGTAGATTTATTTTTTTCAGGACACTGGGCTTGGCATGTTGCACAGTTTGTTGCTGGATCAGCGTGGTGGCAGCACACAGAGCTGTTTTTCTTACTCAAATAGTCCCTTTCCAGCTCAAAAATGACAATTCTCCAAAGCCAAGCCAACAAGACTGTAAAGGGCAGTTTCAGAACCTGGTGTTATCTGCCTGGAAAAGGCTCCAGAAAGGCAGACTGTCTCCACAGGCTGCTGAATAAATGCTGATAAAAGGACAAACTCCTGTGTGTTTACTGGGGGAGTGAATCTAGGTGAGTCCTCTGCTTGCTTGTAATTCCTTTCTCATCTGAGCAGAGCAGCTGCTCCATGTGACAGAGCTGAGCTCCTGTAGCCAGGGCAGGGCAGGGGGGTTAGGAGCTGCTGCTCCTTCTGAGGCTGGGGAAGAAAGGATTGAGGCTCAGGTGGAAGGGAGAAATTCCCAACCTGCATTCATTCAGGCATTGGCTGCACTCAGCATGTCCATCCCTCTCCTGCAGGAGCCTCAGGCTGCACCTTCCTTGCAATGCCTGAAGGTGACTTCTCCTCCCCATCCCCTTCATCATCTTACAGAATCCCAGGATGGTTTGGGTTGGAAGGGACCTTAAATCTTATCTTGTTCTACCCCCTGCCATGGGCAGGGACACCTTCCACTGTCCCAGGCTGCTCCAAGCTCCATCCAGCCTGGCCTTGGACACTGTCAGGGATCCAGGGGCACCACAGCTTCTCTGGGCACCCTGTGCCAGGGCCTCACCATCCTAAAACCCAATCTAACCCAACCCTCCATCAGTTTGAATCCATTCCCCGTTGTCCTATCCCCACAAGCTCTTATAAAAAGCCCCTTTGCCTCTTTCCTGCAGGCTCCCTTCAGGTTCTGGGAGGATCTGGCATCATCCCAAATCCTTGTTCTCTCACCACTGTGGGATCCACTGGAGTTTCCAATTCACCACGAGGTAGGAAGTCCTGGATAAAGCACTAGTTGGAGGCTCAGCAATCAATGTCTTCCTCCTCTCCCCCAACATGCCTCATTTTCTTGGCTCCTCAGTTCCAAAGGCCATGGAGAATCCCAGTCACTGTGGGAAGGTGTGGTGGCAGCCCCAGGCCAGTGGCACCAGCTCACACATCACCTGCCCAGGGCACTGGCAGAGAGCAGCCTGGGCACACTTCTTGCTGCTCTTCACCCTTCTCTGCTTTACTGAGCATTTCCTGAAGGTGCTTGGGAAGTCTGAGGGTGCTTGGAGAGGATTGGTATTGCCAGAGGAGATTTTCAGCACCACTGGGAATGACAGGAGAAGAAGCTCCACCTGCTTTGTGTTTCACCCTGTGCCCTGTGACTAACCAAGATCCAAGACTGGCTTGTTCTGCCATGAGAAAAATGAGAATTAATCTTTTATTCAGGAGAAAAAGCCACTTTTCTCTCAGTTGAGGCTGGCATTGTGTTTGAGTGAAGGCAGTCTTCCTGTCCTACAAAACTGGAGACACCAGTGCTTTCCTTGGATTGCAGCAGGGCTTTTCTGGGATGGCTTCAGTTTGTTTTCCTAAAAATGAAAGCAGAGCACTGGGGATAATCCTGTACTCGTGGCACTGGCCTGACTTGTGGTTCAATCCCTGTTTGTCCTGAGCCAAACCAGGGAACTGAACCCAGTACTCCCTATCTCAGATCAGGGCTCTCATCTCATCTCATCTCTCTCAAAGTCAGACTCCTTCACCCTGAGCAACTCTTTAATTATTTTTCACAAATTGGCCCAGCTCCACCTAGAAGGGATTTAAAGAAGTCCCTGCTCCAAGCAAGGGACCGTTCCTGGGATGGAGACCACCACTGATGGGTGCCATCACCACCCCTGGGGACCTCTGGGGAGATGATTTTACCTCTGTGGGTTTGACTAGAAATCCAGGCTTGCACCCAGAAATCTTTTCCAAGCAACATTTCATGGAAACTGGTATTTTGTTACCAAAAAAAAAAAAAAAAAAGAAAAAAAGAAAAGAAAAATTCTGGTTTTGCCGAAGTGACATTTTCTGACCCAAGAAAACATTTTGTCAAAAAGCTTCCCAACCACTCTGCTGGGAATGTGCTCTTTGCCATCAGTCCCCAAGGCTGGAGCGCCGGGGTGTTGAAATGTTACTACAGCCCTGGAAACTGTGAGTCAGCTTGTCCCCACCCACAGCAGATACTCGTGGGAAGGGCCTTGAAAAGCCTGGAAACTCAGCAGCTCCTGCCTTGTGGAGTTTCCATTAACCCATTCACATTGATTTCGGGTGAAATGCAGTGTTTGGTGAATTTCTGTCGGATTTTGTCTGTGTTTTCTCCTTCCTGATTGGGATGAATTTTGGAGGTTATTTAATTTGAATCCATCCCTCAGCAATTGGGCTGCTCTGATTCACCCTGAGCCCCACGGGCTGCAAGTGCAGCCTCACCACCCTGGGATTGGGATGGATCAGTGCATGGTGGAACTTCAATCCCACCTGGAGGAAAGGTGCCAGAGCAAAACTGCCCACTGGGCTGGGGTGTAAATGCACCAAGCTGGGCACCCCCTGGCAAAGCAGAGGGTTCTGCACAGAGGTTTCAGGGTTTTCCCTGGGGTTGTCACACCTTGGGGCTGCTCTGAGCAGGGCAGGCTGGGAGATGCTGCACTCTGCTCTGCAGCCAGGCTGGGAGAGCTGGGAATGTTCACCTGGAGAAGGGAAGGATCCAGGGAGAGCTCAGAGCCTCTTCCAGAGCCTAAAGGGGATCCAGGAGAGCTGGAGAGGGACTGGGGACAAGGGATGGAGGGACAGGACACAGGGAATGGCTTCCCACTGCCAGAGGGCAGGGATGGAGGGGGTGTTGGGAAGGAATTCCTCCCTGTGAGGGTGGGCAGGCCCTGGCACAGGGTGCCCAGAGAAGCTGTGGCTGCCCCTGGATCCCTGGCAGTGTCCAAGGCCAGGCTGGACACTGGGGATTGGAGCAGCCTGGGACAGTGGAAGGTGTCCCTGCCATGGTGGGGGGATTGGAACAAGATGATGTTTAAGATCCCTTCCAAGCCAGACTATTCTGGGATGCTCCATCCCATGAGAGCTGGCAAAGGATGGCACATCCAAGGAGAAGGGTTTGCCATGGCTGCAGCTCCTCCAGGATGGGGACACAGGCTGAGGTGCTGAGGTGACACCACATCTCTGCACAAAGGGTTTGAAGGTGCCAGGGAGGTCTGGGAGTGTGGAGTCCAACAGCTGGGGAATTCTCCATGGAGGAAAATCCTTCAAACATATTTTTTTTTAATTTTGGATTTATCAAAATGTCTCATTCTGATTTTAGCTTTTTCCATTTTGAAGAGGGTCCAAGGTCCTATCACAGTGTGTTACCACACGGGGTATAACATTTGCAAGAGTAAAATGAAAAGTCAGTTTGAACTGGAAAATGATGGCAATGTCATGAAAACAAAGGAAATGGGACATTCTGATGTTGTCAAAACCTTTTTTCTCTGGTTCCTTTCAAAATCAGCTTCCAGCAAAACCAGCAGGATTTTATGAGGCATTTTAATTTTTGGCAGAGCCCCTGGCTCTGGCGCAGCAGGTTTGTGGTGGTTCCTCTGGTTGGGCTCAGACACTCTAAGTCCCCATTCCTGGGGGGAAAAGGGGGTGCAATGTGTTCCACAGCCCCCCTCACCCCCCTTGGGGGATCCCCATCTTCCCCCCACCCTTTTCTAGGCATTAAAATAACCTGCAAGTTGAGCTGTTACAACATTGTTTAAGTGGCAATTAATCATTTTGTGTTTTAACCCCTGCATTCTGCTTTTTGACCAGGAAGGTATAAAACACTAGAGATTTAGAAAAGGCAGAAAATCGTGAGATTAATTTTCCTTACTGAAAACCTGGAGTGCCACAGTCTGGGTTTGGGCTGTCCTGATGCCTTTGAGGGTGCTGGCAATGGCAGGGCTGGTCCTTCTCCCCTTTTCCCCTCATCCAGCTGCAGTTTGGCTTTGGGAAGAGGTTGGTGCCCTCCTGGCCACCCACAGTCCTCTTGGACCCAGGAGGATTTGGCTTTATATCCTACCTGGGAGATCCATGTCAGATAACACTGGCAGCCTTTCAAAAGCTTCTCTCCAGCTTTCCTGCCAAGACCTATAGGATGTGTTCCAGAGCATCTCCCAGGAATGTTTGTTATTATGACAGGCCAAAAAAAAAAAAAAAAAAAAAATAGGGGGGGAGCAGGCAGTGAAAGAGCACATTGCTGTTAATCACTAGAAATCCTTTAATAACCAACATTACTATAAATTATACGTGCATTGTGACAAGCACAATTGAGGGCTCTGTTTTTGCTGCCCACGTTGGGGCAGGAACAATGTGCTGTTGTTGCAGGAGCTGGGATGGATGGCATTCCGGGCGCAGTGGGGCTGCTCCTGCATACCTGTGCCCGTGGAGATGCTCTGCTGCTCCAGATCCCATGAAAGCCCCATTGTTCCTCCTGCCATATTGCACACTCCGTGATTACAGAGCGTTGGATGAGCGGTGAGACGTTGCTTGGTGGAATAATAACCTATTCTTAGTTTTAGCAGTGCTATATTTAAGATTTATATATATTTAAATGTTGGTAATTGCACATTTGGGACATCTTGTAATTTGGGTGACAGTTTGGAAAGGCAGTGTTGGAAAGAAAAGCATCAGCTGGGTGTTAAGGAGGTGAATCTTGGGGTCATGCAGGACAGGGCGAGCCATGTGGGTTTTAAACAAGTGTTGGAAGATCTCTGGAGCAGCCTCAGGATGGGCAGGGATCCTGCCAGGGTTGGAGATCCATCCCTGGAAGTGTCCAAAGCAGGCTGGACAGGGCTTGGAGCAACCTGGGATAGTGGAAGATATTCCTGCCATGGCAGAGGTGAAACCAAATAGGCTTCACGGTCTTTTCCAACCCAAACCATTCTGTGATTCCATGAGATCCAGGAAATCCCAGTTTCTACTGCCATGTCTGAAGCTGATTTTTTTTTTTTTTTTTTTTTTTTTTTTTGGGTTAGCCCTTTTGTGCCTTTTCACTGGGAAGAGAAGACATTTCCCTCCCACAGCAGGGGATTGGGTGACTTTAGTCCAAACCGTGGTACAGGTGTGACATGTGGCTGCTCTGCAGGTGACAGCTGAGCCGTCAGAGGCAGCAGGGCCCTTACAGGTTTTTTATGAGTTTTTACATTTTTAACCAGGCAAACTGCCCATTTCCTGAAACCCACCTAAAAATGGCAGGGGAAAGGAGCTTTGCCCCTGGTCCTACAGGTCAGAAGGGGCAGAAGTGACCCCAAAATCAAAAGACCTATTGACATACTGTGTTTACATTGATGCAGACTTTGGTGGCACACACCTATGGATTTTGAGTTGACTATTTGATGTTACACTGATTAAGTTTGCCGTAAAAATCGTATTGTCTTTATCCAGTCCATTTAAATGATGTTCTTGGGTGTATTAGGGCAAGTTTGGGAAATGTGGACAGCAATTTGGACAGAAATCTTCAGGTATAGAAAAAGGCACCCAAAGATTCCAAGAGAGTAACTAGGAACGTTCAGGTTGTCCAGGATTTGTTGGCTGAAATAATTTCATTGGTTTGGTTTTGGGTGCTTTTCCCTTAACTGATCAACTGCTGGGGGATTAATTGCCCAGATGGACTTTTGCTCATTAGCGGAGTTCTCAGGCTGGTGCAAAGCTTTTCCTCCAGCAGGTTCCCACCGCTCCATCCCGAGGATGGGAAACTCCAGCATCTCCCCGGGGATGGAGTGAGGATGGGCAAAGCCCCAGCTCCGAACCCCCGCAGCCGCTTCTCCCGGCGGTGCTGTGCCCGCGCGGGGGTGGGAACCGCTGTTTTAGCGGAGATGCGTTATTTATTCTGTATTTGGGGAAGGGTTACTGGGGCTGGGGGGTCCCAGCCGCACACGCCGCTCCCCGAGGGAACGCTGTCGCCGTGGCCGCGTGGGGCGCGACACGAGGCCGCCGCTCTCCCGCTGCCGGCGGCGCTGCCGGTGCCCCGGGCCTGTCCCCGCTGTCCCCGCTGTCCCGGTGGCGCTGGCGGTGGCGGTGGCGGGGAGCGCACGGACCGCGCGGCCCCCGAGCGCCGTTCATTCACGGGCACGCCGGGGTGGGACGGGGCGGGGCCAGCGCAGCCCGCCGGCCAATGGGAGGCGGCGGGGCCGCGCGTCACGCGGGCTCGGGCCAATGGGAGCGCGCCGGGCCTGAACTTTTGCCACGGCGGACAAGTTGATACATCGCGGGGGTGTGTCCGGCGCGCGGCCCGCGGGGGAGCGCGTTAACCCCCGCGCCGCCATGACCTACTTTCACACCGGCCCGCCTTCCCGCCCCCCGGCCCGCTCTGCCGCTCCCCGCGGGGCGATCCCCCCTTCCCTCCCGCCGGCGGCGCGGGGCCGCGCGGGGCTCGCTGCGGGCGGGATCGGCGGGGCGGCTCGGGGCGGCGGGCGCGGGGCAGCGCGGGGCGCGTGTCCCTTTAAGCGGCAGGAAACCCGAGCCGGTGTTTGCGCAAGGGCCGGTGCCGCGCGGAGCCGCCGGAGTGTCTAGACTGGCACATGATGGGCGGCAGCCAATGGCGGCGCCGCTCGCGAGGGGCCCCGCGCGCGCGCCCCGGCCACACAAAAGCCGGCGAGGGGCGGGCGGGCGCGAGCGGGCGGCGGCGGCGGCCCCGGGAGCCGCGCACGGAGCGCGGGGACCCGCCGGACCGGGGCCGCGCCCTGCGATGCGGACAAGGGACGCGCTGACACCGGCCTGCGCTCCGGGCTCTGCTGCTGCTTCTTGGCGTTTCTGATTTAATTTTTTAATTTTTTCCTTTTTTTTTTAAAATTTTTCTTCCTTTTTTTTTTTTTTTTTAATACTATTTTTGGCTGAAGGGACCCGACGCCTCCGACCGGCCCCCGGCGCCTGTTCCCCGCCGGGCGGCACCCCCGCGCCGGGCGCGCTTCCCCGCTCCTCCCCACCTTGTATGGTGGAGCGGCCGCGGGGCGCAGCCGAGCGCTGCCCCGGGCTCCCCCCGGCCCTCGCCCCCGCCGCTCCCCGCCCGGCCCCGCGTTGGCAGCCGATGTAGGGCACGGCGCGGCGCGCCCGAGCCCCAGCGCCGCCACGGGAGCGGCCCCCGCGGCGCCGTCTATGCCCGCGCCGCCCCGCCGCCCCCCCATGGTGCGGCCCCGCCGCGGGCCGTCGGAGATCCGCTGGGCAGCAGCGCCGCGGGGAGTCCGGGCTGCTCCGGGGCTGCGATGAGATAGAGCCGGCGGCGGAGCGAGGAGCCCCGCGGAGGAGGGGGGGGCGGCGGAGAGCGACGCGACCCCCGGCCGCCCGCGGGTCGTATGTTCAGGTCCAAACGCTCAGGGCTGGTGCGGCGACTTTGGAGGAGCCGCGTCATTCCGGACAGGGACGGCGGAGATGGGAGCGCCAGGAGCGGCCACGACCTCGGAGCCACCGGCAGCTGCAAGCTCGCGGAGAAAAGCCCCTCGGCGGAGCTCCGCGCGGTAGCGCGCAGCCTGCTGCTGCGGGAGGCGGAGGAGCGGCGCGGGGCGGCGGGCGAGGCGGCGCCGCGCGGGGACCCCATGGCGGAGCGGCGCGGGGCTCGGCTCCGCGACCCCGGCTCCGCGCCGGAGAGCGACGGCCGGACCGTGACCTGCTGCCTCTTCTCGGAGCGGGAGCCGGGCGGCCCCCAGCCTCCCCCTGCCGCCGCCCCCGGCCCCGACGGCGCGGCCGACGGCGGCTCCCCGGAGCGGCGGGGCCGGGAGGCGCGGGCGCGGCTGCTGCTGCTGGAGCAGGAGCTGAAGGCCGTCACCTACTCGCTGCTGAAGCGGCTGAAGGAGCGCTCGCTGGACAGCCTGCTGGAGGCGGTGGAGTCCCGCGGGGGGATGCCCGGCGGCTGCGTCCTGGTGGCCCGCACCGAGGTGCGCCTGGGGGGCCTGGCGGCGCCCCCGCACCTCCTCCTGGGCAAGCTGTTCCGCTGGCCCGACCTGCAGCACCCCGCCGAGCTGAAGCCCCTCTGCGAGTGCCAAAGCTTCGGCGTCGCCGACGGACCCACGGTCTGCTGCAACCCCTACCACTTCAGCCGCCTCTGTGGGCCAGGTGAGCGGCGCCAGCTGGGTGCTTCCCCCACAAACACCCACCCGTTTGTGGGTTCGGGGTTTCCGATCCCCTGCTGGGTTTATCCGAACTCTCGTGGGCACGCCGCCCCGGCCCCGCGGTGTCGCGGGGATGCCCGTGGGGATGCGCCTGGCCCGGGGGTCTCCGCCGGGCATCCCCCTCTCTTAGAACCAGCGGTTCCATTTGTGCGTAAAAAGCCCTTTATTTTTTTTTCCCTTCCCGCGGAGTTTCCCCGCTCCCTGGGAGCCGGAGGGGCGATAATCGGCGGCTCCATCCCGCTGGCGCCAGCCTGGCTCGCTCCTGTCGGAGCCGGGCGGTCACCGCCGCCGGCTTAAAGCCGCAGGCGCTCCGGGGGGGCTGCGGGGATGTCCCTGCCGGGGATCCCCCAACCCGCGGGGACACCTGGGGCTCCTCCATTTCTTGGGGGTTTCTCATTTTTTAGCGTGGGCAGAGGTGAGCGTTTTCAAGACGTGGGTTTGGTTTTCTTGAGGGTTTTTTGTTTCTTTTAGCAATGCTCGATCGTGCGTCCATGTGAGCAGGGAGTAACTGCATGGAGCAGAGACACGTTCGAGTTTGAGGTGCAGAAATGGAATGATCCTTAACAGGCTGTACCAAAACTGTAATGAAACTGGACAGCTGGATTCCCACTGCCAGAGGGCAGGGAGGATGGGATATTGGGAAAGAATTGTTCCCTGGGAGGGTGAGGAGGTCCTGGCACAGGGTGCCCAGAGAAGCTGTGGCTGGCCCTGGATCCCTGGCAGTGTCCAAGGCCAGGCTGGACAGGGCTTGGAGCAGCCTGGGACAGTGGAAGGTGTCCCTGCCATGGCAGGGGTGGAACGAGATGAACTTTAAGGTTCCTTCCAACCCGCACGATGCTGTGATTCTATGCTGACTGTCCCTTCTGTTGGCAAGAACTTTGATTTTATTATTTCTTTTGCAATCTGGGCTCCTGCCTCGGTTTGCATCACTTCTTTCAAAGAAACTTCTCATTTGGGCGTGCTTCTCCCGAAGGTCGCTAGAGGCTGGAGGCAGCTCTTTTATTCCACTTGGAGCCGAGCTGCGTTTTCAGGAACGGAGCATTTATTTGAGAAACGGGAGAGAAGTTTCCCAGTCTCTTTCTGCAGCAGTGGTGGTTCTCCCAGCCGTGAGAGACTGCCAGCCCTGTGCTGGGAGTAGTAGAAAGCAGAGCTGTTATCTAGTGGCTCCTTATCACTCTGATAGTGGGTGACTGTGCCAGGACCCCACCCGCGCCGGCTGGGCGCTGGGAACAGGAGCCAAGGAAAGGCCTTGATGCCCTTTTCCACAAGTGGCTCCCTGCAGAGATCATCCTGTCGGTGTTTCCCACCCAGTTCGCCGCGGGGTGACGTAGCTGAGGGATGTGAAGGCTCTGGGGTGCTTCCAGGCTGAGTCCCTGGTGACAGCAGGTCTGGCTCTGGCATGGCACAGCACGGCCAGGTCGGGTTGGTACATCCCACGGGCACGTTGGCACCTTTGCTTTTTTATTTTGACGTTTATAAGCACTCTGTGAGAGAAGCATCCTGCTCTGTTAGGGAAAATGGGGAGCCTTTCCTGAGAAGCAGCAGAGGATCCCAGAGGCATCACACGGGGGATGCTGAGGTTCCTTTTGCTGATCTCAGCTGCTGGCAGGTGCAGGTGGGAGCTGAGGAGCACACCGTGTTCCCATGCTCTGGGGTCAGTGTGGTGCCCCTGATTGACTCAGACACAATTTCTCACTGAGGTCAATGCCTGCTCAGGGCTGATGCCTTGATCCAGCCCAGCTGACTGCACACTCAGCTTTGGCCAGTACATCACTGTCATATTTTGGAAGGGGAAAAGAAACCCCTCTGATCAGGGTGTGGAGTTGATGAAGGACCTTCATCAGCCTTCTGCATGGTCTTGACCCTTTCAAGGACAGAGAGCTGGTTGAATGACCTGATTCAGCACAGCACCTCTGAGGACTTGCTGAATGTGGAGCACATGACTGCTCAGTCCTGCTGCTTAAAGCAGAGCTGGGGAGCTCTGTGGGATGGATCCAGGGTGAAAGGGATCACAGCAGCCTCTGCTCCTGAGCCACTTGTGTGCCAAGGCCTTTGTTGGGATGGACCAAAGTTACTTGGGTGGCTTGGTGGCCGAAGCCAGCCTGGCTCTGGTGTCAGCCCTGTGTGCCAAGAGGAGTTTTCATCACCCAACACCATTTTTCAGTACTTGTGAAGCGTTTGGAGAGCACTTGTTAAGCCTTGTGTGTTGGAGTCACGGATGGAAGGCTGTCTCTCCCAACGCAGATGATGGAAATGTGAATTTTTGGGAGCAGTGTGATGTTTTGTGTGTCCAGGCACAGACATGGGGCAGAGGGCTGCAGCATTTTCAGTAGCTAAGCCTGCTTTGCAAGTTCCAGGTGGAACCCCCATTTTTCAGAAATTGGGAAAACCTTGGTCTCCAGTTGCTTCCAAGTGTTTTGTTTTCCACTGGGCATTTATAACTTTGGAAGAGTTCCTACCCCAAAAGAGAAAACGAGAGGGTTTGTTGATAAACCCAACACAGCACTAACCTAAAGTTTTGTTTTTCCAGAGTCTCCACCACCTCCCTACTCTCGGCTGTCTCCTAATGATGAGCAAAAGCCACTGGGTATGTGTTTTGTCTCTTTTGATCTCCCGGGAACTCTTTCATGGTGCAGCTCTGGTGCTGCTCCTGAGACAGCCCTGCCTGGCACGTCAGGCAAAAGCCAACAAGTCGGGATTTTATGGCTGCTCATTATTTCTGAGCAAGCATCAGCTGACGGGTTTTAAGAAGTAAATGGATGCCAGTTTATCCTACCAAATTACCGTGTAGACACATGCATATTTTCCAAAATAATATGAAGCTCTATTTTTAATGAAGGCGTAATGAAAGGTTACCAGACGTCATGTTTTGTCTGCGTGTGTAATCTGTGGGATGACAGAGCTGGGGGGAGTGGGAGCTCCTGGGTGCCATTTCCATAAGGGCCTGGCTGTGCTGCTCCGTGGAGGAACCAGCTATTACCCTTCCTTTGCTCGTTACAATGAGATGAGAAGTCTTTGAAACTGTGTCATTGCTGAATGGGGTGTCACTTTTCCTGGGGAATTATAAAAGGTTTCCCAAACAAAGCTGATGAAAGCATCTGGGATGGGTAGGCTGGGCATGGAGAGCCTGGCAGCCTCGGATTCTGACGTTTTGAACTGGCATTGCTGCATCCTCACCATCCTTTCTCAGCCCTGCTTCTTGCTGAATTAAATGGGAAGCAAAGACACGAGAGGGAAGGGAGGAATCCCCAAATCCCTCTTGGATTTCTGGCTGGGATCTGTGCAGCTGTGGGTTTTCCCCCTTTATCCTGTGGTCAGTGATTTATTTATTGGGGTTAGTGACCAAGGGGAGCCGCTTTTGGTGCCATGGGGCAGGGACAGGGACAGGGAGGAGGCAGACAGGGTTTGGCAGCGATAGGAGGGGACAGCAGTGCCTGCCTGTCCCACCCAGCCCCGGGGGAAGGCAGGAGCTGCCCCGTGCCAAAGGTGAGTCCCTGCCCTGCCAGGCTCAGCCGTGTGTGCACTCTGTGCCTTCATCACCACAGGGCTGTGACCAGAGCAGCCTTCAAAGCCAAATTGCCTGGTTGTGGCTATTTTTCTTTTTTTTTTTTTTTTTTTTTTTTTTTTTTTTTGTTAGACATGGAGGCAAAAAAAAGCAGTTGTCCCTCCCTGTGCTCCCCCTTCCAAGTTAATTCCTTTTAGAAACTGCTTGTGCTGCAGGGAGAGATGATAGTGAGCAACACGTGACTCTATTAAAACAACAGCCAGGGATTGAAATTTGCTTCACTGGCTTGTTTGATTGGAAAAATAATAGTTAATCTGTGAGCAAACAGTTGAGCACTTAATTAGAGGGGTGTAAGCAAGAGAGAATAACAAAGACTCTTAACTTGTTAAAACAAAGTTTCCTTCGCTTCAGCAAAGAGGAAGGAAGGAAGGAAGCAAGAATAAACAGCTTCAAGAATTTTAATGGTGATAATTAAGTATAGTAACTCTGACTTGTTTAGAGGCTTAATGTAACTTTATCCAGTAAGCACCAAGTTCCTACTTGTTTGATCAACTTAACTGGAGTTATTTTTGTGGTCGAGGCAATTCAAACTTTGCATTTGCGTGGTGGAGCTACAAAGTTAATCGCTGCTTTCTGGCTCTGCGGAGAGCTTCTCTCGGGGAGGTGGTGGGAAGCTGAGCAGCCACTGGTGCTCACATAGCACTGGCAAACGCAGCAGGACTAAAAGTGCTTTCTTTTTTTTTTTTTCCCCCACAGATCTATCAGATTCCACGTTGTCTTACACTGAAACAGAGGCTACAAACTCGCCCAACGTCACGCCTGGAGATTTCTCAGGTTGGCAGCTGTTTGTGCCTTCCATCCGTGCTGGGGCTGGTGGTGGGCAGGACAGCAGGAGGGACTGCTCTTGGCTTGTGTGTGTTCTGGGTGTGAAGAGGAGAAAAAGAGCTGTTATTCGAGTTGGTTGTTCCAAGCAGTCTGTGCTCTGCATGCTGTGACAAGATGCTGTTTGTGAGACGAGCAGAGACGTTTGTTAGGTGGTCACAGAGCCACTCGTGTCCCTTGTGGAATCCACCTGGGTTGATCCCAAGCTGTGGGCTGCTGTGGGGCTGGGCTGCAGGCTCTCCCCATTGCCATGGCAGGAGCACTAGGGCTGTTCAGTGGGGCTGTGGGGCTGGGCTGCAGGCTCTCCCCATTTATTTCCATGGCAGGGGCACTGAGGCTGTTCAGGGCTGTTCAGTGGGGCTGGGCTGCAGGCTCTCCCCATTTATTTCCATGGCAGGGGCACTAGGGCTGTTCAGGGCTGTTCAGTGGGGCTGGGCTGCAGGCTCTCCCCATTGCTATGGCAGAGCACTGGGGCTGTTCAGTGCTGCTCTGCGGTGCTTCCTGCCGGGTCTGTCTGGCTGGTGTTACCTGTTGGGCTCTGGCCCCGGGCTGCAATCCCTGCTTTCATGAGTTATTGAAGCTCCCGAACAAAGCTTGGCTTAATTAGGTCCTGGTTTTTGCTCTGCCCCACCCTGCAACCTTTCATTCACTTAATGGGGCTCTGCAGGGCCCCGGGTGGTTTTACCTGACAGCAGGTAGAGTTGGGGCTTTCTTGGCTCTGCACTGGATCATTCCACATCTTTCTCCTTGGTGTCTCATCCCAGGCTGGGGACAGGAGGGGCCTGGCTATAGGACCAGGCTGAGTTTCTTTACCTGGTTCATGGTGTGAGAGCTGGGATGAAGGCAGACAGATGTTGGTCCTGGTGGAGCCCCAAGTGCTTCCTTCAGTGGCTGGGGTGGGGTGGGACTTGAGCACCTCAGAGCCTCACTGTTGGATTGCTGAGCACATGGATTGCCTCTGCTGCTCTCTCTGGGGGATGCTGTGACCCAGGGGAGCTGCTGGAGGGGACCTTTGGGGTTCTGGTCCCTTAGTGTGGCTTTTCATTTTGTTTCCCTACAAGAGTTCACAGCCAGTTTGGTGAGACTTGCACCTTCCTTGGGGTACCTAAGCCAATCCCAGCTCCAGAGGGTGTTCCAACAGCACAGCAGGGCTGGATCATGGCACGGTGGCACATTTCCCTGGGGGGATTGTCCCTGCTCTCTGTCCCTTCAGGTCCCCCTGCGGTGGCCAGCCAGCAGTGCCACGTGCCGAGTGCGGCGTGTGCCAACCCACGGCTTTTGTTGTGCTGCCAAGTGTCCAGAGCAGGGCAACACTTGATAGCCAGGACTGGGATCAGTCAGCCCTGTGCTCTGATAAATACGTGTTTGCAATTCCTAACAAACATTCCCGGGGCTGGATGCACCTAAAGCTCCCTGTGCCTTTTGTTGTAACTCGATAATTGGTATTAATTACAGCAGCTGAGCCGGAAACTGAGGTACCTAAAGATGTAATGGTTTAGCTTCTCTCATGGCTCAGTCTTTATGGGACATCTGGTGGGTTTTGCTGGAAGAGAAGAGAGATTTTAACTTTTCCTTGAACAATATAATGATAGCATGTGACTGAGATTGTGCTGAAACCGGATCCCTCCTCTCCCCCTGTGCCGTTTCCAGTGGTGTAACTTTTAATAAGAGTCTGGGGCTGGGTGATTTATTTTTCCCCAGTGCTCACGATTGCTGAAAGAGGATAAGAGCCCTGCTGAAGTTAACCCATACATGTCATCATGGGGAAGTACAAGGGAAAACCCCACTTAGGCTCCAGTCTACCTGTCACTTTCCAGTTTGTTTATTCTCCATTTCAACTCGTTTAATAGCTCTGCTTGCAGTGTAGGTCTGTGGAGGTGATACACAAAGCACATGGTCCTCCCTGCCTCCTCTTGTGTACCCAGGGAGCTCAGTGTGCATTTAACTCGTCTTCCAAAAATAAGTACATTTTGGATCTAGCATCAAGCCACTACTATTTATTGCTCCAGCTTTGATCATCAAAAAGGCTTTTCCTACTAAAACCACAAAATTCAATTTTGTGTAACAAAGAGCCATTCTTCTCCCGTTGCTCCTTTACTTGATGAACTTCTAAACAGGAGGTTTTAGCATGAAGGCAAAAGATGATCTCTGTCATATGTGTAAATTTAAAGAAAAACAAACTCTCTTTTTGAAGTAGAACCTTTCATGACTGTAATACTGCTCTTAAAAAGAGGGACAGTCTTCAGTGGAGTAGCAGGCTGACTGTAGAGTTCAGAGGAGCAGTCAGTGCTGGCTGGAAGCACAGGCTGGGGATGGCTGGGTGGATGTGACCTGGATCTGTGGGTGATACCCCAGAGCCCTCTTCATTTCATGTTCAAAGCATTTGGGGCTTGGAACAAAGTTGTTTGTCCAAGGATCAGCATCCAGCCACGGCATTTCCCTTGGAATGGAGATGCTCCTGTTTTGTCAGAGAGGTGCAAAGGCTTGGGAGGATCTGGGTTGGTGGGAGAAGGCACTTGGAGGGTTTGACCCTGAAATTTCCACCTCCTGAGCTCAAGCAGTGTCACACTCAGGCTTGTGAGGACACAAAGAAGAACTCTATCATTTCCTCATTAGATTCATTTCTGCCTGGGGAGCAGAGCTGAAGCAAAGCTGCAGTTTGGGGAGTTCTATTTTAAACCCAGGTGGTTCCCTGGCCTGGGCTGAGGCTGTGTGTCCCCTGGGAGCCAGCAGAGCCTTGGCCAGTGCTGGGGAAATACCAGGGAAAGGGCAAAATCCAGCAAGGCAGGAACAAAAGCTCAGCCTCGTGACTCATAATTGGTGGAACATTTGTAGTAATTTTTTTTTCCCTTCCCCTCAGCCTTGGCTCCTCCAGCACATGCCAAGAAGCTGCTGTACCCGTTAGACTTGCCAGGCGTGTGAGGGCTGAGCTCTGCAGGGGATGGGATGGGATAATGGGTGGGATAATGGGATGGGATAATGGGATGGTGGGACGTGCTGGAGCAGCCCCTGTGGGCTTTGGGGTTGCCTGCCTTCCTCTGAACCCCACAGAACTCTCCCTCACCAGCCCTGGGAAGGATCCTTTCTTAAAAGCCATGAAACAGCCCCATTCATTTTGAAAAAGCCCATGATGAGCAGTGATCTAAGTTTTGTTATTGGTGGTTCTAAGTTCTGGAAGTCCTGAGGACTGTGCAGGAGGTGGCTTTGCACCTGTAGGTCTTTGTTCTGACTGTGCATCTGCAGGGAAGATGCTGGTTGATTTTTTCCAAAAATAGCTTTATTTTTTTTAAACCTTGAAATCACTTCCCTTGTGCTAAAACTCTCCAAGAGTTTCATCTCTGGCAAACCCGCTCGTAGCTGAAAATGTGCATCCTAAAGCAGAAAGGTTGAATTAGTGGTTTGTTGGAGGAGGCTTGAATTTCTGTCTGTGCTCCAAAGCAGCAGGAAGGTGTTTTCCACCTGAGAGTGAGGCATGAGTTTATTCCCAGCAGCTCTGCTGATGTCCAGAAGATGATGAGCTCTGATGGTGGAGGAAAGCTGGGAATTAACAGAGGAAAAAAAACAAAGAGACTGAATGGGCTGGAGTTTATTTAAATTATTTCTGGGATTTTTTTAAGGCCTAGGAAAATGGGGAAATTTTTGCAGGGCAGTGGTGGGGTGTGGATTTGGGGAGCAAGGTCCCTGTACCTCCAAAGGCAGGAAGGAGGCAGGAGCATCCATCCAGCTGGTGACTCAGCCCTGCTGAGGCAATGCCACGGCTCCAGGCGAGAGCCAGAGGGGTTCTTCTGCTTCCAGCAATATTTAGGATGAACTTAAGGAAGCATATTTTAAAACCCACTGAATGGAGAAAGTGAACGTCTCCCTTCCTCTCCCCCACAGAAATAACAGGCTGCAGGACTTATGCTAACAAGGAAATTTATGAAGATCCTGTGTGTTAGGAGTAGGAAAAAAAAAGAGCCCATTAAATCTGTCAGGCGGATGTGTGTGGCAACTGGGCAAACATTGCCCTTTCCGGGCTGGGGGAGAGATTGTGGAATTACCTGTTCAGAGAAAAAAAGGGTATTTTTCTCATTAGTAAGGCAGCAGTTTCTTCTGGGGGGAAATGCTGGGTTTGGAGGATGGGCTCTGGCTTGGCTGGGTCTGACCCAGCACCACCCTGGAGCCTTTTCATCCTTCTTCCCCTCCTCCTGCAGAAAAAAAATCCTTAAAAAAAGGCACAACATATCTGTGCATCCAGTTTAATCACAGACAGATGTTTGTTTGGGCCAGTAATGGTTTTGGGTTCTTTTTTTCTTTCATATTTAACTGTAGGTTTGCTGGCTTGTCTTCCCCCGTGCAGTCTAGAACAATCAGGGTTTGGCTAAAACCTCTCCTGGTCGGAGGAACGAGTTTGTTGCCAAGAGCTACTTCTTTGATGCAAAAAAATACATCCTGGAGGTGCTTTGTCAGATGTTTTTATATTAAACAGTTTTCCTCCATAATTTCAGTTTGCCAACGGGAAATAAAGTGCATCTATTTTCCAGTGAGCTCCACAGAGGAGTTCTCTGCTCGGTGTGGAGGTTTTTCCCACATGGCTGTGGATGGCCATGGATGTTGGAATCCCCATGGGAGAACTGGGAGAGCTTCAGAGCAATAACCTGCCCTCCCTGGGGCTTTGCTCAAGTGCACCTTCTGGCCCTGCCTGGGGCTGACATCAAAGGCAACTTCTCCAGCTAAAGAGTGAATCATGGAATTAATCCCTGAAAGGGAAGGTGGGGAAGCTCTGGGAGCTGATCCCTGGGCTTTCAGTGCTGTCCCTTTCAGAGAGGTGCAGGTGTGCTCCTTTATTCCACAGCAGATCTTTCTGGAGTGCTGAGAGACCCACTGGAGCCAGGGGATTTATGGAGAGCAGTGGTTTTTCCCCATTACATTTGTGCTCACCAATGGTGGCAGCTCCTGGAGTTCAGACATTCCTTTCTTTGGAGCAGAAGAAGGGAAGGGATCACTGATCCTGTAGCCATGTGGGCTCCTCATTGTGTCCAAAGCCTGTTGATAGCAGTGCTTCATCCATAAGCAGAGAGAATTCCACTTGGGAAAACAATAAGCAGATAAAGATGTTGTTGAGAGCATTGAGCAAGCAGCAATTAAAGAATAACTTCTAAAAAAGTTGAATGACTTGCCAGTGAGAGAGAGAAGGAAAGCTGGAGGAGATTCCCTCCATGTGGTGGTTTCTCCATTATTACCCAGTGGGATAACTCACACTGGGCTACCAAACCATCAGCTGGAGCACTGAGCTCTGCCTGAGCAATCTCCTGCCCAGCTGGTGGGTGACCATGCTGTGGTGACAACAGACCTTCATGGTGCCACCTGTACCCAGTGTCTGCTGTGGCAAGGTGCCTGTGGCTCCATTGTGGAAAGCAGGGGGTCAGTGAGGAGGATGGAGCTCTGACAGCTCTGTGCAGCTGCAGGGTGTTGGTAGAGTGAGTGACAGCTGTTTGTGTACAACACCCTGTGGGTTATGGGCTTGAAATGCAGGGCTTTTGGTCCTGAGGTTACTGCAGAGCTCAGCCAGGACGGTGATGTGGGATGGGAAAATTAATTTTGTGAAGGCTGAGGGACCACTGAGGAGATTGCTGGAGGTGGGAAGAGATGGTTTGTGCTGAAGGTCTCCTGAGGAGGGACATCAGGGTTCCTCTGAGGCTTTGCATCATGTGCAGCAGAGAGCAGCAGCCTCCAAAAACAGTCTGACAGGAGGAAAGGTGTCTCCTGCCAGCAGGACAGCTGAAATCTGCCATCACCATCCATTGCTCCATGTGCCAAAACATCTTTCCCCTTGGATTATCAGCATGGCTGATGCTGCTATAACCATCCAACAGGCAGCACTTAAAAAAATGAGGACAACCAGAGCTGTCCCTAAAATATCTGGACAGCTGGAGTTGTCCCCTGTTCAGAACAAGGACAGGAAAAATCCAAACTGACTGCCAGAGCCTCAGGATCCTCTGCCTCAAGGGGTGGAAGAAGGCTGGTCTTACCAATATTTGGCCCCGTGCCTGAAGCAGGGATTAAAGCTGCTTTGCAGATGATGCCTCAGTATTTCTGGGAATACACACAGCTCCCAAACTCCACAGGAGAATTTGCCCTGGTGGAGCCAGGCAGGCTGATACCCTGGAGGTTCCACGGGCAGTATTTGGGGAGCATGGTTTCCTTGGAGGCAAGACACTGGAGTTCTCAGTCTATTCCAACAGAGGAGAGAGTTGCTTTTTTCCCTCTCTTACCTGGAACTGGGATGGGTTTTCACAGCTAGCCTGGATGTTTTCAACCTAGAAGTTCTTGGAGGCAGTACAACACCCAGATAAAATATGTTTTTGTCTGTGGTTCATTGAGTAGTTATGATGTTTGGCCTTGAATCACAGAATAATCACATCCCTCACTTCTCCAAGCACCTAGGCATCACTCTTAAAAAAAGAAACATCAGGAAGTAAGCAAGTTACTTAAAAGTAAATTAGTTTAATCTTTGTAGCCTAAACATTACATTCTTGCACCTTATTAGGGGTTGGATACGACTTTCTAGGTAGTAAAAGTTCCTTTGATGTAGCTCTGGTTGTGTCCTTTAAGCAGCGTGGATCCGATGGATCCGGCTTTGTTTGAACTTTCCTTTTTCCCTGTGCCTGTGTTTTGCTTTTTAAAGGGATTTGCTGAATACTGGACACAGTGTATTTATGACCTTTGAAAACGGTGAATGTTTTCAAGGAGGAATTTTGGCTTCTTATAGGGGACCTGTAGAGAGAGGCTTGTGTTCACAGTCCCAGTAATAGATTTTTTTGTGGCACTTTGATGAGTGAGAGGTGTTTATAGGCTTGATTCATAACTGAGTTACCCAGGTTTTCCACGGAAATAACTTATTAAATGTGTGGCGCTCACCGGAGCGATTGAAGTCTGGAGATTTGCTGTTCATCAAAGGCACCTCCTTGCCCTGCCTCCAAGACCTAACTCAGCATTTTACCTCTGGAGGATGCTCAGACCCAAAAGGGCTGTGTGGTGGGGGAGCTCGAGCTGGGCTTTAGTAAGAAATTTAAAAAAAAAAAAAGCAAACTGGAAGGAGGAGGGGGAAAAAAAAAACCCTGAGGAAAAACATCCCCAGTTGTTGGGAGCTGCTGATGGTTAAACCTGGCTTTCTGGAACACTGCTTACTTGTGTGGATTTTGCTTTGCTGCTCGACAGCTGAAAAGTCCATCCCTTCAGTGCTGCTGCCTGGCTGCTGTGGGCTTTGAAGTGTCCTGAGCCCCTGGAACCACAGGTTCAATTTACTGGCAAAGGAGACTCAGCTCTTTGTGCTTCCCAAGTGCCTGGAGTTGGTGGGATCGGGCATGGAGGGCTGTGATTCCCAGCTCTGCCCTGGGTCCTGCTGTGCCTCAGGCTCTGGGAGGGAGCAGAGTGTGATGGAGGAGGAGGGATGTCACCTTGCTGAGGTCCCACCTTGCTCCTGGGCTTTGCAGTGTGGATGCTGCCTGGCCCAGCACTCCCTCTGCCCCTGCTCTGTGCCTTTCCTTGGTTGATTCATTGCATCCTGGAATGGTTTGGGTTGGAAGGACCTTAAAGCTGGGTGGCATCACTATCAGCAGGGACACCTCCCACTGTCCCAGGGTGCTTCTGGTCCAGCCTGGCCTTGGACACCTCCAGGGATCCAGGGACAGCCACAGCTTCTCTGGGCATCCTGTGCCAGACCCTCACCACCTTGTCAAAATTCTTCTCCAGCTTTCTTGTAACCCCAGAAAATGGGTGTTTGGCTGGAAAAAGGCATCACTCCAGGGGCAGAGTGCTGGGAGAAGGGAGGCTGAGGGGAAGATGTGCAGCACATGTCCAGCACTGAGGTCTGGGTTTGGGATGCTGAGGGCTGTTGAATTCCTGTTTGGGTTTTTTTGCTGTAAGAACAAAAACATTTCACATGGAAATGCCTGTCTTGGCTGACCTCTTGCAGAGCTGCTAATGCTGACTGGTAATGGCCTTTGCAGCTCCTGGGGCTGGAGCAGGGATCAAAAGAGCTGCAGCACTCCAGAGTGCTGGACTGTGCTGCTGTCCCACCACCCTTTCCCAGAGAAGCTTCTCCTTCAGTGAGAAACTGGTTCCTCATCCCAGGCTTTGGATGTGGGAAAATAAGTGTGGAAAAAACCAGCAGCATCAGAAGATATAAGGAGAATTAAAACCAAAGCTCTTTTCCTGCCTCAACATCTCCTTCATCAGCCCTGTGCCCTGTGTTTCCCCCTCTTTTTTCTTCTTTTTATTCTGTAAATGGCTAAGAATTGCCTCTGATGCCCAGGGCTGAATATCCTCACACAATACAACGCTCTCTGCCCTCGGCATGTTGCCTTTGGGGTTATAAAAGCCCCTCTATGAAACCTGCCAGAAAGTCAAATTCCCAACAGTGCAAGAGAGAGGGATCTGTAGAGAGCTTGTTTTGCCCTGTGATCTGAGAAGGATCAGGCTGCCCATTCCTGCAGGCTGGAGAAGCTGGAGTCTTCATGGTGCTGCAGGGGCATCTCTTGATGCCAGGGCTACCCAGGCAGGATTTCTCACAGTGGCTCCACGGAAGGGTGGGAGACACAGCTCTTGGTTTTATCTGTGTATTCCATGAGCAGGAGCAACACCCGCCAGCAGAAAGACTATTTTTCAGCTCTTTCCATTTATTAAGGTCTCATTTGCTAAGATTTTTCCATGAGAGAAGCCAAAGAATGTTAAAGACTTAAAAAAAAAAAAAGCCAGCTGCATTGTGCTTTCACACACAGCGATGCAAAGTCCTGTTGTCTGTTTAACCAGGGAAAAAAGCCCCAGAGGTACCTGCAGGGAGCTGCAGCTCTTGGTGGAGGGTGGTGAGTGGGGGGTGAGGCCCTGGCACAGGTTACCCAGAGAAATTGTGGCTGCACCATCCCTGGAGGTGTTGGATTGGGCTTGGAGCACCCTGGGATAGTGGAAGGTATCCCTGCCCATGGGATGGGATGAGCTTTAAGCTTCTCCAACCCAAACCATTCTGTTTCTCTGATAAGGCTGAGCTGTCTTTATAGATTTATTCCACCTGCCTTGGGAAGCTCCTGCAGGGGTGGACGTGCTGTGCATAGCACATCCCTTTTCTTCCCTTTTCTTCCCTTTTCTTCCCTTTTCTTCCCTTTTCTTCCCTTTTCTTCCCTTTTCTTCCCTTTTCTTCCCTTTTTTTCCCCTCCTGGCTGCTCCACTCCACAGCCTGGCTGTTCTGGGGCTGAGCGTGGTGCTCACACAAGGCCCTGTTTGTGTGATCCTGCACTGGGAAAAGCCAAGTTTGTCCAGGGGGAAGAATGAGGCACTTGATTCATCCCCCTCTGCGTGAGGCTGTGGGGTCTGGGAGCATCCCTGTCCTGTACAGTGAAGGCAAACATGGGCTGGGGTGGCTGGGAACTCCCATGGCTCTGCTTTTCCTTATTCCTGAATAAATGTTGTTCCTTTGGAAGCACCACTGCATCTTCCCCCAAGCTCCATGGCAAACACACTCATTGTGCCCTGGTTTTTCTCCTGCTTTTCCTCCTATTTTTTTCTGTATTTCTTCCTCTTTGACCCCTAGTGAGCTGTAGGTAAAAATGGACTACAGGGTTGGGGTTTTCATCGTTCCTAAAATGCAGAGAAGCCATGGCATAACCCAACAGGAGCTCTCACCCTGCAAGTGTTGAAGGCCAGGTTGGATGGAGCTCTGAGCACCCTGCAGGGGTTGGACAGGATGATCTTTAAGGTCCCTTCCAACCCTTCCAACCCAAACCATTCCATGAGTCTATGATCCATCCTCTCATCGTAAGCAAAGCTTTGCCAAGTCTCGCAGCAAACAGTCCCTGGTGCTTATAAGAAGCTCAGGCTCCAAGATTAGATCTGGTTGGGTTTGTCTGGTGCAGCAGCTCAGGGTATCCAGCTGTGGAGAGAAGGAGCAGATGTGAAAACGGGCAGTTTAATGCCTGAGACCCAATCTCTCCCTATAAACTGTGTGTCTGCAGCTGCCACTGAGGGCTGGAGCTGTTCTGCCACGGGTCTGATCCCAGTAAAACCGAATGCAGCAGGTTTTGATTTGGATCTGTTCTGGAGGACTCTTTCTGCTCAGGTTTTATGAAGCCCTGAAAACACACCACTGTTTGCAGAGGGGGCTGTGGGTGCCTGGGCTGAGTGCAGAGCAGTCCTTGGTGGCAAAGCCAGGGCTCAGCTTTCCTCAAGTCTCATGGAATTGCTTTCTGAGATCTGCAAAAAAAAAAAAAAACCCAACAGAACAAAAAAAACCCCAACAAAACTTTATGAATCGAGCAGGAAGCCAGTAAAAATTAGTAGTAACAAGCTCATTTCAATAGAAATGGGTTTGCTGCTCTGCTGGCTGCCAACCATTTATGAGACTGGCTGGGTGCCGGGTCCAGCGCCGCATCCCTCACCCTCCTGCTGCTGGAAATCATTTGTGACTCCAAAAAAATAAATAACACTATTGTGGAGCTGGTTTTATGGCTGGGGCCGGAGTTGGGTGGCAGCTGTGGAGTTTGCAGACCCTGCCTGGGGGCTCTGTCCTCCACCTCAGGTGGGTTCCTGCTGGCTGTGCAGGGTGCAGGTGAGGACATGGGGTGGGAGTTACAGCCATGGCACTTTGGATCTGTTCCTGGAGCTGATGCCAGGGGAAGAGCTGGGTCAGCGTGGCTGGGTTCTTGCAGGGAGTGTTGGATGCTGTTGGGTGTTTTGCCAGCAGAGGTTTAGGATGGATATTTGGGAAAATTTCCTCTCCACAAGGGCTGTCCAGCACTGGCACAGCTGCCCAGGGCAGTTGTGGAGCCACTGTCCTTGGAGGGATTTAAAAGCCACCTGGATGTGGCACTTGGGACAATGGCACTTGGGACTTGGCAGTGCTGGGGAATGGTTGGAGCTGCTGATCTCAGAGGGCTTTTCCCACCTTAACCATTCTGGGATTGGTCCTGTCTCTGGTGGGACATCCCAACCCCACCACACCCAGGGTAGTTTCCCAGTGAGCTGGGTGCTGGCTTGTTTGAGGACCAGACCCCAAAAAAGCCCTTTTCTGCTTTGCCTCATCTTTAAATACCACGGGGTTTCCAGCATGGGAATCCATCTGACTTTTCCATTTGCATTGGGCTTGTTTCAGTGCTTGCACAAAGGGATGTGTGTGACTGGGGAGATTTCCACCCCCAGGAGAACAAGGAAATTCCTGAGAGGGTACAAAGTAAGGTAAAGATCCTGTGAGTACAGGGAGCTGCTCTTCCCCCCTTGCTGAGCTGTTTGAATGGAAGGGAAATGTCAGCAGAATTATGTTCAAAAAAAAAAAAAAGGCACTCACACTTCACAGCTTACAGACTAGGAGCTCACTGGGCAGCTTCTTCATCACTGAAACAAGAAAATTGGAGTCATTCTTTATTCCCCAGTAATTACAGCCACTATTTGGAAATCTCCATGTCCTTTCCATGTTGAATCACCAATGCAGACCTTCGGATTGAATTCAGCTGTGCTTGAAAGGGTCGGTCATTTGAGACTTCCAACATTAAAGATCTTTGCAAATTAGTTTTGCTCTTGCCATGCTGAATTTGTTTGTGTAGAAAACCTCAGTAGATTTGGTATGTGGCTGTCTTTGAAGGGCTGTGCTTCAAAGGCTGCAGCTCTGGGTGTTTTATGTGCTGAGCTGCAGTCCCCAGAGCTCTGCTGCCTCGCTGGGAAGTGTCAGCTCGTGTTAAACCTGCAGCAAGGAAAAGCTGAGCGTGGCTTTTCAAAGCCAGCAAGGAAACTGGATGCTCAGGGCTTGTTCCTGTAGGAAACTGGTGCTGGAGCTCTGTGTGCTGGTGTGTGCCATTGGTAGAGCCCAAATCGTGGTTCTCTCCCTGCTCTTTCCCTGTGGGTGAGAGGAAACATGTGTGGAGTTTGGAGAATTAGGGAGACTTGGTCCTAGAAAATTCAACTGAGATCTTGGCAGTCAGAAGCCAACCACAAGAGATGCAGCTGGACCATAGCTAGTATACAAAAAAGGGTAAATAGTAAAATAATATTGTGACTTTTCATGATTCTTGGCTTGAAGTCTATTTTTTTTTCCCCCAAAGCAATTGAATCTCAGAAGGGAAAATGGGAGAAGCCATCTCACATCCTGGAGTTGGGCATGTTTCGATCAGGTCTGTCACCAAACAGGTTTGTTGGTGTGGGCAGGAAGCCCTTTCCCCTCCAGCCTGCTGTGTCTGTGCTCATCCTGCAGGCTGCACTTTGCAACTGATGGCTTTCAAACAGAGGCAGCACCAAAAATTGTAAAATAAAAGGTGCCAAGGGAAGGGCTGAAGGGCTGTCACCTCGCAGAGCCTTGGGCTGCTCAAGAGAGAGGTTTGCTGTGCCCAAACAGAAATGTAAAGGTTTTTGTGAGCAGTGGGTGCATTGTCCATGAAAGAGCAGCAGCTCTGTTCCCAGTGGTGCCTTGGGGCTGCCCTGGCTGGGTGTATGCAATAGGATCAATGCAGGTTTAACTGAGGACAGCCTAACCAGCACAGAGCATTGCTGGGAGCCAGCAGATAATCCCAGATCAGCCTCGGGCTGGAGCACCAGTGCTGCCTTGCAGAAAGCGCTCCTTTCTCTCCTCTTCCCCCTTTCCTCCCTCTCATTGAGATTTCGACACAATATTATTTTAATCCCGACCCTCTCGCCCCTCCTCCTCCCTCTGCCCTTCCCTGCAGGCTCTCCCCCCATGCTGGCTGCAGAGGCTCTCAATGAGAACCAGCTGCCTCCCAAAGCTTCTCCCCTCCAGCGGGGCTGGGCGAGGGCAAAGCTGGCACCGTGTGGGCTCAGGGCTGCCTGGTTCTGCTTTGCCTCCTGGCTCTGTCCTCTCTCAACACATGGTGTTTGTGCTGCTGGCAGTTGGGGCTGGATTTGGGGCTGGCTCTGGAGCCATCCCACCTTGGAGCATCGCCGGTGTGACACGGGGTGGGGCACAGGGAGGAGTGGGATGTGGGATGTGCCACAGCCCAGCCACCTCCAGCCATCACAGCACAGCCTTGCTTGGGTTGGAAGTTATTAAAACGTGGCTTTAATTGTTTCTCGAGCTCTTCTGTGGCTCAGGCTGCCTCACTGCAGATCCCCAGGGCTGAGTGTTTGGCATGTGTTGAGCACAGGAAGCATCCACTGGGATTTGGAATCATGTTTTCCACCCTGTTCAAACACCCAGGAAGGTTTTAGGCGTTCAGAGGATGCTTCCAAGGCAGGCAAGTGAATGAAATTGGTTCAGGCGTTAAATACTCATGTGTCAGTGGTGGTGAGGGTGAGCACAGGTTGGTTTATCAACAGAGGGAAGGAGCATTTCTCCAGTGCCTGGGTGAGTGCAGCCACCTGAGGGAAACAGCACAGGCTTACCTTGGAGCTTTTACTGCTTATTTCTGCTTTGAAGTTGTGTTTGATGCTTGTGTCACAGGAATCAGCTGGAATGGTGTGTAGGGTGTATAACGAGCAGGCAGCAGCAATGTTTTTCCAAAGTCTTTATCATGGATGAAGTGATGGCACAGGGATGGGACTGTGGCTCCTGCTGGGAGTGCTGAGTTGTTCACACTGCAGGTTTGGTGGTCTCCAGACTACAGGGCAACAGTGAGTGCTGAATGCAGAATCACCCCCAGACTGGGAGCATCAGCTCACCCTCGGGTACTTTGGATTAATTCCCTGTGCTGGGATGCAGCAGACTGTGATGCAGAAAGAAATTCTCACCCCTTCAGCATTTCAGAGCTCCTGAAACAGGGTTATTTCTGACTAACTCAACCCAGCAGGTCTGTGAGAAAGGGGGGATGAGAAAACACTTCCCTACATGTGCCAGAATCCCAGCGTGGCCCTTGGAGAGCTGTGGCTATGCTCCCCTCCCGAGGTACACCCAGCCCGGTGGCACTCCCACAGCCAGGGGGGGAAATCCAGGCTGGCTGTTTGGAAATGCAGCAACTCAAGTGCTCCCAGAGCGGTGCCTCTCTGAGTGAGTGAGGTCGTGGGTGTTTATTTGAGGGAAGAGCAGCTCAGCCAAACATCCTGCTTTTAAAGTTGCCTTTTGCAGCCCTCGGAAAGATGCCTGCAGCTATATTTGTGTGCAGCCTCTGAGTGCTGGGCTCTGGGCATGGCTGGGATTTGCAGGGACAGCTTAGGAACAGCTTCCCGTGTTTTGGGGTTTCTGCTGCATTGAAAGCTGGGATTTCCTTGTCATTGCACTGGAGAGCTGCAGCACACTTCCATGAAGATACCCAGTGTCAGGCAGGGAGCTGGGTGTCCTGCAGGGCTCTGAAAATCCCACTTCCCCAAGCAGGGTGTTGGAGCCCTCAGTTTTGAGTCAAAATAAAAATCAGTGGGAATTGCCAAGTTTGGGGGAGAGTCTTGGTTTTGGGTCAAAACCACTGTGGTTTTTCCCCCCCTTGTTTCAATCCCAAGCACAGCCCTGCCAGAAACTTGGCTCAGCTTCCCCAGCAGAATTAGGGATGTATTTATGTTTTGGGGTTTGTCAGGAAACCTGAAACCAGGTGAGTTTGGCCAAGGCTGGACTCTGGATGGGCTGTGAGGAGGAGTGGGACAGGGATGTGCCTAAGGGAGGGCACAGGCAGGACTTATTTTTGTAGATATTTCATAGCAACAGGGCTAAAATAGAGTTGTTGCTCTGCCTTCTCCATTGCATGGAAAGGAAACCCTTTTGCTGCTGAGCAGAGCCCCTGTGGTGGCTGGGATGGAGCTCTGGGTTGGCCACCACAAGGTCCTTCATGCTGCAGGAGAAGGTTGTGGCAGCTCTTAGTTTTAACCATTGATTCTGGAATAATGGGCACATGAATGAGAGAGAGTTGTAACTTCCCCCTGCTCTGCACACCACAGCACTGTGCTTTTCCAGCCTCTGACATCCTTCACTTCCATAAGTGTGGCTTAATGCCACCACTTACACATCAATTCTGTGTCTGCAGGTAGAATACACAAAATGTATTTACTCTCACTCCATTTCCAGCTCCATTTCCTCTGCAGAGTCACCCAGGAGATGGCACATTACCCATAAGATTTGAATTCTCCTAGTGAGATGTTGCTTTTGCATGTGATTAAAGAGCTGATTGGTTTTTGGACCATTTTGATGGTGTTTGGGCAGCAATTCTTGCACTTACTCTTAGATTAATACAGATGTCCATGCCTGAAATGGCTTTTTTAGACACTTAGCTGCATCCAACAGGGAGAAAGAGCACAATTCATCTTCTCTCTAAGGAACAGGGCTAAAACAGGGCAGATAAGTTGGGAACCCAAAGTTTGCATCATTCCCTGCTGGGGAGTGCAGGTGGAAAGATCTGGGATTGTTCACATGGACTTGGGATGCCATGATTTATCCTTGGATCAGCTGAGCCAGCAGAGAGGACTTGGGTGGTTGTGAGACAAGTGAAAAGAAGGAAAATTCAAAGAGGGAACTGTAGGATGTTGGCCACAGGAACAACCAGCAAAGTCCTCCGTGACTTCCACCAGCACCATCTCTGCTGCTCCTGGCAGGTTGGGAGCGTGATGTCATGGGCAGAAAATAGCCCCTGTTGTTATCAGAGTAAAAATTGAATTTCTTGTAATCTCTGCCTGGGCTGCCTCCCCTCCCAGCCCTCCCTGCTGAACCTCGAGTGCATCCCCAGCCCCTTCCTGATTGTTTTTCCAGCTCCATTACACAACACGCGTTTGTTTGGATTTGCAAATTGCTCATGAGCAGTGTCAATAGCTGCAGATACACACAGAGGGGAACGGACTTTATTTGGGTTTTAGGGCCTTCAGAGTGAATAGTGCCAAAATAAATAGGGAGTTTTATCCTGGGCCATGTTAACCAAACAGGCCTGGGAGCTCCTGGGGAGAGGTTCAGTGGAGAGCAGCAGGGATGGACCCATCAGGGTACCCAGAGCTCGGGCTCGGCATTCATGAGTGTCCCCTTGAGCCTGGGCTGTTGTTTTTATTCCTTAATGATGGATTTACAAGGAAATAAGAGCATCAGGGTCGGGAACAGCGTGCTGGGTGACTGAGCCCAGTTATCTTCTGGCTTTGGAAACCACATTCTGTTTATCGAGCTCTGTCTTAAGAGAAATTCAGCTTTTCGTTCCTCTGCTACTGCTGCGTTGTCCTGCAATAAAAACCTTGCCAGCATTTCCACTCTTAATTGACTCGTGGCAGGTTTATCCCCATTTCTCCTGGATCTCTCTGGAGTTCCTCGAAGCTTTGTGGCAGAGCTGGGAGAAGCTGGGTCAGAGCTGCCTTGCATTGCTGGGCTGGAGCGCTGGGCTTGGTGGTTGCATGAGTTGTGCTTTCTCAACAAGCTCAAGGACTTCAGGTTTTCCTCTTTCTGGAGCTGTTTGAGGCACTGGTGGCAGAGCCATGCTCTGTGTCCCCATGAGTGAGGCTGACTTCATCAGTGACAGCACCCTGGAACAGCCCAAGAGCTGCTAAAAAAGACAATTTGAGCACCCAGGCCAATTTCTGCCCTGAGTTTCAGCTGTCTAAATACAACCATGGAGAAGTCAGTGGAGTTACTTTGAATTTCTGGTCAGTATTTGGAGCAGAACCTGACTGTGCCCATGTGCAGCATGGGAGGATTTGTTTGTAAGAAGAAGGGGAAAATATGATGGGGGTTGGAGAATAAATGGGGAGTGGAGCATGAGACTCAGGCTCTCCTGTTCTTAGTGATCTTTTACCATCCTGCAAGAACTTTCCCTTTTGCAAACAGGTTGCCACAAGTGGCCCTGGTGGCTTGCTGAGGGCACTGGCTTATGACAATAAATCAAAGCCAACAGCACTTCTAGAAATGTGAGGAATGTGAAAATGTTTAAATGATTTAGTACCAGAAAACTTTATTTAAACATTTAATCGAAGAACACGCTTTCATCTTTAAAACATCAGTGTTTGAACTCCCATCCAGGTTTTTTCCAGACTTTCTATGTACTTCATCATATACAACAGCAAGCTGTGCTTTGCAGAGGGAATAAACTTCCAGTTCCCTGCTTGTGTTTGTTGTTGTTGCCTCAAACACACCTAAATTACCGTAAAGAAGCTGTTCTGGGGAGAAACTCCTAAACATGTTATTTCCTGTGTTAAATAAGGTCTCATTTATTTGAGGACTTGGAGCTGGGAAATGCTGTGTCCAAGCAAATCCCATAAAGCTGCACGGCTTTCCATATGGAAACCAGCCTGGATACAGATGTGTCAGTCAGCACATGGGGGTTTGTTCCTAGTGCAAGGAATATTCACCTCTGGGAAGTTCATCTGCCCAAAAAGCACCACGAGAGGGGCTGGGGTGGGTGGGTGGGTGGCAGTGGTTTGGTTGTAATCTGGACTGGTGAGGGATGCAGGGGTGAGGGATGCAGGGATGAGGGATGCAGAGATGCAGGGATGAGGGATGCAGGGGTGAGGGATGCAAGGATGAGAGATGCAGGGATCAGGGATGCAGGGATCAGGGATGCAGAGATGCAGGGATGAGGGATGCAGAGATGCAGGGATGAGGGATGCAGGGGTGAGGGATGCAAGGATGAGAGATGCAGGGATCAGGGATGCAGGGATCAGGGATGAGGGATGCAGAGATGCAGTTCTGGCCTTGGCTTCAAACCTACCGCAGGCGTTGAAAAAAAAAAAATCATTTCATTCTTAAAACGGACGAGCATCAGTGGATTGTTTTCCAATTACATAATTCTTTGCATGGAGGAGCTGCACTTTGAAGAGCAAAGCCTCAGGAGTCCTTGCACACCAACCACCCACCCGGGATTGTTTGGGAAGGCAGCGAGGCTGAAGTCACACAGCAGCAATGACTCATTGCACGTAACCACGCTGCCTTTTGGGGTGAGCCCAGGGGATCGGCTCGGTAATGATTTTCCTGAGATTGTGACCTCAGGGCCCCTTGGGTGCAGCATTAGCATTGGAAATGTCCCTGTTTGTGTTCCCAAAGCCGCCTGAGCGTGCGCCGGCCAGAGCCTGCCGTGCTCCGCCGGGGAGATTTATGCTTCCTAAGTACATTGTAAAAGTTTTATAAAGTAGCTTAAATATTTACACAATAAGCATTTAAGGAAACAGTTACACGTCTAAAGGAGCTGCTGCTCCTTTGGGTCCATCAGACCATGGACATGAGGGGTTTTTAACTGTCTGACCTCCAGGAATTGCTTTTTTTTCCACCTAGCTGGTTTTAAGCAGGCAAACAAATGGAAACTCATACACAGGAACCTATAAATAATGTTAATGACCTGGCTTGTATCCTCAAAAGCCAGGAAATTTAGGAACATGACGGTGAGCTGGCCCTTTGCTCACTGAAGGGTGGAAAGTGTAGCTGGGAGGATTCCTTCCCAATATCCCATCCATCCCTGCCCTCTGGCAGTGGGAAGCCATTCCTGTGACCTGTCCCTCCATCCCTTGTCCCCAGTCCCTCTCCAGCTCTCCTGGAGCTCCTTTAGGCCCTGGAAGAGGCTCTGAGCTCTTCCTAGAACCTTCCCTTCTCCAGGTGAACATTCCCAGCTCTCCCAGGCTGGCTCCAGAGGGGCTCCAGCCCTGGAGCAGCTCCATGGCCTCCTGGAGTTGCTCCAGCATCTCCACATCCTTCTTTGCCCTGCACTTCTCCCTGGGACAAAGCACCTTTCTTCTGCTCCCAAATGTCCTTTTGCAAGGCTCCGGTGATGCTGCATCTCCAGGGAGCTGGGAGGGTCCTGTGCAGCTTTTATTTCTTGCTTCATTGTGAAACTGCCTGGAATTCGCCCCTCAGGAGCTGCTCCATCCCACTGTAAGGGTGGAATCCTAGGCTGGTTCGGGTTGGAAGGGCCCTGTGAAGATCACAGTCCAACCCCCATGGATGTGTTGAGGAAGGTGGGAGGGTGCAGCCATTGACCCTTTGCTTGGTGTGCTGCAAGGAGAGCGTCCCAGAGCCCTTGGATGGCCACTCCCTCCCTCTCCAGGCCAGCAGGGAATGCAGACCCCCTTGGCTGGCAGGGCTGGGTGCTGCTCTCCCCTCCCCACAGCACCCAGCTCCCCTTGCCTTGCTCTCCCCGAGGCACTCAGGGCTGGCTTTTTCCTCCTGCTCGCACGGCAAACGGATGTTTAGATCCGAAAGGAAATGGGATTGCTGTTTGCTCGGCTCCTCCTGGAGCAAACAGCCCTTCAAAATAACTCCGGTGGCGTAAGTGCCAGGAAAAACAGCACAGCCAAAACCTTGTAAGCAAATAATTGGCCTTTCTGTGAGACGGCTCCTCTTCAGCTCCAAGTTTGCAGATCACAACTGCTCTTTCCACGTTTTGTTTTGAGGTTTTGCAGTTCTCCTCCAAGCAAACAGATCCAGTGTGTGCCAGACGGGGGATTTCACTGACCCCAGAGCACTGCTTCCAGGTGATTTCCCTGCGACACGCAGAGCTTTTGGGTGGGAAATGGGAGTTGTTGTAGCTCCAGAGCTCAAGTGTGGAGCCTGAGTGGTTGTGCTGCCCTGGAGGAGGTGGCCTCAGGGTGTCCCATCCTGTCCCTGTCCCTGCAGGGCCCTTGGCCAGGGCTGTGGGAAGAGCTCGGCTTCCCCACGCTGCCCAGCCCAGCCTGCCTGAGTCAGCCCTG
Organism: Entomyzon cyanotis; assembly: GCA_024500445.1. Classification (NCBI taxonomy): domain Eukaryota; kingdom Metazoa; phylum Chordata; class Aves; order Passeriformes; family Meliphagidae; genus Entomyzon; species Entomyzon cyanotis. The sequence goes on from JAKEPQ010001010.1 coordinate 18,828,218, forward strand.
GCAGGAAAGGCTCAGCAGGTTGGGAGAAGCAGCTGGGAACTCCTGCCTGCCCCAGGCTGAGCTCTGCCCCGAGCTCTGGCTTTGGGGAGCTGCTGCACCCTCCCTTTGCACAGCCACCCTAAACCAGCTGAGCTCTGCACATCCTGTGCCTTCAGGGGCTTCTGTGGGATGCACAGAGTGAGGAGCCCAGTTCCTGCCACCCCATGTCCCCATGGCACCCCCAGGTGGGATGATGGGGTGGTGCCCCTGGGCTCGTGCAGGGCAGCAGGATGTGTTTGGAACTCTCAAAGTGATGAAGTGTCACCCAGGCTGAGCTGTTTCTCAGCTCCACAGCTGTCTCATCCAGCATTTTCCAGGGCAAGGTGTGGAATGGGGGCTGCAGCCTCCCTGGGGTCTGCCTGAGCCCTCTTGGCTCCGAGGGCTTCACCGACACCTCACCATCACCCACCAGCTGCTCCCTGGTGGAAAATCCTGGATTTTTCAGGGTTGGTGGCTCTGACACAGAGGATGCAGAGGTGGGAGTGTATCCTGCTCCCTCTTCCATCTCCCTGTGGAAAAATTTGTTTGAGTAACAACTGCAGACACTGAGGTGAGGTACAGGGGGAACAGGTACTTTTTTTAAACCTGATTTTATTTTTTCCTTTGGAAATGCAGCCTCTCACAGCCATGCTGTCACAGTTAAAATAAGGTTTAAATTACAGGGCTGGCTGTGGCTTTTTCCCTTTCTTTCAGAATTTTTGCCAACTTGCAATTTACTTAATGAAATCCTGCTATTTCGTTTAACGGGGATATTTTTTGCAGATGTTGATTTAACCCAGCTTTATAAAATATGTGAACTGTGCAGTTTCTTTCCTATTTTTAACAATTTAAAGATTCTAGTGCAGAACTTGACAGAGTTTGTAACACCAGTATTTGTTTGTACCACCTAAGAGTGGGGCTGAACAATGAGGCTTCCACATCATCCACAGCCCCATCAGAAACAGTGTGAAATGCTGCAATAATTGGCAAAAACTGTGCAAAGTGGGAATTTGTGTTGCTCATTGGAGCTTTGTGAATGTATTTCTGGAAAAGTATCTGACCCTGGTTTTACACCCAGTTCTGCAGGGGGATTCTCTGCATCCATGGGGATTCTTTATATATGTGATATATATAGAGTGAGGAAGAGAAATGGGTCTGGTTTAGGCTGGTGACAAGCTGCCTTTTTAATGTATAAAATCTGGTGTTTCCCCCAGTATTCTTTATTTTAGTTTTTTTAATGGATTTCCCTGGAGGGAGGGGAGGAATCTGACATTTCTCCTGCAGTGCTGAGTGGAGGGAGTGCAGTGTTGAATTCATTATCCCTAACGATGCCTTCACGTGCTCCTTAATCTCCCTGGCCTTGATGTACAAAGAGCCCGACCTGCTCCCCTTTTCCTCTCCATGGGAAGGTCATTTATTTGGTGCTTCATTGGCAGTTTCTGAGTTCAGCCTTCACTTTCAGCCCCAAAACAGCTCATGGAGGAGTTGCAGCCACAAACCCTGCACAGACCAGTCCTGAAAAGGTTATTTTTAGCTTGAAAATTCAACTCAAATAGAGATGAGAGCTTGTTCTAGAAAGGTGTGGGAGAGTTTTTAATGCAAACAATTACTCTGGCTGTGTCCATGCTGTAACTCACAGCATGGAGGGACAGGACACAGAGAATGGCTTCCCACTGCCAGATGGGATGGATGGGATATTGGGGAGAAATTCCTCCCTGTGAGGTTGGTGAGACCCTGGCACAGGGTGCCCAGAGAAGCTGTGGCTGCCCCTGGATCCCTGGAAGTGTCCAAGACAGGTTGGATGGGGCTTGAAGGGACAGTGGAAGGTCCCTGCCCATGGCAGGGGGTGGTGAAGCTAGAGTTGTCTGGGATTCATATTAGTGCAGCAGGACAGGATGTATTCCATGGAGTTCTCTGTGTGTTTTGGCATTTTCCAATTTTCCCCCCTCTTTTTTTAAAAGAAACTGTGGTTTGTAGAAATGAAAACAAGCCCTTCTTGGCCAGGGAGGGTAATTAGTGTGAGTCACCTCCAGTCTCCCTGGGCAAGTACAGCGTGAGGAATTTGGTCATCCAGGAGATGTCACTGGAAGATGTGACTTTCAGAGCCTCTCTGGGCTGCAGCAATGCTCTGCAGTGTTTTTGGGCTTCATGCAGATACATTGATTTTCATCCCCCACCTCTGCTTCACACAAATTTTCTTGCTGTTTATCTGCACTTTAATAGATTTTACAGCACCATTCCAGGGAGTACAAAAATGTGACAGTTGGACTCAGTGATTTTAGAGTTGCAGCTTTAGCAATTCTGTAATTCCGAGAAAAAATGTTTGATCTTCAGGGATGGTCTTATCCCTGGTTAGCAGAACTGAATGCTAACCATAACCATGCTTCTCTAAATTGCTGATCTGTGGATTTTCCTGAAGAAGGGCCTCTCCATGGCACACAAATGGCACAAGGACAGTTTTCCATGGCGTTCACAGTGGTATAGATCCTGCTGCTTTGCAGGAAATGCCAGCACAGCATCCTCACTGCTTCCACCTCGGATGTGAGGGACCAACTCTGTGCTTAAATCCCGAGTTGCTGAAGTCACTGTTTAGTCTTGGCTTGCAGTGGGAGTTCAAACCTGTGGATTCTGGCCACGAGCAGTTGGGAGTGGGGCGAGCTGCCTGCTCGGAGCGAGGGCTCAGCAGCTGTTTACACATCAATACACGGAGCAGCTATCAGCAAATCTGGTGTGTGTGGGTGCACACAGCCCTGGGCATGCTGTGTGTGAGCAGGAGGGCCAGAAGCCATCCCTGTGCTCCCTCCACCTCTTCCTGGTGGGATTCCTGCTCCAGGCTCTCCCCAGAGCCGCTCACCCCAACCCCATCCCAGCGCTTTTAATCCCTCTCCATCACACAGGAGCCCCAAAGCCTCCACACACAGGTTTAGCCTTTCAGCATGACCAGGTTGGCTGGCACTCCAGAGGGATTTGTTTCCTTGCAAAGGTCACACTGGCACCCCAAATCTTTTAATTCCCTGTGAAACTGCGGCAAATCCGCCAGGAGCGAGGACTTGCCGGGGCCGTGGGCAGTGTGAATGTGGCAGCCCCGGAGCCACGGCTCCATCCCGCGGTGCCTGTGCAGACACAGAGCCTCGGCACAGCTTTATCAGCAGCAGCATCTTGGGCTCTGGCCAGGGAGAACAAAGCCTGAATTTCCATTCCACTCGCAGCCCCCGTCTGCTTCCCATATATGTGAGGGCACTGATAGCAGGCTGGGAAAAAAGTGCCTTTTTTTGGGTTTGTGGGGGAGAATTGTCAGATGAGAGGAGGCTTTGGCTGGAGCCCTTTTGGAGAGAGGGGATGGGTTGGAATGGAGGACCCACAGCAGGTCTGGGAGGAGCCCTCTGGCCCAGTTTGGGTCGAAGGCCAGGGTTCCCAAGCTGAGCTCTCATGTCTGCCCAGCTCTGGACTCCACACCCAGCTGGCCAAGGAGGAGCAAAGCATCTCATTCCCAGATTATATGGAGAAAAATACCTGCTGGGCTGCTGCTTGTGGCCCCCTCAGGGAGCCTCCTCTGTCACAGGTTGTTTTCCAGACCAGGGATGGTTTCCTAGAGCTTTCCCAGTCCTTGACACTCTCAGTGCTGTTAGAACAGAGCTGACAGACTCTCAGTCTGCCCTCGAAGGTGCTGCCGTGGCTGCTGAGGAATCAGGGTGGCCTTGGGTTTTTCCAGCCCATCTGCTGCTCCTCAGATCACCTCTGCAAGTCATCAGCTCCTCCTCAGGAGTAAATCCCATGCAGGGGTGAGAGCAGGGAGAGGATCTCCAAAGGGAATGGCTGGGGCTGGAACATGGTGCAGGCACTCAAAATCCATCTGATGGTGGTGTTTTGTTTGGTATTGCTTTGGTTTTCCCCCCAGGGAGGCAGCTCTGCTCAGTTCTGCTTAGGAAACTCCAAAAGCTGCTGCTGTCACAGTCTGCTCAGGGTCCTGTGTCCTGTGCAAGCTCCAAAGCCCAAAGTTCCCATCTTTGCTGGTGTTTTAGGAAGTGGATTTTCTGTGATCAGTGGGGACATCTGAAGGAGGCCTCATGCAGGGAAAGCTGAGCATTCCCCTCTGGAAATGACAAATGTGGGTTGTTACTGCAGGGAGCTGAGCTGTAATTTGGGGCTGGGCTGTGCAGGGTGGTGAGGGGCTGGCTGGCCTTTGCAGGACAGCCTTCCTGCTTTGGAGGAGCTCAGTGCCCTTGAATTATCTAACAACTGGATAAAAATCAGCACCCAGTGCTGGGTCAGTGCTCCTGCTGCTGCTGGGGACACTCTGATGTTCTGAGAAGTGTGGAAAGTGAGGAAGCTCAGGCAGCATCTCTGCAGCCTCTTCATGACATCCTCACCAACTCAGCCTTCAAAAACAGCTCCAACCACCTCAGTGCCTCATCCAGCCCTTCCTCAGAGGTGTTTTCCACCAGGAATGATTCCAGGCTCGGTACTGCTGTGCCCCAGCAGGGCTCTGGTTTGGTGCAGCCGAAGCCTCATGCCTCAGGAGGAGATTCCCAGGCTCAGCTCCAGCGCCCAACGTGCTCTCCCCAAGCGGCGTGATGGAGGCGGGAAGGGGTGTTATTCCTGTTTCTCTTCTGAGGGACCTACTAATTAGTTTCTGCTTTTAAAAGGCTTTGAAGCGCTCAGCCGAAACTTCTCTGGGAGCGAAAACTATGATTATTTATATTTCTGCCGTTTCCCAGCGCCTCGGCCGCGCCGCGGGATGCTCGGCTGTGCCGCGGTGGGTTATCCCTCTCCCCGAGGGGTTCTGACTGCACCAAAACTGCTCTGCCAAGCCAGCATGGCTTCCAGAGGTGGAGGAGAGCCCAGAAGGTCTCTCTTGGCCAGCCCAAGCTGCGCCCATCCCGATGGGATGTGGTTGGCGTGGCTGGGATTGCAGCCCCCGCCTTGATGAGCAGAGGAAACAGAGCCAGGCACAGGGAAGGGAGCCTTGGACATCACTGCTGGAAGGGAATTCTGCCATACGGTGATTTATGGGGTGATTTCTCCCAGATTCTCAGTGTTTTGCAGGCTCTGGGCGAACAAAAATGGGATTGCACACATGGTTGGGTGGAGGAGCTGAAAATGCGCGAGTTCTTGGCCTGAAAATGGAAAAAAAGGGCTTTATTCGTCCCCATTTTTGTCCCAGCTTCCCTCACCCTGCTGCAGAGGGCACTTGGGAATGAACCTTCTCCTCTGTGATGGAGCTGGTGCCTTGTCCAGCAGGCAGGAGCAGGCAGAGGGAAAAGCCAATCCCAGTCAGACAGCACTCAGGAGATTTTTACCAAACCTCCGGATTTTACAGAAAACCATTTAGTGGGGACCTTCCTTTCCCCCACCTCATCCCCTGTGGTTTCCACCAGCTTGTTTTTCTCCCCATTTCTCCAGCTGCTTGGGGCACAGGGTTGGATGCTGCTGGACATGCCAAGCACGACCCCAGGGTTTTACCAGGTTTGGGTTTATCCAGGGCTGGATTCCAAGAGGGAAGAAGTCCCAGCCAGGTTGTGGTTGATGACAGGGCTGGTGCTTTCAGAAGTGGCAGCCAGCGTGGGCGGTGACGTTTGGGGCTCCTTTTGAAGCTCTATTTACATGGTTGTGCTCCCTCGGACGTGCCAGGTGGAACGCAGGTACCTGCATGGCCCAGGAGCTGCAGAACCATGGATGTGCCTGGGAAAGCTCTGAGCCAGACTAGCTGAGGTTCATGGAAACTGTTGGACTCCAAAAAACATTTTTAAAACATCACCTAAATCTCTGAAAACTTTGGCGTTTAGAAGGAAGGCATGAAAATGTCAGTGAAAAATACCTGAGTTGGATTTTTCCAGTTTTCACCCTTGGCTGAAAAGTCCTTTCTAAAACAGGGGAGCTGGGGGAAAAAAAATGGCTAAAATATCTTAAACTCATGCTCTGGACTGCAGATTTAATGGCCAGGGAAGGTCCATTAGAAGCAAACTCCTTGAGTTTAGCTTGAAAATAAGCTAACTGATGATGACTTCCAAATTTCCGGGCAGAACTAAACATGGCATGTGTTTTGCTTTGAAGGATATAAAAAAAAATTAGCATGAGCTGATGATTTTGCAGAGTGGTTTCTTTTATGCAGAGAAAATTGTTTTCATCCTCGTTCTTGGCATTGGCTCCTTGTCCTGTGTTGCTTTTGTTTCTTGGGCTGCCATGGAAATGTCCCCCTCTCCCCCCAGGCCTCTCCACACACCTCTTGCACCAGCTCTGGTGCTCATCAGACCCTTTTTTTTGAGCTAATTTAATTAATTCACCCAGCGCAAGTGTTCGTCTGACATAATCATCTCCTGGGTTAACAAATTCAATCTGCTGGTGGAGGGGGCTGGGGAGCAGCAGAGCTCTGCTCCCAGGGAGAGGCTGGAGGAGGAGGAGGATGGTGGATGTGGTGGCAGGGAAGGCTCTTCCCAGCTGGCTGTCCATGGTTTTTGTGGGATGAGGGAGCTGAACTGGTGTCCATAGCTGCCCAGCAGCCACATCCAACACGAGGGACATGAGGGTGGAGGAGTTGGGACCCTGCAGTGACACCAAATTAATGACAATATCAAATCGCATTCTTGTTTTATAACTGAGATGGGAGCTGAGCTGAATCCTTACATCCCAGTGGAGTAAATCAAAAATCTGGGAGAGAGTTTGATGCTCTGCAGCATGGGAAGGTCCAGCTGGCTGTCCCTGTGGCTGACCTTGGCCATTGGCTGGGCAGCTGGTGACAGCTTTTCAGGGCCTCTGGGAACCAGGGAGAAGCTTGTCTTGGTGAAAGCTGGGACATTAAAGGATCCTCTGTTGATTCTGGGCTTTTGGGAAAACATCCAGGAGGAAAACCAGGGCTGCTCATCCTGCTGCTTGCACCCACCTGCCTTCTCCTCACAGGAGAGTTGTCCTGTGAGCAGCAGTTGTCCTGCTTCCCTGGAGGAGCCAAGGAGGAATTGGAGAAGGGAACTGAACTGCTCTGTCCCCACCAGGACTGTCACATGGAGAAGCTCCTGCCCAGTCCCTTCCCTGCTGGGGTTGGGATGTTGCCCTAAATGCACCCAGTGGGGCCACAGTGGGGTTCTGCCATGGTGTGACCAACACAGGGCTCCCCAACCCCTCAGGGTCCCTCAGTGTCCCACCCAGGGCTCCTGGTGAGGATGGGCAGTCTGAAGGGGCTGCTCTGTGTCCCCAGAGGGGCCCCCCGTGCTGGGGACAGCTCTCAGCCTGTCCCCACCCCAAGGGGCCGTGCTGGGGTCGGTGCCCTGCCAGGGGAGCTCTCGGGGGGCACAGTGATGCATTCCAGCTGAAACTTGTAAGGCAGAGGTATTTTAAGTGTATTGGCTTAAAGAAAATGGTTTTGAGCTTTGCTGGGGCAGATTGACAATTAATTTCTTTTTTTTTTTTTTTTTTTTTTTTTTGCAAGGCCATAAAAATTCCATTTCTGCTGTGGAAAGTTTTAACCCCTTCTTTACCCTGGAGCTTGTTTCCAAGGGTATTAATGGGAAATTATTTTAACAGATAGCTCCCCAGTGAACTGTTAATAGATTTTGGGGAAATGTGTGCGTTCTTTGTGCTGGGCTTTTTATCTGGGCCTTGTTCACAGTGACCTGCGTTTGGCTATGACCTTCCTGCTTCCCTGCTCCTGTGTGTTGGGCAGTGTAAATACAGATCTGTGCTGTGGTGGAGGGGAGAAAAGAGACTCAGCATGGATCTGATAGTCCAAAAGTGAAATAAAATTGAATGGCAAGATGTGGAGAGAGGATGTAACTGAGCTGCATGGCTAGTGGAGGGTGAGGCTGCCCTGTGACACAGGAGGGCAGGAGGGAGGGACATGGAAATGGGGAGTGAGCCCCGTGGTGAGGGAACTCTTGAGTGCCCTGCTTCATTTCCAGGTACCCAGATGTGCATCCAAGTCCCCATCACATCTGGAGAGTGCAGTGGTTTATTTGTTATGTGCACAATCTTCCCTATGGGCACCTCTTCCTTGCAGCCATCTACTGAGGGGCCCATTTGACCTGCTGAGAGGAGATTTGGTGGCTTTGGAGAAGCCAAAGAGTGAATCAGAGCCATTTATTTCATGTGTTTTGTGATCTGCCCATGTTTTCCATCCTGCTTTTAAGTGCAACATCAAGCAGTGGGACTGTGCAGCATTTTGTTTTGGAAAAAAGCATCTTTCTTTTCTCTTCTAAAGCACTGCTTTGAACTTTACTGGCATAAAGCACTGTCAAGTCACAAATAGTCTCAAACCTCAAGTTTATTTCTTTACCTCCACACTCTGCAGGGAGCGACAGCAGCAGTGCTGCTAACGCCAGGAGGATTTAGAGTTTGCTCTCTGCATTTATTCCCAGACCCAGACTCCTTCTGCCTGAGCCATGCAGGAGCCTTTTCCCTTTAAATTCTGGGTTCGATTCTCCTATCCTGTTCCTTTATCTGGAATTGTTTGAATTGACTTTGGGATGTGCTGCAAGGCACTGCTGCCGGAGGAAGGAGTAAACAGGAGGCAGAGTTTCAGCCCCTCCATCTGCTGGATGAAGGTGGCTTTGATGGAGGAGATATCCCTGACGCCAACCCCACTGGAGCTGCTCTGAGTTGTAGCTGCCTACAATGATAGTTGTTAAAAACCCGTCCTGTACCACTGCAGGACTCAAATATTTTCCTTTCTTCAAAAAGAAACGCTAACAAGCCCGCCTCTGTTCCAGCAGAAGTGGGAGGGGGAAGAAACAGAACAAAAAGTGGATTTTCTTGTCTGTGCATAAAGGGCAGCGTGGAAAAAAAGAGGAGGGAAAAGTGGAATATTTATTTAAAAGGCAGAGGAGGAGGTGGTGGTGTGCTGGCCGCCCCTGCTCTCTGCAGAGTGGTAGTGTCTAATAGCTGGAGGCGAAACTAATGCTTGGCAGGGGATGAGACACAGCACAGGCCCCCCTGATTTGGGGGCTTGCTGAAGTGCTTGTTTTATGTCAGGGCTGCGGGATGAGTTCATCTTTGCAGGATTTGGTTGAGTGCACCGGGAGATGAAAGGAGGGAGAGGAGCCCTGCGACAGCTTCCTGCGGGCAGGGGCTGCTCAGAGGAGCCTGCAGCTGTCCCCTCGCAGGGCTTCACAGGCAGCTTGCTTCCCTTGGATTTTAAAGCCTTTCCTCTCCCCCAGCCAGAAAAAGAGAGGAAACATCTCACATCTTGAGGTGCAGTTAACTAAAACTCACCTGTTGGAAGGAGCACAGGACATCTCCAGGAGTGCTTTGAGCTGGCAGTTCCAGGCAGGAGCTGTGCGGTGACAGAGATGAGGAGCACACTGGCAGGGGGAGGGATGATGGATGGAGGGATGATGGATAGAGGGATGAATGGATGGATAAATGGATGATGGAGAGAGGGATGGATGGAGGGATGGATAGGTGGATGGATGGATGGAGGGATGGATGGATGGATGGATGGATGGATGGATGGGTGGATGGATGGAGGGATGGATGGATGGATGGATGGATGGTGGATGGATGGATGGATGGAGTGAAGTTCCTGCCATAAGTTGTGTGGAAGTGCTTTTAATAAAGCTGTATCAGATGCATGTAAAAAAACCTTCCCCTGTTTCCATGGCTGGTTTTGCCCAGGTATTTCCCAGTTCCTGTAAAGCAGAGATGGCACCAGGGCTGGTGGCACCTCCAGCACGATATCCTTGTAGGATAGGCACTGTTTTCCTCCAGCTTTGCTTTCCCCCTTTGTACATTAATTTGCCATAAACCATGGGAAACTCCTATTTAAATGTTTATTGCTGCCTGTTCCCCTGATTAATTGAGCTGCTGGGGACACTGAGGTTTGAAGATGTCCCATCCTTAGTCTGTAAGGGAAATGCAGGGGCTGAGCAGTAGTTTCTCAAAAATGTAATAACAAAACCAAGGGAGCTAATGGGCATGGAGGGCTTTGAGGAGGTTGGGAGGTTAAACAGATGCAGAGCTCAGTAATTGCTACCAGCCTCCAGCCCCGGCACATGAAAGGCCCTGAGCTGCTCTGTAGCCCCCAGATTGCTTGAGTGGGACAACAGCAAAGCTCAGCGTTCTGGGAGAGCTTTGGAAAGGCACAGGGAGAATCTGTAGGATGTCCCAGGGCAGTGAAGGCTGTGGAGACTGGGTGATGTGGAAGATGGATTGGTCTTTGAGCACCCTGGTCTAGTGGAAGGTGTCCCTGCAGGGAGAATGGCTGAGATGGTGTCCCCAAAATTGGGAGCTGTGCTGGGTGAAGGGGTTGGCTCTGGCTGATGGCACTGCCCACAGCACAGGGCACAGGGCTGCAGCCCAGCCAGCCCTCCCCCAGGGCCCTCCCCTGAAATTTGTATAGTTACAACTCCAGTTAAACTCCAACAAAGCCGCTTAATTCAAAGCTGGTTAATGGGGAGGGGAGCCCGGTGCCCTCCGGGGTAATTTGAGCCTGAAAAGCAGCGGGGCTGGAGGGCTGTGCCTGAAATCCGGTGTGTCAATGGGGGCTCTGGAGCAAAATAATGGCATCACCCCGCGGGCGAGTTAATGGGACATGATGGCACGGAGGCACCGGGGTCAGCGGTGAGAGGGATTGTCAGGGAGCTTAATGCCGGCCAGGGAGCAAGCTGCCTCTGAGCAGAGCTCCTTGCTGGAAATTCCACGGCGGTTTTGTGTTAACCCTTGTGGTAGGAGCAGGAATGGTGTTCAGCAAGTGGTTAATTCACCCTCTTTGGGGCTCTTTCTTTTCCCGTCTTCCTTCTGGAGACACCATAAATTCTGGAGGCATCATGGATTAAACAGATTTCTGGCAGCCTGCGTCCCTCCCGTCTTCCCTGGATGTAATTCCTAGAAAGAAGAGACGTTTCTCATTGTCTGGAGAGAGTTCCAGTGGGTTTTTAGAAGGACATGTATAGTTTACAGCAGCTACTCCTCCTTGGCATGAAACGCTTCCTCAGATTTCATGTTCCCCGTGGGAACATCAGCGTTGCTGTCAGAGAACATTGCACAGTGGGGACACCCAGCAGGTCACTCACGTCCTGGACGTCCCCTGGGGTCAGCTCGGCACACGTTGGCCTTGCAAAGTGGTGATGCAGGAGCACAGCAGTGCTGGGGGAGCCTGGGGAGCCACCAGGCTCAGGATATTGGGGCAGTGTCCATGTTGGCTCCTGTGGGAGGGGTGCAGATATCCTGAGGACGTGGCAGCCTGGCTGCTGGACATGAAATTGGAGAGACAAGGATGTGCTGAGCTCATGGGAGCTGCTGGGTGTCCTGTGGGGTCTCCAGCCTGGGCTTGAGCTGCGTGTGTTGGTGGCATTCCATGAAATTGAGGATGAGTTTGGGTTGAACACAAGCTTTGGGTTGAAGGTGGACTCTGGGTTGAGCACAAGTTTTGGGTTAAATAGAACACAAATGTTGGGTTAAATACAAGTTTTGGCTTGAACACAAATTTCGGGTTAAGACATGAAGTTTGTGTTGAAGGCAAGTTTTGGGTTGAGCACAGGTTTTGGGTTGAGTGTGTGCTTTGGGTTAAATATAAGTTTGGGTTGAACACAAATTTTGGGTTGAAAATGCAGTTTGTGTTGAACACAAGTTTGAGGTTGAGCACAAGTTTGGGGTTGAGCACCATCTTTGGGTTGAACATGAAGTTTATTCTGAACACAAGTTTGGGGTTGAACACAGGTTTGGGGTTGAGCACCATCTCTGGGTTGAACATGATGTCTGTTTGGGGTTGAGCACCATCTCTGAGTTGAACATGAAGTTTATGCTGAACACCAGGTCGGGGTTGAGCACAAGTTGAGTTCTCACCGCGCACAGCCGATGGGTGGGAGGAGCATTTCCCACCCTCCATCCCCGCGGTTCCCCGGGTGATCCCTTCCCTCCTGACCCTCTCTCTCCCCGCAGACGCCAGCACGTCGCCCGATGCCGTGAAGAGGAGCCATTGGTGCAACGTGGCCTACTGGGAGCACCGGACGCGCGTGGGTCGCCTCTACACAGTGTACGAACAGTCTGTCAGTATCTTCTACGACCTACCTCAAGGAAACGGCTTCTGCCTCGGACAGCTCAACCTGGACAACAGGAGCGAGACTGTGAGAAGGACTCGAAGTAAAATCGGCTACGGGATTTTACTGAGCAAGGAACCGGACGGGGTTTGGGCTTACAACCGCAGCGAGCACCCCATCTTCGTCAACTCGCCCACACTGGACATCCCCAACTGCAGGACTCTGATCGTGCGCAAGGTCATGCCGGGCTACTCCATCAAGGTGTTTGACTACGAGAAGTCCTGCCTGCTGCAGCACACGGCCGAGCTGGATTATGCAGACGGGCCCTACGACCCCAACAGCGTCCGGATCAGCTTCGCCAAGGGCTGGGGGCCTTGTTACTCCAGACAGTTCATCACGTCGTGTCCCTGTTGGCTGGAGATCTTACTGAGCAACAACCGATAACGGTCAGCCTCTGGCGAAAGGAAAACAAACAAACACACACACACACACACAAAAAAAAAAAAAAAAAAAAAAAAGTACAAAAAAAAAAAATAGACACAGACTATCCCAAATATCATCTACCTAGATTTAATATAAAGTTTTATATATTATATGAAAATATATATTATACTTGTAATTATGGAGTCATTTTTACAATGTAATTATTTATGTATGGTGCAATGTGTATATGGACAAAAACCAGAAAATGCACTTTGGCTTATATAATTCTTTCAATACAGATTTTTTTAAAAAAAGCAAAAAAAAAAAAACAAAGAAAAATTATACAGCAAAAATAGGAGAAAGCCCTAATTTTGATGTATGGTTTTTTGAAATATTATTAATACCCAGACAAAAAGCTAATACCAGTCACTCATTGATAATAAAGTATTCGCATTATGGGGGGGGATTTAATTGTCTTTTTCTTCCCCCCCTCCCCAGCTGAAGTTGGCAGCAGTCAGGCAGTTCCAGGGGGCAGCTGCTGTCTCCCATCTCAGCCAGGACCCTGCAAAACCAATAAATGAGTTGGAAAGCTGCAGTTGGCTCCAGGAGGAGGGCAGGTGAGGCCAGGTGGAGAGGCAGGGAGCACTGGGAGGAGGTGAGAGGAAGATCTCCCATGGCTGTTGTCACTCAGGGCTGTCTGATCTCTCTGATGACACAAAACATGGTGGGCACGTGGTGAGGATGAGGGTGCACATCATGTTTGTGCAGTCAGTCCTCATCAGTGCTAATCACTGGCTATTGGAGAAAATGAGAATATCCCATGGCCACAAAGCCGCCCAGCAGGACCAGTTTGGATTATCAGCCTTACCCTGGGGTTGTCTGTGAGTCCTGCATGTCCCAGACGTGTTTGATGGTTGGGAAACAAATGGAGGTTTTGGACAACTCCTGGTTGGGTGGATCCTCCTGGATTTTGGGAATGTCTCCAGTGCCTTGGAGGAGTCGTGAGCAGCTTTGTCCCATAGATCTCCCAGTCTGTCGTCCAGGCAATAAATGATCCAGGATTGTTTGGGAAGAATATATTTATTCTGAGGAGCAGCTAGCCAAAAAAATGTCCTGGTCAGATGTGGCTGTCTCAGCTGATTTATTTTCCCTGGAAATTCAGGATAAAATCAGCTCCTTTGCTGACTTGTGCTGGGCTGTCAGCGCAGAGCACCCGGGGCTGGCAGGGGCAGGTTGCACACAGCTTTGCTTGGTCAGGGAAGTTATTTATTGCCAGGGAGAAGCCCTGCCAAGTCCTGCAGTTCTGCTACAAATCCCTGTACCTTTGATTTCCATAAAATCCCAGCCTCTGGTGACTGGGAAGCTTTCAAGGTCACACAGGATGTTTTGTCTCCTTCATACTTGCAGAGAAAAAGATGCAATGAGACCTCAAAGAGTTAAATAGGACCTAAACTTCCAACTCAAAAGCCCTCCTGATGCCTGTCAGGGTCCTGATTTTGTCACCTGAACTTGGTGTTCCTGCCACAGCCACGAGTGAGGCTGGGAAATCATGGAATTACAGAATCCTGGAATGGTTTGGGTTAGAAGGGAGTTCAAAGCTCATCTTGTTCCACCCCTTCCACTATCCCAGGCTGCTCCAAACCCTGTCCAGCCTGGCCTTGGACACTTACAGGGATGGGGGAAGTGTATCCCACGGGGAAACACACAGAGCTGGGTGGATGTTGGGAGAGACCCGAGCAGGCAATGTTGCAATGACATTCCTGCAGTCATTTTTCAAATTACAACCATATTTGATGCTTAATTGGGACCACATTGGTTGAATTCCTGCAGCATCAGTATTAATACTTGACATCATTAATTTTTGTTTGTGTTACAGCCATTCTTACGGAACAGTGTCAAAACATGTCACTCTCATTTAAAGCTGCTTTCAAGAGCTTTGCAGGGGTTTTTGTATCCCTTTGCCTTAGGTTTGGTGGGTCCTGCCAAGCCACCCACCTCCCTATCAATTTCACACAGTCCATCAAGAGGCCATTTTTATGTTTTGGGGGTTTTGTAAAGAGATTTTTGTTAATGCTGTCCTCGTTTTACCTGGGAAGAGCCAGCACAAGTCGCTTCTCCCTGTTTCCTTTTTCCCAGCATTTCCCACCATCACATTCACACCTCTCCTCCCTTCTCCCTGTGCAGCAGCAGTGCCACCATTCTCCACTTTCTACTCACTTCATCTGTGTTTTGGACAAAATAGCACCAAGGATGGATTTGAGGGTTAACTCTGGGCCTTCCCTTGTGCAATCCACTGATGGTGCTTAATTCTCCTTTTTTTCATTACTCATGCCCTTCCCCAGGAATAAATCTGCAGTTTTATTTCAGTTGACAGCAGGGCTTTAAAGGGAATAAAAAAGGATTTAATGGCAAGGCAATGAAATAAGACATCAAGTATCCTTTTCTGTCTCATTTTGGCCCTTTAATGCCTCATAATCATTTAAACTTAGGACTCTTTAAAGGAGCTTTAGGACTTCAAAGCTATTGAACTCCACACTGGACCCTCACAGAGCTCAGCTGGAGCATCCCCTGCATTGGGTTTGCACCTGGAGTTGGGAATTGGCACCTGGAGGTTGGGAATTGGCACCTGGGGTTGGGAATTGGCACCTGGGGGTTGGGAATTGGCACCTGGGGGTTGGGAATTGGCACCTGGGGGTTGGGAATTGGCACCTGGAGTTGGGAATTGGCACCTGGGGGTTGGGAATTGGCACCTGGGGGTTGGGAATTGGCACCTGGAGGTTGGGAGTTGGCACCTGGGGCAGCCCTGGGGTGGCTGTGGGAAAGGGCAGTTGTTCCCTGGGTTCTCAGAGCAGCTGGACATGGTTGGGTCATCAAGGAGCTGATGTGTCTCTGCTGTGCAGCACCCACAGCTGCTGCTCTTTGCCCATCTGCTGAGCCCCTACACAAGCAGGATGGCCAGAGCCTCCTGGGCTTCTCCAAGTGGGTTTTTCCTCCTTCCTGCAGGAGCTGTGGTCTCCCAACACCCGAGGTAAGTGGCACATTCCCTGTTGTTGCTGTAAGGTCTGTGGCAGGGCCCAGCCAGGCACTGCCCAATGTTTCCTGGCTTCCCTGTCCCAAATACACCCCAAGTCCACTCCAGTGCAAGCCCTGAATTAGTAATTCGAGTATTGGACCTGAGTCCTTGTGGCCTTTGGGGTGTGGAGTGTGTTTATTTGACAAGATCCTCTTAATTTAGCAACAATGGGTTTTAAAAGTGTACTGGGTAGTGCTGGTAGGTCTGAGGCTGCTGCTCCTCCTGGCAGCAAACATTCATCATCCCTGTCCTTGACTTCCATTGCTGCTGAGACAGAAATGCTTTTCACCAGCCAGAACGGAAAAGAAATTAATCCTAAAATGATCCTCTTCAAAAGAGAGGCTGAGATCCCTTTCTGGCACAGGTTTAGCCACAGTTTTATAGGGGCTGCCACTCTTCAGGCCGTAATCCTTCTCAGGGCTTTATCTCCACAGTGAAAGTGGAGGGAGCTTGTTCAATGCATAGTTCAAAACTGAATATTGCCCCCCATGTGAGCTACCAAGGAAAAAGAAAAGAAAATCCCTGTTGGTGCAGAGGAAGGGCTGGAGGTGGTTTGGGGTGTGCTGCTGCTTGGCTTGGTGGGCTGTGTGAGCAGTGGAACATCTCCAGCTCTTTGGCATGTGGATTAATGCCTTTAGCAGAGCTGCTCAGACACCTCCCTGTGCTTCCCACATCTCCTGTGGCCCTGCAGGCTCAGGCTCTGCCTGCTCTGGGGTGGGATTGAAGAGCAGGAAGAGCTTTAGGAGCTGCCCATGATGTCAGAGCATGGAGCTGCTGCTGCCCTGGTGCTTCTGAGGGCTGTGGGGTGAGCCTCAGTGGGGCTGGAGGGTTTTTCAGACAAACACCAGGACAAAAAAATCAAATGTCTCATGCAGTAAATGCCCTGTGCAGGGAGCTGGCTGTGGGGAAGTGCTGCTGGTGCAGAGCATGGCTTGGGGAGAGTGGAGCTGGTGAATCTGCTGCTCCCTGGCTGGTTTTAAGCTCAATTTTCTGAGGAGATGGGTGTTGGGTGGCTGCAGGTTTGTGCTGAGGGGTGAGAGGTCCTGGTCTCTTCCCCTCCCTGTGTCTCTCCCATCCTGAGCTGTCTGGAGCAGGAGCTGCCTGCTGGGAGAGCACAGCTCTGCTCTCACAGATGGCCAGCGTGGAGCACAACCTTCCTAGAGAGCCAAAATAAGGATTTTCCTCCATCTCCCCTCCCCTGGGGTGGGCTGGCACTGTGATGAGCCCACAGCACCTCTGGGGCTGCTCCAGCACCCCAAAACTGCATCCAGGAGCCTGAGCTGCAGTGGTTGAGCACTGAGCATCCCGAGTTATTTCCTGTAAATAACTCCTTTTGCTTCCCTCAAAGGTCTTATTTTCTGTCTGGGGCGTGATGGAGCATTACTTGCTGCTTTGTGGATAATCCTTCCTATATTCCTGATTTATGGATGTGCTGGTGAGATGCACAAAGTAGCATCTGTGCTCTGCACGCTGTGGGAACAGCCCAAAATTGCTCTGAAACTCGACTGGCTTACAATTATATTGGATTCTATTAAATTAAAACACATAGCACATATATTACACAATAAACCACAGCTATTTCATGGATCAAATTAAGTTTTATTTGGGCAAATTACAACCTTTCTTACAGTTGGGCCTTTGTGAAACCATTCCTTTTTAATAAAAACAGGCATTTTTGGCAAATGCTCTTAAAGTGTGCATTCCCAATAATTGCATATACTGTTGCTATTCTTCCTGGGATATATGTGGCTAATTATCTTCTATTTAGGATAGGTTTAAATGAGTGGTATCTTCCCTTTGCTCCTCCCCCACACCTCCCTTCTGCTGGAATTTCTTATTGCTTTCCATTTTTATTAGCTTGGCTATGGAAGAGAGCAGAGAAAAAAAAAATCTCCTCATTAAAAGCAGGAGCAGTTTTCCCGGAATTTCTCGGGGAAATGTGATTCTCACAGCCTCCCTCCAGCCCTGGCTCAGGGGGACATGGGGCTGAGGGGGACAGAGCTGAAAATGGACCTTGGAGGAGTGGGCTGGAGCTCTGGGAGGGTGGTGGGAAGTGCATCCCAGTTGTGGAAGCTGCTGGAGAGGAAAAGCTTTAGAGAAAATAAAGGTGTTTGTCGAGGAGGGGCTTGGGAGGCTCCAGCTGCCGTGGAATTGTCTGGGCTTGGATTTCCCTGCTTGCCTGAGGAGCTGCAGGCTCTGGTTATGGTTTTGAGCTGGGACATCTCTTGTAGCTCCTTATTAAAGCTGGATTTTGTTGCTGCTGCTGTTTCCCTGCCAGGGACAGGAAGGGGGTGTGGGATGGCAGTCAGACCCCAAGGAACGTCTTTGGCAGCAGCTCATCCTCACAGTTTTTGTTCAGAGCGACTCAGTGGTGCAGGAATTGTGGGGATGGACAGGCAGGGTGGCTCATTCCCATGTTTCCTTAGGAAACTCGGCTGGAAAATGAGCCTCCCCAGCTCCTCTCTGGGTTTGGGAAGTGCTGCTCTGGTGCTTTTCCTGCCTCTCGCTTTCTGCTCGCTGCTGCCCCAAGCTTGCAGCTTCCCATTTTTCTGGGAATCGTTTTTCCCACAGTATTTTCAGCCTGGATGGGAAGCAGAGGAAATGTCCCAAGTGCTACCTTCCTTGGGTAACACCAGGGTGACTTCCAGCCCCCCAGGATGGAGATAAACAGCAGAGCAGCCTCCAAGCTCCCCAATTCCCAATCCCATGAAGAGCCAGGCTCGTGTTTCCTGCCCCAGCAGCACCTTGGGATCAGGGAATGCTGCTCAGCCTGGGATTGGGACCGTGGAGAGGTTGCTGTGGATGGCCAGAGCACACGACATAAAACTTCAGAGCTTTTTGTCAGCTTTCCAAATCCTGGGCACCATTGTCAGGAGATCAAGAAGGTTTATGGAGCCTCCCAAGTCCCATCTGGATGCTGTTTATGGGATTGTGTTTGGTGTGATCATGGCTGTGGGAGGGGTTGGCACTGGGAGCTGCTCTGGGAACCCCAGGGCTGGTGGCATCTGCTGTCCTGCTCAGGGCTGTGGGCACAGACAGGAACCCCAGAGCTCATGGTTTGTTTCTAGCTTTAAAGCTGCTGCCAAGGGTTTCCTCAGAGGTTCCTCCTCTGGGTGTTGATGCTTCCCAGCTCCTTCCCTCTGCAGTGCTGGGAGCTCCAGCTGCCAGTTTGAGCTGGGTGAGAGGCTGGTGGCCTCAGGCCAGCTGTGGTGGGAGTGTCTGGGTGCTCCACTGAGCTGGCAGAGAGGGGACACCAACCTGGGACACACGGGGCAGAGGGAAGGAGATGGTTCTCCATATCAAACATCCACAGAAAGGTCTTTATTTACTGATTTTATTTTTTTTTTTCCAAATAATGAAGTGTCTCTGATGTCTTGCCTGTTCCCAGAATGTCCAGGATGGGGTTTCCATTGCCACAGTGTGACAGTGAGGCAGGAGAGAGCAGCACTTGCTCAGTGCCCCTGTGGTGGGGCAGGAGCCAAATGAAATGGCCACAGAACATTTTTGATGAGCTGCTGTGTGACTCGGGTGGAGTGGCAGCAGGTCACAGCCTGGCTCTGTCCCCACAGTGTGCCCTCCAGCCTGGCATCCCAGGGAAGAGTGTGTGCAGTGGGAGAGAACAGGGATGGGGCAAAGGGAAGAGTCCCCAGAGGGTTTTGGGAGGTTTTGGAGGGAGAAGATGCTGCACCTTGTCCCTGGCTGTCCCTTCCACCCAACATCCTGTGCCATTGTCCCTCTCTGGTGAATCTTACAGGCTGGGGAGACCTCAGTCTCAGCACTGGGCGTGGGTGACATTGGGGACACGAGGCTCTCCAGGCTGGTGGGACAAACCCCTGTGGGGAGGGAGCTGAACCACCCCGAGGCTCTGTGTGTCTCAGGGCTGTGCCTCCTGCCCAGGCAGCAGGGATCTGTGTGCACTTTGGGGATGCAGAATTCAAACCATAACCCATTTCTGGGAAGCTCCATGGTGGGTGTGAAGTGCCTTCTCCCCAAGGATGCTGGCGGGGGAAGGGTGAGAAGAAAACTCCCCCACATCTCTGGAAATTGCCTTCCTTCCTCTTCTCCCTCCAAAATAGCGTAATTAACAGAAACGAGCTGCTCGATGGTGTTAATTTGGAAGGCCTGTGTGCCAAGCTGGAGCACGCTGGGCGGCACGGAGCAGGCGCTGGGAACAGTTAATGATTACCCAAACGAGGTCTGAGCGAGGCTGAGAGCATTGAGGAGTTATGAAACTGGAACAAGGGAGGCCCATTCTTGGCAAACACTTCCGTGATTCAAATGCTGGGGAATTCAGCATGTTTTTCTCTTTCTTCTGAGGACTTTGTGAGCCAAGCCTTGGTGCAGCTCTCGGTGGGGATGGAGTGGGACCATCAGTCTGGGGAAGCTGCTGCTGGAACAGCTTCTGCAGCTCTTCTCTGTCACAGCAGCACTGCAGAAATAGCTTTGGCAAGTCCATAATTAACCCATTATTGCTTCTGAGGACTGCCAAAGGTGTGGATTTCTGGCTGTGAGGTTTGGTGGTGGCTCTGGAGGAGAAGCTCTGTGTGCAGCCCTGGCAGGAGCTGCACGAAGATTGTCACAAAGGCTGCTCTGCTTTGCTCTCAGAGCCTCCAACCAGGAAAGTCCCCACTGAGTTGTGTTTCTGCTGCATGAGATCCCCTCTGGTCATGAGATCCCCTCTGGTCATGAGATCCATGGCTCTGGTCATGGCTTCTGCTGTTTCATGAGGGAAAATCCTCGTCTCCTCCAGCTGGTTGTGGTGGCAGAGAAATCCCTGATAGGATCCAAACAAAAAGTGGCTTCAAGGAGCCTTTGGCATCACCTGTGGGAACATGATGGGAGAGCTTTCTTCCTCTCTGCTCCCCAGTTTTATCAGAGATATCACCCACCTGGCTCAGACCTTCTTCTCTGCTGGGGTGAAATCAGGATTTGTGCAGCTGCTGGGATCTCAGTGACCTTTGGAATGCCAGTGTCTGTGTAGGAAATGGGCAGGAGGAGCTCCCAGCACCTGAGGTGGCTTCGAGTGTGTGGTGTCCCATGGGAACTGAGCTCAGGGTTGCTTTTCCCTTAAACAAACTTGATAGCCCTGGGTTCCTTAGGAAACATCTCACAATAATGTTCATGTAAGCCGGGATCAAGCAAGAAGAAAGGGCTTGTGTGGGGATTTTTGGAGTTCACCAATGTGGTTGGAGCTTCTTAGCCTGAAATTAGACAAGCTGAGATGATATTTCCAGAAGGCTTTTGGTATCAACTTAATGGTCATCAACTTTGGGTTATTAAATGTAAAATAGCTCTGAAAAAAAGCACATTTTTTTTAATGTGATGTTGTGAAATGTTTCCTTCAAGATAAGTGGTGTGTGGAGAGGCTGGGAGGTCAGAGCTGCTCCTTGAGCAAGACTTGGGCAATCCTTCCTCTCCCAGCAACCTCCAGTGCCCCCCAGAGACCCTCCTGGGGGTTTGGGCTGATTTAGTGCCACACCTGAGAAAGGGAAAACACCCCAAGGCTCCTGAGACCTCTGGGAAGAGCAGCCCCTGAGGAAATGGAAGATCTGCAAAACAATTCTGAATCATGTGGGCAGGAAAATGCAGCAGATGGACTTGGAGAGCTCAGCTCACTTCTTCTGTGGAGGTGAATGAAAACTGCAGAAACACCTCTGGGGTCTGTTTTGGGATGGGGTGGGAAATGTTCTGATCCCCCAGAGATGGGTGGGGTGAAGGGACCTGAAGGATCCTGTGGTTCCCAGCCCTCCTTAGAGCTGGTGTTGGTGTCAGACCCCTCAGGTGGATCAGGAGAGGAAAGGATTTTGGGTTTGGGTTTTATGGAAAGCTCTGAGGCTTTGTGAGCACGAGTTCAGTGCAGCAGCAGCCCCAGGGTGGGATGTGGGTTTGGGCTGTTACTGATCCTGTCCCACTTTGCTGTGCAGCCTCATCCTGCCCCATGCTGGGTGATGTCCCCAGGCTCAGGGTGACACCAGGGAGCTCATGGAGAGCCCTGAGCTCACCGTGGAGCTGCACCAGGGAGGTGGCACCGGGTGAGTCAAGGGCTGTGATCCCACTGTCCCTTGTGGCACTGCCCTCACCCCACAGGGGATGTTTTGAGCTCTGGGAGAGCTGCTGGTGCTGAGCCCCCTCCCTGCCTGCCCCCAGCATCCACCCTGGCTGAGCAGCACAGCTCCAAGGTCAGCATCTCCCTGCAGGGCTCTCCCACTCCTCAGAGGTCACTCGTGCCGAAGCAGAAAAACAGTGCAGCAAAGCAGAATTGCTGCTTGAGTTGCTTTTTTTCATTAAAAAGGGAGGGAGGGAGAAACATCAAAATCAACCCCCTGCCCCCACAAATCCTGCCCTTGTCTTGGAGTATTAAAAACATCCTGGAGCTGAGGCCATGCTTGTATTCCTCAGCGCTGGAGGAGGATTTCTGCCAAGACACTGACCCCTTGTGGATTTTGCAAATGTCTTTGAATCTCTTTTCCTCTTCGAAAGGCAAGGAAAAAAAATCCCAAAACCCTTTCAAACCTTTGCTTGGTCCTTTGCAATCCAGAGCTATCAGAAGATTTATTATTAAACGGAGGCTGCGGGGTGATTTATGGAATTACAGCTGAGCCGCATTGTGTGCTGGTTACAAATTGCACAGATATTCCATGGGACGTGAGCTCCAACGAGCTTGGGATATATTACACTGCAGGGACAAGGGGAGCTTAAAACCAGCTGGCCGACTGTAACAACTACAGCCACTTCTCTTTGAAGAGGAGATGATCTCCATCTGGGTTTAATACAAACCATGATGGACTGACACCAGCTCTTGGAATATCTTATACAAACGGCATCATTGCTGCTTGGCTTTTTCCAGAGCTGCTGCACCACTTTATTCAGTGTCTTATCCCTTTTTTCCCCCCTCCTCTCTGTTGTTGCTCCATGTTGGCTACTCCTTGTGGAGCTCCATAAACTGCTGGGGGTTGTTTCTCAGCAGAAGTGAGCACAGAGCTCTTGGGAAGGCAATGCTGCAGTGCCATGTGTGGAACCACCGAGCTGAATTGGCTACCTAGAAATCCAGCCCAGATGTGAACAGGGAGGAGGAAGCTGGAATGGATTAGCAGGGAGGATGTGTCTCCTTTGGATAAATCCCTCCTGTGGAGCCTCCTCCCCTGGCTGTGCTCTGGGGGTGATGGGGACTGGGGACACCCCTGGAACCTCCCAGCAGCACCAAGCCCTGCTGAGCCAGGCACTGGGGGTCATTAAAATCACTGGTCTTCAGTCTCCAACATCTGGGGTAAAACCTTCCTCTCTCCACACAGGAATGTCCTGGCCAGGTTTTGGTAGCCCAGGAGTGGGAGGAATTGGTGAACGGATGAGATTCCTTTGAAGCACTTGTTGTGCTCTAGGATCAAAGGGTTCTACATGAGCAATCTCATATTTTGGCTTGTTAGGAAGTCGTGGTGGTTTTATTTCACTCCCTTGGCTGGATAATGGATGATTTAGCACTGATCTTATTCCCTGGCATGGTGGAGCTTTGAGACCTGACTTCTATTGTGGATATCTACTGGCAAATCTGGAATTTTTGGTGTGAATTGCTGTTATGAATGAATAATCCTGACATACCCATTGCCAGGAAATTGCCTTTAAAGTCTGATTGTAGCTCAGTGTGTTTTAGCCTTCCCCAAGTTTTCCAGGCTGTGTCTGTGGTTCCATGCCTCAGTGCTCCTGGGAAACACCTATAAATACCCACTG
Organism: Entomyzon cyanotis; assembly: GCA_024500445.1. NCBI lineage: Eukaryota > Metazoa > Chordata > Aves > Passeriformes > Meliphagidae > Entomyzon > Entomyzon cyanotis. Next base: position 18,851,423 of record JAKEPQ010001010.1, read on the forward strand.
GGATGAGAAATCCTGATTTTTAGTAGTTGATGGTAGAAGTGTTTGCATTCCCTGAGACAGCAGCTGCAGTTTTGGGATGGAGAGGCAGTTGCATCCTTCCTCGTCCACCTCAGTGTCCTGCATCTCCAGGAGCTGTGCCTTGGGTGGATGCAGCTTCCAGAGCTGAGCTTTTTGGTCACCTTTTGAGGACTTTTGGGGCCACAGAGGGCTGTGATGTCTGGCAGTCTGACCCTTTGCACACCCCATGGTCTGGCCTGGGAGACGTGCTGGGAGGACAAAGCACAAACTGCAAATTTCTGCAGCCCCAGGCAGTCCTGGCTGAGCCTCCCTGCTCTGGGGGTTACAAAACTCCAACATGGCTTTCTCTGAGATACTAATTAGGGATGGACAAACCAGAGGGAAGAAAATAAGAAATCCCCTTGCACTCGTTGTGGGGTTAAACAGAGTTCAGCTGACTTTCTTCCTCCCCCTGTGTTGTTTTTCCCTTCAATGCAGGCTTTGCTCATCCAGGTTCCAGCAGGGTTGGGATGCAGGGCTGTGCAGTACTGGGGATGCTGTAGCTGTTCCTGCAGGATTTCCAAACAAGTCACAATCCTAAATCTGAGAGTCTGTGTGACTTAGAGCACTCCTGGTGTGTTCCTGGCTCTCCAAACAGGAGAAATGTGTGTGTTGTGTGTCATGCAAAGGTCTGAATGTTGCTCAGGGTAGCAGATCTTTATTCCTCCTTTTTTCAGGGGGGGCTGAGCTTTCTCAGGTGCTGCAGAACTGCTGGAGGCAGCAGCACTTGGGACACTCATCCCAGCTCTGCTGACTCCTCCTGCAGCCAGGCTGCTTCTGGTGGATTTGTTCATGGCTGGACTTGACCTTCAGGGTCTCTTGCAGCCTAAAGGATTCTATGATTCTATAAATTCTTTATGTAACAAACACTTAGAGATCCTCTCCGTGCTGCTGCTGGCCTCTCTCTGAATTCAGCCCAGCGACTCTAAAGCCCAAGCTTTGTCAATAAATCCAAAAGAGCAGTGAATTCACACACCCCAGTGCACGTGGCCCTGGCTGGGCTCTGCTCCTCTCATTTCCACCAGGAGCCTCTTCCCCAGCCCTGCCTGCCCCGATGGAAACCACGCCACCACAACGGGCCTGGCTCTGGCTAATGAAGCTCTGCATCCCTCTGCAGCATTCCTCTGATGCATTAGGAAATAGTTATCATTTTTCTCTGGCACTGGGCTTGATAAGCGATTGCCTTCGGCCAGAAGCAGTGCCAAGGTTTTGCTGCTTGTTACAGAGCTAAAGATGTGACATTGCAACACTTGTAATTGGGATAATTTAACACCCCATTAGCAGAGAGCAGGGATGGCCTTGTCTCTTAGCCCGTGTTTGGGGCCGTTTTTGATAAATCCAGCAGTCTTTGGGGAGAGTAATTTTTTATGGAAATGCAGACATGTTCCTCATTACAGCAACTCATTTTCAAGCATTGGGAAGGAATTTTTTGCAGTGTGGAATGGGAGGAGCTGCTATGATAGGAAACATGGAATCAGCCATGCCCCAGTTTGGTAAACTGGGAGCTAATGGTCCAAAAGCTAAGTCTGGTTTCAGGCAAGTCTCTTCTTTTTAAGGAATTGTAAAATGAAGATGGAGTTTCATGATCCCTGTAGGGTTCCTGTGACAATTCCTGCCTGGGGACAAGGAGATCTGGAGGTGATTCTTGCTTGGGGAAGGAAGGGGAGGTTGGTGATGTGATGTCTCCTGTGCCCTTCTCTGGAGATGTGTGTCTAGAAAAGCCTTTAAGAAAAGGTTTTCTGAATTGTCCTCAGACAGGAACTTCCAGGGCAATTCCAGATCCTAACAGGAGCAAGACAGCCTGGCTGTTGCAAGGGATTCCAGTCTGAAGAAGCTGCATTTCTGGCTGAGCTTTGCTTTGGAGCTCTGGAGAGGCTGAGGATGTATTTGCATAATTTCAAGGTGATGCCCTGTGAGTGTTGATTCCCAGAGCATCCCACCCTTGTGAGGATCATGGGCTTTCCTCCCATGGGTTTGTCACATCCTGGAATGTGTCAGACAGCTCCTGTCCCTCAGGGGGACAGCTCTGGCCGTGCCATCAGCAGGGTCAGAAGGAGCTGAGCTGATCCACCAGGACCATGGGCTCTCCTGAGCTGCAGTCCAACCAAGGCTTCCTCTCCCTGCTGTGAAAAAGACCTTTCCAGCAGCTCCTGAGGTCTCCAAGGGTTTCTCTGTCCTCCAGGCTGGATTGCCTGTTGGTTTTGGAGGTCTGTGTTCCCCTGGCAGCCTTCCAGGTGTATATTTAGAAAAGGAGATCATACCTTCCATCACAGAAATATCCAATGATGACTTAATTTAGAGCACAAAGATTAAAAACTCTAACTGCAGAGCATTCTGTCTCTGCAGCCTCTTGATTGTCAGCTCTGGAATTTCCCCATGTGGCTGTAGGTTCCTCTTGGTCAGCTCTGGGCATCCTGTGAGTTATCTGGAAGGAGCCATGGGGATGAGAGTGTCCTCTGCTGGCGCTGGTGGCACTGCTGCTGTCCAGCTGTGTCACAGCTGGATTCCATGGCAGACTCTTGGCCATGATTAGCAGACAGATGGTTCTGAAAAAAATCCTGTCTAAAGCTCTTTGGATTATTATTACAGCTTGACACTTCCTGTAGGCTTTTCTGGGGCACCATCAGAGAGCTGTGTAGGTACATTGCTAACAAATGGATGCTGGTTAAGCTCCATCCTGGCAGGGAAAACCCATCCTGGTGCCTCTCTGTGGGCTGCCTTTGGCTGCTTTGCTCTCAGAATGGCTGTGGCTCCTGTGGAGCAGGAGAGCTCTGAGCTGTGCTGGGGACAGGACACTGATCCCCTCCTTTCCTCACCTTTGAGAGGCCAGGCTGGACAGGGCTTGGAACAGCCTGGGATGGTGGGAGTTGGCCCTGCCCATGGCAGGGTGCTGGAATGAGCTGATTCTTGAGGTGATTCCACCCCAAACCACTCTGTGATCCTCTGACTTGCTGGGCAAGCCTAGCTGAGCTCCTTTACACCCAGTTTTATTTGTAAAACTGGGATTAGCACCAAAACTGGGTTCCCCAATTCCTTCCCTGCTTGGGGCTCATCTCTTGTATTTAATAACAGCTTGGCAGTGTTGGAAATGGGTTAGAGAGTGACAAAGCCCAGGAGACCTGCAGGACAAAAATTCCATGTGCTGCCAGGAGAAATGCTTTCATTCCACTTCTGGAAGTTCAGCTTTCCCCATTGCTGCTTTTCACACTGCTTTTTTTTTTTTTCCCCTCCTCTATCAGCTGTATTATCTGAAGTGTGCTCTGAGTGAGTTGAAAAGCCCCAGAGTTAGTTGGCATTAAGGAAGGTGTAGTATTATTAGGTGTGCCTTAATGTAACAATCTCCATTCTGGTCTATTTACTCTGCACTCCTGAGTAAATGTGGAGATAAAAGAAGGTGGAATTAGCACTTCTCTTGCTTGCACTAAAGCCAAGCTGCATTATTTTCTTTTCTGTGGGTTTAGGCCTAAAAGTAGCTCAGGTATGTGCAAGTTTAAACAAGACAAACCAGGGCCCCATTAAAAATTACTCTCTCCTGGATAATATTCAACACAGGATTAATAGTAAAGAGGCTGATGTCATCCCAGAGCTCCCGTGACCCTTTGCACTCCTTTAGCACATTGCTGAAAGAGAACCTTCCTGACACACAGGCTTTGTCCTGCTGGAAAATCTGATCCTGTCCTTTCTCCAAAAGCAGAGGGACAGGCCTTGGGAGCAACATTGAGAGGAATTGGTTGGGAATTGGGAGGTTAACCTGAGCAAGCAGGTTCTCCTCAGGATCCCCTGGCTGCTGTGTCCATCCCAGCCATGACTGATGGTTCCCAAGGTGTCCATGCCCTGCATTCCCACAGCTCAGAGCAGGCTGGGAGCACCCTGGGATTCTCCCTGTGCAGGTCAGGTGGGAAAATCCTGCTCACTGCCCTCCCTGCTTGGCAATTCCAGCAGCTGCCAGGCAGGGATGAGCTCTCCTCCCTGCTGGAACCCTCTGGAGCTGAGTTGCTCCAGTTCCTGCTCTTGCTGCCAGCTGCTGAAGTGGGGTTGGAGCTGGGCAGGTTTTCCAGGAATTCCAGGGCAGACACCACCATGGAATCACATGGAATTCCCACCAAGCTGGGGGTAAAAAGGGCTGTGCAGGAATTTGGGGGGTTTAGATGAGATCAGTGAGGTTACATGGTCTCAGTGCTCTTCATGGAGAGCAGATCATTTTTAAATCAGTTTTATCTTCCTGCCTAGGCTGAGCTCTAAAACCCTGATTTGTCCTGCAAGGGCTTGGCTGAGTCATGTTCTGCACTGCACCAGCCTGGTGGCTCCCAAATTGGGCTGGAAAAGGGCTGGATTGAAGCAGAGCAGTGCTCTGGGCTGAGGGGTCATGGACAGGTCCTTGGTAAGGAATTGGGTGTGCTGGGAAATAATTAGCGACTCTCATCTCGGAATCTTCATCAACATTAATTAGCAGATCTCATGAGGTCAGTCACCTCCTTTTCCCTGTCCTTAGGGACAGGGAAATATCCCAGCTGTATCCTGGTGCAGCCTGTGGCACTGGGAGATGACAGATTTAGCTCAGTAGGTGATCTGGGGCAGCTTGGAAATTGGAAACTTCTGCTGTTTCTCCAGGATTTCCCAAGCTGTGGTTGAGGCATGACTTCTTTGGCCTGGGTTTAGATGGGGTTTGACCTTCTGTGCTCCTTAGTGCAGTTTCCTCTCAACAGCTGACACAAAGTAGCAAAAATCCTATTTATTAAGAGAAATACTCTTAATTTCTAATGCAGGCTTTGGCAGATTAGCTGGAAAGTCAGGAGATGGGGCAGAGCTCACCCTTGATGAGAAGGAAATTTTTCTCAAGGGCATGAGAGACAGTGATGGAGCCAGCAGGAGGGATTTGGGCTCAAAACAACTTCTCTCCAGCTGCTTTTTGGAAAGGATCCCTGAGAAGTTGCTCCTTGCCTGGTCAGGGAGGTGTTTGGTGTGCTGTGTGTGGCAAGGATGCTGCCCTGCCTGATTTTCAGAGGATGTCAAGCCAGAATTCCTGGATGTTACAAGATTAGCAAATCCACGGGGCAAACCTCAGCGGTTTTTATGGGATTACATTTTTTTCAGTTAAAGGTTTGTCACCAATTCCAGGACTTGCCTTTGCTGTGGCAGAGACAGAGGAACAGTGACACTGTCCCAGGGGTGATTCCTGGAGCTCAGGATCCATGCTGGGATTTGGGTCCTGAAAATGAAGCCTCACAGAGAATGATATTTCCAAAATGAACACAAACTGCCCCAAACTGAGTGAAGAAAATGACTGCTGAGCAAACATGAATTAGCCCAAAAGTGTGGTGTCTTGGCTTTTGTGGCTCAGGGTGAAATCCCAATATGCTGACAGGGATTGTTCACAGCTTTGCTTGTCCCCATAGGGATTTTTAAAGCCTAACATTGGAAATGAGGCAGCTGATGTGTTTTGCAGGCTCTCCTGTATGATTATTTTGGAGGTTTTTTGTGAATTCATACAAGATAAAAGTATTGTAGTGAGTCCTGAGTTGTCTGGTAGCATGTGGGGAGCAGAAGGGTCAGGAATGGTTGGATTTGGTGATCTTGGAGCTCTTTTTCCAACCTAAACAATTCCATGATTTTGCAGAAACAAACCTGGCTTTGCCAATATTGATTTCTTCTCTGCTAATCCTAATCTTGGTGGTGTTCCCAAAGCCTTACCAAAGGCTTTGAGCTTCGCTTTGAAACATTCAGCCTAAAATGTTTGTTCTTGGACCAAAGTCATCCCTGGAGTGACTTCATTGACAGGAAAAACCTGGGCTATTTAGGGCTGCAAATCCCTGCAGTTCTCAGGAACTCACTCACGTGTACAAACAGCTCCGATGAAATCAGCAGCAAAAACATTCAGTTTCTCTTGGAACCTGTTTACAAAACATTTCAGCAGCCTTAAGCCTAAGATTTATTCGTGGAGAGAGGCTGCAGTGCCAAAAAGCAAAGCAGTGACAGCAAGGATGGAGGATGGAAGCCACTTCTGCTTCCTGAGCCCTGCGTTTGGGTGGGTTTGGATCCTCATGGAAAAGCAAAATGTTGGGATGAAGGTTGGCACATTTCTATTGAATGTGAACAACCAAGCTGCAGCTGGAAGTAAAAAGTAACAATCCAGAAAGGCCAGTCAGGGGTTAGAGAGGAAAACTCCAGAGTGGAATTATTTATTAAAGATTTCTGGGAGTTTTCCCATTTTTAGCTTAAGTGAACACTTAGAACAGCCAGAATAAATCTGGGGAGTTCTTGCCCTGTTTCATTTGTGGTCAGCATTGAAAAAACTTTTGAAAATGAACTCAAGAAAATCCTCCTCTCTTTGGATAAAGAGATGAAGTGGATAGAGAGGAACCCCTGGCACAAGGGGAGTTATCCCTGTGCTGGTGGCAGAGACATCCTGTGCTGGGAGGGGTGATGGAAGTGGCATTTGGGCTGTGTCTGATGTGGGTTTCTCTGACAAAAAGGGTTCAGCTCCCCCAGGTTCTGAGTCCTGAACGTTTCCTCCTGCTGAGCAGCCTCAGCTGGCAGCTTCAAAGGCTGCTCAGCCCCAAGTGAAAACCTCAAGAAAGGATTCAGCCACGAGAAAAGGCAGAGGCCACGTGCCGTGCATATGTCTGATCAACCACTCCCAAATCTGTTCCTATCGAGCTTCAAAAAAAGGTATCTCATGGTTTGAGTTTCCCTTTTCCTGTCAGAAAGCAAAAAATGCAACTTTCAGGCCACACCTCCGTGTGCAAATTGCAAGAACTGATTTCAGTGAGTTTGGGCAATGATTTCAGCAGGTGCTGCTGTCTGGTGGGGCTGCTGTGATTGAAATCAGGATCAGGGCTCTGCTGAGACCTCTGCCTGCAGGGCAGGGATGGCTGGGGAAGGGCAATGGCCACTGATTTCATCAGTTGTCCTGGAGGGAGCTTGGATTTTAGGTTGGGACTGCCCAAAAATGAGACTCTGGGGAGATCAGAAGGCAAAGCAGTGAGTGTCTGATGCTTCCAAGCATCAGCTTGACTTCCCAGCAAAGGGATGAGAGCAGAGCTTGGCTGGAGGATGAGCAGAGGAGGGGCTGGGCTGACTTTTTGGTGGGAAAAGCTTTTCTGTGCTGTGACAGGCAGTGCAGGAAGCCTGGTGGGAAGCTCTGGAGATGTTTTCAGCACCTCACATTGAGACCAGAAGCCTTTGAGATAAAACAGGAACATGTTCTGCAAGTCGCCATTAGCACACAGTGCCTTTGCAGATGGTTTGAATTCTTCCTGATCAAATGGGGAGGGTGAGATGGAGCTCTGGCTGGAGCTGTGCTGCACAGCCTGGAGCTGGTGGGATTCCACAGCCCCTGGCAGATGCTGGTAGCTGTTAGGTCCTGGTTGTCCCACTGTATTTCCCTGCAGGATTTGCTATATGGAAGCTCCACAGCCCAGGGAGACACTGGTGGTAAATGGGCAGATTTGGTTAAAAAATCCAACCCCAAAAGGATGCTCTGTCTGCTCCTTGGGCTTTCCATGCCCTTGATGGAAGGAAGGTGCCTGACCTGTGTGGTTTTGGCTCCTAAAAAACCAAAGATTTGACTCCAAGACCCCACCTTTAAAAATATCATTGCCTGCTCTTCAAGCAACTTCTTATCTTGTACTTTGCCGTGATCTAGCAGGGAAATCCTTTGTCTGTGTGTCATTGAGCACAATCAATTCCCAGTGTTCTCAACACCAGACATGCTCTGGTTCCAGCCTTTGGCCCTGGGACCTGAGATTTGCTTGTATTTACAAGCCCAGTAATTGCTGTCCTGAACCTGTTATCAACACAGATACATGCAAGGGAAATTGCAAGGTTATGGTTAAAGCTTGCAGGGTTTTAGACTAACAAATATTTTAGCCTGGAGATATATTCAGCTTGATTTTGCTTTTAAGTGGCTCTGGGTAACATGAGAAGTCGCCTGTCAGATTTGATGGGGTCAGTAAAATTCAAGCATGTTCGACTGTAATTAACATTTGAAAAGAATTTACTTAGGAATTAGCTGTTGGCAGTGCAGAGCAGCTCCTTGTGTGGAAGCAGAGCAGCCCACCAGGGTCCATCTTGTCCTGGGCAGTGCAGGAAGGGAAATCCAGCCTTTCCAACTTGTCTTCCTGACAGTTATTCCAGGATTCATCATGGGATTCTCTGTGCCATTCAGGAATGCCATCATCATCCCAGCACTCACTGAGGGGAAAAGCCATTTCTGCACTGCTGGGGGTGGGATCAATTTGTAATTAACAGCGTTTAAAGAATGCAATGGTCTGAAGGCTGAATTGTCACTTACTGCTGCACGGCCATGGAATAACTGGTTGTGCTGTTGGGCTGGTGGTGGCTCTGCCAGGCCATGGTGTGACCTCCCAAGAGCCATCAGAGAATCCCTGGGACAGCTGTGGTGCTGGCTGGGGACAGCTGCAGGCAAAGCTTTCCATGGGGTTTGCTGAAGGAAAGCTCTGCACTTCTGTAGCAAAATAAACTATAACTGTGGGAGTTAAGTGCCACCTTCAAATGGTTTCTGGTTCTTTCTTCTGTGGTTCCCAACTCCTGAAGTGTATTGTGCTTTCAGCTGCCCTCACATGAAAGGCATCAGAGTGGATTGCCCAGTGCAGACGTGAAATAGAGAAGGTCCCAGCTTGGCTTTGGCTTGGTCATTTGTCACTGTAAAGGCAGCAAAATTTCAGTTTTTCTGAGTGGCACTAAAATAGCCCTTTGTCATCGTCTCTTAGTGACAACTACTCAGACTTCAGATTTCAAAGCACTTAGGAAAAGAAAATCTGTTTCATTGAGATCACAGGGAAAATGAGCTTTCAGTTTATCAAAGCTTTGGCAGTTGGGCTCAATTTGCCAAATCCTTCCCTAATAAATAACTCGATGGGCTTTGTCAGGGAACAATAGTGTTACTTAATAGTGCTCTGTAATTAAGGCTGAAATGGTATTGATAGACACCCAAAAGCTGTTTTTGGTCGGTGTGGATTAGAGCTGCAGGGATGGGAGATGCTTTGGGGAGGCTTAGGGAGCAGAGATGACTTCTGAGAGCTGAAATGCCATCCCTAAAATATTAAAACACGCTGTGCCTCAAAGGTGGTTTTCTACCCTGAATAACAGACTGTGTGCTTGGTGTTTGGGGGATTAGAAGGGGTTTTTAATGTGCTCTAAAATCCAAACGTCAGTGAGAACTAGAGAATGTAGAGTCAAATGGTGGTGGATGGGCAGCATTTCTGGTAATTAGGCTCATTAATGTGCCAGCAGCTGTTAATGTTGGGGACAGATGATGATATTAAAGAGCATCTGTTTAATTTTCTCCTTTTTAAGTGGTGGGGAGCTGGTGGGTCTTGGAGCAACCTGGGCTCATGGAAAGTGTCTCTGCCCATGGAACAAGATGAGCTTTAAGGTCTCTTCCAACCCAATTGATTCTGCCCTTGTCAACATCTCCAAACTGTTCGATGTAGAAAAAAAAAACAAACCAAAAACCAAAACAAACTCCCCCCAACCCAACAAACTGTATGGAATGTTTTCCATTTAAACAGGGATTTATGGGCTTTCCCCCAAATTCCCTGTCTTGTTTTTGGAAACCGTGCTGTGCCCTTGATGGTTAGTTGAGCTCTGCAGATTCCTGGAAGCACAACTGCCCCAATGCATCAGTGGAGCTCACAGTCAGAGCAGCTGTGGCCTCTTTCCTTTATGGCTTTGAACCCCTTGTGTTCAGAGGAATCAGAGGGTTGGGAGGATAAATCCAGAAGGACCTGGAGAAGGTTGTGGTGATTTGTGTGAAGTGGGAAAATGAGTTCTTCTGTTCCTGACTGAGGCTGTGGGGCGGGCTGCAGGAAAAATCCACCACAGCATCCCAAACCTGTCCCACCTACCCAGGGCAGCTGCTGCAGCCCCCAAGCAGTGTTGGGCACTTGTTAGCTCTGCCAGACATCAGTCTGGATAAGCCCCATGCTGGGGCTCAGCCCCGTGTGGTTGAGGATCTTTAGGATATCCGTGGAGCATTTTCTTGGGCAAACACCCTTTGCTTCTGCATCACCAGCTCGGAGCTATTTGGGCTTTCTGATGTTATCTCCTCCGAGTTAGTTTACCTTCCTCATTGCCTCAGGGATGTGGCAGGGGGGATTGCTAAGGCTGGTTGTTGTCTTGCAAGGCTGATGTTGGGAAAGCCCACCTTGGATTTATAGCTTTCCTCTGGATCTGCCACTTCCCTGGTAAAATGGCAAAAAGTCTGTCTCCACAAGGAATTTGGTTGGATTTATCCGAGTGGCACTGAGGAAGCAAACAGATGGTTTGGTTGGAAAGGACATGGGAAAAGACCTGGCAGTGAAGGGTCCTTCAGGGTGGCAGGTCAAGGATGAGCCAGGGCTGGACATGGGTATCTATTGTGCACACATTTGGAAGGTAATCCTTTAATTTCCCCTCATCAAGCGGGTCGAAATAATATAATAAAGGCTTTCTCATGGTGATGCGAGCTGTAATTCAGGGCAGCCTTTTTTCATTTCGCATTTTCCCCTGCATAAAGTTCCTGTCTCTTGTTCCAGCAGCAGCATTTGAGAGCAGTAATGAGCGGCCCTGGCAGGACTACAAAGGGCTCCGGAGGAACAGGTACGCGGGGGATGAGGTAAGTGGTGTCGTTTGGGTGAAATAGGTGTGGAAAGTGCACTCTGCACACGTTAGGCTTCAAAGCCAGCAATAATTACCGCGTTTGAGACTGTATCAGCACTCGGGGCTGCCATTCAAGTCGGGCAGGAATTCTTTGTGTAGGGCTTTTGTTCTCCAGACATCGCAGCTCCCCGTGGTTCAGCCCAGGAATGAGGGGAAGTGCGGTGGCTTTGGGCTGGAGAAGGGTTTGTGTGCAGCCCTGGCTTTGATGAGTTCATTGGGGTGCCCTGTGAATATAGCACTGGGCTGTAATTGCTTTGAGTGGCAAAACCACGAGCAGAGAAAATGAGTTTTGGGGTGGGTGACAGCAAGATGGATCTTGCAGGGTGCTGGCACTGCGGCTCCTGGCAGGGCTCTGCTCTCTGGACCTGCTGCTCTCGGTCTCATCTCATGTTCTTCTGCCTCTGAGGTCCCTGCAGAGGCTTGGGGTTGATCTGGTGGTGTCCCCCAGGTGATGTGTGCTTTATTCCATAAACATGTGATAAAAACGGCATCTTTTGGTGTGAGGAGCCAAACAGTAGCTCTCAAGTGGGTATTTTGTGATGGATCTCAATGAAGAAGGTCAGCATGCACTAGTTTTACAGAAAACAAATGGCTGAAGCGACTTAACTTTATCACTGGCTTGTCACAAACAAGGAGAATGTTTTGATGTGCTGAGCTGGAGCTACCCAGCTCCATCACCCTTGGGTAACTCAGTCTTGAGGTCCCTGCACGATCCCATCTGAATCATTGTCCCCTGAGCCCCCAGAGCAGGATGCAGCATCTCCCAGGGAAGGATTCCCAGATGGCTCAGATGTCAGCAGTGCTGTCACCCCCACTCCAGCTGAGCTGTGACTGCTCAGTGCCACCCTGGAGCCACCGCCTGGCTGTCACCCCTGGGGAGAACGTCCCTTTTTGCAGACGGTGGGGTCGGAGCACACAAAGGCGGCGCCATGGCAGTTTTATCTCGGCGCAGAGCGGGCAGCAGATCTAATCTCCCCGCAGAGGCCTCGCTGGAACTCTTCTCCCCAAAGAGCCCTTGTGCTGGGACAATAAATGCCATGGATGCGCTGCCAGCGGGATGGCTGGTTCCATTCCAACCCGTGGGCATTTCTTCCCCAGGCCGGCGGGTCTCGGCACCTCCTTGGCCGCTGCCCACACGGCCTGGCGGGGCTGGCCTGGCGTGGCGACGGCCGGTCTGCTGGCACGGCCGGGTTGTGGGCACTGCCCGCTCGGGCCGCGGTGACGTCCGGCCGGCCTGGCCTGGCCACAAAGCGCCACTATGGCCGGGGACGGCCGGAATGTGGCCTCGGGGCGCGGTGGCACCGAGGGCTCCTGGAAAGGCCGGGCAAAGCCCACACAGCGGAGCTTGTCTGGCAGACAATAAGGGATGTGTTGTGGTGGGGTGAATGATGGAGCCAGGGCATGTAAAATGTTTACTCTGCGTTTCCACAGCGCGGTCGGGTGAGGGCTGAAGCCTCTGCTCCTCCTCACAGCGGGAAAGGCCTCTGTGGAGCGTTGGGATCAATCTGGTGGGATGGGTGGGGAGAACCTGGCCTTTTGTGTCACCACTGTGGCTTAAAGCAGGCCTCACACACAGCCAGCAGCACCAGCAGGAAATGCAGTCCTGGAATGGTTTGGATTGGGAGTGATCTTAGAGATCATCAGTTCCAAACCCCTGCCATGGACAGGGTGGGTGACAGATGTCGTTTTAGTTGGTGCTTGGAGGATCCTGTTGTCCTGCTCAGACCCTCCCAGGCTTCACTTAACCAGTGCAGCCATCCATCATTAATTCCATTGTTCATCCTAGTGCCTCTCAACATTCCCAGGTGCCCCATTCCCAGTGGTGGGATTGGAGAGATTTCCATGCAGTTTCCATGGTGTTTATGGCACAAGCTGCTCCTGTAACCCTGTGGGTGGAGAACGTGGTGAAATCCCTGCTCTGAGGTGGATCTGAGTGCTGCAGAGACATCATTAACATTCTCTAGCATGTTCCTGGGGCAAGTGAGGCAGGATGAGGTGAGACCAGAGCCCTGCATAGTGCAAGGGGCCAATGCCACCAGCTTGGTGGCCCTTGTGCCAGCTGCCCAGAGCCAGGGGGTTTGCTGTCCCCAGAGCATGACTTGTGCATTGTATCTGCTCTTCCTGCCAAAGCTAAATCCCATTTATTAGAGAGAACTTCACATGCTTTTAATGCCCCTTCCTGAGCTTAATTTACAACTTGGGGAAAGACAGACAAGGTGACAAAGTGAACTGAAATATGAAATTACTTTAATTGCAGAGGAGGACAGTTTATAGGCTTCAGAATCCAAGTCATTTATTTTAATGATCTCCTCTGCCCTCAACACATAATTACCATTCCCATTCCAAGCTGGTTTCAGGAGAGGTATGCAGGGAAAGCTGGTTGGACCTGTTCAGGCGGCAGAACTTTTGGCAACTCATAACCTGAGACGAAAAACGAATTAAAAGCAAAATATATTGTCATGTCAGAAACACTTTTCGTTTAAGACATGCTGGGTTTTGCTTCGTTTCCTGGAGACAGCTGTGGTCCATCTGAAAGCAGCAATCCGAGGCACATGGTGCTGGTTGAGTGCCTTTCCAACCCTACGTGGTAAAACACTTGGAAAATCCCTAGGAGTCAACACAGGGGCCAAGGGGTAATGCAGCCTGTGAGGGGAGGAGATGGAAATGTTTCATTTCCCTGTTGCTCCTTGCATTGGTGGGTTGGATGTTCGGGGTGGTAATAAAAAAACATGGACTTTGAGAAATGGATGCTGCTTTCCTCACGTGGATATCTGATTTTGGCTGGTCCTACGTGAAACCAGCTGGAGCTTTTCAGGGTCTCTCTGTGAGCAGCTCCAAGCTGTTTGCATGGAGTTCAGATCCCATGGTGTGAAAAGCTGGATGTTGCTGGAGTCTCCTGGTGGTGTTTGGGCACATGGATATTTTGGTGCATCCTGACTTTCCCAGCGTGGCTGCTGGGGGGATGACTGGAAGGAGGTTCTGTTGTAATTACCCAGCTTGGCTGAGCTCTGCCTTTGCCTCTGCTTCTCCAGTGTCCAGGAGCTCTCCAGCTTCCTTGGAGTTAAAACTCTGATGTCCCCAGAAACTTGAGCACCAGGCCCAGATCTTCTTCTGGCAGGGTGGAAAAGTGGGAGGAAATTGGGTGTAACCTGAGGAAGCTGGAAAGCAAAGATGAGCCCAGGCTGGTGGGACTCATGCCAAGGAGTGAGCCCTGAGCCAGGCTGATGCACCTTCCTGCAGGGAAAGGAGGTGAAAATACATTTTTCTTACAGGGATCATTAAGTTTCTTGGACTGGAGAGTTGTGGCAAGAGAATTTCTTGATTATTTTCAAATTTTTTTTTTTTTTAAACTGCAAGGGTGGGTTGTGGACCAAGTGATGGCAGGAGTCCTTAATAGTCTGTTAGCTCTCTCAATGGGAAGTGGCCATGAATATGTGGCAAAATGGGACAAAAGCCAAAGGCACCTGGACTCTCCATCCACCTGCTGGAATAGGCTGGCTGGGATTTCATGTGGCCCTGGATGAAGTCAGGCAGCACCAAAAGTTGGGGTTTCAGGAGTGTTGTGAGACTTGAGACCCAAAATGAGTGTGCCTGGGTGCACAGCAACTTGTCCCAGTGCTGGTGAGTTGCTGGAATGGAAAGCCAAGGATTTCCAAGCTAACGTTTCCCAAAGTTGTCATTTTGGCATCTTTGAGCTTGGTTTGGGATCTAAAATATTGGCTGCTGGGCAGTGTGGAGCAGGTATAGGACTGGCACTGCTGATCTGGCCTTTAGGGCTTAACAACAAGAAATAGTTAATTAATTTTCCTGAGTAGCTCTGCCTCCTTGGCCAGATTGGTCTCCGGAATGAAGTGCTTCTGGCCTGAAGGAGAAGTGTGACATTCCTCCCCAAAACAAAATATCACAGGTCCTTCATGTGCTCACCCCAGCACAGCCTCTCTGGCCCGTCTCCCGTGTTGCCTCCAAAGTATTTGCTTTAAAACCACACTTCAAAAAAACCTCTGTCAAGAAGAATGTGAAGGATGCAAAGTCTAGGTCTTAAAATTGGGAAATAGTACAAGGAAGCTGCTTTTGTAAACTTTTCAGCCTCCTTGTGCAACATCCCACCCTGCTTTGCAGCCTGCTTTCTTCTCCCTGCTGCTGCTGGCCATCAGTGGCAGAAGTGATGGAAGGGAGAGGCCATATGGCTTTTTGTGCTGTTTTTCATGCTTGGCAGCAGCTGGGAGATGGGCTGGGGAGGGGGATGCTCCTCCTGGGCTCGGTGTGGCCATGGGAATGGGGTGTGATGTGCAAGGGGAGCAGGGGTGGCGGTGGGGAGTGCTCAGGGAGGCAGATGGTGTCTGCTGGCTGCTGTGCCTCTGCCCTGGGACACCTGGGGAGAATTATTTGGGGGTGAACATGAGAGGGATGGCTGGGCTGGGTGATGGCCCTGGCCTGCCCTTGGCCATTCCCCTGGGCTTTCTCTGCTGATTGCTGCTTCTGGGAAAACTCACAAGCTCTGCACCAGGACCCTCTGTGGCCAGAGTTGGTCATTCTTGGCATGCCCAAATCCTACCAGTAGTGTCCTTTTCCCTCCTCTCGCTGGTGCAGCAAGTCCTTGGTGCAGAGCATTTCCAGGACAGGCTCTCCTGGCTCTGTTCTTGCCCCAGGCTTGTGAGGGTCATGGGTGAGGAAAACATCCCAGCCTGCCTCAGACTGGCCCCTGTCTTCCTTTCCATCAGCTCCTACTTTTTAGGGAAAACATCTCTTTTATCTGTTTGTTTTGACGTTCAGAGGTTGAGGGGTTTTTTTCTGCTTTCTCTTTTTTTTTTTTCCAGCAGTTTTCAGACTTAGGAAGTGGGAATCAAATTTCTTTCTTAATCCTTTGGGTTTTTTTTTTAAACGAGGGTGTGTGAACTACAAGAAGGATCTTGTTCAGCCCCTCACTTGCTGATTTACATCCAAGCCAACAGAGCGAGGCTTGGAACTGTGATGCTGCTGGGGAAAAAACAGGGAGAAGTGGAGGGAAGGTTGTGGGATTGGTGGTGCTGCTCAGCAAACAGAAAGAGGAAAAGGAGAGCAATTCCTCATTCCACTTCCTAACTCCAAACACGACCCAAAGTTTTTATAAACTTTCTGCTCAGGTTTCAGGAAACTGCAAATGAAACTGCATTCCTCTGTGTGTTGGTCTTTTTTTTTTTTTTTTTTTTTTCCTTTTGCTCTCTTTCTTTTTGAGATGTAATAAAACATCATCACCTACAAGGCTGTGGCCTTTCAAAGTATTCTCTGGAGGGCAGGTGAGGAGTGGAGGCAGATTGACTGACAGCTGGAATAAAGCCTCTTTATTATCTCTGGGATTATAATTTCCCTCTATTCTGGGTGTTGGAGCAACAGGAGGTTGGTTGTCTCTGTTCCCACTGGCTTCTCCTGCATACTCCCTGTGCTGTGCTGTCCATCCCCCCATCAGCAGGGGAAGCTGAACTTCTCATCACCTAGAAAATAATGTTTTTTTCCAAAACTTGAAGGCTGTGAGTGTAACCAGTGAGAAAAAAAATCAAGCTGTTAAATAAGAATATAAAAATAGCAGGAGTGGGGCTGGAGCAGGAGTGGGGACAGCAGTGTGTGGCTGCAGGGGGGTCTGTCCTTCACCAGTTCCTTGCACTCTTTAGACTGGTTTTGGTGGCCAAAGCTCCCAGGCTGGTCTGGAGGGAGCACAGACCAGGGAAATGGCAGAGTTAGGGGTAAAAACAAATGGGATAATCTTTAAAGACAGTCATGAACCATGGCTGTGGCTGGTTTTAAGCCATTTAAGGGATGAGCCCTCCTGCTCCTTGGCACAAACCCTCCCATGGGCTAGGAACTTCCTGCTGCTGAGGGTTCTTGGAAGCCAAATTGCTCTTTGTAATGAATCTACAAGAAGAATATGTCCATGTGTGTAAAAATGACATTGAGGTGCTGTGCAGGCTCAGCATGTCCTGCCCTAAACCTGCTGGTGCTGACAGTGAATGAGGGCAGACCCTGCTGGAGTGTCCTTTGTGCCTCACTGCCACCCCACTGCCACATCCATGGCATCTCCTTCCAGCATGGACCTGGGGACAGTGCTCTGGAGAGGAGCTGAGCCCATCAGCCCCTGTGGGATGGGGAGAAACCCCTAAAGCAACCACTGCCCATCACCAGGGACCCCAAATTGCTCAGCAGAGACCTTCAGCTCACTTGGTTCATTAGAGAAGCCTCGTTACTGGCAGACATGGAGTATATTTATTTTTAAAGCCTGTCTGACAGCGAGAACAGTCCTCTGGCCAGAGATCTGAGGTGCTGGCGATGTAATTCAGTTGAAAAAGGAATTTAGCTGTTTTCAAACCCAAGGCCTATGTCCCATCTCCTCCCTGCCAAGGAACAGGCAGGCTCAGGGAGCTGGGAGGGGTGAGGGTTGTTATTTACGCAAAGTTTCCGCCTCCTTCCTTCCTTCCCACCAACTCCCCGTGACCCAGACCTGCCTGGTGAGGAAAACTTCTCCCCAGCCTTGCCAGCTCTGGGATAAATAGGTCATCCAAAATATGCAAAAGCCAGTTCCAAGTCTTCCAGCAGTCAGAAAGACCTCAGAAGTCTTCGGATGCACAAAGCCTGTGATAACTTTGTTATTTCCAACGTGGATTTTGAGGCTCTGGGTGTTGGGTCTTCCACAGCAGTCCAGGGGCAGGGACTCGACAGAGGAAGCCAAGCAGCATTTCCAGCTTTATTTCACCCATTTGCTCACTCAGACCTTGCCCAGGGTGGTGGCAGCTGCGTTCTGCATCATCCCAAACCCAGGGTTTTATCCCTCCCTGGGGATGGGGGCTGTAATCTTTCAATTAAAGCAGGGCAGAGTCCAGCCAAGGATGTCTTCATTTAAACCTCAGAGATGCCTTTAACCTCGGGAAGTGGAGCTGCCAAATTTTGCTGGATGATTGGGGATGATATAGGAGGGTTTCCTTGAGGAAACTCTCCAGCATCCTGCACTGACAGATTTATGGGGTTTGCTCCAACCACACAAGGCACCTCTGGAAATTAGGGGGAGGAAATGTGCTATGGAGCTGTCAAACTCTGCCTGCCCATGTTCACACATCCATGCTTTCACTCTCCTCCCAGCTTGATTTTGCTAAAATGCTGAAATCCTTGTGGTTTTTTGAGATTTTTTTCCCCCCTCATAAATTTTCTTCCAAATGCTACCAAGCTGCTTTTCTCACTCCTGAAGTGACAATACCATCTGATGAATCCACAGTTGGTGTGAGCCTTGGGCAGGGTGGATCAGTGCTCTTCCCTTGCTCCAGCTTAATTTCACACTGAGCCATTGTTTTGAAGTGTTAAAAGCAGGTTTTGAGTTGCTTTTTGCCTTGTATCATAACTGTGTATCCTGTGGTGTGGGAATCTGAGCCAAATCAAAAGGAAGTGATGCCTCAGGTAGTATTGCTTTATGTTCTTCGTTTTCATCTCTGTCTTCAACAAAATTCTGCTCTCAGTGAATGTTCAACCTGTTTGCAAGGCTGGCTGTGCTCCTCCGAGTCTCTGGGGGTGATAAATAGGATTTATCAGGGATGAAACTCAGAGCCATGGCTTGAATTGTGGAAAAGGTTTAAAACCTTTCCCAATTCCTCTGCAAGTCCATGGCAATAAGATCAGAGTCACGAAGATGTGTCAGGGTGGGTTAGGTGGGATTTTAGGGAAAGGTTGTTTCCCCAGAGGGTGCTGGCACTGCCCAGACTCCCCAGGGAATGGGCACAGCCTGAGGCTGCCAGAGCTCCAGGAGCATTTGGACACCCAGGGATGCACAGGGTGGGATTTTTGGGGTGTCTGTGCAGGAACAGGAGCTGGACTGATGATCCCTGTGGGTCCCTTCCAGCTCAGGATATTCCCTGATTGCTGTCCCTGTGCCACAGTGACATTATTCACATTATAGGGACCCTAATGGTGCCCTTAGGGAGGCTTTAATCCCCCCACGCTGAAATCCAAGGCACTTCTGCTTTGGGGAATCGCTTCCCTGCAAAACCACAATCCTGTCTGAAAGCACCTTTGCCCGTTTTGTAGGATTTTTGAAAGCCCCTGCTCTCTCCGATGGAATCCTGCTGTCACCCCCGCTGTCCCAGGCCGCTGTGTGGCAGCGGCAGCCAGGCTGATGCTGGGGCTGCACCGGGCTAGTGAAAGGTGGGAAATGAAGGGAAATAAAGGAAGCGAATGTCGTTAGCTAGCGGCGAGTCACTGATCAACAACTTCCTGCCATTGTCCCTCCCTGCTCCCTCTGCATCCCCGGCTGGCTCCTGGCCAGGCAGCAGCAGCAGGTATTTCCCTCCTGCCCGCAGCTCCGTGCAGCATCCTCCTGCAGCCAACCTGCTGGGCTCGGAGGAAGCATTAATAATCATCGATGGAGCTATGGGGTGACCCCTGGCTCAGGGAATTGCTGCACCTGCTTGCTTAAAAAGCCTTCACTTGGGGCAACTGCTGGAATGAATGTCTTGGTGTTTGGTGGTAAACAGAAATAGAAGCCAACCTGCTGCTGGAGGACCCACAGCAGGGAGAGAATGTTTTTAAAAGTGATGCAACATAATTGACTTCTCCCTTCCCTGTTTTAATATTTTTTAAAAGGCTTAACTTTGTGAAATGACAACAGTTTGAGAATGTGCACGTCTGAAAAATTTTCTCCTTTTTATTCTCGGAGCTCTGCTCGTTTCCCAGCTGCTGTTTGGGCAAAGTGGTTTGGTGAGGAATGAGGTTTAAAGCTCTCTTTGGTGCCATTTCCCCATTGAAGTCACCCGTGCAAGATAAAGAGTAGCTGAGCTCCTGACAGACAGTGAAGTGCACACTCTCCTTCACGCCTGACTGCAGTGGAAATGCAAAATCCTCTGCCATCTGCTTGCAGCCAGGAGCTGGAGGGGAGATGGAGCCCTGGGCTTGTCCAGCCCAGGCCAAAAGCATCAACTCCTCACTGGTGCTGCCTCAGCCAGGAGCCATCTGTCCCCTGTGGCCACCCTGATGGGCAGGGGAAGGTTCTCAGCACTAAGTGGGGCTTTTTTGGGAAATACTTTCCTGCTCATCTGAAATTCAAATGCTGCAGGGAGGAGGCTTCACCCCGAAAAGGCCCTAGTGCCCTTCAGCCCTGTCTTGCCATGGTGTAAAACCTGCAGCCACAGGGGATGAGTTGTATCTAAACAGAGCAACCAAGCCCTGCTTCCTTCAGGAATGATCCCTTTGTAGAAATGAAGGGATCCACACTCCCTGGGCTGTAGCACCTCCACTGCCCCAGGTGACTTTTTCAGCTGTTCCAGCTCTGATGTGATAAATCCCCCACACTGCTTTTGGCCATTTGAAATTTCCAGCCACGGAGTGCAATTATCACACGTTGCACTGTTTATTTAAAGAAGGAAAAACACTGTGGCAATCAGATTTCGTGCCAATTTCCAGGGGAAAGCTCTCTTTCAAGCAGTGAACGTGCATGCACAGGAGATGTTGGGAACAAAAGCATTGCCCTCCTCCTGGCTGTGGATCCCGAGTGTCCTGCCCAGCCCTGCTCTTACTGATCCAGGGAAAATGGTGCAAAGAAAGATGTTTAATTGCACAAAAAGCAGGAGCATCAGGCAGGCAGCTGATGGGCAGCAAGTCTGTGCTGAATTGCTCAGAAGGAAAAGATTTCCCCTTGCATATAGGTTCCCTGCATTTGGGATTTGGACACAGAGGGTTTTTTCCAGGCAGGACTGGGTAGCACTGTGCTCTGATCCTGCTGTTCCCCTTCAAATGAGCTCTTCCTCTCTTTATTTCAGCAGTCCTGATTTTCTGCTTGTAAATGTGCCTTTTGCTTTTCCACGCCATAAATATTTTTTAATTGTTTCTTATCCGTCCAGGATCTTGGTTAGTGGGAGGGAAGTGATGCTTTTGATAGGGCCTGAGCCACCTGGGAGAGCTCAGCTCAGCTCCAGATTCCCTGGATAACCCTGGCTGAATGTGGCAGAGATGAATTTATCACCTGGGTGTTGGGGAGGGGATGAGCTGCAGCACCCCCAAATTGTGGCCCTGGGCTTGCCAGCAGAGTTGTAGCAGCAAAAGTATATGCACTTTTTGGAAAAGGTGCTTAAATCAAGCAGTTATTGGGCTGAGCAGAGCTCAGTCACCTTCTGCATGAACTGGCAGGGAAGATGCTGTAAAGCAAAGTAATTCTGCACAATGAAGCAGGGAAGATGAGATGAGCCAAGGGCCCTGACCTTAAATTTTATGAGCAAGTTCTTGTTTGCAAAGAGCAGGGCTGGGAGATGGGAGGGAAGCAGGATTTCTGCTCTTGTGTAGAGTCAAGGGAAATATGGAAATCTCCTGGGATGCTGCTCACTCAGCTGTAGCCTTTTCCCTTTGGGCTGTGAGAGGAGCTAATAAAGGAGGTACTTTTAAAATAATATTGAGTATAAAGAGGCAGAGGCTGGGGCTGGGCCGCATGCAGAGCTGCTCCAGGGCTGAGATAAAGCAGTGACAGCAGCTGACCCCGACCTCCCCGCATTATCTGATGTTCTCAGCATTTATAAGCAAGGAAGAGCCGCTGGTCTCAGACCGACTGGCTCCGCTCAGAGCCTGAGCCCAGATGGGAGGCGAGCCCTGCCCTCCCAGCAGCCCAGTCCTGGGGGCAGCCAGATGAGCCCCTCCAGCCCTCTTTTCCCCAAAAGGCCCCGGACAAATTGCTGGCCAGGGCGTCAGGGCAGCATTTCTCAGCGGGTCACTGGGGCTGGGACTGTCCTGGACACTGAAGTCACCGGGGACTGTCTCGTCTTGCAGATGGCTCTAGAGTGGCTCTGAATTAGCTGCATCTTTTCATCAGTGCAGCAGAACTCTGGGCTAGCATCAGGCAGCCTTTTTCTTTTCATTTCTAGCTAAAAAAAACCCCCTTCATCTGTCACAGAGTGGAGCCACAGCAAAGTTGCTGAGGTCAGGATGGTGTCTGTGCCCCAGCAGTGCAGCTGCCACCGACCTCTGCTGCCCAGGGAGGGGAGACACCTCCTGCCCTGTTTTTTGGTGGCCCAGCAGCAGGCAGCTCCCACGCCCCTGTCTGGAACACCAAGTGTGTTTATTTAAGTTAAAATCAAATGTTAAAATAATTCTGTGCAAGTGTTAAGCGAGGGTGATCGGAGTTCGCATGACTCCACATCCAAGCTATGATTTCTTTAGGGCAGAGGAGTTATTTTAATTAACTCTTCAGTGCTTGCTCTGTCTGGCAGGAGGAAAGGTTGGATTAGCTGGATGTTGATGTACAGACTTGCAGCCCTTCTGAAGCTGTTTTAAATCAAAGAGGGGTAGGTAAATGTTTGGCTGCGTTTCCTGTGCCGGCCCCACTGTCCGCAGCCTGGGAAGTAGCAGGATCCAAAGGGCAGCTGTTAAACAAAGTGAAAACAGACAGCAGGCTGGGGCTGCTCGGCATCTGCTGCCCAGGGCCAGCCGGGGAATCCTCCCTCCTCCCCCCCAGCGGCGGGGACAAGCCTTTGGGAAAGCAGGGATAGAGCTGAGGGCTTTGGGGAAGGTGGTGTGGGCTGGGGGTGCTGGCAGGGTGTGCACTGTATGGGGTGGTACCCACAGGGATGGGGGCAGGTTGCCATGGTAGCCAGGGCGATCCAGTTGGGATGAAGTGATAAGCAAGGTGATGTGGCTGGGATGCTGGGGTACCCAGGGTGAAGTGATTAGGATGCTGTGGTATCCAGGGTGATGCAGTAGGGATGCAGTGATAATCAAGGTGATATGGTTGGGATACTGTGGTACCCAGGATGATGCAGTAGGGATGCAGTGATAAACAAGAAGTGTTTGGTACCCAGAGGTATCCACTTGGGATGTTTTCCTACCACCACCCTGCATTCCCACCAGCAAACCTCAGCAGGGTAAAGGGTTTTCCCTTCCCTTTCCTCTCTCCCCCTTATCCAGGTAGTTCTCTGCTCAAGTCCCAGGTGAGATACAGGGATTCTGTATCCATCCATATGACAAGAAAAGCAGTCAGGTTTGGCTGCTCTGATAGAGCTTTGGTAGGAATCACTGCAGGATGTCACAGGGAAGGGGAGCAGGGTTATGGTGCTCAGTGTTTATAGGAGTCATAAAGCTCAGGAATTCCTCGTGTCCATGATTTAAATGAGGTGTGGAGGAATTGTCTCCTGCCATCCCCACCTTGGATGGGTCTGGGGGGCATACTCTGCATCCTCTCTGCTGCCTTTGATGGGGAGAGGCTGATAAAATGGATTGGGATTCCTTGGAGCTGCTCAAGTGTCTTTCCCTGGATTTTTTTTGCCAGGGAAAACTTTTTTCCAGGACTTGGCAAAGCAACTCCTCTCTCAGTCAGGCACTCCTGAATTAACACATCTATTTAATAAACGGCCATGGTGTCTCATGGCATCTGAAACCCAAAAATATTTCTTCAGTTGCCCCAGGATTTTCCCCACTCCAGCCCCATTTTCCTAGGAGCTGAAGGGACAGAGGGGATTTGTGAGAGGTGAACCCTTTTTCCTTGCCTTTGGGCTTCAAGATGCTGTTTGTACCAGGGAGGAAAATTCAGTGTATTTTTCCCAAACGGATTCTCTGATTGAATGCTTCACCTGCAGCCCCACAGTCAGTAAAACAGGAAAGTTTTCCTTTCCATTTGTATCTGCAGGCAGGTTTATCCTGGGGCTGGATAAATCCCATTTCCGTCTCCAGGTCATGGATTAGGCGGGAGTGGCACGTGGAAAGCCAGCCGGGTTTGGTGTGTGTTTCTCCCTCTTTCACAATCCCCGCGAAGCGAATTGAAGGCAGTTTCAGTTTGGGCACAACAAAGCAGAGCTGCAGATCAGAAACACATGTTGTAAGTGCTGCAGGCACCCAGTGAAACCTGATCTGCCGAGGTTTCCCTTAAATCTGCACTTTCTCATTTGGCTCTCATATTAAAGCTGTATTTCAGAGCTGTCCAACCCTCTCGAAAGATGATGAATAACAATAAAAACATTCACTGGAGGACTGTCATCATTTCCAAAGGAAGTGTAATAAATACTTTACGACAGGGCTCTTTTTTTTTTTTCCTATGTACAGCCATAAACCAGTTTTAAGTTACAACTTATTAAGCCTCTAAACAATTAGAGCTTGGCTGTGGGGAGGGTGCTGGGGCTGGGGTTTGGGTTTGGGGGATCTGGAGGAGATAACTTGGCTTTCATGTGCCTCAGTTTCCCCTTGTGCTGGTTGAGCTGTGGGTGTTGATGGCCTCAGAGGTGTCAGGGCTTAGCTCAGGCTCTTGTGGCACAGAAAAGTGATGAACCAACATCTCCCAGGCTTGGTTCTTGTGCAAAAGGGAGTTGTCCTTTCCCTCAAGGCTCCCTGTGTGTGTCCCACCTTGTTTTGGTTAAAAAACAGGCAACAGAATTTCTGGCAGTGCTGTTGGTTGGACTCGAGGATCTCGGAGATCTTTTCCAGCCTTAATGATTCTATGTTTGGCTGCATCAATTAAGAAAATAATAATCCCAACGCTGGTGGTGCTCCCAGCCTTTGCCTTCATCTCTGTGGAAAGCCTTGGCCCCACAGCTGGCCTTGGTGCAAAGCCCCTTTTCCCTCCCCAATGCTTCATCAGGGAAAAATCTGAGAGGGGCTGGATGGAAATAACCCAACAGGAGAGGTTGCCATCTCCCTTTGTTGTGGCTCTTTTCTTGCTTTTGGCTTTACTGCAGGGAAATTGAAATCAAAAGGGGCTCATGGCCTGAGGGCAGTGCCTCTGCAGCATCTCCCTGCTCTGCTACAAAGGAATCTGCTGGGAAAGCAGGGGGTTGAGCCTTCCTGAGTTCAATCCTTCCTGTGGATGAGGGCTAGGGAGGTGCTGGGATGGCCTGGAAGGTGCCTGTGGTGGACAGTGATGGGTCAGGGTGGGATGGAGGGTGGACAGGGATTCAGGGATCAGGAGCAGCAACAAAACACTCCAAATGTGATCTTCTGTGTTTGCCGTGCTGTTCCCACAGTGGTTTGGGCTCTTCCCACAAGAGGTGTCAGAGCAGATCCCACCCTGCCTTTCCTGCATCCTGCCAATCCAGGGATGGAGGCAGTGCAGTTAGCAATCCCATCCCAAATCCAGGATGGAGGCAGTGCAGTTAGCAATCCCATCCCAAATCCAGGATGGAGGCAGTGCAGTTAGCAATCCCATCCCAAATCCAGGATGGAGGCAGTGCAGTTAGCAATCCCATCCCAAAGCAGGGATGGAGGCAGTGCAGTTAGCAATCCCATCCCAAATCCAGGATGGAGGCAGTGCAGTTAGCAATCCCATCCCAAAGCCAGGATGGAGGCAGTGCAGTTAGCAATCCCATCCCAAAGCCAGGATGGAGGCAGTGCAGTTAGCAATCCCATCCCAATGCAGGGATGGAGGCAGTGCAGTTAGCAATCCCATCCCAAATCCAGGATGGAGGCAGTGCAGTTAGCAATCCCATCCCAATGCAGGGATGGAGGCAGTGCAGTTAGCAATCCCATCCCAAAGCCAGGATGGAGGCAGTGCAGTTAGCAATCCCATCCCAAACCCAGGATGGAGGCAGTGCAGTTAGCAATCCCATCCCAAAGCAGGGATGGAGGCAGTGCAGTTAGCAATCCCATCCCAAGTCCAGGATGGAGGCAGTGCAGTTAGCAATCCCATCCCAAATCCAGGATGGAGGCAGTGCAGTTAGCAATCCCATCCCAAACCCAGGATGGAGGCAGTGCAGTTAGCAATCCCATCCCAAAGCCAGGATGGAGGCAGTGCAGTTAGCAGTCCTGCTCCAGCTGCTGTCCTGAGGCTTTGTGCAGCCCAGCCAGTGCCTGGCTGCAGTGGGGAAATGTCTGAACAAATTGGTTCCAAATGCAAAGCTGCAGAAATTGCTGTTACTCCTCGTGCTGTCATTCAGCCCCAGCCCTGGAATCTGCACAGGGCAGCACTGACCCACAGCATCCAACACCATCCCTGGGATAATCACTCCTCCAGTTTCTTGAGAAACTCATTTCAGACCCCAGAAATTCATTTGTGACTCAAAAAATGTGTTTTTAATGAAGGCTTTGCCCTGCTTGCTAATGGAATTCCAGGTTTCCGACTCTGTCATTCCTAATCCTCTGCTCTTTGATTTTCCTCATTCCCAACATTTGCTGTCTGTGCAATTACACTGCTGTGGAAATGTTGGTGGAGAGGCAGGTGAAATGGGAGCCACCCCTGAGCAGTACCCATTCTTTGGGTGTTTATTGAGAATTCAGGTGCTATTTCAGACAATCCCACACTGGTTTGGGTTGCAAGGACCTTAAAGCCAATCCATGCCATGGCAGGGACACCTTCCACTGTCCCAGGCTGCTCCAAGCCTGTCCAGCCTGGCCTTGGGCACTGCCAGGGATCTAGGGGCAGCCACAGCTTCTCTGGGAATTCCATCCCAGCCCTCCCCACCCTCCCAGGAAAGGATTTCCCCCCTGGCACACCTGGCAGGAGGTGCTGAATGTTTTCCATACCAAGACACAAAAAGAACCAATGCAGCTTGAGAACCATTTTTTATTTTCTCCTTTAAAGCCTCTCCAGGCAGACTTTGGTTTGGATTGCTGGTTCACCCTTTTTTCTTTTTTTTTTCCACTTGCAATTAATGCCACAAACATTTCTCATGGAGCACTGGATGGTATTGGCAGGAGGGTTATTATAAAGCAAAACAAACCCCAGCCCCAGCTGTAACCTGAAACACATTTGATCCCAGCTATTTCGTATTAAAGAGGATTTGCACTTTGAATGTGGAAGAATTTCTAGCTGTGGGTTCAGAATATCTGCAAATGCTGTTCCTCAGGTGCATATTTTTGTTGCTTTCCAAGGCTTGCAGAGTCCTCAAAGTGTCTCAGAGTTCCTCAGTCCCAAAGCAGGAGCAGAGCATCACCACAAACCCTTCAGCCTGGTTTGCTCAGGTCTCCTTTGCTCTGCAATCAAACAGCAGGAAGTGAAAAAAACCTTCATAAAAGATGATTTACAACGAGGAACACTTACTGGGTGAATTTGCTTCTCCTGAGCTCATCTGAGGCACTCTGGGCTCCAGCACCGATGGATGGTGTGTTTTGTTTTGCCTCGTTTTAGTGATGTAAATGGAGCTGAAGAGCAGATTTATCAGGAATTCGGTTACTCAATGTTTGTTTACTGGGCTCAGATGAGCCAATTCTTGTGCTCATTGAGATGTTATGCACAAGTAATTGATGGATACGTATGCATGGAGGCTGCTTGTAAATGCAACGGTGTTTAGTGCCAGGAATTCAGAGAAAAAGCCATCCCAGAGAGGGTTTTGGGGTTCTCATCCCAGGAATTCAGAGAAAAAGCCATCCCAGAGAGGGTTTTGGGGTTCTCATCCCAGGAATTCAGAGAAAAAGCCATCCCAGAGTGTTTTGGGGTTCTCATCCCAGGAATTCAGAGAAAAAGCCATCCCAGAGAGGGTTTTGGGGTTCTCATCCCAGGAATTCAGAGAAAAAGCCATCCCAGAGAGGGTTTCGGGGTTCTCATCCCAGGAATTCAGAGAAAAAGCCATCCCAGAGTGTTTTGGGGGTCTTCATCCAACGTGGGGCTGAGCCTGGGTACCTGCAGCACATCAGGATTCAGTTTGTAGGTTCTTCCCTGAATTCAGGCAGGGAAGATGCTCTGATTCCTGTAAAACAAAACTAATAGGGAGAAATATTTGGGTGCTGGCTGTGTTTATAGAGAGAGGAAGGGAAAAATATCCAAATCACATCAAATCCTATTTTTTTTTACTTTTTTTTTCCCACCTAGAGGAGAAAACTGTTTTTATTTTTGCAGTATTTACAAGTTTCAAACCCACAACATCAGCAGCACTTGGATGTGTCATTCAGGTGTTTGGGAATTGCAGCATCATCCCCTGCCTGCAATTCCCTACAAACTCTGCATTTTGGGGAAGCTCAGGGGCAGTGCACACACTGCCTGGAAGCGAGCAGGGAGCTGACTGATTTAAAAGACGAAATTAACTTATGAAGTTCATTTAGAATTTATTTTAGGGCTGTCTGAAGTTCCCAGAAGACACTCAGGAGTCTCACACTAAGCTCCGGCTCCAATCCGTGCATGTGAAATCTGGAATTTGCAGAATTAATGGGGAAAAAAAAAACCAAACCAAAATCAAAACAATCAGCTCGGTGCTCACCTGTTAATTCGGTTTTTTACACCATGAAAATGAATTTTCGCAGGGCTGTGGAATATCTGAGGCAGGGTTTCCCGGCTGGACAGAGATTTCCCTGCCGTTCCTGGCAGTGGGATAAGGAGGTGGGGAAGGTGTGGAAACAGAGCTGAGCAGCACCAGGCGTGTTTGGGAACCATCCATCCTGTCGGTGTCTGTGGCTGTCGGTGTCCCCAAGCAGGGCTGTGCTCTGGGAAAACACGGAATAGCGATGGAAATGA
The DNA here is from genome assembly GCA_024500445.1 of Entomyzon cyanotis. NCBI lineage: Eukaryota > Metazoa > Chordata > Aves > Passeriformes > Meliphagidae > Entomyzon > Entomyzon cyanotis. The sequence goes on from JAKEPQ010001010.1 coordinate 18,879,507, forward strand.
GACATTTCTCAATGGCCTGTGCCATCTAGCGGCAAAGCAGGGCTGGAGCTGGGATGGGATGGGGATGGGATGGGGATGGGGATGGATGGGGATGGGATGGGATGGGGATGGGGATGGGATGGGATGGGATGGGATGGGATGGGATGGGATGGGATGGGATGGGATGGGATGGGATGGGATGGGAGGGGATGGGATGGGATGGGATGGGATGGGATGGGATGGGATGGGATGGGATGGGATGGGATGGGATGGGATGGGATGGGATGGGATGGGGATGGATGGGGATGGGGATGGGGATGGGGATGGGGATGGGGATGGGGATGGGGAGCCCTGGGGGGTTCTGGTGGCTCTAGGGGTCACTCCAGATGATGTTGCTCCACAGAAATCCTCGCTGCAGGTGTTGGGTGCAGCACTCTGGGCTCTGCACCTTTCCCTGGGTCTGATTTTGTCTCTCTGCCCGGCTTGGACAGCTGAAGGGAAGAGGTGGGAGGCAGGACAGGCTGGTGGCCTCCTGTTCCATGGCTTGGAGGTGACAAGGGCCACAGACAGCCCTGTTTGCAGGGCTCTGATCATGTTCAGCACCCTCAGATCTGCTTCGGACACATGGTGAGACAGGAGAGTGAAAAAGATTGGAAGATTTTAATTCCTTACTCTATATTACAACCCAGAATTCATAGCTAACTGCCCTGCAGAGCCATGAGGATTTCTCCATGTGGCATTCTGGGGCTGCAGCTCAGCCTGGAGGGGAAGGGGTGTGACCTGGAGCTGGCAGCAGGTGACAGAGGAGTGGCCCTGGCCCTGGGCAGGTCTCTAGGTGGGCTCAGGGTGGGCATCACCCCTGGCAGGGGAACATCCAGAAGGACCAAAAGTTTTGACAACTTTTGAACTCAACTTTTCTTGGGAGTGCTGGGACATCTTTCAGTTTGGAGATGTGATTTAGCTTTAAAACAAAAGCTTGGCTGTGCCCTTGGTGGGCATGGCAGGGCTGGCAGCACACTCAGCCTCCTGGGATTTCCCTGCTTTTCCTGAGGGAGCTTCCCTGTCCCCTGTGATCCCAGGGCTGGGATGGAGCTGCTGACCTGGGGCAGTCCCACCTGGAGAGATGAGGGCCAGAGTCCAGAGATTCCCAGTTTAACCCTTTTCCCAGTATCCTCTGAAATATGACCAATTCTCTCTCTGGTACAGGGAATTTGGGCTCCTTTGGAGCAGCAGATGAGCACCTGAGGTGTGTGGCCAGCCAGGGGCTGCCCTTAGACCTGAAACACAAGGCTAAAACAGGTTGCCGAGTCTAAAACCCAGAAAAGAACCCGAAACAAACCATCCCATTAAGCTGGGTATTTACAGTGCTATTTCCAAACTAATGCTCTCTGCTATTTACCGAGCCTAAACCACAATATTTTACCTAATGCTCCAGAATCCAAGATGCATTTTTGCAACTCCAAGTCAGTGGAAACTTAGCAGTTTATTTTTCCCTTTGGAAAGTACCCAATTCCTATTTTTATCCCGCTTGAAGCCCACAGCGTCACCCTTCAGACTCCTGCAAGCAAACATTTCTTCCCCCCTTTGCACCAAAAACTGCCAGGCTTCCCCCAAATCAAACAGTGAATTGCTACTTTGTGACCCCAATCCACTGCTCCGAAACAGAAATGGAAAATACCGTGGCAGGAATACAGGGATCTGTCAGTAAAGAAAACCAGGCAAACCATTCAAGTGCATTTCATCTAGAGTTGCTGGAGATGAACTGATCTTTCTTAGAGGGCTGGATGAAAGAGGCTGGATTATCCTGAGTCTGAGAGCTCCCATTGTTTTTATCCCTTCCTCCGGAGCATCCGGCGCTGGCTGCTCTCAGGACAGGATGCTGGACCAGGAGACAGAGCCTTTCATCTCCCACAGCACTTTTGGTGCTCCTCTGAACAGGCCCAGTCTGTGAAATAGATTGAAAAACATTTTTACAGGAGCTGGTTTGTGTCCCCTGGCCTCAAAGGATTCCTTCAAGCCCATCAGCAGTTTTCCTTCAAAGGCTTTCTCCTGCTTTTAACCCCTTGGCTGCCCCAGGGGACATCCTGTGCCCTTTCCCAGCTTTCTGGGCTTTAAAAGCAAAGTTTGCACTTTGAAGAACCTTGCTAAGGCTGAGCTGCCCCAAAATAGGAGTTCAGGTGAGATGAAAGCTGAGATGCACTGGTGGCTCCACAGCTGAGCCATGATTTGTTTTCTGGCCAAAAAGGCATCACTCCAAGTGGAGCTCCTGGTCCTGCTGGGGGTGTGGAGTCAGGATCCAATCAACTGATTGGAAACATTTTTTTTTTGTTGTCCAAATGTAGGAACATGGTGAAAAAGTTAATTAAAGTTAGTGGACAGAGAGATTTCCAGCCAAAGCCATGCTCTGGGAAAGCAGCTCCGAGCCTGCTGAGTTGCCTTCAGGAGGTGCTTTGGTACTTGTAGTCTCTACACACACTGGTGGCTGGGAGGACTCTCTGACAAATCTGGTGGGACATGGCCAGGCTCTTGTCCCCGTGGCTGATGGCAGAGCCACCACAGCCTCAAAACTGCCCCTTGGATGTGATCCCTTGGATGTTGGTGCTCTCCTGGCCAAGAGCACCAACACCCTGAGCTGAGCGGCAAACCCCACGGCAGAGAGAGATCTGCACGAGGGGAAGGGAATATCTGGATGTGATTGTTATCTTTGCTTCCTGGGCTGCAGATAAAGTCTCTCCAGGGCATATAGAATTTGAGCCTGTGGCTTCTGGAGCTGTAAATGTAACACCACTGTGTTTTCATTAAGGCTGAGGGCAAATATGTGCAGTGAAACCTTATCTCGTGGGTTACCCGAACGGCCCTGGTGATGTGAACTCTGCAGCTTTAAAGAGCTGCACCCAGGGTGACCCAGGCTCTGTGCAGCTCGGGTGCCTCGTGCCAGATGTGTGTCACAACCCCAGGGCGGTGACAGGCGTCCCAGTGGCACTTCAGCACCAAACACAAGCAAAACTCGTGCTTTGTGCAGCTCGGAAACTCTCCACCTCAGCCCGGTTATGTCAGGCGTTCATTTCTTGACCCCCACGGTCCGTGGAGGGTTATTTGTTTCATTATTTGTTTCAGTATTAGTTTCATTATTTGTTTGTGTGGATCCACAGGTTCCCCAGGGCTCTGGTTCTTGTCATTCTGTTCACAAGGGATGGAGGGACAGGACACAGCACAGGGAATGGCTTCCCACTGCCAGAGGGCAGGGATGGATGGGATATTGGGAATAAATCCTTTCCTGGCAGGGTGGGCAGGCCCTGGCACAGTTGTCCAGAGAAGCTGTGGCTGCTTCTGCATCTCTGGAAGTGTCCAAGGCCAGGCTGGATGGGGCTTGGAGCAGCCTGGGATGAAATTTAAGCTCCTTCCAACCCAAACCATTCTGGAACTCTATGATTCTATGGAACAAAACTCAGCGATTTAGAAATATTTAATATTTCTAAATATTCCAGTTTTATATTTTTTTCCACGGTCTTCTGATGGTATTTCAGTTATTTCTCCGTTCAGCTGCTCTCAGTGAACACTCACAGAGAAACATTTAGTTTGGAAAAAGCCCTGCTAATTACTCCATCACATTTAAAAAGAGGGGGAAAAAACCCCCAAAACAAACAAAAAAACCAACTGCGAAGTGATAAATGAATCATTAGCTTGAAAAGAAAGAGCCGTGTATATCCCCCACATTTCCATACAGGTGGGAAACCCTTTTTTTCCATCTGGCTGGACAAACTGCTGGCGGTGGAGCCCGGCGATTTAACCAGCCCTGAGCTGCCCAGACAAAAGGCATTTCTGAGATGTAAAATCCACCCAGGAGCAGGGCGATACCAGGGGATTACTCCGCGTCGGAGGGAGGCTGCTGCAGCAACAAAGAGCAAATTCACGGCCGGGGTCCTGCCCCGCATGAGGTCATTTTCTGTCGCTTTCCTGCTCATTAGCCCGGCCGGGCTGTGGCTGCAGCCCGAAGTGTGGGTGACAAGTGTGACTGGCGCTGCTGATTCAGGGCAGAGCGGCCGGCGGGGCTGCGCCATTGTCTGCGCCCGGCAATTAACGGGCGCTAATTACACCCCGCGCGTTTCCCAGCCGCGTGTGTCCCGCCGGGGTCAGCGCTGTCCCGGAGCCAGCAGGGTGTGACAGCGACAGCGACAGCGACAGCGAGGGAGGGCTTGGCTCTCGGGGAGCTCTGCGCTCCGAGCATCCCTCGGGAATGGATGGTTTGGGTTGGAAACACCTCCCGGGAGCATCTCGGCCAGCCCTGCAATGAGCATCATCTTCAGCAATCCCTGTCCAGCCTGGCCTCGAATGTTTCCAGCCTCCACCTCTCCGAGCAAGCCGTGCCAGTGTTTTACCACCTTCACTGTAAAAACTTCTCCTGGAGCAATCCCAGCTGTGGTTTCCCACTGGAAAATCTTTTTTTTGGGGGGAATGCGGGAGCTCCAGATGAGCCAAGCATCCCCACGCTGCCTTTTCTGCTGCTGTAGGATCTCTGACCTGGTTCCAAGCTCTTCCTTTGCTTTGTTTTGTTGAACATCACGGGCAAAATCATGACATCTTTTCCTGCCACCGTGGAAGTGTGGCTGTTTCTCTCGGGGTGGCTTGGAATGGCCACAGAAATTGTTTAATTCAGGTCTTCCACCACAGAAGTGACTGGATGTGATGTTCTTGGTTCTCAGTGGAGTTTGAGGTGTCAGGCAGTTGGACCTTCTTTTCAAAAGTTGCCTGAGATATTCAATCCTGTAAATTGCTCATTGCAAAAATGCTTGACTGTGTGGTCATAGGAGAGAGTCACTAAAATACTTCCTTGTAATTCTTTTAAAAGAAAATCACTGCTTAAATCTGGGTCTTTTATTAGAAATTAGGGGCTAAAGTCCTTAGACCAAAAGTGCTTATTTTTTTCTTTTTTTTTTTTTTAACTAATGCTGCATTAGTTAAATGCATTAAATTAGTTAAATGAATATTAATAAATCACATCATTAGTAGTGAATTATTTAAAGAAGGGACGAGAAGGGGACCTTTCATTTCCCTGAGTGGCAACATGTGATGAAGCCTCTGCTCTGCGAGGTTCCCATCCCAGCTCAGAGTTTGGTCCAGGGGATGCAGCAATCCATGAGGATGCTCCCACTCCTCCAACTCACCCCCAGGTCTCTCCCCTCCCATTTTAGTTCAGACAGATATAAAGCCCTTTGGATTTCGAGGTGGGATTTACCCCAAACCCTGACGTTTGGGATGTCTGAAGCACAGTGTCTCCTCGGGATGGTCTGTCTGTCCCAGCAGCACAGCTGGATCACAGCTCCAGCCCTTAACACAGCCTTTTGGAGATGAAATATTAACTTTCCACTCGTTGGTCTGGATTCTGTTTCCACCCTGAGAGCTGGCAGAGCTTCCCATAGCTCCCAGCTCCCATAGAACCCTGCAGCAGTGGCTCTGCAGGAGCTGGAGGGAGAATATTCCAAACCCAGCTTTTCCTGCTGCTCTGACAGGCAGCATTAGGGGATGACAGGCTGTGGGATAGCACTGGGAAAAGGCTTCACTTCGTTCTGCTCCAGCCAGAAAGTTTGTTCACCCAGAAGCCCTTTTGGGGGAGCTACTTATTTTCTAATCTTGTGGTAATAATGGAATGACACAGAAGTCTGGGGATAATGAAAACAGATTTCCTCATGCACCGAGCACAAAAGGAAGCAGGGAAGGGTTTCAGCAACAAGGCACAAAAGGAGTTTATTTTAAATAAAGATTACAAAAATAACCTACTGTCAAAGATGATGTGAAAACCATTAAATAGCAATTTAACGTAATTATAATCACGGGTGAGCTAAGGGCTATCTCACACAATTCCAATCAATCTTCCTGCCTGGATTTGCTATCCCCAGCCTTGACTCCAGCCCTGCCTTCCTACTGCAGAAATGCTCTGTTTGGAATTGGAATTGGAATTGGAATGGGAATTGGAATTGGAATTGGAATTGGAATATACACAGCCATTGAGACCCAGGGATGTCCTCCAAGGGCTGATGGAGAAAAACCTGTTTGGGCTCTGCCTTGCCCAGCTCTGGGAGCCCTTTGGGAGTTGACACCAGAGCGTGGCACATGTCACCAAAGGGCTGGTTGAGTGTCTCTCCACATCAGGTGGATGTTGCTGAGTTAGACTGGATGATCTTAGAGGTTTTCTCCCACCTCAAGGATTCCCTGAGTCGAGGATGGGTCTGTGCAAAGTGCAAAACTTCTGCTCAGGTAGCTCTGACAGCTTCTCCTGCCTCCTCCTGAGCTGAGGAACTCTTCCCAACCCTCCACCCTGGTCCTTCCCAGGTCCAGCTCAGCCCCAATGCTCTTTGGATCACCAGAAAAACCTTTTGAAAAGGCAAAGTGAGCAACAGGACCAAGGGGGAGAAGCCCAGAACCACTTGGAGCAGCCTCAGGGAGCTCATTTCATCCCCAAGCAAAGGGGAGCTGAGGTTTAGCTTTGTGCCACAGATTGTTCTGAAGGGGGGGGGAAATGGACTAATTAATTGGATTTTCGTTTGGAGAAGGGGAGGTGGTTGGAGAGCTCCAAGTGCCTGATTATTGCCAGCACATTAATTTCTCCTGGAAACGTGGCTGCAGTTTATCCTAATCATATTCAACTCGAGGCAATGAAAATTCTTCTCGCTATTTGTCTTGGCTTCCCTCGCTGGTACAGCGTCTGCAAGAATCTGTCATGTGTGAAATGCTCCCCTCTCCTTTTGACAAGTTATTCCTTCTGCTGGCTAATTTTTCATGAAGAAAAATGCCAGGAACACCAGATACCCCGTCAGGCCTCCACCAGGGCTGCTCACCGAGATTAAAGGCTGAGAAGTGTGGCTCTGCTGGCATTGCTTTGGAGCCATTATTTTCATGGATTTGTCTTATGAAAAAAAAGCCTCCCGACCCCTTCCTCTGCACTTCTCAGCCATGACAGCTGGAATTTTGCCTCAGTGAAACACAGAGATTGGGGTGAAATGGGTGGTTTGTGCAAGGCAGAGCTGTTGGTGAGGCTGAGCTGTCGCAGCCTGTGCTCAGCCAAAAATTGCTGTTTTGACCAATCAGAGGTTCCAAGCACAACAAGGGGGTTGTGGATTGGGCAGTCTGGGAAAAAATACAGTTTGTGCACTGATTCCAAAGAATTCCCCACTTTGGGTCGTGTCCTGGGGGAAAGGGAGCACAAGGGATGTGGAGCAGGGCCTTGGTTGTGATCCATGCTGATGCCTTCAAGAGCAGGAGAGATGCTCTGGAGGTTCAGTTCAAGGCTGGAGCTTCCATGGATACATCCTCTAAATTCCTCTAAATAATTCCTGCAAGAGCTGGTGAGCTCTGAGAACCCAGGGAGATGAGGGGGTGAGAGGGAGGATTTAGGGATCTGCAGGTGGAAAAGCTGCTGTGTGAAAGCTCAGAGTTTTGGGTGTGATCAATGGGGATTTTTGCAGTGTCCAGGGTTGGAATCTGCTGGGAAAGTGGCATTGGGTGGTGGCCATGTGGGGCTTGGAGAAACAGATCCACCCCTGGCTGGGAATGTGCAGGAATGAGGGAATTGGACAACACAGGATGGGATCCTGGGGTGCTCCTGTGTAGGGCCGGGAGCTGGCTGAGATGATCCTTGTGGGTTTCTTCCAAATCAGGACATTTTGAGATTCTATATTATGGTATTTAGGGTATTTTTATCATCCTCCTTACCCCTGCCACCCTCTGCTGTGTATTGCCAGCTTCCTGAAGCCCAGGGAAATCTTTTATAAAGAAATTAAATGGGATTTTAGAGCTGAAGTGGGCAGCTGGGCAGTTCATCCGAGCCAGACAGATCGAGGCTCCTGCAGCAAGGCAGCAGTGGGTGAGAAATGCAGTATTTTGGTCCCCAAAATCACAATTTCCCTGCATGTGCCTCAAAGCATGGAGCAAACTCAGGGGTGCAGCTGCAGAGAGCCCCAAATCTGCTGCCAAAACGGGGCTGGCTTGGCACAGAGTCATTTCCATGGTAATTAAGCGTGGCTGTGCACGAGGAGGAGCCAAGGCTGGTGGCTCCCCAGGGACCTCCCTATCCCACAGCATTCCCAGGGATCCTCAGAGAGCAGGGAAGGAAGCGAAACCCCCAAATAACTTCATTTCCTCAAGGACTTTCCCCGACAGATGGGAGAAAATTGCTATAAAAAAAGCCCAAATCCCGAGATGGGGAAATATAATGAGCTATGGGCAAGGGGAAAAATAAATGCTGAGGGATATTTGTGCGGCATGGGGAGCAGAGAGATCGAATCAGAAATTCCAATTAAGGCCGTAATTTATTTCGACGGAAATAATAAAATTAGAGATGGGCCCAAGCGGGTGGATTTCCGATTGGGATCCTGATTCAAACAGCCTTTTTGGGATGTTTCCATGTTGAACATTTCCCATCCTGTCGTGATGGAAGGGCAGCTCCTCCAAAAATCCTGATGGAACCCACTTGGATGGAGTAGCAGCATCTAAAGGGCAAAATAAATGGGAGATACTGGCAGATGGGCTAATTTTTTAAAAAATATATTTATATTTCAAGAAGGAAGTTACAAGAAGGATTCATTGCGGAATAGCACATCCACCTGCAATTAAAAGCAGAAATTAGCCCAGGGGAATGCTCAGAACAAGGAAAGGGCAGCTCCCTTCGGCTTGGTTTGGCTCTTGATGTGAGGGATTCAAAGCCTGGTAAAAGCTGCTGCAGATTTATTTCTGGAAGGATGAGAGTGCAGCGTTTTTAATCCCATTCCAGCAGGATTCCATCTTGCAAATTCTTCTGATGAAGAAATTCTCAGTGCTTGACCCGAGGCACAGGTCCACCCAGGGACAGAGCCCAGCAGCTGGGCTTCCTTCTGAAAGCCCCAGAGCTGCTCAGGAGAGCTCTGTTAGCATCTCATCCCAGCAGCCCTGAGTCACCTTTTCCACCCCTCTCATCTAACCCAGCCCTTGCAGCCAGGACACTTTACAGCCCGGGGTTGTCGTGATTAGAAATGTGTGGTTTTAATGTTCTTTCCCTCCCTTCCTCCCTCTGCCCCATTCAAACCCTTCATTTACCAAAGGGGGGAGAAGTATTTTAAACATGTAGATCAAAATTACACCCCAGCTTAAATGTGTCACTCTTTGGCACAGCCACCTCATTTCTCAGCCAAGACTTGCAACTAAGATTTCTGCTCCTATATTTTATTGATTTCTTTTTTTTTCTTTCCACAAGCACAAATATAACAAAAATAGATTTAACCCCAAAACAGCTGCTCCATCTGCTTCCTTGGGGTTTGTGCTGATCCATAGGATTTCCCAGGAGCATGGTGATGCTCACTGAAGTTTCTCAGTTTCTCCAAGTTGTCCCAGATCCCTGAGTTTGGGGTGAGAGCAGCTCCACACAAGGTGTCCTGAGTTTTTCCAGATGCAAATGTGGATTTCTGAATAGAAAGGTCTGACTCTTCAGGAAACAGAGGCTAATTTCTATCCTGCAGCTCGTTTCCAAGGACCTCTGAGCTCCTCAAGTGTTGTAGCTTTTAGTGCACAGTGTGATTAAAAGGGGGATTGTGGCTGAAAATGCAAATAGCAGCTAAAAAAAACCCACAACCAAAAAAATTAGTATGAAACAGTATTTTGCACTGTATTTGTTCAAGGCTCTTGTAACAGGAAGATCCCAGCAGACAAATGGGATTGTGATGCTGAGGTTGGAAATGTTGCATGGAATATTTTGTCTCCTGGCACAGGGAATATAAAACACAACCCTATTGTTAGTTTAGGGGTTTTCCAGGCTTCTCTGCTGCATTTCGAGCTCTGTGGCCTCAGGTAATAAATACACACCCAGGTGCATTGTTATCCCAGCCTGGGAATTCCCCAGAGCAGGGGAAATGCATCCCTGGTGGAGCTCAGTCACCAAAGCAGAGCAGAGGGGACAGCCTGGGGCTGCTGGCTTTGTCCCTGGGGGGCTGCAGGGCACAGCTGGGGAATGTCCCAGCCCTGGGAGAGTCCTTCCCTGCAAACCAGGGGGAAGGAAACCCTGAAAGAAAAGTCCCCTTTTCCCCATCCCCTGGTTCCTGCTGTTCCCAGGAGCAGCACAGGTCTGCTGGATTGTCACTGTGCAGCGCCGAGCAACAGATGGAACCATCAGATCAATATATAGTGCAAATAATTCAGAATCGTGGTTTTAATTGGCTTTTTCAACAAGCCTCTCAAGTGCTCCCTAAATCAGCTGGCGTGGGGAGCTGTTGGGATGGGTTTTGGGTTGCAGCTGCAAAGAGATTGATCCAAACAAGTCCAGTGAGTGCCTTGTGCTTGTGGAAGGGCTTTGGCAGCTCCAGGGGGATTCCCGCAAGTCATCACTGGGTGAAATCCAAGAGATGAACCTGGGAAGGGAAGGAAAGCACAACTGGTTTTATCCTTCTGAGGGCTTTGGGTTTTATCCTAGGAAGTTCTCCAGTTTTGGAGGAGTTGAATGGTTTTAAATTTGTAGCTCCTCTGTGAGTTCAGCATTGTGATATTTGGGGGAACTGAGGCACAGGGATCCTGTGGGACAGGCTGAGGGAGGGGAGCAGGAACTCTGTGCTCTCCTTGCCTCTTTCCCCCTTTGCTCAGCAGGACTAAAACCCTTCCCAAAAGCAGCATTATCCCCCAAGTGCTCCAGTGGTTGGATGGACTGGATGTTCCCCAACATCAGTGTTCTCCTTGGAAAGCTGAAAAGCTTTGCAGCCTGTGGGAAAATAATCCTATTTGGCTCTTCTTTTAGGGATTTAACCACAGCAACTGGCTGAAAATCAGACCTGATCAGGAGGTGGCTTGGAAGATGTCGTGTCCCCTGCTGCCCATCCCCACCACACTGAGGGGAAAATCCTTTGGGAAGGGCACAGTTGGTGGAAAAGCTGCTTTTTTGGGGGAAATGTGCACTCCTGGCCACAGGCTTTGGTGTGGTGCTGTGCCAGCGTGGAGCTCCTGTGTGCTAAAGGCTCTGAGTTTGGAGGATATCAGGGAATCAGGGAATGCTGTGGGTGGAAAGGACTTTCCAAGGTGATCTGGTCCCAGAGCAGTGAGCTGGGACAGCCCAGCTTCCCCCAGCCCCGGGTGGAGCTCAGGCTGGTGATCAGAGATGCTCAGCAGAGCCCTGAGTGCTGCAGGAAGTATATTTGGAACTGCAGGGGGAGATGAAATCACCCCCGGATTTGTGGCCATTTGGTGCCATCTCTGGTTCTGAGGGGTTCCACCACCTTCTCGAGGTGCTCTGGGGTTGTTTCCATGCATTAACACCATTCTGGGAGGACGTTTGTTTATCCTCTGCTTGGAGCAGAGGCACATCCAGGCACGTCCAGCACCAGGAGGAGGCTGGTGTGATCCCACAGGAACCCCAAATCCACTCCCTGCCCCTCAGGAGGTGCTGCCAGCCTCGGGGGGCTCTGCCCTGCCATGGGGGGATCCAGGGAAACATCCCAACCCCTCCACCCCCAGCATCTCCCAGCCCACAACCAGTGCATCGCCCCCTCCCCGCCCCAATTCATCCAAAACACAACCACATCCTTCAAACCACCTCGTGTTTGTGCAGGTAATGACGACCCAGGCTCATTTATGCAAGATTATCCTTTTATCACATTTCCAGACTCATTTATGAGGCTCATGTTTTCCCCCCAAGGGCATCATCAAGTGAGTTAAGTTGTACTATTTGCCTCCCGCAGTGAACTGGCAGGAGCCTACTTCATTGACTGATGAGGGCTGCTGCCTTCGCCAAATAGGGGCTGCGTGATGGATATTTTACTTGTGAATATTAGAGCTGGAAATTAGCATGTTTATTGAGGTAGAATGTGTTTGTTTACATTCTGCTACCCATGGTATTACCTTTTATGACCTGAGTTATTTAGCTGAGGAGAAGCAGCAGCGATCCTCGGCTGGGGGAGGGGAGAGGGGGAATGAAAAAAAAAAAAAATAGATTAATGAGCTGGTGGATATCAAATGATGCTGTGAGTGAGTGGCAGAGATGCCTCGCTGGGAGTTGTCCTGTTCCTGTCACCTGGGCTGGAGAACAGAGGGATGGCAGGGAGAGATTTGGCTCAGATTTACCCATTTTTGCCTGCGAAGAAAGAGGATTTCCAGGGAGGAAACCAGTTGGGTACCCCTTGGTGGGGATGGTGGAGGGAAAAGCTCAGGGTTTCAATCTCCAGCCTGCAGCACTTCCCTTTCCAGGCTCCTTCCCCATGCCATTGCCTCGACTCCATGGGGAGAGCCAGGCTGCAGCTCTGAGCTGCCCAGCACATTCCAGAACTTTCCCCAGCCAGGGAAACCTGGGAAGTCTTGTAGAAAGTGACCTTCTTTGTGTCAAATTCCCCCAAAAAGTCATTCCTTGCCTGCTTTAAGTGACAGTGGCACATTCATTGTGTTCTTTGGGAATTCCTGGTCACAGAGCTGTGTCCCACAGTCAGTAGGGTCCGGGAAATCACACATTCCCAGTTCCTACAAAATGGGAGCTGTGGAAGTGCTCATCCATCAAGTGCTTGGGAACTCAAGTGTGTTCTGTCCATGGTCAGAGATCTTTCTGGAGCAGGGAATGGGCAAAGAGGGGTGTGGACTGGACACCCTGCTCCTGGCTGGAGGTGTTTGTGGAATTCCAGCCTGTCCTGAGCCTGTGTCAGGATTTCATTTCATTTTCAAAGGTGCCTGCCAAGCTCTCTCACTTGGTGCAGCCTGCAGATAAAACGTGGTTTTTTGTCAATCAAAGAAATGCTCTCTTTTCCTGCAAAATTCAGCTCAAATTTCTCTGGCCTTTAAAGATCCATTGTCACATATGAGTAAAAGAGAAAGGAATTAATGTTGTGTCAGATCGAGAGCAAAGAGGAGGAGTCAGTGGTGGGCAAACTGGGAAATCCTCCCAAGTCCCACAGCCTTTCCCTGCTCCCTGGGATGAAGCCAAACTCCCAGCCAGGCTCCATCTCCTCTCACCTGCCCAGCCCCGTGCTCTGGTGGCTTTGCAGGGCTGGCAGGTGACCCTGGCAGTGCCACCAGGGGTGTCACCTCGGGGTGACAGCAGTGACAGCATCGCCCCAGCAGCATCTGCCTCTCCTGCTCCTCTCCCCTTCTCCCTTCAGCTCTCTGGGGTGACGTGGAGACAAATATGACTGCACTGGTGCAATAAGTGGCAATAAAAATTATGATTGCCAATATCTGGGAGGCACTGGTGAGTCGTAAGATGGAGGGAATTAACTGCTTGAAAAATTGTCGGGCCTGTTGGAAAGCAAGGCTGTAAATGTTGGGGTTATTTCCCCAGTGCCACGGCTGGCAGCAGGGGATGCTGCAAGGGGGACGTGCTCTGCTCCCACAAGGAATCATTTCTCCTCTTTCTCAGGGGTGTTTGAGTTGTTGGAGTGGTTAGTGTGTGGTAAATGTAGTTTTTGCACAGATCTGTGGGTGTGTAAATCACAGGAGCCGCTCGTGAGTGACAGCAGCCACAAAGTCATTTCTTCCCAACTTCTCTTTGCCAGCTGCTGGGCCAAAACTTGGTTTATCCTGGTCTGTGCCTCTTCCTGCTCCACAAAAGAGCTCTCAGTATTCCTGTTATCCACGTTGCTTCCTCTTCTCATCCTCCTCCTGGCCTTAAAAATCCCATGATGTCATAAATTCTCGGGGCTAATTGTGCCTTCTGCAGGAAATATTCCAAGGGAACAGCTTGCCCAATGGGCTAAACTACATTTGCATGAAGTGTTCATTGAGCAATTATGAATAACCTACAAGTTTTAAAAACAGCCTCTTTGTGGCTAATTTGAATGTTTGCTGCAAAGTGCAGCATTTGCTGAATTAATGAGTCATTACAGATATTTCACTGAGCTCTGGTGGCACTGCCTGCTGCTGCAGGAAGGGCTTTTTATTCTTCCATTGCACCTGTACCATTCCAGCGACATGCAATGCTTAATTTCTGCAAATTACTCCTACTAGAGCAATATGAAATACAACTAACTTGGGGGAAGGAGAGGTATACTTTAATTAAATCATCTCGCAATTAGTCCTTGAGTGATGAGGTAAGGTGGTTTATCTCTGTGCAGTGGTACCAAACCACTGAGGAGATGAACACAGAGGGAATTCCAGAATTTTGAGCCTTCCAGGGCCTAAAGGAGCTCCAGGAGAGCAGGAGAGGGACTGGGGACAAGGGATGGAAGGACAGGACAAGGGGAATGGCTTCCCACTGCCAGAGGGCAGGGAGAGATGGGACATTGGGAAGGAATTGTTCCCTGGGAGGGTGGGGAGGGATGGAATCCCCAGAGAAGCTGTGGCTGCCCCATGATCCCTGGAATGTCCAAGGCCAGGCTGGAGCAGCCTGGGACAGTGGAAGGTGTCCCTGCCATGGCACTGGATGGGCTTTAAGGTCCTTCCAAGCCAAACCATTCCATGATTCTGTGATTTCACAAACAGGTGAGCTGTTCAACTACTGGAGATTTCCTAAAAGCATCCAGACAGCTCTTTGGGGTTACTTTTGCTGCTGGCTTGGGGCCACCCATGTTTACAGCATTCAGGCTGATCCATTAAAATGTGTATTTTCTGGAAGTGCATTTGAGTGCATGATCCCATATCATAATACACAGAGAAATGAAAATCTGCCACCAAGCAGATGTTTTGTGGTGAGAAGGATGCACAGCATCCCGTGTAGATGCTGGATGTGGTCCTTTGGGATCTTCCCAGCTGTGGGACTCTGGCTCTGCTCCTCTTTTGCACTTTTGGGGACGTTGTTTTGTACTCAGGGAGCAAAGGGATGACATTCCCTCAGCACTGTGGGTGTGATGTCCCCTTTGTCCCTTCCATGGTGACACACAGAAGTCAGAGACACATCCAAAACCTCTCCCAGGAGGGACAGAGGTCTCACCACACATTTCCTTCGGGTTTTTTGCCGGAGAAGGAGATGAATGGCTGAGTGCTTCCCAAGGCAGAATTCCCCCAGCAGCATTCAGCAGGATGTGAAGTTTCCTCAGTGATTTATCGTCCCCAGTGCTTTAGACAGACAAAATATGTTCCCAGTCTGTCCTGTCTGACACTGCAAACCTTGTCTGGCACACGGAGCTCTCCACGAGAGATGAGCATGGTGTTTGTAGACATCTAAGAGCCCCTTGGGAAGTTCCTGGGAGCTCCTCTGTTGGCAGATCCTGTCCCAAGTGGAAGAGCAAGTGTTAAACAAAGACATGTGCAGGACAAATCTGTCCTTCAAAGCACTGTTGTCTAGGGATGAAAAATAAATGTATTTTTAAAAAGCCCCAAAGTGCAGTTCAGCAGCAGAATTTGGGATAAGATTATGAAAGGCAAGGAAATTCAGCAGCAGCAATTCCTCCCTTTCCTCTCAGCAACCTGAGCATTGCAAGGAGCAGTGAGATGCAACCCAGGGACGTGCCAGGGGTAATTTCATGCAAAATGTCATTTCTTGAAGTTTAGAAAACTGTGTTTATAACGATATAACTTCAGCTTATCTCCCTGAGAAGCCGATAAGCAGCATGTTCACAAACTCACATCCACACAGGATGGAGACAGCACCGAGCACAAAGCCTGAATTCAGATTTTGGGCTCACCTTAGGTTGCATAAGAGGCTCAGAGTTACTTAAATGTAGGTGTTTAGTGTGTGGGTGCACGCTCCCCTGTGTGTGCGTGCATTAATAGCAATTTGTGATAGATGCCTCTGGGGCCCACGCATTCAATAAGGAAAAAGGAGTTTTTATGGGAGATAACATAACTGTTTGCAATTTGGCTATTCATTGTATCTTTGGCATTTTATGTAGTGCATTAGCTGAGGCAATTTCATGCATATGGATATAATGCATTAAGTAGGAGCATTTAAATATAGTGAAACTAATTTTATGATGATTAGTTGAAGGAAAACATTGCGTTGGTATCATCTATATAGGAGCCAATTTGCATGAAAATGCCCAAAGTTGCTATGCCAACATTTTCTGTGTTGCCGGTCGGGGTCGTCTCTGTGTCAAGACTTTGTATTAAAAATCGGTCTCCAGTGCCCGTGTCTTTTAATTCATTGCAAGCTGTAGGCCATTTGCTCACAAAGCGCTTGCAGTAAAACAAATGAATAGCTAAAATACTCATTTGCATGATTCCCATTTGAAAACGATTCCCCTGGAATTAAGGAAGCGTGTGACTCGGTTGTGAAGATGGATGGGCAGATGAGCCGTGCA
The DNA here is from genome assembly GCA_024500445.1 of Entomyzon cyanotis. Lineage (NCBI taxonomy): Eukaryota > Metazoa > Chordata > Aves > Passeriformes > Meliphagidae > Entomyzon > Entomyzon cyanotis. Next base: position 18,895,655 of record JAKEPQ010001010.1, read on the forward strand.
ATTAATATTTTTCGGCATTCTCTTTTAAAGCCCTCCTAAGACTCCGAGCAACACATGCTGCCTCGCAGACAAATTGGGGCCCTGCAACAGTTCCAGGGCTGCCATGGCAGCAGCTTGTTCCCACTCTCTCCCCTTTATTGTCTCACTTACATTATGCAGTAATTAAAACTATTTACCATTCCTACTTATCTGCCATCTGCTGCCGTTGAAGTTTCCTCTCCTTTATAAAGCCATCTTCGGCGGCAACGAGGAAAGTAAGGGATTGAAGGGCGAGGAGGGGGAGGGAGGAGATGTTCCTGCTTTTATTAATAGGTAGCGGACCAGGACGAGGTTGAGTGTTGTAAACAACTGGGTGCTTCCAGGGAGAGTGTCGTTTTCTGGGATTTGCATCTGGCCGCCGTGATAGGAAGAGCTTTTTCGGGGATTTCCATCTGGCCGCTGGGATAGGAAGAGGTTTTTCTGGAGCAAACCCTGGCGCAGGGCGGAGGGGAAGAGGCGCGGCGGATGCGCTGGAGCTGCGGGTGCAGCAGGAGGATGGATGCTCCTCTGGTTTTACACCAGGGCTGGGCTGGGGGTTCATTCACTCCTCAGCCAAACCAGGAGGAGTGAATGAAGGGTTTGGATCTGAATGGTTTTGCAGCAGATCCTTGAATGGGAGCTCGGTTCCTGCTGGCTGCAATCCTGTCGGGTGCACTGAGTGCAGCCAGGCTGCGTTTGCAGCAGAAGCAGCACTCGAGGTCAATATATCGAAAAAATGGGGCTGAAAATAGCCGGAGATCTCCAGGGTTCACTGTGGAAAATGCAGTCAGAACTCGTGGCCCGAAGTGCTTAAATCAGCGCCGGGCTGGGGGACAGCAGTGATGACAGGCAGGTAAAGGGAGCCTGCGGGAGAGCAGAGCCCAGCCGGGGCAGGACAGCCCAGCAGGGCTCTCACCCGGCCAAATGGGCAATAAAACAGCTCCCAGGGTGCTGGCGGCAATAAAAAGTGAAGAAGCCGGCAATTACTGCCGCCCTCGTCGCGTAACTCACGCTCCAGATTATTTACAGTGACTCTAAAATTTAAAAAAATCCGCTTGGCTTAATTGCCTTTTTCTGCCGTGGGGATGTCAGCGAGGAAAGGCTGCAAAAGCCATGGAGCAGCACGTCTGGAGCTCTGGGTCTGGTCAGGGTAGTCGGGAACACTTCACGAAAACAGTTGTATTTGCTAAAATCTGCTAAAAAGCACTTTTCAGTTGTATATTCTCCTTTATTACAGCTCTGGCAGGCTGAGCTGCTGCTCACAAACCCGGCCATGGCACACAGGACTCTGGCTGAGTTGGGTTTTTTCTTAGAAAGCCGTGGCAGTTCCATGAGTTTTCCATCATTCCACTGTGACTGATTTTCTCAAAGCTCTTTTTTTTTATATATAAACACTCATGTCTCGATTTCAACTTTCTTTTCGTGGCAGTTCCTGTTTTTGCCACCATCTCTTGGTCTGAGAAGAACATCAAGGGAAAAAAGGAGGAGAAAATGTTTAGTTCTGGGTTTGGGTTCTTAACCATCAGGGATTTTGGGGGAAAACATCATCCAAGAAACTCTGGCAGAAATAGTCCCAAACCTACAAAAATATGCAACAGGGAGAAAATGATCCACTGGTGTTACAAACAATGCTGGCAAATGCTGCCAGTCTGCTGGGGTGGCTCATTCAGTGCTCCAGAAATTCCCTCCTCCCCACATCTGGAAGGATTTAATGGGTAGGTGAGAACCAGAATCCAGTTTTTCAGCACTTGGTGAGGATTTCTCAAATCCAGTGGAAAGCCTCCTGCTCCGAACGACAGTCATTTTCCAAGCCATTAAATTCCTTTGTTAGTTTGCAAATGTTTCTCATCCCTTCCCGAGTACAGTAGAGGGGGCATTGTTGCACCAAATTATTTACAGACTCCTGGCTGGAACCTGAAAACTGAAATCTGGTGTCCATAGGAGGATGGAATTTGGCCCCAGAACAGTGTAATTATCTTTTTGCTGGGTGTGAGGCTCCCCTGAACAGCCATGGTGAGGTTGGGCTCCCAAAGGTTGAGTTCCTTGAGTGAAATCTCTGAAAATCTCAAATACTCCTTGTTGAAAAACTGGCTGAGTTTTCTTTCTGCCATCCAGCATCCCCATCCCTTTTAGTAAATTATTTTGCATCACAACCCCGCAAAAAAAAAAGAAAAAAAAAATTACCATAGAGATCTCATTTAAGGCAAGGGGAAAAAAATAATGTAAAAGGAAATATTTTAGGTAGGAGTTGAACAGCAAATGCTTTTTGGTCTCTGTGGGGAGTAATGATCCACAACAAGGACACAATTCTATATGCATGTAATATTATCACATGCTTCAAAAAGCTTTTAAATCACATAAATGCAGTTATGGACCATTGTACAAAATAAACATTCCACTTGTGTTTCGGCTGTTTTTAGTTCTTTGATCTAAAGTGATGCTTGCAGATTTTATTGCTTTGTAAATTAAGGCAGCTTTGATTTGATTGAACTAAATTAATAAGGCTTCTGCCTTGTTGCAAGATAACAACTACAGTATATTTTGGCTGCACTGCACGTAAGGAAACTGCAGTCTGTAACAATTCCACTGAAGCTTCATGGAGGATTTCAATACCTATTTTAATTAAAACAAAAGCCACTAATGTGTTCCTTAAAGAGAAAAAAACTTCAAGTCCTTTTAAATCTATTTTAATATGTCTTAAGGACTAGAAGATAAATGGCAGGAGAGCTGGGCTCTGACAAGAGACTTTTTCTCTGCCTTTTGAATTTGCTTCTTGCATGTTTAAGGCATAGATGCTCTAGGATAATAAATCACAGAATCCTGGAATGGTTTGGTTTGGGAAGAACCTAAAAATCATCCAGTTCCACCCCTGCCATGGCAGGGACACCTTCCACTGTCCCAGGCTGCTCCAAGCCTGTCCAGCCTGGCCTTGGACACTCCAGCAGGGATCCATGGTCAGGTGGGCTCTGACCACACCAGGAGGGTCTCAGCCCACTTTCACCAATTTGCAATGACATTTTCCAGCTAATTTCTCATCACTGGGGCTTTCCAGCACAGTCACCACCCTTCAGATACCCTGAAGAGGCTTCTGTAACTCACAGGAAGGTTTGGGATATGGACATTCCTGGGAAAAGGCTGGTTCAAGCCATCTGATCATTTTAAGGAAGCTGTTTGCTGCCTGTGGGTCTCACAGGCTCTTTTTTTTCCCCTTGGGAAGTTTGAAACCAGAAATGCTTTGTGCTTAATTTAATTTTCCCCAAAAAAAGTTCTTCAACAAAAGCTGCTCTTTGAAATCTGTAACAATAAAAAATAAAAAAGCAGTGCCAAAAAAATGGAGCTGCCACATCCTGACCACAAGGGCACTGCGGGAGGAGTGGAAGAACTACTTCCAGCAGGGAAAAATAGGGAGCAAAGGGGCTGTGCCACTCCACTGGTGGGCATTATTCCCACATGTCCCATCGTGGAAGTGCCCAAGGCCTGGTTGGATGGGCTTGGAGCAACCTGGGATGGTAGAAAATATCCCTTCAATATCCTTTCCAACAAAATCTTTCTGGGATTCTAAGATTCTGGGATCTGCTGGGGTTCTCAGGAATAACTGGAGGCAGGAAGGCTCAAGCCATGGCTCTCCCTGCACATCTCCAGGGCTCTGGAGTGGACACAGCCAAGGAAAGTGTAAAAGCAAGATCTCCCTCAAAATCTTTGTGGCCCCATTCCTCCAGCCCCTGCTTCAACACTGCCACATAAAGCAGACCCTGGGGGGGTGGAATCCCCAAATGGGGTGAAGGGACAATGTTTGCTCCTGAGCTCCATTCGTGTTATCCCAGAAACTCAGATCCATCCAATCCCTCCTGCTTCACCCCAGCAGTGCATCTGCCCCATACAGCAGTGCTGGGATGCTGCCCAGTGTTTTTCCATCGGGTTTGGAGGGACAGATTTGCTGCACCAACCTTGGCATGCGCAGGTGACCCCTGGTCCTGATGCTGAACCCCTGCTCAGCATCCCCTGGCATCCCTCCTGTCTCTGCTGTGAGCTCAGTAGTGGTAGAAAAAAAACCCCAGGTTCATCTCCCCCAGCAGCAGCCCCAGCTCCCCATCCTTCCCCTCCTTCTTACCCTTTTCATAAATAATTTTAATATAGTCCAGAGTGGCTCAAAACAGGAAACTCTGCTGTTTTAGTTTGGTCTGGAGTCAATTTTCTTAATCCCTGCGGTGGAGTTGCTAAGTTACCCTATCCCAGGGCCCTCGCTGCTGTTTTCATGTGGAAAAAAAAAAATAATAATCATTTAAAAAAATATAAAAATCTGTTCTTCACTAAAGTGGCGGAGTTTGGGAAAGCTGTGGCTCGTTACTGCGCAGAGGGCTCAGCACAAGGAACCTTTGCAGAGCTGTCCTTTAGAAATCCCGTTTGAAATCCAGCCCTGGAAAAGCCAAGTCCTCAGCAGCTTCGGCGAGGTCAGGAGGGTCAGACATGAGATGAAATGAAAGACAAACAGTGGCCATGGAAAGCTTTCCCTGCCATCTCCTCGGGCGTAATGAGCCCTGGCTGCGCGCTTGGACTGAGGCCAAACATTCATTTACCACAAATCTTCTGTAAATGATTACATTACCTTACATTAGTTTCTGTAGTACCCCCAACTGTTCCTTCCAAAGCAAGTTAAGCAGAAGGAAAGCTGCCACTTCCCTGTAATTATTCTCCCTTGGCCAACAGGCCACGTTCCTCCTGTCCCTCCTGCCTGGAGGTGTGGGATGTGGGGGGACAAATCTGCCTTCCCCTGGGGGCTTTTTGGACATTTTTGCCTTGGATGAGGGAATGGTGGTGGGCTGGGGAGGGCGGAGAGCAGGGATGCTGCTGGAGGTGCAGAACCTCCCCAGAATTGCAGTTGGGAACAGGAGCAGCTCAGAGAATCATGGAATGGGTTGATTGGAAGGGACCTTAATGCTCATCTAGTTCCAAGCCCTGCCAAGGGCAGGGACACCTCCTGCTATCCCAGGGTGTCCAGTGTGGCTTCACACCAGGGGGGTGGTTTGTCCTTTTGCTCCTGGGGTCTCCTTGGCTGCTGGAGGTCCCTGGGGTTGAGGTTTGGACCTCAGCAGCATGGCCCTGAGTGTAGTGTCGTCCCAAAATCCACAATCTGGAAGTTTTAGAGAAACCTCACCTCTCTCTAAGCAATTCCTCTTTTCTCCCACTCCACCTCCCTAAAGCAAAACCACTTGGCACAACTGCTCTCTCCACACCGATACCCCCAGCACCCTCCTCTGCTGTACCAGTTTGTCCAAGCTGTGTTTGCCTTCTGGGGCTCCTTTTTCCACTCCAGCCATGTGCCTGTGAGTGATGAAAGAGCAACTGGGCCGTTCAGCCGGGTGCAAACTCACGCTCTGCTGGTGTGAATTCGTTTTCCTTGATGGGATTGACAACCACACGGCGATTTCCCCCCTCTGCACTCCTCCTCACATGACAAATTCCTGTGGCTTGCAATACAGGGCCAGTTTATTTATTTTCTCCCAGCCCTACATGTGCAGTCCATGTTGCAGAGAGGCAGAGTGATCCCTATCCCGATGGTTTTCCATCTCTCCAAGGCACAGGAAATAGCAGCTCTTCACCTGCCAGGGCTGGAGGAACACACAGCTCAGAAGACACTGTGAGATGAGCAGCAAACTAAAAATAACCGCTGGGAGTCAATCCCTTCTTAAACGAATCCAGGGAGCAGCGGTGCTTTCTGTCATTCCCAGGTGTGCTCCCCTCCCCGTGTCCTCCCTCCCCTCTTCCAGCCTTTTCCCGAGGCCTTCTGCTAATCTGCCCTTTGTTATTGATTTTATTTAAACTGCAGCAGTTTGTTATTGTTATTAATTCCAGGCACATTTTTAACAGCACTAATAGGCTGGAAGAGAGAAGTGCTCTCATTTGCACACCCCTTCTCTCTGGTGGTGATTTAAGTCCATTCATCTCCCCAGCACAGGAAAAAATTGGGAAAAGGAGATAAAGGCTGTTAATGGTAGTTTTAAAGTGCTGAGGTGTGAGTGTGAGGGGTGAGAGGTGATAGCAGGAGGTGTTTAATTGTCATCCTGCACCATCACAGGTGATAAGGGAATCGAGTTTGTGCTGCTTTATGGGAACACAGGAAAGTGGTGCTGATCCTGCAGCTACTCCCCATTAGACAGACAGCCCAAACAGCCAAATATTGCCCTGATGTGCTGCAATTTGGCCACAAGTGATCAGCTTGCTCTGGAGCTTGTCCTTGTCCTGAAATCCATAGGTTCATCCAAGGGAGGGGCAATGGAGGGAGTGCTGCTACTCCTCCTTGTTACATCCATGATCCTGCTCCTGATGTTTGCTGCTCACACCATGAGAGGATTTTCCCAGGAAGGGAAATGCCTCTGTTGGTGTGACTTTTAGAATAAAGAGCTCCTGGATTATGCTTGGCAGGCGTTGCCTTGCATGGAGACACTGAGGAACCCCAAAGCTTGAGGCTATCCTTGAAATCCTGCAGGGAAAACCTGTGGGGTTTTCTGTTGGCATTTCCCCTTCACCTCCTGGGGCAGAGAAGCCTTTTCCAGGGATGAGGAAAGGTCACTGCTCTCTGTGGGAGGCCTGGTGTGGGGCAGGAGCTGTTCCTGAGCCCCCAGCCTTGCATCCTCCTGGTGCCAACATTCCCATCGATGCCATCATCCCATTGATGCCACCATCCCATTGATGCCACCATCCCACTGTTGTCATCATTTCCATCAATGCATCATCCCATCTGATGCCATCATCCCATCAATGCATCATCCCATCAATGCATCATCCCACTGATGCCACCATTCCCACTGATGCCATCATCCTGTCACCTCCAGGCACGCAGCTCTGGATCCAGGGTCTGCACCAGGGTCCCTCTGGGTCTGCAGGAGACGAAAGCAATCAGAATACCAGTGGGACATGAGCTGTGTGGAGCAAAAACCCAATTCTGAGGCATCACCAAGGGGTTCTGGGTTGATCCAAAGTTGCTGCTTCCAGGAAGTTTGCCTTTTGTTTGATCTATTTTGCGCATCCCTATTAAATAACTAATTATTTAACATCTTTTAGAGCTTTGCTATATATTACAGCAGGCAGGACACAAATGGCTGCTTTTAATAATATAAAAGCCCATTAGCTTCATTTACTGTTAATGTTAAAATAAACATGAGGCAATTTAGATATACTATTCCAATTTCACGGAAACTTTGATGTTTTTCTTCTCCACTCACATAATTAAGGGAAAAAACTACTAATGATATTAAGTTTGTACAGTGTTAATGACAGAAACAAGCTGCAGTAGAAATTGCAGCCATTAATATGGAAAAATAAAATATTTAACACGGGAGATAAATGAAAGCAATTTTAATAAAGTAAAATGAAGAAAATTAATTTTAGAAACTTTCAGCATTCTTAAGACACTCTCGGTTTGTGACACGTTTTGTGTGGTTTTCTGGTCAGGGTTATTTATGATTATTTTTAACACCTACCTGTTTTCTTTTTCTCTTGCCCATTGTTTTCTCTGAAGACTGAATTCTGCCCTGATTTACACTCCATAACCTGGCAGCAGCTAAAGGTGGGCTCATCCCTCGGAGATGCTCTATTACAGGGGTTTTTTTGGGAAGCAGGAGCTCTTCAGGTATCTCAAACTGCCAGATTCTATCTGGGGATGCAGGATGGTGCTGTCTCATCTGGGTGGGGCTCATCCAGGTGGCACCAGCAGGGACATGCAGCATTCCAAGGGGATGTGTGGCAGGGTTGATGGCTCTGGGAAGGTCGTGGTTGGGAACAAGGTGGTGCTGTGTGAGTTGGAGGCTGAGCCTGGGACCAGCACAGCGTGGAGATCTGAGTCCTGGGAGCAACCTGGAGCTTGGGCAGAAACCAAAGGGCAGAAATAACCTGTAGGGTTCAGCAGCTAAACACCAACCTGGGCTGCCATTCCCATGGGCTCTGCTGCCATGGAGAGCAGACCAGTGAGGAGCATCCCTGGTTCTCCACTAAACCTGCTTCCCACAGCAGAGGGGCAGGGAGAGCTCATCCCTAAGCAGAGAAGCTCTTGCTTCATGGCTCAGCCACTCAGGCCCCATCACCCCTCTCAGTCTGGAGCCCCTAAAGTGAATCCATTCCTGACAACAGTCCATTCCCACACTTCCAAACTTTGGAGGGAGGAAAATTAGCATCCATTTATATTTTATCCTCTCTGCTGCCTCTTCAACACCATCAGCTCCAGCACTAACATGTGGCAGCCTTTACCAGCAAACCATTTTTAGCAACAACGCAGTGATTTATTTTATTCTGATGCATTTATTTACAGGAAATGATTAATTAAAGGATTTCTACTCATTGCCATTAATTGTTTCGCAGACAACCCGACGAGCTAATCATCACATGCTGGCAATCACTTGCCATCAATTATCCCCATGCTGCTGCTGTCAGTGGATCACAGCCCCTACCTGGTGGGAGTCACTGCTGGTGCCACCGAGGCATTTTCCAGTAATGTAGGACTGGGGAAGATGGGAAACAATTTCCAGACAGTCTCCAAGATTGATATGCAAGCCAAAGGAAAATGCATTAAACTATTTAACTGCCTGGAAATCCAGCATAATGAACATCCAAAGGTATCTTATTACTAGTTCACTGTAGCTTGCCTTTATTTATTTGTTAGCATTTAAATTTTGTTCCAATTAGTTCTTGTGTTGGAACTCTCTTGCTGCAGGGGTGGGTCCTGCTCTTGGGCAGGGACATTTTCCACTGTCCCAGGCTGCTCGCAGCCCTGTCCATCCCTGGGACACTTCCAGGGATCCAGGGGCAGCCACAGCTTCTCTGGGAAACTGTGCCAGGGTCTCCCCACCCTTGGGAAGAGCCAGGCACCCAGCGAGCAGAGATTTTGGGAAACTGGACCAATGTGCTCAGCAATGCCTGAGCTTCTCAGACATGCCAGAAGGACATTAAATGGAATGTATTCAGTGCTAAGAATTATGGTATCTTTAGAACTTAAAGTGTATAATTAAATTATAACATCTGAGATTGGAATTGCTTTCTCACTTGTAGGGGGAAAAAAAAGAAGACATTTTAATAACATGTCATAAGTTTTACAGTTATTGGATTTTCAAATTGTTTACAAAAGCAATATTGTTCAATTGCTTTGTTGTTTTGTTGGGATTTTTTTTTCTTAAGTCTTTTGATAAAAAGAATAAACTAACAATAATGTTCCCAGGAGGTAGAACAAAATTGCATTTCACTTTTGTTATTTGTTTAATTATCCATTTAGCCAGTCAGTGTATAAAACTCATTTTCAGCAGTTTCCTCCTCAAAGTCTCCAGCTCCAGCTGTAACTGCAAAGAGCTTTCAACTTTTATTTAACATTAATAACCCAAGGAAATCCTGGTGTTCAGGTACTGCAGCACCTTGCCTGCCATTCCAGCAGCCTTTCAAAGGGACATGGGCAGGAGGGAATATCAGGCTGGTAATTCCCAGTTTTTAGGATTGGAGGGGAGCACTGGCTCATAGTGTCCTGTTTATTTTCGATAGGGAACCACCGGGGACTGCTGAAAACCAACAGTCCCCAATGGTTTTGCAGATCTCAAGCAGTATGAGGGGTTTGGGAGCTCTCTGGCTGTTGTTTTTTCTAAGCCTGGTGGGATTCTTTTCCTGGCTGTTTCTCCCTGTTGTTTGTAGGAGAAGGAGACCTGTGCTTCAGGAGAGGGATTCCCCAGGCCATGACCTGTGTGAGGTTCACACTTGAAAGGTGACTTGTGTTGGGACAGGAGCTGCTCCCATGGCAGCTCTGGTTGGTTGTGTCTTGGTTTCAAGGAGACTTCATTAATTAATTTAACCAAGAGCTTTCTGCCTCCATCAAAATGTCTGTATTTCTGTACAACCATCAGTTTTATCAGCCTTTAAACCCATTATTTGCTTGGCAGGGAGAAGTTGGGAATGGCTGGAATCCCAGCAAAGCACTCAGTGGTTCATCTGTGCAGAGGGTCTGGTGGAAGCTGCTCCTGTTCATGGCAGGGGGCTGGACCAGACGACCTTGAAAGGTTCCTTCCAACCCAAACCATCCTGTGGTTCTGTGATTTTATGACTCTGCATTTCTATGATTAGCAAGCACTGCATGATACTTGTGTTGGAGTTTTCTCTCTTCTTTCAGCACCTCCTTCCAGAGGCTGATTCCTGCTGTGTTTGAAGCACCAAAGCTGATATATAACATCATCTTACAGCCTCTCTCGATACCAGGGAGCTGGTTTTGGGCAGCAGCAGGAGCACACCCATTCCTGGGAGATAAAACCTTGTTCTTCGGGACTTACAGCCACATAACCCCCCAGAGCAGCGTCTGAACTGAAGAATGTGGGGAAAAGAAAACCAGAAACAGGTTATAGAGAGGTACAAAATGGAGCCACCTTCTTTCCCTGCCTGCAGCCATGGGATGAGCCTAAGGAAGGATCTATTCTATCCCTCTGGATGAGCAGCCTGCTCCTCCTGACAGCACAAATCGGCTGTTAAATGCTTAGCCAGCACTGGCAGGGGGGTTATTAAGAGCAGTGAATTCCTTTGATAAGTTCTCAGGTCATAAAGATGTTTGACTCCTCATTTGCACGTTCCTCTTGGAATCGATCAAAGCTGAAAAGCTGGAGGGTGAAGATCGATAAGGGAGAACAGGTCTGTGGGAAGACATATGGATAGAGCTGGGCAGGGGCAGGGCAATCAGTTATTGTGCTAATTGATGGGGGGATGATAACTCAGAATTGATCAGAGGCTGCCTGAGCTGATACAACTCAGTGGCTCCAGAATCTTGCTCTGGAGATCTCACAGAGGGATGCTTGGATCAGCTGCACAGTTCCCACCCTGCTCAGTTGCAGGGGTGTTTAGAGCACAGGGAAAAGCAAAATGAGCTTGGCTCTGGGTTAGATCCCGCAAAAAGCAGGACTCTACTATCAGTGCTCCCAACATTCCAGCAGATATCCACTGCCCACTCCACCTTGCAGGGCTTGGATCCAGGGATTTTTACTGGATCCATGTGTCACCAACCTCCTGCTTTTCCACTGACGGTTTAGAGCAACCTCTGCCTCCCACCAGAGCACCACAGGGCATCAGGGATAAATAATTCATCCTCCTGACACCCTTGTGGGCTGGAATTGGCTCTGTCGAGAAGCGACAGGAAACTGAGGCAGGGGGACAGTGAAGTCTCCTCCAGAGGCTGGAGAAGACCTGGTTGCTCCTGAACCTCACTGTCTCACAGAGGAGATCAGAGATCAGGAGATTGGCTGTGCACCAAAGCTGTTCCCATTTTTTGCAGGGTGCTCCCAGCACAGCTGCTCAGGGATGAGGCAGGAATCCTCCTGTCCCAGGCTGCCCTGGAAGGCACAGGTTTGACATTCCCAATGAGTATTTCTGGATGAAACCGAGCTCAAACTCCAGAGGGAAGGCTACAGATCCACTTTTGGAAGGTATGTGGTCAGATAAACCAGATACAACCGACCTGCATGTGCCCTCCAGGTGGGAATTCTGTGGCAGAGCTGGGGGGCAAACTGTGCTCCAATTCTCCTCCCGTGCAGTTCCTTGAAACAAACCATACTCTGGGGATAATTTCTGGAATATCTGCCCTGAAGCTAGATGGGAGGAAGGTTTTGGCACCCTGGAGCCCCCGACAAAGCCACCTCCACTGCAAGGCTCCAGCAGTGATATCACGACTGGAACATCGGTGCCAGGTGACTTCCAAGGCTGGGAATTCTGAAGACCAGGTAAGGAAAATGTGTCCAGGAGAGTTTAGGCAAGGATAAGCCCTGGGGCAATGGGGTGGCAGGTGACCAGGCAAGGTCCTTCCAGTCCTGTGCCCCTTCCTTGGCCACAGCAAGTTGCCCAGAAAGGGACCCTGCAGGTGCCCAGCTACCTTGGGTTTTTCCTTTGCCCTGCAGCCAAGAAAAGGAAAGGAAAAACAAATTTCTCGGTAACAGCTGTGTTTCCTTAACAAACAACTGTTCCCTTAAAACATCCAGGATGATGAGTTGACAGTAATGAAGTAACATCTGTCCAATCAGTGCACTTTTTGGCAGCTCTGGAGCCTCTGAGTGAACGTTCCCTAATGTTCACCAGACACTCGCAGCACCTGCTCTGCACCCCCAGCCTCTTAGGCTGCCTCCAAATGCAGAACAGATGTGAGGGCTGAGATAAAAAGCTTCCCCAAACAATCTATCAGTCTAATAGCATTGATCAAACAAAACTATCTTGGAACATCACTTGTTTTGCTCCGGGCACCTTCCACCTTTCCTGGGCATCAACCCTGCTGTTAACCCTTGCAGGGATGCCAGGAGGGAGGGCTGGGGGTCTCAGGGCCTGGAAGGGTGCTGGGAGGGTCCACAGTTCTGTTATGGACTATTACTATTTCTATTGTACTTATTATTATTATGCCTACTTTTGGGGAGCAGCTTGTCCTGGCTGTGAAATTGCTATTTTGGGGGGCAGCTTGTCCTGGCTGCAAACTTCATCTTTTGGGGAGCAGCTTGTCCTGGCTGTGAAATTAATATTTTGTGGGGCAGCTTGTCCTGGCTGCCCCAGTGCAGGGAAGAGCAGGGCTGGAAGGATGTGCTCTGTGGATCTGGAGGGAGACAAGGAGCTGTTGACGTTCCTGCATCACCCTCTGCTCCCTGGTGCTGTGGAGAATGATGAAATCACAGAACGGATTGAGCTGAAGGCACCTTAGAGCTCCTGTCATGCCCAGCCTGGGCAAGTGGCACTTGAGCACTGTTTATTTTCTCTTGCATTAGCTCAGGCCCAGCTGCAGCTCAGGGCTCAGCAGGACCCAGCCCTGCAAGGTGCTGCCATTGCTGGTTTGTTGCTGCTCATTTCTGAACAGAAATGATACTTTTTCTCTTTAACTGCCTTGGCTCAGTGCACTAAACCCCCTGCGAGGATCCCTGGGTCATCCTCCCTGCCTCATGGGGACAAGTTCCGAGGCCTGTGTGGTGTCAGAAGCAGCAGCCAGTCTCCTTCCTTCTTCCTCCGGCCTTGGCTTGGCGCGCAGCCGGGAGGGGTGGGAGCGCCTGGAAAAGCGGGGAGCAGCAGATCTGCCCTTTGTGTTGTGAGGGAAAAGCGGGAAAAGGATGCGCTGGAAAGGCCGGGAGAGGAGCGGGCCGAGCCCCGGCTGCGCTGCGCCACAGCGGCCACGGGAGGGCGCGCGGAGCCCGGGAACGGCTCTGAGGGCGGCTGGGGCCTCAGGGGCTGAGGGCGGGAGCGGCTGAGGGGAGAGGCTGAGGGCAGCGGCTGAGGGGAGAGGCTGGGGGCAGCGGCTGAGGGCGGGCGGTTCGTGTGGGGATTGCACGGAGCTCGGGGGCTTGCTGCTGTCTGTGGTGCACGGGCAGCGTTTGGAGCAGCTAAACAGTCAGAGGTCACCTTGGAAGGTAAAGCCAATCCAGTGCCACCCCTGCCATGGCAGGGACACCTTCCACTGTCCCAGGTTGCTCCAAGCCCTGTCCAGCCTGGCCTTGGACATTCCAGGGATCCAGGGGCAGCCACAGCTTCTCTGGGAATTCCAGCCCAGTCCCTCCCCACCCTCACAGGGAGCAATTCCTTCCCAATATCCCGCCTAACCCTTCACTCTGCCCGAATGAAGCTATTCCCTGTGTCCTGTCCTCCATCCCTTGTCCCCAGCCCCTCTCCAGCTCTCCTGGTGCTCTCCTGGAGCTCCTTTAGGCATTGGAAAAGGCTCTAAAGTCTCCCTGGAAACTTCTCTATTGGTTCCTCTCTTCCTGCTCACAGTTTCTTGTGATAAACATGAGTTACTTAAACCTGAGCCACTCACACAGATGAAATAAACGAATTAATAAGAAGCCAGAACAGTAATGGATACACCTGTGCTGTAATACTCATGGGAGTTCACTGATGTATTCCAGCTCAGAGCACACATGTGGACATGCTGTGGTATCTTTTGAGCTGGAAGGAAATTTGATATCAAAGCTAAATAAGTCGAAGCTGCTGGGAAAGGGATTGCCCTCCCAGGCTGACAGCAGAGCATGACAGGCCCTGCCTCTCCCATGCCTGCCATGATTCCAGCTACTCTGGGGACAAAAAGCTGAATTTGTTGTCCCAGTAATACAAAGCCAAGATGAATTAGCAGAGGTGGAAGGTGAAAGGTCTGTCTGCAGGCTCGCCTGGAGTCAAACAGAGTGGTCTCAGCTCGTTTTGCATGAAGTGCAGCCAACTAAAGCCTCAGCCTTGGGGCTCAGGGCCATTGAGTTTATGTACATTGATTTCACACCTTCACTCATTTGCCTTCCCTCTCCACAGTCCTTTCACGCAGACAAATTTAAGGCCCAGCAGAGAAGGAACATCCTTAGCTGGAAAAATCAACTGTGGCAAATTCGCGATAAAAGTCAATCTTCCGTGCACCTTTGTTTTACTGGGTGTTGTAAGAGATTAGACATTTATTTTATCCAGCTGGATGTTCACCCTGAGCACGCTGAGTTTTCCAGAGGATGGATCAAATGGGAGGGAGGTTGCTGTGCTTGGCTCTCCTGAAGCCCATTCCCACCAGCAGCACTCCAGATCCCTGGAAATACAGGCCCTTGGAAGAGGGTGCTGGGCAGGGATTTCTTTATTTCTTTTTTAGGCTAGAATTGGAATCACAATTGGAAATTGTGATTTCCAATTGTCTTTTTATTTAGGAAAGTCAATTGGCTGTGCAGGTACATTTAGCTGAAGTGGGCGATATTGGTCCAATGTTCAGCAACGAGGGGGGTACCTTGCCCCTCATTTCTGGTGCTGTTTCTGGAGCTGGGGCCCCTTTTCTCTCTGCTTCAGTTCATCTGGGTGTCCCTGGGGTTCTCCACAGCAAACAGCAGCTAATAGCTCCTTTCCTCTTTCTTCCTGCCTTATGCTGCAACCTGAAACAAGTCATTGCTTTTAACCCAGGACAAAATAAAATCTCTATTGTTTCCTGCATCCTCTCCAGTCCCCAACCCCTTTCTCCACTCCAAAGTAATTAATCCAGCTTATAAATTTGGCAAATTCACATCAAAGCACTTCAGACATCAAACCTGAGCTGGTTTTATTTGCAGCAGTGAGATCCTAGGCATGGTTGCAAGGAGCATCTCTCAGCTGTGGCTCCAAAGGTGGGTGCTGCTGGCATGAGCTGTGCCCATCCTTAGGGAAAAGCCTTCCCTGTCCCTCGAGGGACCCAATTCTCCTGCAGAAGAGCCACAAGCCACGCCTGGGTTTTGCCAAGTGTTTATTGCACTGAAGGAGTGCAGCCCAGCTGCAAGGCGTGAGCTTGCCGAGGCATCTCCTTCCAGGCTTTGTTTGGATTACGCAGCGCTGCTCCCAGCTGCAGCACGATTGATCTTTTCCAGGACTGAGGAGATAAGAGCAAGATCCTCATGGAGCTGGGAAGTCCTCCCTGCTCTGTGGAGTGAGGTAAACACTCTGTGCAGGACTGGGACCCTCAAAGGAGGGGTTGCTTTTCTCACAGTCCCATAAATCAGGGCTCCAAGGCTGCTCTGTCACAAGGGAAAAGCAGGGAATGGTCAGTGGAGCAGTTTTTAACCCTGGATCTCCTCGGAGAGCTGGGACTGTGCCCTGGAGAGGCAGAGCTGGGGCTGTGTGCGGGACACTTCACTTGTAATTGGCAATTAAGGACAGAGAAGGTCAAGGAAAATGTCTACAAAGTCATCATGCCTTCCCCTAGAATAAATCTTCTCCCTTTCTAAGAAGAATGGGAGAAGAAAGAGGAGGATGAGGTGGTTAAGGGGCAGAAGGATGATCTGGAGTAAGGAATGCCCAGCTGGCACCACTGTGAGCCCTGTAGAGAATTGTGGTGCAGCATCCTCCTCATTCACAACCATCAGCACTGGGGATGACCATAGGAAAACTGACCAAAACTCCTCCACACATCATGCCCTTTGTTATATGTATCCCACAAAAATGTGCTTTCATCCTGGGATAATGGGTGAGAAAGTCTGAGGTTTCATCCCTGGCATCTACACAAGGGGTAACAAAACCCCTTTATCTCTGCATACCCATAAATGGCTGATTTTCTTAGGGCTTTGGGAACAGGGTGACCTGGTTAGGGGTGAATCATGCAGCCAGGGCAGCAGGAATTACTCCTGAAAGGTGTCCTTCCTTCAATCTGCTTTCTGCCATGTGAGTAACAGGGAACCTCAGCTCCCTGTTATTAATATGCCATCAGACCATATGTTCTCAGCCTCAGCCCATATGTATTTTTTAAAAGAACCACCTGTGAGTAATCCTGCCTCCTCAGAGGAGTGAGTAAAATCTGCTTTAGGGGGTGTGTGTGCTGTGCAGGGAAGGGGGACTTTAGGTTTTTAAGGAATTTGTAGGAATTTCACTGCCTGCTGCAGCTCAGGGGTTACCTGGTCCCTATGCCATCAGCTGTGCCACCTCACCCCTGCAGGAAAGCAGCTCAGAAGAAGAGGCTGTTGTTGTTGTTCAGGGAACGGATGGTTTGTTGGTCTCAGGTTATTTGAACAGCTGCCCCGAGCGGCGAGTCGGGAGTTGGGATTTCAGCGCTGCCGGTGACTCACCTCCGCTGCCAAGGACAAAGAACAGACCCGCCCAGGATGCCAAGGATGAGAGGCTGACCTGCTCAGGGATGCTGGCAGTGCTCGGTTACCCCAGAGAGGCAGAGGTGTGTGCCTGACCCTGGCCACAGGCTCCTTTTCATTTACCTCTACTCCATTTTAAAGGATCTCAGATGGACCAAGGCCCTTTCCAGAGCTCTCAGAGCCTCTCGCCCACTGCAGCCCTAAAGGGTATCCCAAAAGACAGTTGTGACACTCCCATTTTCTGAGGGTGACAGGACAGAGGGTTAAATCCCAGCCCCTCTGAACTGCTGAGGATGCCTGCATTCCCAGCTGGGAGGCAGAAGGACAGACCCATTCAGAGGGGTAGCTGCCCTTGGGAAAGAAACATCACCTTTCTGGTTTCAGAGAAGCCAAGGCATTATAGCAGCAGTGACCACGGGCCAGTGAAAGTCTGGAAGTAGCTATTGTTTGCAGATGCAGGAGAAAATGTTTGCTAAACATGTAATGAATCAGTGTTTTAAGGGATTGAAACCACATGCCTATGTGGCTGATGTGTGGATTTTTTCATGGTAAAATGTTAATGAAAAACTTTTGGGCAAGCCAGTTCCAGTAAGCCGTATAGCCCAAGCCTGTGTGATGCTGGGAATGCATGGGAGAGGAGCAGATTTACTGTTTCATCCAAGTGAAAAAATTAAATGCTGTGAATAGAACAGGAGAGTTGTTTCCCATCCCTTTCATGCCCTGCCTGTGCTCTCCTCACTCCCCTGGCACCAGCACGGCAAAGCCCAGGATAATTCCTGTGCCTTCCAGGGCACTGCAGAGGGAAGTGTGTGCATGTGGAAAGCCAGCACCTTGGATCACTCCCCGCTGTCTGAGCAGGCTGGCTGGAACTCACAGAGGCTTTTTTCCCTTGCAGACGGAAAATATTCCTCAGTGGAGCCCCGGTATTTGACTGACAAAACAAGAATATTCCCTCTATGTGTTGTCGGGCAGCCAGGTGAGAGAGCTCTGCTGGCATCGCCAGGGATGTGCTGATGCTGTGTCCTGGCCCTGGCTGAAGGCTTCGAAGCACAGCACGATGCTTTCCAAGTAGGATTGCACCTGAAGATTTGCACCTTTTCCAGCCTAGAAGGAGCAGCCAGAATGCCAGTGCCTTGCTGAGCCTGTGCTGCAGCCAGTGCCCAGGTATTTTTCCACTACAGTGTGTTTGGGGGGGGGGGGAATTAAAATTACTTGAGTGTTACCCTGCAGCTTTTATCAGGGCTGGAAATTTGGGTTTAGGAGAAACACCAAGCTTTTAGCTTAACATCAAGTCCATTCAAGATTCAATTAAGCACAATTACTTATTTTAGTGCCTCAACGTGGCTCAGATATGAGATATATTTGGTGTATGTGTCATTCCCTTTTGGACTGCTTTCCCCTCTGTCGTTTGGGCAGCAAGTGCTTGCTCAACCCCATTCTGCTCCAGCTGCAAAGTTTCACTCTTGCTTTTAAGAGAAATTAGGAAGTTGTACATTGTGCAAACAGAGTGTGCCATGTGTCGGGTGAGAGTTTCATTCATTCATTTGTTTAGAAGAAAGAAACGGAAAAGCAAAAGAACCCAGTGCAACTAGGAAAACAGAAACTGGGAAATAAAATTTGAGTGAAAATCATTTCAGGCCCACCGGGATTACACTTCATGTGTCAGGGCCTGGAAGGGGAATGAGTTTATCAGATTCTTTGCCTTTTGTACAGATAAAGGAAATATTCCTTATGGAAGAATACCGTAAGACCAAAAGTCTGTCTTGGCCTGGCAGCATGAGTATAGTGTAGGAGTTTGGTCCATAAATGTGGTGAAAATCCATATTCCCAAGCAGAGAAGCTGTGCAAGTGAAAGTTTCTGGAGCAGACCTGACCTTTGTTTATGAATCATTTAAATCATACATTTAATGTAATGCAGAAGGATTAACCCACTACTGATTTTTGAAAGGAAGCTTTAGAAAGATCACTCTCATACATTGTGGATTTTTTTTTAGAGCAATGCCTCAATTTAATCTATGTAGAAGCTATTGTTTAAGCCTGTTAAATTCCATAGGATTTCTCATGGGATTGAGGATGAGTGAGAGGTAGACAGACAGCTGATGACCAACACTGACTATTCCAGCTGCTGTTTTCTGTTCAAGACCTCTCTTTAGTAGGGGCAATCTTAAATGTCATGCCTTGACCAAGGAACAGAGATATTTCCAGGTCCCCTTTCCTGGTGATCTCATGTCTCCACCAGGGAGACCTTAATTACAAATGCTGGAACAGCAAGGGGGGTGTATCACACCATCCCTGCAGCCCCCCCTTGCAGCAGGGGCTCTGCTCTGCTCCCTGTCTGCTCCCTCCCCAGCCTGTTTACAGCAGCCTCCCAGCCCCGGCGGTCGGAGCAAAGGGAGGAGCGGGGTTTTGGCTTTAGGGCTTAGCACCAAAAATAAAACTCTCCGCTGAAAGCCAGGCTGGGAACCTTGAGAAAGGCTCCCGCCCAAACAGCCAGACGGGCTTCCTAGGGTGGAAAATTAGAGATGGGCACTGGAGCAGGCGTGGGCGGAGGGGCGCTCGTGGAGGACTTGCAGAAACCGAGGCTGCCCTGACACAGACATGGCCAGGGCTCCAGGAACCAGTGCCTTACACTGGTGACAGACCAGCAGGGCTGGGGGCTGGCCGGGCCCAGGCAGTGCAGGGGGGAGCCCCGCAGGCAGCAGGTAGAGCCATGTGGGTGGCTATGGAGCTGTGTGCTGCCGGCTGGACCAAACATCCGTGAGGATGGGGAGGCCCTGGCACAGGGTGCCCAGAGCAGCTGTGGCTGCCCCAGCCTGGCAGTGTCAAAGGCCAGGTTGGACACTGGGGCTTGGGGCAACCTGGGATAGTGGAAGGTGTCCCTGCGTGGCAGGGAGTGGAAAAGGGTGATCTTTAAGGTCCTCCTAACCCAAACCACTCTGGGATCTGATGATCCCCCATAGCCTCAGGCAGTGCAGTGTGTAGCCCAACTAGGGCCAACCTCTTTCTTTCAGATACATTATTGATTTGACCCCTATTGTTTTGGCTTTGGCATCTGGCCTTTGCCACCTCTGCTGGAAAATGGTGCTATGAGACTATTTTGTGTCAGCAGCTGAGCAGGTACCACCAGGCTCTGGTGTCTCTATGCTCAGATGTGTCCCCAAGATTCTGCCCCTCCATCTGTCTCTTCTGATGGACCAAGAAGTACACACAGCTTTTGAAAGCCCACAGAGCCAATCTCCAAATTCATATTTGCAGAAAGACATTAATGTTTGCGTGTGGTGTCAGAACAAGATAAGTGTCTGTGCAATTAAGAAACAGCTGTTGCTGGCAGCCTGCCCCAACCAGTCTCAACAAGGAGCAAGACAGGTAGCTTGGTTTTATCAGACTCCAGGATCCCTTTCCAACCACCCCAGTGTGTTCCCAGCAAGACAATAAACCAAGCATTTCTATTAGCCTGTAGGAATGGCCCCTTGGTTTGGGGCCAGAACAGGAGATTAAGTTGTTCCAAGACAGAATGCGCCGTGGTGAGGACAGTGTGTTTCCCCAAACAACACCTGGCAGAAGGGATTCCAAACAATGCTGAAATCAGGCCAATCTAAAGATTTGCTGCAGTTGATAGTGATGCGAAACGAGGACAGGTGTGGCCATATTTCCAAAATCGCCCAGGGCCAGTGTTTCAGGAACTTGGCAGCACCTGGCTGGGACAGATTTTCTAAGGAGGTCAGCACCCAAGATGTGGAGCCAGCGTGAAAACCTGTCCCAGAATATTTAGCAGAGAAATACATACCTTGAGGGTGGCACAACTGTTTCTCCACTGCACCAAGAGCAAGGAGACCTCAGACCCTTCTCCAGCCCCCTGGACACAGCCTGGCTAACAACCTCTCCTACTCCCACCCAGAGGTGAGTGAGGAATCTCTTGGAGTTATCTTGAGTCAGCTTGTGGCTTGACAGCAGCTCCTGTCATTTCTTGAAAAATAGCTGTGCAATCCCTTTTTTTCCTCTCCTTACCTCTTCTCTTTTCTTTCACTCTTGGCTTTTGCTGTAGTTGGCTTTAATTTCCAAAAGGTTATTGCATTATGGTGTGGAGCATTCCCAGATGGTGCCAGGAGCTGCACAGACACCTCTGTCTGCCCTGCTGTTCCTGGCCAGGGCTCAGGCAGGGTGGAAGCTCCTCTGAGCCACAGCAGGATGCCCTGAATGAAGAGGTGCCTCCAAACCACCTCTGTCCAGCCTTGGGAGAGGTGGGAGTTGGATTCCAGCTCTTGCCATGGTTCATATTGGACTCAACCAAACCCAGACACCCATAAATTCTGGGAAAGTCTGGTTCTGAACTCTGTGGCTTGGACTCCTGTTTAATTACAGGTCACTGCTAAAGCCAGTTGGAAAATGTTAAATATATTCTCTGCAAAAATGGTTGTGCCATTAAAATTTTTTCACAGATTTTTGTTCCTTGATTCTTGTAACTTTTTATTGAGGGCTCACATACATTTAGCTGTCAGTTTTTCCACTGAGCTTCCGTTTTTCCAACGGAGGAACAGATTAAGTGACAGAAAATCAAAACCCTCCTCGTGTGCATTTTTGTCCGAAAACTTGGAAAATTCCAACCAAAACAAAGGAGAACTTTAGCCAAGAGCCATTTTTGTCAATGGAGTGCTCTGTGAGAAGCCAAATTGAAACCAGCCCTGGACACAAAGCTAAACTGGCTGCATCCACAAAGTGCTGTGGGAAGGAGTTAGCCCAGCACTCGCTGCTCCCTAATCCTGTGCCCAGGGTGTTGTCCTTGCTGAAAAGCCCCAGTGTGCAGCTGGAGGGGCTGCAGGAATCCCAGGAGGGATGGAACAGCGCTGTGGATGTGGCACTTGGGGACAGGGATCAGTGTGCCTTGGCAGTGCTGGGGGAATGGTTGGACTTGATGGTCTTGGAGGGATTTTCCAACCCCAATGATTCTGTGATTCTGTTCTGTTCTCTGCCAGCTCCTCCCAGCCTGTGCCCCTGGCTGGTATCTCCACTTCTTCCCTGTCTTTAGGGCTGGAGGAAGTGCCAGTGGTGCCATGCCCAGGAGGATGATCCAAAGGGATGGATGTTCCTGGGAAGTGAAGGGTGTGGAATGAGAATTTCTGCAGCATGTCAGTGGAAAAAAAAAAAGAATTAAAAAAAGAAAGCCAAGTGTCTTAAGCAATGGTGCTTCCTGCAGAGCCAAACAACAGTGAGGACAGCCACCTTTGGGAATTGATGATGTAGAAGAGCTCTCCTACCAGAGGAGGAAGCGAGGAAGTGGGAGGAAGCAAGTCAGCAAGAAAGGCCAATGCTTCTGAGCAGCTTGGCCCATTGAAGTCTGCATTTTATTATTAGAATCATTAGTATTTGTATTGTGGCAGCATCAAGTGGCCCCAACTGGATGAGAGCCTCATTGTACAAGGCATTAAACAAACATGGAATAACTGACACTCCCTTCCCCATGGGATTTGCTGGCAGAGAAGACACACAGAGGACCAGAGAGGACAGGAAATTGTCATTTAATGGCATTCATTGTGAGTGTAAGGCCCTTCTGTGCTAAGGACAGTCTCCCACTACCTTTATGCCCATGTAGGGCCTGATCCAAAAGCTGGTGGAGTCAGTGGAAGTGTGGACTTGAGCACAACTCAAACCAACATTTATTTGTGCTCCCTTCCTGCCTGTCTGTCCCCACAGCTCCTCGATGTGCAACAATTCTGGTTTCCAGTCAGCCCTGGCTGGATCCAGATGCAGCCTTGAGACAGGAGGGACATGTTCACACTCCTCCCAGAGCTGGCAAATCTAATTTTAGGTTTGTCAGCCTTGGTTAATTCCTTTTAAAGACTGACCCAGGAGGGAAAAGCCAACTGTGCAGCTGTGCAGAGGCCATGCACAAGGACCACGAGTCTCTGATTTCCATGGCCTTCAGCTTTATAAGCTGGGGATTACTGCAGCAGCCTTGCAAGGGAAACTTGAGAGACATCCAAGGTTGACAGGTCTCCCTGGATTAAGGTCACTTGTTTTAAAAATCAGGTTTTTTCCACATATGTGAGTGGCTGGGACTCACTGTGCGCATCTTCAAGAAGACTGGGACAGGAAAGCATATTTTCCAGGGACTCAAATCCTGAAAGATTGTCCTTGTGCTGCCAGATGTGTGACAAATAATAGTTCTGATTTACTCCATTTTTCATGCTTTTATTTTAGTCAGCTGAGTGGGACCTGAAGCCCAAGTCTGGCAGGTGATGAGCACGTTGAAATCCCTCTGAAACCATGGGAGCTGCAGAAGGAAAAGCTCCAGAGTTTCAGTGGATGGTGCTCTAAGGGAAGCATCACTCTCTGCTCCCAAAACCTTTTAGTGGGTCACAGCAGCAGACTCCTCTCATGCCCATATTCTGGCTGCTCTTGGACTCACACAGAAGAGTGGATATTCCCCATGCTCCTGCTGAGCCTGACAAAAAGTCTCTGCACAACCCAGCTGGAAAAAACAAAATCTAGTGCTCCAACATTGCTCCCTGTGGAACATGTGGGAGTTTTGCCATTCTCCACAGGTAGGATCAAGGCTGTAGTTGATGGAGGTGGAGCAGAGCTACTCAAATCTCAAGCAGAAGAAATGAAATGTGCTGCTATGAACTCCAACCTGTGTCACTGACCCAAAAGCCATGGGCCTTCAGGGTTATCTCGTGTGTGGAACATGCCCGGGGGGCCACTGCCTGCTGGTGTCCCCAGAAGGGTGACATGAGTGCCAACAAACACAGCAGCTTGTGCCCAGGTTTGTGGCAGCTCTGAGAACAGGAAACTCTCTAGACAATTGTTCAGAGAGGTGTAGGCAGGGCACCATTTGTGGGCAGAGACTGAAAAGCAAGAAATCTTTTCCAGCCCATGGTGACCCCAACCCTTTTTGTTGTGTGTAAGGTACCTCACTTCTGTCTGATCTCAACTGCGCTGGTTTTTCACAGAAAAACTTATTTTGCCACTCAAGCATCAAAATCAATCACTCAACAGCCAAGTTCTCAAAAGGTAGGAAGTGCCACAGAGAAAGAAGGATGTTCCCTGGGTCTCAGTGTTCCTGTGCCCCTGTGCTGCGGTGTTATTCTCCACTCTGGCTCTGCACAATTTTCCTCGTAGGGCTCCTGTCTCTTTCCATGTACAAACTTGCTCAGTGAACCATTATTCACCCTCTTGTTCTTCCTGGTTGTGCAATGTGTGCCCCCATGCCTCACTTACTGCTCACTATTCAAATCCTGCTCTGAACACAGAATTATTCATTTCCTTGGGAACACTCTTCAGGCACTGATGACAGCCATTAGCAAATTTTATTTTTCATGTTCCCCTGTAAGGCATGGGGTGGCATTTGCTTGGGTTATAGATGACATTTGAGACAGAGAGAAATCAAGTTTAAGGGTGTTCACCAGCTCTGGGTTTGGATACAATGTGTTAGCAATCATGGCCTCTTGCAGTGCTGCAGCTTCTTAAAACCCCTCAGTCTTCAGATTCACTCAGTGAATGCAGAATGCATATTTAGTGATGATCTGGGAATCTTTCATCCAAGTGATTTGCCTAATTCTGCTCCGAAATTCTGTGTCAGAGGCAAGGATTTTGCAGACATTTTTCCCGTGTTGTTTTTCAGCTGCATTAACGGGTTCTTTTTCTAATTTCCTCCTTAATTCCCTACATGCTTCCCATCTCCTGCAGTAAATGGAGCAGGGGCTATCAGGTTATAGCTTCCATCACCTTGCAGCCTTTATTCACCCCATAACAAGGTCTTGCCTGCATGCTGATTAGAAAGTGAGGGGAAAACAAGGACGTGGCAATAAAGTCTGATAAATGTTTTTTTGGGGGCCACACTAAATGGAGAGACAGATCATCAGGTCTGTGTCTTCTCTGGTACCTTCCAGAATGGTTTCACTTGATTTAATATAAATCAAAAGAGTCAATAAAACCTCAAGGCAAACCAGACTATGGCAGGCCTTCGACATGAAATTTTCAGCTCAAGTGATGAAAGTTTGGCAAAGATTTCAGCAAGTCTTGGCATCAGGGCAGAGCTGTAGTACCAACCCTGAGAGCCATGTTTGACTGCTGTAGTGACCTCATAGCGTTTTGCAACCAAAGAAAGTGAGATGAGACAGTGATATTAAAGGTCTTAAATCATTAAAGATTGCAGAGGTGGTAATCTTTGGTTCAAAGGCTGGTGGAGATGCTGGAGATAGGGCTGAGCAGTGCATCCATCAGCTGGGACACCACCATGCCTGGGGCTCTTGGCCTCTACAGCACAGAGATTCCCCAAGAGAAAGCTGGGCCAAGGCTCTGCAGCTCTTGACTTTCATTTCTTATGATGGATTTCTGGGTGTGGAAGTAGTTTATAGCAAAAATGGAATCACTGCCATGTATCTTTTAAAAATAAACAGGCTTTAAAGGGAAAGCTCTGCTTCAGCAGAAGCGGCGCTGACTTGAGTTAGGGACTCGTGATGTGGTCACTGAAGTGAGGGGGTAGGAAAGGAAATGTGGAACAAGTTTTGCCTTGAAAAAGGCACTAGGAGTCAGGGAAGAGGGTGTGTTTGACAGGGGATATGGAGTCACGGCAAGGGGAACATTCCAATAAAGCAGGGAACACTGGCTGTATGCACCTGCATAAACCAGAGAGCAGTCGGGACACAAAACTGGGATGTGATCAGCAGGCTCTCCAGCTTCAGGATTTATCAGGGTCTAAACTCATTATCAAGGCCTAAAGCAATGGCTCTCTGAGTGGCAGGTACTAATCACAGAAGTCCTTGATCCTGCAGATTCCAAAAAAATGGAATAACCTGTTCAAGGTTGAGCATATGCTGCTTGGTTCAGCTTTGCATCAACACAACTCTTCCCCCAGCACATCCTTTGGGACAGGTAGGATTAATATCCAGCAGTTCCTTTTAATTGCTGGGCAATAGGGAACTTTTCACCACTGGATATATATTGCTCTTAAACCTTCCCTCTAAAAAGTCTCCTGTTTAGAGAACAGAGTAACAGCCATCCCTTAATATAATATATGTAAACATCATGATAAAAATCCTCCCTGGGGAATTTGACAACACACTTATTCCACCAACGTTATAATGGATGGTTTTCTTCTTTTAAATGCCTCGCCATTAAAGTTTAACGAGCAATACTTACTTTCATTCTAAACTTATTTTTCTCCTTGACAGATTGGATACTTAGTTTGGATTTGTTAACATTGCTGGTCATAAAAATGTCTGCTTCAAAGAAACTGATAGATACTGTCCTTAGGAAATTGGGCTTTGATGCCTTATTTGATTTCCATGGCAAAATAAGTTCATGCTTTCTTTTTTGGAAAAAATGAAGTACTATACAGAGAAAGCTGAGAAACTCATACCCCTTTTTATTTGCCTGAAATTTCAGTAGATATCAACCATAATAGGTTGGGTAGCTCAGAAAAGTCCTAACTCAGGACTGGACTTTTAACAATGAGGGGGCATTTGTGGAATTTCTGATGTAGCTTTAGGTGTTTGCAAGACTTTCTCTCTTCTAATCCTTTAAGAATATATACCAAGAGTAACCAGAAATGAAATTGCAACAAAGGCTCACATCTTTACATCAGGGTTATTTATGGCATCACACATCTCAACCAAGAGTCTGGTTAATGTCCTTCATAGTGTTTCCAGTCCTCATGGTTTTACTTTCAATCTCACAACATCAATATTTCTCTTTATTTTGCAGTTTCCTTCTAAAAATTCATTCTTGCCATAAATTTGGAAAGGGAAGGCTCACCTTGTGAATTCTCACGTTTCAAGACAAGTATACATTTATTTTGAACCTTAAATCAAAAGAAGCTGCAAAGAAGGAAGGATGAGCCTGACATGATTTTTCTTACATTCAATTTATCCTTCCTTTGATATATTCAGAGTCTCTTAGAACAGTCTCTGTGATCTTGACAAGCCTTGTGCTTCAGGAACAAACATGGGAGGAAAATCTCCTTGACCCCCTTAGTGCCTGATGGGTGAGAGTGTTGTTAAGAGTTACAGCAGAGAAACAAAGCCAGTGATTCAAAGACTTGCAAGAAATATTCACAGGGGGGAAAAATGCTGAGCAAGGACATTCAGAATTTCTTTAACATCATTTCCTTCCAACAGCTGCTGTTGTTACCCTGTGCTCCAGAGCTGAGCTACAGCAGCTACTGAGAGCCTTTTCCTAGCTCAGACAAGGGCAACAGGCAACACTTGGGATTTGAAGACACTGGCAAAGAAAAAAGCAGTGCACAGAAAGCCCTACAACATCGTGGCAAACATTTCCTAATTTACTGCAATGCCAGGAGATGAGTCACTCCAGCGTTCCTGTTGCATAATCTTCCCCACAGCTCAGGAGAGTGAAACCAGAGAAGCAAAGGTCTCGCTGGGCTTTCAGTGACATTTATGTTTAGACTGAACTTTCAGTTAGGAAAGTGTGAGTTTTTCTCTGATGACAAAGGAGGGGGAACCGATAGAGTAAGGTGTTGTTTCGGAAATGATAAACGAGTGAGTGTACAGATTGTCATCTCCCTAAGCCCCCAGCCAGACCACGGGCTCCTTTGCCCTTCCTGACTTCCAGACAGGTCTCCCCATGACATCCTGACCTGTTCAGCCTGCCTGGGCCCTGGGGAGCACAGCTGGGCCCTGAGAGCTGTAAAACCCCTCCAGACAAAGCATGGCCATCCCTCAAGGCTTGGCTAACCTGGGGAAGGATCCTGAGGCTTCCCACGCCTTTTGGTGGCAGCAGGAGAGCTGGAAACTCCAGGCACACGTTTGCTCTGCCTCAGCTTTGTGCCCACGGTAGATCCAACCTTTCCCAAAGCAGCAGCATCTCCCAGGCATGCAGGGAGCCCTGGGCACAAGCACAGCTGTGCTGCCTGGGCAGTCACCGGGGAAATTCCACCCAGGAGAAGGGAGTGAGGCAGGAGCAGGCAGCAAGGGTCACTGCTTCAGAGCCTCTGAGAGGTGTTGTGAATATACAATTATGTATTTTAGGGTCTAGTCTACTTTTTACTCCTGAAAATCACATCAAGTGAATTAGGCAACACTGCACATCTTCAGAGGAATGTCAGGCTGAGGGCTGCATTCCTGTTGGGCTGTGTTATCCTGGGTTAGTGCCTGGTGCCAGGCATTTTTCTGTGCTGATTTGGTGAATGCTCTTTCAGAGGAGCTGGTGTGAGCAGCACACAGGTCCTCCACACCTCAGCAACTTTCTGCTCTCTGTTCCACCAGAGTGAACCAGGTTAGTTCCTCCTTCTGGGCACCATTACTATGGGCAGTGTAATTTCTTCCCCTCTCTGATGAGAGCAGAAAAATTTCCTTTATTCAGCGAGACAAAAAAAAAAAAAAAAAAAAAAAACAAAACAAAGCTAAGTATTTTGAGGGTAGTTTTGTTTTTCTCAGCATTTCTGTGGGGTTTCCAGTGCCATTTCACGTCTCTCTCCCTCCCAGCTGATGACCTAAATGAGCTGCCAATGGCCAAAAATATTGGTTGAGTATTGGTATGGAAGGAAGGCCCTTTTGAGGAGAGATGGGAGCTCCTGAGCACAGCCTGGGCTCTGCAGGTGCTGGCCCTGGTTCAGGGCAGTGCCAGCTCTTCCCTGTAGCAGGGAATTTCTCCTGCTGGCTCCTGCCCAGTGCTCTGCCCCCTCACCAGGTCTCGATGTGCCATCTGAGCTTGGATCAAACAGATCAAACAATCCCTGGGCTCGGCCTCCAGGAGGGCAGCGGGTGATCCCCAGGTGATCAACAACAGCTGCTGGAGACAGCCACGGGTAATCCCGAAACTAAAGAGGCTTTAGGGTTTGAAAACAAAAGGACGGAGCGAGGGCAAGCTCAGTCACACGGGGAGCACTGAAAGCCTTGGGTTAAGCTCGGTGAAATGAAGGTTCCTTGCGTTTTTCAGTGGAGACCACAAAGCCAAGAGGCAGCTGCCTGTGGGTGAGAAAGGCTGCCTGACTCACCACCTCCAGCGTGCCACCATGGAGGGAAGCTCAGCTCCATCCCTCTGAGCCAGGCTCGAGCTGGAGTAGGAGCACATGCCAGAAAGGGGAACAAAAACTCATCAACTCAACCACAGCTGTGGTAGAGAAAGGAAGATGGGGTTTCACAGCCGCCCTGCTCTCACATCAGGGCTGCACACCATAGGGAAGGAGGGATAACCCACACTGCTCCCACCCTGGCATCGCCTCTCCAGGCTGGGACACAGCCTTGCACCATTCCCCCGATGGAGCTGAATGCTTGTGTTGTTTGGATAAGTTGTTTAGATGGAGAGCTCTGCCAGCAGGCAAAGGCATCGAGGTCTAGGTGCCTCCTATATCCCTAAAGCTGTCACATTAAATGGAAAGTCATCCATGAGCAGAAAAAGAGCAAACTGGGTGAATTGTGGAAATACAGGTTTAGCTGGCAGCCTGAACAGAGAGAGAGAGAAAGGGCCTGTGGTGGTGAAGATGATGTTGAGATCACTCTGATCTGCTCTGTCAGCTGCACAAGGCAGCAAAAGGGAAATCATGAATAGACATGGCTTTAGAAACTACCTGAGAGGTCATAATTCCTACCATAAATGATTCCTGTCATGCTCTGCCAACCTCTGAAGGTTTCATCTGAGGAGTGCAGCTCTCCATGAACAGGATGGTGGCACAGCTCGCTCAGAGGTACAAAGTGGCTCGGAAATGAGGGGGGTGCAGACCCAAAAGGAAACTTTATAAATCATAGATATTCTGCATGAAAATACCTGTGGAATTTTGGGAGGGGAGGAGGGAAATGTCTAAAGAATTGCTGAAGGACTGAGAATTTTCAATGCTGAGTCTCACCTTGAAGCAGGTGTTTGTGGCCAAGTTACTAAATGGTTTCTGATGGAAAGGCTGCCACCACCTTAACTGCAGCAGCACTGGTAGAGGCTGCTGAGGCTCTGCTACTCAAACCAGCTGGGGCTGCAGAAATGGGAAACAGCCTCTTGTTTGTTCCTCATTCTGAAGCAGGGAGGGCATATGTGCCTCCTGTGGCACAGCCCCTTCCTCTTGTATCCTCTAATCTGTAATCTTCAATATCCTGTTTTAACTGGAAGTTAAGATTTTGGCTTCATAAGGCTGCCTACAAACTGGGAGGATGGAACTGAAGCAGGGCATTGATGTACATCAAGTTCAAAGTCCTGCAAAACAAATACATGTTCAAGTATTCACTCAAATCCATTCTATATCAGGAAAAAGTAGAAAGATGATTCAGTGTTTTGATGAGCAAAGGCAGATTTAAGCATACACTTAATTAATTCAAAAATTTTGTGCCCAAGGCCTGCTCCAAAAGTGTTACAAGATGTTCCTTTTTACAGAAGATCTTTTAGAGAATTCTCTTTCCAGAGTCTCGTGTTATTCTATCTTAATTCATTACAGGCTAGACTTTGCGACTTCCATTAATGCAAAACCATCCCTTCATGTTGAGCTGAAAATAACTAAAAGCAAAAATCTAATTTAACTCTTAAAACGAGCAGAGTGTTTGGAAGGATATATTACCAGTGAGGAGGCTGTGCCTGTGCTCTGTTTGATCTGTGTTAACTGGGGAGTGTTCAGGCCTGTGACACGCATTGTTCACTGGAAATCAAATTGCACCCTGTCATAACAGTCTATTAACAGCCCTGAATTTCTGCAGAACTTCACCTCTTTGCTGGAAGATAACATTTCTCTTTCCTCCCAGGGATAAAATAGCTTCCTTTCTTGCAGCCCTGCATATAATGGTGCTATTGCTTGACAGGGATGTCAACTTCCCTTGACTATTAAGGAGAGGGGAAATGTCTTTGTTACACATTTCTGTTCTCCTTTCATCCTCTTCAGAGAGGCCCCCAGCTCAATCTAAACAAAATAAAGCCAGGGTATCAGTTAAAAACAAAACCATTTTGAAAACTCTTTGATCTCCCTGGCTTCCTGTTAAATATACAATCAACTGTTTCTCCACATCCTCGACCACTACAGATCTGATTTTCTCTGCAGTTTATATTTGACTTTGGCACCACACAAAATTAACATATCATTGGCTATAAAATCTCTTAAAGGCAAAGAAATCCAACCCCTCCTGAGCTTCACCTTTGCCTTTTTGTGTTGTCTGCTGTTCAATCCTGCCACCCACCTTTCTGTTTGTGCAGGGAGCCCTGTGGTTGGACCCTCTCTGTTGTCAGACCCCTGTTTTGTGACTCCTGTCACTCCATCTCCCCCTTTCCCCAGGCCAGTGAAGGCTGTTAGCTCTGGAAAAACCCAGCATCTCTTTTGCTCTGTAGCCACACAACTTTTTTTCCCCCGGAGAAGTTTCTCCTGCCCTGCTCCACCAGCACTGCTGCCAGGGACTCTGTTGACTTGGTTTTCACCATGGTGTCTTTCTGCATTCCTGCCCTTGCCTTGCAGCATCCTCTGGAGGGGAAGAGCACTGGATATCCCTCCCACATCCCACCACCATCCCTGCAGGGCTGGACCTGACTTCCCTTGTCTTTCCCTTCCCCCTCACCTCTGCCTCTTCCTGTGGTGCTGGATTAACACTCACACGCCATGATCTGCAATGGTACTCAATATTCAGCTGCACCTCAGCCCTGCCCTTCTCCCTTTGCAGAATTTCAACTTTTCCATTCTATTCATAATTAATTTCTTCTCTCTCAAAGGGCTTTATGCCTTCATCCTCACCCCATTGTTATTTGAACGATTCATTGCCTTTTTTCTTTTTCCTTTTTTTTTCCTCGAGGAGGTTGACAGTGGGTGGATGGGAATGGGAGAGTTTGCTGTCAGTTTTCTACTCCTTGAATTGATCTCAACTGTCCAGTGTTCATCAGTTTTGGTGTGTTAATGACTCAGACAACATTTACTAATGATTTAGGCTAAGGAGGGAGTTCTATCTGATAGAGATGAATAGATTGTAAGGTATTTAGGTCCTACTGTAGTGGTGCAAAGCACTGCACATAATCTATGGAGTACTACAAGTAGCAACAGGAAGTTTAATCCTCTATAGGCAAACTGTTGACTTGGTCTCTTCCAGCATTAATTACACTGAAGAAAAACAAAACGTTGTAGCTTTCAGGACTAACTGCTCCATTAAGTGCAGCATTTTAAGCAAGAGAAATGTTTGCACACAATGGAAAGACACATAATGTTGCTCCATGCACAAACCAGATAAATTGTTCTGTAGCTTCAGTGACAGCAGAGACAAAAGGCTCTGTCTCCCTCATTGTGGCAGCAACATCTGGGTGGCTGCCTTCACATTTCTCTCCATGTCCCAAAAGCAGGAGAATGAACATTGTTTCACATACCTCAGGTAGCCCCAAAGTGGGCCAAGGCCTGAAGGGGCTGGAGATGTGATGGATGTGAGTTTTGCCCTGACAGCACTGCAGTGGGGATTGAGTTTGCACACACCACGGGGAGATTTGCTGTCACAATAATGGATCTCATGGGGCTCTGAGTGGCTGATCAGAGAATTATTTCACAACTTGCCCAGTTTCCCTTCTTGCCTCAGAGGTATTTCATAAAATGAAGCCAATAATTCATAAAATAAAGAGCCCAGAATATCCAAATTTCTCTGTAGAACAGTCCCTCAGGTTACCAAGTACCAACCCAAAGCACAGCAAAGGCTGAACTCTCCTTTTCCATAAATCCACTCCAATCCTGCCTTCCACTGCAGCAGCTTTGGGATCATCCTGCCTCCCAGAGCTCTCCAGACCTCAGTAGCAATGGTCCTTTTCAGGATTCTCCTTCCATCAAAGCCCAAATGGGTGATGAAGAAATGACATCGATGTTGGGTTTTCTGCCCTGCTCACAACACCCTCACAGCCTCCTCCCCCTTTTTATAGCCACTGCTGAGAGCTGGATGCTTCAGACCCAGGAGATCCTCAGGTCACAGCTCAGTAGTCTTTGAGGAAAACTCATAACTCTCAGAACTGTCAGAGACCTAAAAAACAAGCTGACTCATTTCAAACATGCCTCAATCTCTACCTCAGCAAGCTTGGTTAAGTTTTTAAAAAACAAGCCAGAAAACAAAGCAAAACCCAAACCAGAAATCAGCGTCAAGACAACCATCTTTGCAAATTTAGTTTCTAACCAGGTTTCCTCTCTTTCAGGGATGGAGCAGCTCTTTGGGAAGTTCTGTGAACCCTTTGGTTTGTCACTGCTCTATCTGGGCAGTGATGGTACAGGAGGTGAGGGAACCACTTGTCCTGAGGGAGCTCCACTGAAAAAAGGTCAGCCAGGAGGTCATTCCCTATGGCCCAGAGCTGAGGTATGGACCTGGTCACTAACCTTTCCCTAGCAGCACATTCCATATCCTGTAAGTGTGTAGCACAGTGAAATTTCTGCCCAAAGTGATTATTAGTAATATTTTCTGTACCCTCTTGTTTTAAAAATATTCTTCCTTTCAGGAGTCTGCCTACAAGGGTCAAGGGTTCTGGGCTTACACCACAACAATTATGCAATATTACAAGGGAAGCTGAAATATATATGTATTTTGAAATATGAACATGTATGAGAAAGAGAGGAATCAATGGATATTTAATAAATGAGATACAGCATTCTGTCTTTTTTAACTCAAGCACCTTCAGACTCTTTAGCAGCCACAGAATCTGTGGCTGCCCCATCCCTGGAAGTGTCCAAGGCCAGGTTGGACAGGGCTTGGAGCAATCTGAGATAGTGGAAC
Source organism: Entomyzon cyanotis (assembly GCA_024500445.1). NCBI lineage: Eukaryota > Metazoa > Chordata > Aves > Passeriformes > Meliphagidae > Entomyzon > Entomyzon cyanotis. Next base: position 18,928,872 of record JAKEPQ010001010.1, read on the forward strand.
AGGATGGGCTTTAAGCTCCCTTCCAACCCAAACCATTCTGGGATTCTGGGATTCTGGGATTCTTTACAAATGCTGATTTCCTGCCTGTGATGGGTTTTGTATCAGGCCCCCAAAATAAAGAAGGCAGATCTCTTTCCCCCAGCTCCCTCATTGCACTGGAGGCATAAATTCCATTTTACTTTCTGTAAGTGGGGAGCTGCAAACAACTCTGGTGCCTTTGGGGTAGGCGGGGAAAAGAAGTGTGGCTGATTCTAAATAAAAGTTACTGTCAGATCAACCTTGATAGCAGAGATAATGGCAGTGATCACATGGGAATAAAGACTCAGGCTTTGGTTTAATCATCTTTCCGTATCAGCTGCACTGATCCAGTTCTGCATGACTAAGTCAAATAAATGTTAGGTAACTGAAATTATCTCCTTGCTTTTCACTCCCCCCTCCAGTACCCACAGTTTGTTTCAGGGCCTTTCAAATAGGTAAATCTATAAAGGACATCTGTAAGTGCTGATAATAAACAGAGGACAGAGTATTTGTCAAGAAGTATCTGAAGTTAAGCTATGAAAGAGATTTCTAAAGGCAAGAAATACTCCTAAGGTCGTAAAAATCACATGTGCCTTTGAAAATTTCTATCAAGGCTGCCTAAATTGGCTTCCATTCACTTCACAGGGCTTCTCTAAGTGCTGGAGCATGTGATTTTCAATTCTACTCCCAACAACTTGGGAAGGGAAAGACCACCAAATAATTGAAAAAATTACTTTGATACATTACAGAAAGCCTTGTAACTAGTGATGTGATGTTTTCATTTTTAAAAAATGCCCAAAATCTCATATGAAAACCAACAAGAAGCCTTATGCAGGCAGACCTGAGGTTTGGTTTGAAATCTTAATCCAGATCCAAGTTATGCTGCTTAGTTTATCCTAAAAAAAAGAATAAATGTGTAGGATCCCAATGTATTACAATAAAGCAGCACCCTTAATTTGTTCAGTAGCTCAGGTAAATCTATAATTTAGATTTAATTAATTGGATACTAAGTAAATTAATTTGATTTAATTAATTAAATAATTAATTGGATTTTCTCTTGTTTCTTTTGCACTGTCCCTACCCCTCAGGAGCTGACTGCAAGTTCACACAGGTGATGTTCCTTAAATCCTTAAGTCCCGGAAGAACAGAATTGCATCACAACCTCCACCTTCAGCTCACCTCACCTCACCTCATCTCATCCCTTACCTGGGCCAAGACAAGGTAGGAAACATGACCCCTTTGGGATGCAGCAAAAGCAGAAGGAAGGAAACAACATTATTATTTTAATTTATTTGTTACAATTTCAGACCTCTTTGATATGCTTTTAACTCAGGGGTTTTCAATGTCTGAGTTGGTGATTCTGCCTTTAGCCCCCACACCAAACACTACACTGTATATTTAAACTGAATTGGATTTAAGTTTAGTTTTAATTTAGGGCAGCCTGCCCAAATCTCTTTCCCCTCTGCTGACAAACTTGGCAATGCTTTTACAGGGCCCTGAGAGCGTTTCAGCCTCGCTTGCAAAGAGCTTCACACAAAGCACTTTATTTCTCCCCAGAACAAATAAACAAGGAGCAAACATCCCTCCTCTCACATACACAGAGCATTTCCTTGTCATTCTCTTCCCATTTGTGCCATTCTTACAGCCCAGGTAGGAATTGAGCTTTATGAAACTGTTAGGAAAAGGCAAAGCTGCATTTTTGTCACAGCAAGGACTCAGAAGATGACTTAAAGGAAAAAATAAACCCAAGGTTTTTTGTGTGTTTACATGCACAGCTTGTGGACTCTCTCCAGTTCAGCTGTGTTTGAGGATCCCAACAGTAAAGGGACTGTGCTCTGTTCAAAATGTAGTGAAACCCCTGGAAGAGAAGAGCAGGCAGATTGTGGTGGTTTGATTTTCCCCTTTTTATCTTGAAGAATGCACTTTCTTGGGTTACACATTAAACTGTCAGAAGGCAAAATCAACACTTGGGATTCTACATGGAGTTTGAAACATTTCTCCCCAGAGCATGGCCATGCAGAGCTTCTCCCATGAATCTTCGAGTTGTTTCCCTTATCTAAGCAAGCTGTGTATAAATATTAACATATTATTCATGGTCAAATAATTCCATGCCACTCCTTGCTCCTGCTGCTGCCTTAAAAAGGATTTTTGGTTCAGATGAGAATGACAGTCCCTTTGTGAGGCCTTCAATGCATTTCAGGTTAAAAGAATTTAAAAAAAAAAGAGATAGAGGGTAACTTCATTAAGTAAACCTCAAAAATGAAGAAGTGGCCTTTAACTGTTGGTTTTAATGTAGGGGAGCCACCACCACATGAAAACTACTGACTAAACTCTATAGTAATTGCAATTAGTCAACTCCCACTCGAGTGGGGTGGGGTAGGGCTGAGATCCAAAGGATTTGTTCTCTGCTGTGTGCATGGATGGATGTTGTGAGCAGCCTCAAGCTCTGCCCAGGCTGATCACAAGTGTTGGACCAAAGAGTCTGAACTCAATCAGAATCTCCCTGTAGTGCTGGGGGTCACTTTGGCCTGGGTGGTTTCAGTTTTCCAAAACTGGAGCACAGTGGTGGGATTTCCCCATTCAGTACAGGTGATTTTTTTCATTAAAATGTTCCTTGAGAATATCCCTTGTGCACAAGGAAAAGTGTGTTCCTCCAGAAGAGGATTCTTCCTGCAGAGGGCTGGACATGCCAGCAGCAGTGGACAAGAAGCCATTGCAAGTGGAACATGTGAAAACAGGGGCCTATTCATAAAAAGAATATATTTATATTTACTCCTTCAAAGCCTTTGCTCAGGAGCTTTTTTAAAGTTCAGCTGGATAGAAAATGCCCACTTCAAAAGCCAAAACGAAGACTTTAACAGATGTGCCCTGGCAAAGAAAAGGGTGCAGACACAGCAAGGAATTCAGGAGGGACAGACAGTCATATATGGACACAGGAAAAGAATCTCAAATAAATGTTTGTGGCTGGGAGCTGGAGTTTTTGTGATACCTGTAACGAGCCTCTGGTTTTGGGGCCTGGCCTGTTCCTTTCTTTTCTCCTGATTGCAGCTTTTGGTGCTTTTTGTACTACAGGAGACAAAATGTGGAATTTTACCAGCACCTCATTCCCTCCAGCAACCAAAGGAGGGAAATGTCCTATGAAGAGGACCATCCTAAAACTGAGAATTCGGATTTTATTTGTTAGACATGCTGAAACCCCACAAAATTCCAGGTTGCCAGACTGGGACAGAGCCATGTTTGTGTGTGTGTGTGCAGTCACAGAGAGCAGTTTGACAGCAGCTCCTTGTATGCAAAGTTTGGGCAGTGCTGAGTTTGCAGGTGCTGCCTCCTCACACCCTGGTGTTGAAAATCCTCCACTCCATCCCCCAGGATATCAGCTCATCCCACTGGGTGGCCACCCTAGTGACAGTTTTATCTCCAGCTTAATTGAAAGCGTATTAATTTCAGGCTGTTAGCACATTTGGAAAGATTAGATCAGGCCTTATCCGAGTGATTGTGGTTCAGGAGAGAGCTCAGCCTCAGGAGGCTTTTGTGTCCCTGTGTGTCCCTTTCCTGTGCTCTGACAGCCACGCAGGAAAGATGCTGTGGTGCCCCCAGCAAGTTTTATTTTCCCTCCTGAAATTAAACAACCAAAGAATTGTCCTGCAGACTATTTGCTGCTGTCTCCCTTCACACACTGGCCACTTGTAAACCGTGTCAGGAGTAATGATATAAAGGCATATTAAGATTCCAAAGCCAAGCCTCGGATGCCCAGGGAGAAGCAGAGCTGGGATTGCCCTGTGCAGCCCTGGAGGTGGTTTTGGGAGGGCGGTGAGGCCCTGCTCGGCAGGATGTGTTAGTGAAGCAGAGCTCGGCCGCTTCCCGTGCAGCTGTGAGTGCCCTGAGCCCAGGGGAGCAGCCAGGGCCCCCCGAGCTCCTGCACACCACAAACACCCCCGGGCTGAGGCTGCCTGCATCTCACAGCAGCTCTGGGACAGAGAGGCCAAAACTCACATTTCCTGGGAAATCCCTCACCTGTCCCAACCTCAATGCTGCCCTTTCTCTCCCCGCCAACACCTGTACAGTTCATAAAAGAAGTAACAAAGGAATTGTTATTTTCAGTGGATAATTTCAGTTCTTCTTCAGAGTAGCTCTGTCCTGTGCCCCAGATGGGCCATGGGGGCCTGGGCGAGGCTACTCAGAAATGTAAGTCAGAAGCAGAGAGGTTTTGGAGTGCAGGCATGGCCTGTCCATGGCTCTCCAGGGAGGTCAGCTTCAGTTCAGGAGCGCCTACACAAATAACTGCCAGAAATTGGGAGAGTGGATTAGAAGGATCACTCTGGACGTGCTGCTGCCTTGTATTTTTTCCTTAGGCAAGAGGTGCTGCCTTGGTAACAGAAAGGATTCTGGCTTAACTAGAAGTGCTTGTGTGATTTTTGCACCACTGAGCCTCTTGGAACACGCAGGTGAATTGGCTTGTGTGGATGAAGCATTAGGAATTTCCAACAAAACAACTTTTTATTGTGGGTGCACATTTTCTCATCTGCTGAGAAGAGTAATTGTGGTACCCTGCGAGGATTTGTCTGAGCTGTGTATTTAACAGAGATGACATTAATGCTGAAGACATTAACTTAGAAAGGCCTCGTTTTTTTCATGACTCACGCCAGAAGTTATTTTCCTGTAGGTTTGTTCTGAGTGATTAAGATAGGTTTGCTTGCATGTAAATGGTTCTACACATATAGATATATATACATTACCTTCACCAGGGAAAGCTCCCACACTTTCCCTTGTTTATGCATATTATATGTGTCACAGATTCCAAGTTAAATGTCACAGCCCTTATTTACAAGGTAAGCAGTGAATATAACCCAATTTGAAACTCCTCATTTTCAGTGCTCCCCATCTCACCCTTCATGGAGAACATTGGAAAAGAGGATTTGAGACCACAGCCCTGTGGAAGACCACAGCTGTGAGCTTCCCAGGTTTTGTCCACCTGCATCTTCAGTACCATTGTAAAATTCCCTTTCCACGTACAGGTAGGAAATTATATTTAATATTTAATATTTCAGCCAGTGAGGGAGACATGGGGGCAGCACCTCAGAAGCTGCTTGTCAACCACTCCCTGATTTTCAACCCAGCCACAATGGCGTGTTGGGACAGCCTGGGAGCTGTTTGAGCAGGCACCAGGCTCTCTCAGAACCTGAGCCCAGGCAGGGAGCAGCATGCTCTGGCCACACTGCCTCCATCCTGCCTGTCCCAGCTCGCCCTGCACAGAGAGAGGCTGGAGCTCATGGAACTGCCTTCCTGTCTGCCCCAAAATCCCATCTCACTACTCAAAGGATATAAAGGGAACATGGAGCGAAGCACAGAAACAATTCTTCAGTCTCTGAAGCTGGTAAAAATATTTCTGATGAAGGTACATCTATGCACAGCTGAGCTCCAGTGAACACCTTCTTGTTTCTCATGCTAATTTTATATTGTTCCTGAAGCAAAGCCTGATTTTTCTCTTTGTGAAAGTAAGATTTTAATTCTGGTCCTATTCATTAATCATATCAAAACCCAAGGTATGCAGATGCTATTTTTCAGTAATTTTAAGGTGCCAGTGTATTAGTAAAAGGTTAAGAAATGCAAAATAGCTGTAAAGGGTTTGGAGTTTTTCTTGAAGTGTATGGTTTTCTCACATTCTTGCAGACTACATATTTATTTCTCAGTAAGAGCAAACTGTGACCCTGAACCTCTACTGTTCCAAAACCAAGCCAAGATAATGACTTCCAAAGGCAAAGAACAAATTGTTTCACAAATAATGAGCATAATCACAAAAAGAAGCATAAACTTCTCCTGCCTAGTGGTGGCTTCCAAGACGTCAGACATTTTGTAAACCAGCAATCGGATCCAGACCACGCAGAATTGGGACGGTCCTGCTTTTCCTGTTAATTTTTCCACTATGAGAGTGTCCAAACCTCTCTGAAATAAAGGATTACTGTCTAGGGGTTCAGAAAGTCATATTTTCATAGAACAGTTCATTCTGACAGGTAACCCCAGCAAGCACACAAGCTGTTCCATTAAATGTCATGGCCTTAAGCTTAAAAATGCATCCCACATCCCAAGTCCAACTGTTTGTTTGTTTTCAGGAGTGTTTTCAGTGCTGCTGTGGCCCAGAGTTTAGATGAGTGGTTAGCTGCCTACACCTCATTTAGAGATTGTAAGCAAGGGAGAGCCAGTTTGGTTTAGTGTTTAGCAAATTACCTTCACCCTTTTGCCACTAAATCACTGTACAAGCACAAGCAAACCACTCAGCTCTTCCTCTCCTTCCTCTTATTCAAATGTACCCAGGCCATCACTTGTGATATGACTGTGAGGAGTGAAGAGCAGCCTGTGAATATGGACAGAAAATTCTAGAAGCTCTGCTGAACCAAGGGCACAGCATGAATTCTGAGTGCAGTGATGAGATTTGAGTGTTATCAAAAACTTTCTGGGTGAAAAAACATGGAAAGGTGCCCACTGTTTTCCATCCAGAACAGCTAGAAAGAAATGTTGGTCCCCAACAGAAAGAAATCTGCTCTAACATCATCCTGATGTAATATGGACTTACCAGGTCTGAGGCAGGTCCTTCAGGCTCTGGGCTTGCAAAATGTGCTGGGCCAAGAATTGAGAAAATAGAAAAAGATGATTTAACTTCACCCCATTTCAAAATGTAGTTAGTATGTATTTCTACATTTAAAAATGTATTGAACTTCCCCATCTGTGTTTCACTTGGTTCACATATTCAAGCTATTTTCTAAAGTTGTGAACAACAATTTTAAATAAGAGTTCAGATCCTTAAATAATCACAAAATATCAGAAGCTTGGCCTTTTCAGAAAAACCCAAATGTACAGCAAGTCAACAGCACTAGCAAGTCAGTAATTTAGGCATCCTGCTTTAAGTGTAAATAGTGTCAATATTTTTTTTACATTGTTTTAGAGGAATTGGGGAGCTATTTCCCCAAATGATGTTGGGATCATCTACAGGGGTTCCACATCTTTGTACTTCAGGCATTTCAACTGAGGCAGCCAAAAACTGGGTCAGGGCAATGGTCCAAAATTTTAGTGGTGAGCCTCCAAAATTCAAGACACTCAGGGAATGCATGTTGGGGAATAATATGAGAATGCTGGAGGAAAAAAAAAAAAGAGAAAGAAGGGCGTATTTAATTTGTATCCAATATTAATATTTCAAAAATTGGTACTGTCAATTTGGAATAAAACCCTGTGTTTGAAATGCCTGTGAAAGCCAAGGCAGTTGCCTCAGAGCCCCAGACGCTGTCTGATCCCATCAGTTCCTAACTTGCCACGAGGCAATCTGGAAGGCTGGCTGCTCCCAGTGCAGGGGCATGGGGAGGTTTGGGATGCTGACTTTCGAGGAGTCTCCCACTGGGTTACTTTGGGTCCTGGAATATGAGAACATGGGTTGGCAAGAACCTGAGTGTCTGGGAGCTGCCAAGCAGCCCTGCAGCCTTCCCAAATTCACCCTCACCATTGTCCCTTCTGACAGCACGGAGGGAACTGGGAAGCACAGCTCAGCTTGAAAACTCAGAATTTTCAGCCAGGTCCCACAAAACTTGTACCCCGTTGGTGCTGGGCAGCTGGTGCAGGGAGATGAGAAGCAGCTGGAGCTGAGAAACTGAGCCAGCCTTGTTGGAGGCACCTGGTGACTCTGCAGGTGGCCCTGAGCCTCCCTGCTGCTTGCTCAGCACCATTTTGGGGTAGTTTTAGCAGAGAACTGGTGTTTTGAGGAGCTCAAGTTTGTAATTATATGTTTTTTTAGGACCTGGGCTCCCTTTCAGCATGGAGGGGGTGATGCTTGAGAGCGGGGAGTGTGACAGCCCAGTCTGCCCAGCGATGGAAAGTTAGAAACTGGAAATGTACCTGGATGCCACCCTGAGTCAGCCCAAACCGAAGCATCTCTACAAAACACCTAGATGTGAACAAACTGCCGTCCTCTGACAAAAATATTCCGTCTGAGAATTTCTGACCAGCTCCGGAGGTAAACACCTCCAGGGTGTCGTTTGTGTCTGATACAGGGCAAAAATTATTCGGGTACCTGTTGCTCGGGGTGGAAAGATGAGGGAATGGAATAGTAAATTAAAGGGGTTGAAACAAGAAGCAGCTGGTTGTCTGAGCACTGCTGGCCAGGCTGTGTTCGGGTATCTGTGTGGGAACGCACCTTCCCATGGAGGAGAGGGCAGGGGCTGCAGCCACCCTCGGACCCTCTTGTCCCTTCCCCTCACTGAGGGGGCTTTACGCTCGGGGGGCTTTGCATTTGTGTTTATTTTCCTCCCCTCGGTGGGGGTTTCTCCGGGCAGCTCTCCCTGTCCTGCTCCCGGGCTGTTCTCCCCTGGCTGTGGGCTCAGGGCCCGGCGGAGCTCAGAGCCCTCAGCGAGCCCAGCCGAGGCCTCCGCGGCGGCGATGCAGGAGCGGAGTTCCCGGCGGGCCGGCCGCCTCCCCGCCCTCCTTCCATCCTCCCTCCCTCTCTCCTCCCTCCCTCCCTCCCTCGGCGGCGTGTTTGGGAGGGAAGGAGGGGGTGGAAGCCGGGCCGGGGCGGCCAGCACGCAATTTGCATGAGAGACAGACTGGGAATGAGCTGGAGTGGGCGCCTCTCCGCGCACACAGAGCGGGGCAGGAGGGGGAGGAGGAGGGAGCTGCTGCTGCCGCCGCCGCCGGGGAGAGGCGGCGAACTCCGGGCAAAGTTTGGAGGCGCGGGCCCGCGGCGCTGAGGCAGCGGCGGGGCGGGGAGCGGACGGGCCGGGCCGGGCAGGGCCGCCCGGCCGCGCGGTGAGGCGGCGGGCAGAGCGAGGGGCGGCGAGCAGAGCGCGGAGCCGGCGGGCAGAGCGCTGCCGGCACAGCCAGCATGTCCTCCATCCTGCCCTTCACTCCTCCCATCGTCAAGCGGCTCCTGGGCTGGAAGAAAGGCGAGCAGAACGGACAGGAGGAGAAATGGTGCGAGAAGGCGGTGAAGAGCCTGGTGAAGAAGCTGAAGAAGACGGGGCAGCTGGACGAGCTGGAGAAGGCGATCACCACGCAGAACATCAACACCAAGTGCATCACCATCCCCAGGTACCGGGGCGCGGCTGCCGGGCCCTGCGGGGTGCGGGGGGTGAGGGACACAGGGGGGCACAGGGACCCTCAGGGACCCTCAGGGACCCTCAGGGCACGGCCGGGACAAGGCTCGTTTCTCTCCCGGCCCTGCCGCGCTCGGTGCGCTGCTGGTCCTCTCCGCCTGCTCCTCATCTAGTTAAGAAAAACGCCGTAACTGGCGTAACTACAGCATTGAATTACTCTCTAGTAACGAGAGCGAAAACGTGGTGGAGAAAATACGCCTCGAGCCGAGATTGTAAAAAAGGAGGAAAGTTGGAAGCGCTGTGGGTTAGTCGCACTCGCTGAGGTTCTCCCATTGTCAGAAGTTTCAGCGGATTCTCGAGTGCAGCTGCATTGAGGTTTCCTTGTGATTAATGTGTCAGGAAAACGGTTTTGTTTGGGTTGTTTGGCTTCTTCCATGTTCCCCGCCGAAGGAGTGATTGAGAGCCCTGCTCTGCTGGTGTTTTCAGATTACTTTTTAAATCGGCAATGCAAATGGCAGAGCTGAAGGAGATTTTTTTTTCCCCACTCCAAACAAACCAAACCCAAACGTATGACGGTAAATGTAACTGATTTTTTTCTCCTCCGGTTTTTGAATTAACACAGATTTCATTTTTCACCTCCATTCCGAGCTCGATCCATAGGGCCATCATAAATCATAAAAGACGTGTATAAAGCTATCCCATCTAAGAATAATTTTCCAAGTAACTTTCAAATGGCTGCCCACAAGTGGTGTTTTATTGCTGCAGATTGTTGATTTCTGTGAGCTCAGCCAGATGACTGCTGGGTCTGTTCCTGATTGTTGTTTGAGAGTACTTTTTTTTTTTTTTTTTTTTAAGCAAAGGCCAAAGTTCATCCCAAATATTTGAATGCTGCATAATTGTGTGCTTCTGCGTGAGAAGATATCAGTGTGTGTGTGTGTATTCATGCTTCTCTCTGGCACAAACAAATGTATGCTTTCTTGGTTGTCAGAATGATTTAATATGCAGGAGCTGATACAAAGCAGCATCTGTTGCATGAAAAAGTGAAGCAAGTAGCTTAGAAATGTGCATGTTTGGAACTCCTAAAATTTTCTTCCAACAACTGTAGAGTTTTTTAAAAAGGAAAAATAAAGTCTCCTTATCTTTTTTTGTTGGTGAATGACGGTGGCTAAGATTTTGGCCAGTAATGCAAATGAGAGCTCTCAGCCTTTGTTAGAGTTGCTCTGGCTTCTACTTGAAGCAGAAATCAAAACCTGTAGAGCCACCACGCAATACAAACGCCTTAAAAGCTCTATTTTTTAAATTCTTGGTAAGCAGCAGTGCCTTCCACGTAGATAATTCCCTGTTTAAAACACTTCCCTGAAATATTTAGCATTTCAAAAGAAGAAAATTGCTGGAGCAGCCCTGCTGCTGTGACCTGGGTATTGTGTCTGGCTGATGCTGACCCGTTAGGGAGCAGAGCATGAAGTCCCTTGGAACTTCTGTCACCAGGAACAAGGTGGTTTAGATAAGGAAGGGTTTGATATTTTATGATTTAAAGAAAGAAAAGAGTTGGGCCAAATTCAATGCTTTGTTAAAAGAAAAGTTAAAAATTAAAGGTTGGAAACAAATAACAGAAACAGATATCACAAGTCATTAATATTCTCACCTAGACTGTCCTGGCTGTTCCTGCTGACCGTCTGTTTCTCCTCTGTTAAAGAAATTCTATGCAGAAATTAAAACATTTCATGTTAATTTATGACACTGACCCTGGATCCTGCAGATCTTAAACCTTGATACAGGGGAGGCATCAACCTATTTTGAGGGGAGCCCCATAAACCTTGGCATTAGTTTTTAAACACAACTTCATGTGTACTTTTATTACTGTTTAGAAATGAGCATGGTGAGGATAGTCTGTGCTGAGATGTTAATATCTGAGAATCAGAGGCTGGGGAATGGTGTGGGAACATGGAACAGTCTGGAGTGCAGAGCTGCAGCTCTAACTAGGCCTTGTGACTTTAAGAGCTGTGCCTTTTCCTCTGGGCTGCACTGCTTGTCCTAATGTATCTGTGAATCTGATTACTGTGTCATCTGAAATTAGTGTATGCAAGACAATTTTAGCATGGTTTTAGTTTGCTGTTTGCTTTTTTTTTTCATTTAATAATTTTTACGTATGTCATTTTACTCTTTACTCAGATAATATGTTGGGGAGGGGAAAGGGGGGGAAAGCATCATTAAGGATTAGCTCATGTTGTGCATTGTCTGTAATGCATCAGTAGACTGAATTACAGTGGAGCCATGCCAGTGATGACTCTGGCCCAGCAGGAGCAGGGTAAGTCCAAAATTAGCTATTGTATCCATGAGACGGAGCAAGTTTCACATGGAAAAGGGCTCGAGCTTTGCAGAAGCATTGCTTCTGGGAGTGAGGGCTGCACAGCAAATTCCTGCTCTGATCAGGTGGGGTTGTTTGAAGAAAGGACAGGAAAAAGATATTTTTTGTTGTAGGGCTAAGGAATTAGAATAACAAGTGTATTCCTGCTGTCATGTTTATCTGCTGGGATCTAGAAATATGTACTACATGCAACCTTCTGGCAGATTAGTAAACAAGGATTAGTTTATTTGCTGGTGTATTTGCTCAGCATATATTGCTTCTCCAAGTGCTCCATTTCTAAGGTGATGTGACAGACACCTCAGGCCCCAAGTTTTGTGTTGGAAGAACCTCTGGCAGAGAGCAAAATGCTGGAGAGGCCTTCAAGGATTTCAGTTTGACTCTCTTGGCAGGATTTTTCCTTCTTGTTTTTACTGCTGGAGGAGGAAGTAATTTCCACCTGAAGAGCCTTGTGGTCTCAGACCATCTGATGGGTGCTGGTGCTGCACAGGAATCCTTTAGAGGAATCCTTTAGAGGATCTTCCTTCCCTCCTCCTCTGGAACACAGCTGCCAAATCCCATCCTGCCCCTGCCCCTTCCTTTAAACCTCTGTGCCCTGAGCTGGTGGCCTTTGGTGTCAGGACCTGACCTAGTGAGTCCTAGCAAGCTGGGGCTGCCTGGCAAAAAGATATTTTTTTCATACTGTATTGGGTGATAAAGTTGAAAACACACGTTCTTCTGCCCATTAAAATGCATCCTTTGTCATAGTTGCATTATCTTGAAAGCCCAGCTTTCAGATGAGTGTTTTTATCACTTTTCAGACCAACCTGAGGACAAGTGTGCCATTAGCACCTACCCAGCGCAGTCAGGTGGGTGTTTGTGGCCTCTGCTTTGTTCAGTGAGCAGGCAAAGATCTGCGCCAGCTGCTTGCAGAATTTTTGAATTTTCGATGCCTCTATTCTCTTCTGAGATGCAAAAATATAGTAAGAATGGTATCTACACCTGACATTCATCCAAACCTGCAGAAACCTGCGTTTCTGACGCTGTTCCTGAGCTGAAGAGAGGCCATTCTGTGCACCTGAGAAACCAGCAGCATTTGCCCTAGAAATAAAGTATGTTAGTCAGAACCGAGGTGAGTGTTTAAATCTACTTTTCTAGGGTCTGAACCGCAGAAAGCAGACCATGTGATGGGCACTCAGTGATTTCTAAAAGGTGTGCACTATCTATAGTCTTGCTACATGAGATAGGAAATGCTTTGTTTCAAGATCTCCAGTGGTGTTGCACACACGAAGACATAAATCTCATGACATTTTGTAATATATTTTCGTATGCATGTTTTTCTTTTGAACTCATTACTGTATTTATTTGTTTTGGTATCACCAGTGGTTTTAGGGGAGCCAGGATTCTTGTATGTAAGGAACACCTTCTTTTAAGTGGTGGAGTTTTTTTAATTTAGAAGATAGTTTTGAAGAGAGGTGGGTGTTATTTCTTGTGGAACTCATCTGATAAGGATAGAATGTACCAATTGAAATGGAAACATGGCACATTTGCTTCTTAAAAGCCACTGAACAAGGTGTTCCTTCAGTGATTTACATTTTGGTGGGGAAAACCAGGGATAATGCATAAGGAACATAATGCAAAAGTATTTCAGGAACATCTTGGGTGTGAGCACAGCTTCTCTTGTGTTGGTAGTTGACCACACAATATTTACAAGAATTGATCATGTTCTTCGATTTGAAGTGATAACAGGGAAATACAAAAACTGTGAGTATGCTAAGCGGCAGAGGCTGTCTGCTAGACCCTGAAGGATGTTGTGGTTTCACACCATGGTGGGATTTTGGGGTTGTTGGACTTGCTCCTTGTGGGTCCCTTCCAGCTCAGGATATTCTAGGATTCCATGCTCTTCTTTTGGGACTGGTGCCCCTCTGGTTTCAGTAATAAGCAAAGGATCAGTCACAGCTTTGTGTGTCCATGTGCGAATTTATATATCTTTCCGTGCCAATTTTAAACTACCTTGTTTTCAGTTTTCTGTCCCTGTGTGTGAGGAGTTTAAATATTTCATGGCCTTGTCTGAGCGAGTATGCAGAGGCAGAGCCCTGGTGTGCTGTGGTTACAGTGCAGTCCCGGTGTGCAAACACCCTCTGGCTGCCATCCCCCTGCTAAGCTCCATCCTGCTGGCATTTTCCTGCTGCACAGCCGTGTCACTGACCTCTGTCCTGCCCGAGCTTCCTGGGCAGGTTTTACAGCCCTGGCCCAACCTTTGTGCTGCTGCAGTGCCCTCATGAGCTGTGGCACAAACCAGCTGCTCCACAAACCAGCTGTCGTGGCCTCTGTGGGACTCTGCAGGTCAGGTCTGAAGGTGAAAATATGGGGAGAGCACAGGAGCCTGAGCCTGACAGAGCTCCAGGAGTGCTGGGACAATGCTTTTGGGCAGAGGGTGTGACTCTTGGGGATGGTCCTGTGCAGGGCCAGGAGCTGGACTCAGTCATTCTTTGGTTCCCTTCCAACTCAGCTCATTCTGTGACTGTGACTTTCTGCCTGCAGTCCTGCTTGCTCACCAGTACCTCTCTCATCTCCCCACAGCTCAAACCCCCTCTTCAGGCACAGGTTTCTGCTCCCTGCAGCCCCTCCAGCTTCTCCCCACCCTTGCACATGTTTCTGCCTCTTATCTCAGCCTGGATAATGTGTGTGGAGTTGTGTTGTGTTCCACACGATGCCATTCCTACAACCAAAGCACTGCTGCCAGACTCAAGCAATAATGTTGGTACAACCAGTTAGGGAGCAACTACACACTCAGTTATTGTGGCAAGGATGAAGGAACTGGAAAAGGAGGGAGGCTGGGTAGGAATTATGGTTCAGCATTGCAGTCCCTCCCCTCAAAGGAGGTACTGCTGGAATAGCACATCAGACCCAGCCCTTCATTAAGGTGTCTCCTCAATTTTGTAATTTCACTGTTAGCAGTAACTACCATTCAAACCCTTTTGGCTGTGTATATTTTATTTATTTATTTATTTATTTATAACCTGAGTTGTGCAGGCCAGCTCACACTTCACGTTAAAACCAAGTGGTAAAAATCCTCTTGTCTTAAAAAACAACCAGCAGTGTTTATCCAGGACATTGAGGGGCTAAGGGGAAAAGATGGGTTTTACCATTTGCTAAGATGCTTTCAGATATTCATATCTCTGCCTTTTATTCTTCTCCCCTTTCTCAAGAGACTAAAATAGTTAAAATAGTTTCTGAGGGGACTCATGATATTCTCATTATATTGTGTAGTAAGTGTTGAATCTGTGTGAAATAAAGTGTTTAAAATGGTTGCTTAACTTTCATAGTATTAGGAAAAGACCCTGAATATTGCAGTCATTTAACTATAATGAGAAATAAATGCAAAAAATTGATGAAATAAAGAAATACACACTGTACAGGATTATCACATCAGGGATCCAATTAAAACAAGCTCTTCTAATAAATATTGGTTTAATAATGTAAACTTGTGATTACTATATTATTACAACAAAAATAAAATTAACAAGATTTAATGGACTGAGCAGCTATTAATTTTCACTTGTTAATTTATTAGGAACTTCTAATGCTGTTAGATGCACAGTAAAGCCATTATCCTGCATGAACTACTTGATGAAATAAATAGGGCCAAGAAGTGCTTGAATTAAATTGAAATCAGTTTTTATTCCCAAATTATCTCTCTCTGTTGTTTGGGTTATTTTTTTATTATTACTATGTTTTAGCTTTCCTCTACTGAGTGCAATTAAATTTTCAAGGATGGGATGCAGCACTCTTCCAGCCAGGCTTATGAATAGTCCTAATTAACTTTTGTCCTTGTCTGCCTTGATGTGTTGTGTAAAAATTCTTTTCCAGTCCCGAGCTGCCTGTGCTGATTGGCAGAGAGAGGAGAGTGAGGAGCGAGGGGAATGAAGGCAGGGCAGAGGTTCTTGTCCAGGCACTGCTGTTCCACAGGGTGACTCCACCAGGACCTGCAGGTGTTGGCTAATTCCCTTTGATTCCCTGCGACCTGAAAGGGGGGAATTGGTGATTATTGGGCACTTGGCACTGTAGCACAACTTTGTGTAACTGAGGAGCCAATAATATGATGATTGTTGCAGTAATGCTGCTTTTAAAGGGCTTTGGAAGCCTTTTAGACCTGAACCTCATTTGCTGCATCTTCTTGCCACCAGAGCGGTGGGATTTGCCCTTAGGGAAACTTGACTGCTCCAGGTACTGTGGCTCTGTAGAAACAACACAAAGCCAAAACTCTCTTTTTTCTGTCTTAAAGACTCCTCAGAGATCACAAATGTGAGTGGGAATAAGCTATTTGTGCATAATAGAGCAGCTCTATTAAAAACCCAACCAGATAAAACCAAGGGCAACTCTTATCTTCACAAGAGCCCAGCCAGGTGAGAATAACACCCTGCTTTTTAAAGGAACCATCTGAGCTCCAGCGGGAAATCTTCATTGTCAGCTAAAGAGCCTGTTAAACCTAAGCTGCTGTAACTACACCATTCCAGGTGTAAGGGAGGTTTTTGTGTGCTGCAGAGAGACTTCTGACATTAGGAACTGCTGCTGGTGTGGAAAACATGGAATTCTATCTCTCATTGGTGAACCTCATGAAAGAACATACTTAAAACTCCAGTGAAACCTCCCTGTTAGCAATGTAAGCCGTGTGAGTCTAGGAGGTGAAGCTGATAAAGTTTCTGTGCCACAGGAAATACCTTCCCAGCTCACTTGCTGTTCAGCACTGAGGTTATGAGGGCAGAGGGCAGCATGTTTCAGGTGGTGCAGCTGTAGTAGGTGAACCCTCCTTAGCTCACTTGATAATTTGAGAAATTCTTGAGAATTTCAGTAAACTTTTGCTCACAAATTGCGTCATAGGAAAGGTCGGAGTTTCTCTCCGAAATGGTGATGTTCATTAACCATAACGCAATCTTTTTTTTAAAAGGAAGTCAAAACAGAAATTTCCTCCTTTGTGGTGAAGCTGCAGCCAGCAGTGGTTGAATGATGGATGCTGACACTGCCTCTCCTTTTTCACAACAAAGGAGGAGAAACTTCGTCCTTCCTGTTCTAGTTGCTTGAACGTGAAAAGAGAAATTCACTTACTCTTCCCAGATGTAGAACAGTTAAAGTTCACAAAAATACTGGGCTTAGAGGAAGACATCTGTGGCACGTGGGAATGCCTCTGTTTCTGTGTGAATGTGTGACTGTTGTTGCTTTAGCTACTTAACAGCTGGAGAATTTTCCCGAGATTTCCTTTCCCTCCATTAACTGGATTTTCAGTGTTGCTGTGTGGGAAGACAAAGACCCAACTACAAGCACCTTTAATTTTGTTATTTTCAGAAAGACCAGATGTGTATTTTTTTCATAGGGATACAAAGTCCGTGGTTTCCATACATGTGGAACTGTACAAAGAGTTATTATTTGTTGCACAAGTTGTTGTTCCCCTGGACTCAGATGCAGAGCCAGTTTGTAGCACATGTGTAACAGTATCTGAAAAATTATAGCAGTGTTTAAAAAGCACTCAGTGTAAAAGAAAGGCTAATAAGCAGCTGGAGTCTGGAATCTTTTCCCAATCTTTTTGGGTTTGTGGAGTTATGTGGATTTCAGTAAATTTACGTCTGATTTACGTGCAAGTGAAAGGAGAGTCAGGCCAGCATGGGAAAGCAGTGAATTAAAAACAGAGGAGAGAGGTGTTTGTAGGTTGAATATTGTCCACTTTTCTCTTTTAAATGCAGGGATTTGGTGGCTTCTGTGGGTTGTTCTTTGTAGGATTTGAAGCCTGCCCAGCAGAGCCTGTGAGACCTGGGGGCTCCAGCCCCATGAAGACTGGACTTGTCAGAAATCTGGCAGGAAGCCAGGCAGGGTTTAGCTGGAATTTTGGTGAAAATGATACTTTTCTGCAAAACATTTAATTTTCGGAGGAGTTCACTCGTGTTTTATGGAGGGTTTGCTGATGGGCACTGGTGGGGCTGGGCAGAGACCTTTCACATTTGTAGCTGAGGTCCCTCTGGAGTGGGTGATCCTGTGCAGAAGACATCATTTGGCTCTTCTCACTGCTTGTGTTTTTCTTTTTTTCACCATTTTAACCAGCTTTCAAACCAGTGGTGAAGCCCTCATTGCAATGTGCTCCTCCCCTGCCCCACAGCCACACAAACACAGGAAGGAGGAATGTTTCCTAGATAAAGTCCCCCACAATTACAGGCCTTGAGCACAAGGTCTGCTAATGGCATCCATCCCTGCTTTCCCAACAGTCAACAGCCTGCTGGATAAAAAGTCTGGAATAGTTGTTGATGTTGGCCTGCAACCTTCAAGCAAAACTCCAGTGGGTTTTGGATTGATGACCATGTAAGAGTTTCACAGGCTTGGGATGGTCAAATTTACAGATGATTTGGCTAATCTTTTCCATATCTGCTTCTTGGGCCTAGATGTACCTGACTTACTCAATATAAGCTTCACCATCAGTCAAATCTGTATTATTGGCTTGTTTCATGTGATTATTTTCCATTCAAAATTTTCTTTTTTTTTTTTTTAACGTCCAGTTTTTGCAGAAGCATGGTGGAGAGTGCAAACCAGAGATTTGAAACCACTGCGGTAGAATCAAGCTTTACACAGCTTAATGGCAAATTTTAAAGAGCACATAATCACTGTCCACTTATCAAAGCTGATAGAAATTTATAGCTGGTTTCTGTCTCCAGTAAAAGTCTGCTGGCACTCTGCAAGCTGTGTTGAGCTTTGCTCTGAATTAGATGCCATAAATAACTCATGTGTAGGTAGACAGCTGATCACTGAAGCTTTTTCCCAAGCCTGGTTTTGCTTGTTTGGGAGCACTATGGGCTGAAAGTTCAGATATAGAATTGCAATTGCATTTTGTTTTTCCCAATCATAACTGAATACAGATTGGTTTTCAGCTATGGATTGCTGCATAATGAATGCACATTGTGGTTAGGGAAGACTGAAAACATCAGGGTTTGTTCCACACCACTGTGAAGCTGTGAGCAAAACATTGCACCCTGCTTGTACCTTTACCTCCCAAATACAGCCCTTGCTTGTCAGAGATTTTAATTACAGTTGGGAAAAGCTCTTAAAATCCCAAGGTTTTAAAAACCTGTTGCAAACCCCATTACCCTGCTGCTTTAATAAGCTTTCTGTTGCTGCCCAGCATCTCACTTGTACTAAGAATGCAGTTTTAATTTTTGTTGGAAACACTCTTTGAAAATATGTAGGTGCTACGTCAGTGAGAATATTAGAATTCCATAGATATTTAGTGGTAAACCTTGGCTGGGTTTGCATAATATTTATCTATTCATCTCTGTAGCAGTGCCTCCTATACACATGGAATATTTTGACTGGTTGATACACATCATACCACAGTGTTCTGCTCCTGAGCTCCAGTCTGAGGTCTGTTAGCACAAGTCCAGGGGAAACTCTATACATGTAGCCTCATGTTTTCAGTTAAGTAATGTTATATAGCCATATGTGAATTTAATGCCATCCAAATACAGGATGGTAAATGAAAGAAATGTGTGTCTGGTGCTAGTGGACTTTTACAGCCGTGACCTGCAGCAAAACCATTTGGAAAAATGCAATTTCTCTACCTATAGCTGTGTCTTTTACTGAATGTTTTGGCAGCCCCTGAGAGTGTTGAGCACTCACATCTATTTGCTTCAAAGCTCCTTTGCATCTGAAGACTTGTGGGGAATTGTTCTGAAAGAGATGACTGAAAACTAATAGCTGGCCATCTGGCTGGAAACAACATTATTAATTAAAGGTTCTCTTTTAAATCATTTACAAGTTTGAAATAAACGCTCTTTTCAAAGCTATTGAAGCAAGATGAATTGGAAGCCTTGCTGTGGGAAACAGGGTATTTAATGTATCTCCACTAAAACTGAGGATAGAAAAGTAACCTCTGAGATCACAGTTGCTTAGATAAGCTGAGAGCAAAACAGCCTCTGGATTTTTCCCTGTGTGTTTTACATGGTTACTTTGCTTGAAGGAGATCAATTAAGCTCCAATGCTGGCAGCTACTCCCATTAAAAAATAATAACAATAAATCTTCACTATACAATATTCATTGAGTCCTCTTAAAGACCTTTTCATTATGTTGAAGGGCCAACGTGCTTTTGAAGGGGGAGCATTTGTGGCCTCACATTTTATACCAAAGTTCTGATCTTAAATCCTTTACAGCAGAAGGATTTTTGCCCTTTTTTTGCTGATGGAGAGAGTGAACTCTCCTGAGGCTGATGAGGGTAAAGAGCACTTTGGTGCAGAAATCCTAAGGCCTGCTGCAGTTTTCCATAGCCAGGACTGAAGTGGCATCTTCCCATGCTCTGGATGGAAAACAGGAGTCACTTCAAAAGCTGCTCGCTCTGTGTTATACCAATAATTCATCACGTGGATTTTAGATTCATAAAACTAATTTTCAGTTAAATAGAGGAAGAGGCCTCTAGCATTTTAGAACCATGGACTCAGAAGGGTGTGGATTGGAAGGGACCTTCCAAGCTCATCTTGTCCAGCTCTCTGGATGTCCAGGGATGTATTTTACTGAGTCAGGTTACTCAAAGCACCCTCCAACCTCCCTTGGAACATTTCCACTGGTGGGGCATTCACAGCTTCTCCACACAAAGCAAGAAAGTGCTGAAGATACACCTCAAGAGATGCTGTTTCATTATATATCCATGTTTTCCAGACTTAGGTGAATATGGAGCTTTTCTGCCTTGATTTTTCAGTACCATAAGGGTCCCAGCAATTCCTTTTGGTGTGTCTGAGTGACACCAGAACCAGCTTTAATTCAAACCTATCCATGTTGCAGTTCCTGGTGGCTGCATGTGGAAAATATGTGTCTTTGGATATTGGAAAAATGGAGTAGCTGTTTAGATTGATAGAAATTCATGAAGGGAGCACCCTTAAATAGGGTAGAAAGAACAGTTTCATGTAAACATCCCCTCTGTTTCCTCCCTTTACGGGTCTGTGATGTAAAACAGAGTTGGTGTCAGACACAAATGAACCCATGGACCCCACAGAAGCTCTTGGAAATGCTGGCCTGAAGTGGGGCTCTGTAAGGCCCTGCTCTGCATGCCAGGCTATAAGGTTTGAAGGCCTTGTTGAGAGAGCTGCTTCTAAACAGGAATAAAAATAGACATTTGAGTGTTCTGATTTTAGAAGGAAAAAATAGCATTTATTGGATTATGATTGGCTGATGACTTTGAAGCTGGAAACAGTTTTATATTACAGAGCTTCTCACTCTGCTTTTTCTCTCAGTTCCTGTTCCCCCCCCACCTTTTTTTTTTTCCTCTTTTCTTGCTTTCTATTTTTAGGATGGCATTTCAGAGTTTCTGCTCTACTGCCAGACCAGCTATTCCAGAAGAAAGAGGAAAGGTGGGAGGTAGAGCTAATGAGCACTGTTATTAATTTGGCTTTTGAGTTTGACTTTGTGTTCAAAGTTCATGTTTTCAATTTATCTGATAGTCAATGAAAGATCTGTTTGTGCCTGAAGCCATTGATAATGCATATTTTGACAGTCTCCTCAGTAAAAAGAGAAGAGCAGGAAGTTTAGGACTGGAGAGAGGCCATTAAAAGTTTTAGGACAGTCCTTTGTGCATTTTATTTCTTTTTATATGTGTATGTATAGATACTTAGTTTTTTTAATATGTGCATATAAATAAGTAAAAACTTGTATCCCATAAAATTAGCTTCAAGTGGAACATGGTATTTAATTAATCATTCTATGGAGAAAAAAGAAGTATTGTAACTTCATTAAAAAATGTTAACGGTCTATTACCATTGGAACAAAATACAAATAGCCCTTTTTAAGTGTTACATATGCCTACATAAATAAAATAACGGGATAATGGTTTTCCAGTCAGCTCTGGTGCTGATCAGAGTTGCTTTCAGGGCATAAAGGCAGGGAGAGGGAATTCCATGGGGAGTGGGTGGTGAGTGTGGATGTTCCGTTCCTGCCTCCCCCTGGAGCTGGGTGGCCCTGCTCAAGTTGTTCCCTGAGCTGCAGCTGCCCAGACACTCTGGGCTCATTTGTGCCTTGGTTTATTTGTTTAGGGGTTGGGGTGGGTGTTTTTTTGTTTAAATATTATTTTTTCTGCCTTGTGCTGTGGCTGAGAACCCTAAACAGCAGGGAAAGATGGTTCTTGGGAGGGTGAGGAAGGGAACAGAAATGTTCTTTGTTTTGAAAGCAAAGGGCATTACTCAGTGGGAATGTGTAAAACAATCCAGCCACAGGTTCTTGGGTTTGAAGCCTGAGTGGGGGTGATTTTTGTGATTAGTTCAATAAGTCCCATATTTTTCACCTGTGTGCAAAATAATTTTTCACCTGTGTGCCATAATTTTTGCCCACGAAGAGCAGCTCTGAATTTATATCACTGTGAGAGAGGAGCTGGGAAAAAGCACAGAACACTTGGTCACGCTTTTGCTTTAGGATCACCTCTTGATTTTACAAATCTATCACTTCATCCTTAACTTTGCTTTGCAGTCCCTGTGCCACTTGGAGCTCTGAAGGATATTTTTGTAGGCTTATTTGAGGGTTGAGTGTTGTCAAAAGGTGGCCAAAAGTTGGTCCAGTGTAACTACACATGTAATGTATTGCTATAAATTAAATCACCCACGAATTATTTTTAGAAGACAAGGATTATTTCACAACACAGCCCATAACTTTTCTACCAGTGATTCAATAACTTATTCTTGGTGGTTAAAAATTGCACTTCACGTCAAGTTGGAGCCAGTGCCAGCTGGCAGGATATTTTTTAAATTTTTTTTTGCAGCAAGTGAGGTTGTTACTCCAAGGTACTTACCCTCTTTAGAATAAACATGTTTTAGAATAAACAGGAGACAAACGAGTCTCGTGTTTCACAAAAGCTGATACACACAGTTTGTTTTATAGCCATCAGGGGGCCTGAGCAGTTCTGCCTAATCTGAAGTTGGCAATCCTTTGAGAATGCAGTGTACAGCCTTGCCCATAGGATAACCTTTCTCCAGTTTAGTTTTCTGCTGTTATCTCCTGGCACAAGAGACTGGAGGAGGAGAGAGCCAGTGAAGTGTTTAAATTTGTGTGTATTTATATCTCCTGCAGTAGTTCTCAGGCCTGAAGAAGGTGACTGAGGAAACTGTGTGTGTGTGCTGTGCAGTAGCTCACAGGGATGAAACTGCTCCTGGGGCTTTCTTTTGGGGAATTTTAAATGGAGTTTTCCCCAGGCTGAAGAAGCCAAAAGCCACTGTAAATGTGTGCAGTGGGCTGCCAGATGCAGCTTGGTGTAGCAAGGGGCATTATGTTGGTGGAAGTTGAGATAGCAATAACCCCTGCTTTGATTTGTCAATAATATTTTATCTTGTACTTTAAATCCAAGTATTTTCTTAATGTGCCAATGAATGGCAGAGTGGATTTGGACCGAGCAGCCATCTCTGGCTGTGCTGCTGAGTCCCACCAGTGTTGTTGGGAAGCCAAGCTGATTCTGACAGAAATGACAACTCTGAATTGTCTAATTTCCATGTACTCTTATACGGTCATATCGTTATGTGTTATGATAATGATACATCAGTACCATAATTTTATTTATGGTTTCCACTTCAATGAGTGTAGCTCTTGTTACCTACAAACCACTGCAGGAATGTTACTCACTGGTGAACCACTTGTCTTTGAAGAGTGTGACTGTGCTGAAGGGGTTTGTTTTCTCACATCCCACACCAGGGACTGGCAGTTTCCTGTCACCGTCGCTACGAGCGATCGTTCAATGCAAGTTTGTGGCTTTAGCAGCAAACAGGTTTGTCACCATTTCATGGGGAATAGGCGCCCAACCACATGCAAAAGGCCACTGCAGTTGGCCATTTGGGACTGTGCTGAAGGTGACAAGCGCTGAAGATGCAAACTCCCTTATACCTTTTGATGTGCCCTTCAAAGAAAACACAAAATGCTGTTTATTGTGTAAGGTGAGTGGCTCGTTAGTGGCCATGTCCTTTAGTGAAGAACTTGAGCTCTTACATTCTCCTCAGTCTGGCACTTTTCCTGAGTGTTGAAAGCGTTTCTGTGCTGGAGCAAGGTGTCACAACAAAGTCAGATGTGGGTGCAAAGCTGCCTGGGTGTAGCTGGACTGCACAGGGATTTGGCAGCGTGTGGAACGTGAGGAGCTGAGTGACCCTTGTGCAACAAATCATTGAAATCCTGCTCCATCTTCTTAACGAGTCTGGATCTGCAATTCGGGCATTCCTTGCAGACAGATAAGATAATTAATTGAACAAGAGGCAACATTACCTGGCAGTTGCCTAATCTTCCTCCCCGTGTGCAATAATCTGCTATCCAGATGTGTTAGATCTGTCAATGCAGATGTGAAATGCTATAACTTTACGGCACTCTTTTAATTTACTGAAAACCAGCTGCAGCACCTCAGGTTTTGTCAGAGATGAGAATATTTCAAAACATGGACGTGCAAATGTCAATGGCAGGAATTGTGCCTGGAGTGTATTGAAAATACACTCCTTAAAATGTTTTTCCTTTAATTTACATCAAAAGAATCTTGTCTAATTTTAACATATTGTTGCCATCGGGTGGTGGTGTCCATATGCAGCTCTAATCAACGTAGCATTGCTTTCCTTGTCTTTCAGCCTTCACTGAAACCACTCATGAAATTATTTCAACTAAAACTTCTCACTCCCTGGCATTTGGGCTCTTCCTCTGCAATACTTAAAGTGATAGATCAGCGCCTAATAAAAGTGGGATTATCTCTAAGCTGGAAATAAGTAGAAAGAGCCTACTGTGGAAATGACAGGGCTTGCTTGTCATTACAGATTTAATAACAACACTTGTAGTAGCTCCAGCAAGGTGAGGGTCTTCAGAGGACTCTGTCACCAACTGCTTTTTACTCCTTGCAAGCTCTTTAGACTTTGGCTATTCAAACTGTTCCGCTGCTCTCGCTCCAGTCATGCAAATATCACAAGCTGTTCAACTTGTTCATTTATTCTCTTGGAAAAGCAGAGAGGAAAAACAGCCTGGACTTGCACTGTGGAGAGAGCTGTGCAGAGCTAGGCTAAGGATTCTGGGGAGGGAGCTGGGGAGTTTTCTATTCTTTTGCTGATGATACTTTGCTTTCTGTCATCTCCTAGCGAATAATGAATAACAGTAATGGTGTGCTGCGAGACATGAAATCTGGAAGTGTTTATTGCAATGTGTGTGTGAAGCAGAGTCATCAGCAGAGCAGAGTTTCTCACGGCCTGCTCTGGTTTCTGCCTGGGGCAGGAGTTTACAGCTATCTTTGTAATAAAGGCTCAGGGCCTCTGGTATTTCTGCTTCCCAGGTTCCCTGTGCATGGCAATTACTGTCCATTCTGGGGTCAACACCTGGCTCTGATTTCCATCACTAACAAAGGACTCTGCTCTATAAAACTCTTGCTGTTTGTGTGTGGAGCACTTTGCTTTTACAGTCCAGGGCTGGAGAACACCACAAAAGCAGATAAAAGCTAAGTGAAGCCGTTGCTGCAGCAGGCCTAAAACAAACTTAAAAAATCGTGAGGTTTTTCCTTCCTTCCCTTCGTGGTTTATTTTTGTCTTTATTTTTTCTGTGGGGGAGGGGTGCGTGTGGTGAAGGTTTATCTCTAAACACGAACACTGAAATTTCGTTGGGGATTTTGCACTAGTTGTTTGGGGGTTTTTAAATCACCTTCCGCACCTTAAGAACTGCTTTTTTGTAATCAAGATTTCCATGAACTCAGTCCTGCAAAGCTTCCCATGGCCAGCCCTGTGTCCATGGAGAGCTGGAGGAAGCTCCTTTGCCCTGTCCACCCTTAGGATGAGTAAGAATGATCCCAGCACATTCACACGTGCTTGAAGTCCCTCATGTTCTGAAGAATTTTGCCAGATTGAGCCTCCTGTAAGTCAGTGGAACTAATCACATGTCTGAGTTTAACCATATGATTCCCTTCCTGGGATCTGCAGCTGCCCATGCAGGGCTGTGGCACTGCCTGAGCTGTTGTCACATCCATGTGCTTCTGAGAGATGCTTTCCCTGCAGTAATACTGCTTTAATTGTATTTTTTACTCTTAGCAGATCTGTTTAACAGTGGGGTTGCTGCTTCTTTGGACTCTAAAAGCATTTTGGACAGGATTGCTCGTAAAGTGGTTTTTCAGCTCGAAGTGACTGCAGTCTGCTTACTAAATACCTATTTACTATAATTCTTTGGGTTTTAAAGAAAGTGGAGCATCAGATAATTCGTTTAATTCCTTGTTTCCAGTAATCACATCTCTCTGGGCCAGCAAATGTAAAACAAAAGGAAGCATTCCGGGACTGAGTGAGGATGTGGCTTCATGTTACACCACTGATGTAGTCTGGTGGAGAACACCATTAAAAGGCATAATCCCATTTCTGGCTGTCTCTGAGTTTGCTGCAGTTCTGAGAGTCTCTTTTTATCTTTATGGCAACAAGACCACCCACTGTAATACCTTGTAAATGGGGCATTTTTAAATCAGCCTTGTGGGTAGAGTTTTGACCTCTATTGAAATTAGTAACCTGGCCAAGTGTGTCTCTCAGAAATGCATCCTGTCTTTATTTAAAGATACCAAGACAGAGATTGCACTGTATTTTTTTTTAACAGCTCATAATCTCACATTAAATTTAAAAAAAAAAAAAAAGGGTGCCATATTTCAGCTGCAATTGGCCCAGTGTCATCTTACAGCATTGCTTCATTTCACCTCTCTTGGCCAGACTGACAAGTCCTGCATTATTCCTTTTTCCCCTTCAATGAACATACTTCTTACCCTGCTGGGATTCAGACCTCACTCAGTCATTGTCTTAGTAGAAACAATGGATTGAAACTGTCATATCTTTTGTTTTAAGATGTTTTCTTTTGCCCTTAACTGTTTTTGTGGGTTTATTTTTACCAAGCTGCACACAGCTGATTGCTTTGCAGAAGTCTAAAAGCACTGTGCTTAGAAAATTACCTTTTATCAACCAATTTTTTCCTCTAACAATGGAATTAAACTAAATTTGAGAAGATTTTAAAGCTAGATTGCCCAGAGTTGTGGTAGTTTTTAATTCTATGGGGGTCTTATCTTTTTCACTGGAGATAAGATCTACCCTGTGCCTGCCTGTATAAGTCTCCCACTAAATGATGTTAAATCAGGTGATGTTAAATTTTGCCTCATGATAATTTTTTTAATGTTTTGGTTTGTGGCCCTTGTAGTTTGTGCTCCTTCAGAGGATCTCTCTGAACCCAGCTGTGCCCAGAAGAGCTCCAGGAGGGTAAAAGCACTTCTGAAGTCGCATTGTTATTTCTGACTTAGCCTAAATTAAAGCCTGGGGTTAGCCTCATGTTGGAGAGGGATGGGATGTGGGAATGTGGATTCCCCACGACCTGACACCTCTGTGGAACCCAAACTTCCCAAATTCCCCTGCAGAGGCAGCCCTGACTCGTGACTCCACAGGTTTCCTTCTTCCCACCTGGAGAAACCCTGGGATTGTTAGCAGTTCTGATTGTGCCCAGAAATAGTTGTGGATGGTATGAACTATTGAAGGAAGGTGGGCAAATTGCCCAGGAAAGTCTCTGCCAAAGTTTCATTAAAAAACCCATCACCCCTGAGGAGCAGAGCAGTGCTGGGTGCTGAACAGCTCACCTGTGCTATGTGTAGGAGCACCAGTGAAGCAAGTCAGAGTTGGGATTTGAGTATGATTTCCACCATTTTAGGAAAACCAGAAATTTTGCATAATCCATATTCTTTCCAATTCATCTTTGTTTTTATTTAACATCTAGTAGGATTTTACACTTTCAGGAGGGGTGTGGGAAAGTCAGATATTACCAATCAGTCAAATATTTATTTTATGGGTAAATTCAGGACAAAACAGTGTCTTGTTTCAGCTACACTTAGCATTTCTGCCCTGAGGGAAGAGCGAGGCTTCAGAGCATCGAAGGCTTGCTTGGACAAGCAGCAATGAATGTTAAATAACTGTTTGGGAGCAGCGCGTGCTTTTCACTTCATAAATATACATTGTGGTAATGTTAGAGGAGACCTCAGGATTATAATCATTTGAAATACACTTTGCAAGTGCTTAGCAAAGCAAAGCAGTTTGGAGTCTCAGTGAGGAGCACACACTCTGAGGAGAGGCAAGGAATTTTCCTTCATCCCATGTGGTTTAAGCCAGCAGAAGGCATCTGCCCAGCCTTTGGCATCCTGCAAGGGCTGGGGAGGGTTGCAGTAGCACTGAGGGATGTCTTTAAATACATCTCATGATGGCAAACTCATCCTCAGGTGGAGTCCAAAGTTGCTGACCACCAGTTGAGCATTCAATTCTGCTGAACTGAGACTGTTACCCTGAGCTCCTTGTGCCTGGAGAGCTGCAGTTCCAGGGAATAATCCGAAATACTCCTTTTGGCTGATTGATAGGATGATGCTTTTGCAAATCTTAGAGACCTGTGAGCACAAGGAAGAGTCATTTAGCATTCACCTGCGTGGTTCTGAGGTCGGAAAGATGCTCCCTGTGCCTGTTGTTCCAGAGTTCCAGTGGTGTGAGTTTGGTTAGAGAAAAAGGGCTCCTACTCCGGGGTGGTTGCCATTCTGTGGGATCTTTTATTTACTTTCTTCTTGGCTTTAATCTAGTGCAGAATGAACTCTGACACTTTGGAGGCATTAAAGTAGGTAAGGTTGTAAACTGTTGTGGTGTAAATTGTCAAAAGGTGATTAATGCTAGAAGCTATTTATTTATTGTTGTTGTGTGGACAGTGGCCAAGCCAGAGCTGCATTGTTCATTGTGATGCAAACTCCTCAGGCAAAGCTTAGGGCACTTCTGTTTCTGTTCAGGCTTTCTGGGACAGAAATGTGTGTTCATCTGGATTATTGCACACATAGAGAAGGTTGGCAGGTTTGGAAAGCTCAGCCCCAGATTTTGGGGCAGCCTGGATGGTCTCCCAGTGGGCATTGACTCCTCAAAACACGTGGGAGCTGAGATGCCTCTCCAGTGTCAGACTTGTGTCACACGTGCAGTCTGTGTGTGTGTCGGTGACACACTTCGGCTTTCTGGACATACCACAACCTGTAGCTTTGGCCAGGCACAAAGAAATGTAGAAAACCTTCAAACTCTGCCTAGACTCTTTTTTTGGATGAGTCTGGGGAAACCTGGAAGCTGGAGGAAAGCTGTTTAAAATGGCAGAGTGATTAATTTCCACTTAATTTCTTCGATACTTGGACAAGAGCTGCACCCTGGGAACCAAGCATTCAAATGCAGGCTGAGAAGAAAGGAGATTGCTCACATACCTTTTGGCTTGTTTCTGCTCAAAATAGCTCATACAAATGGAAATCTGTGCCCAACTTGCCCTAACAGGACTTTAGGTGAGCCCTGTTCTTTCTCTCAGCGCTGGGGGGACTGTCACAGCCTGTCCCTAAATAAACCTGGTGTGTGTTTAATGATGGTTCATTTCTCTGGGGAAATTTTAGGGTTGTTCCTATTTGGGGCCCCTCAGTCAGAAATCACATCCAGAGTGTAATACATGGACAACAAGGGTTGTCCTGTTGTCTCCAGTATTTTCTGAATCTCTGGATTTCAGTGGGTGCTCACTCGCAGTAACTTTTAGAGTCTCCAGTTTTTTATGGGAGCAAATTCCTATATTCCTCGCTGTTAATCCTCTGTGCAGCACATGAGCCGTTTCCTGTTGGCAGCAGGAGGGAAAATGCGGTTTAAAAGCAGCTCTGCCATCGCATTCCAGGGCAAAACTCCTCCAGCTCCCAGCTGCCCTCTTCCCCAGGCTCCTCAGATCTAAGCAGGGGATGGGATGGGATGCACCCGGGATGGGATGGGATGCACCCGGGATGAATTGCTTTGTGGGACAAACAGCCCAATCCCAACCACCATCTTTCCTAGGGAAAGTTTGCCCGAGGTCGCATGGAAAGGGAGGAGGGAGGTGGGATGAGGCCAGTTGGCTCTCGAGGAGCAGCCTGGGGTGAGCAGGACAATGTGGAGTTCACTTCCTCCTCCAGAAACGTCCAGGCTCATCATGTGCTCCAGCAAAATTTATGGGATATTCGGATGTACAGGTTTTTTTTGGGGGTTTTGAAAAGAAGGATCAGCTTGCAGAACGTTAGATGTTGATGCCAGATGTATTTGGATGTGGTTTGCTTTGTTCTTAAACAATAGACAGTTTTAAAGAAAGAGGAATATTCCTTGTGCCCATATGTCCCATTGTTTCCACCACGGGTATAATCCTGGCTACAGGGCTCAGCATTATCATGCTGATTCTGTTGGGAGTGACTCATACAGTTGGATATTTGTCATCCACTTTGCGGAATCTTTGATCTTTCCCCTTATTTTCTGATCAAATCTTTGATCTCTGCCCTTGTTTTCTGATCAAATCTGGGATCTGCACCCCGTGCTGGAGTTGGGAAGCAGTTCTGGAGGAGGAAATTCCAGCATTGCACACCTAAGAGGTGCTGGAACTGTTGGGTGTAAGCAGTTAGTTCTGTTGTAGTTTTTCGTGGTGCTGTGTTTTACCGGCAGGGATTTCAAAGGGAAATCATATGCAGATTTAAAATAAATATTTCTAATGGCAGACCAACAGCATGAATTTAAAAAGAATTTTCTGAATACTCTGTAAAGAATAAAGAAATCCTCCTGATGACTCTTGCTTTTAATATAAGCTAAGCATCTCCTTCTTCCATGAGGGTAGATAAAATATACTTTGAAAATGAGAGAAAGCATTCAGGAGTTTATGAAGACGAGGATAATTTGGGTTTTTTAATTATTATTTGGAATTTTCAGGTCTTCATTAATTTACTTAAGATATCAATGAGTATCTTTGATTTCTCCCTGATATTCAGGGCTGATGGCTGAAGATACAACACTATTTCCTGGCTGTATGACCCAAACTTAAAAAAGTACAAGTGATGAAACCATAATCGGAATAAATGTTTTCCTTTACCGCTGGGGACATGCATAAAATTTCTGTCTTGGAGTAGTTTTGTTTAGCCCGTGCTGGTTCAAGGTCCTGGGCTGGTGGCTGTCACAATGGGCTGAATAGCAGATGGCAACCATGGAAGTGTAAATTAGCAGCAGCTGACAGTTCTGGAGAGCCATTGATGATGCTGGGCCCATTCTGGGGGAAGAGTGCTAGATACTCACTCCATCAATACTGGCAGAATAGAACTTCCTCGGAATCTCACACTCAGTTAACCCAGCAAGAGTTCTTTCTTCTGTCCACTTACACTTTCTCTGGGTGTTCCTTTATTCACCAAAATAACTTGTTGTGTGAGACCTGGATTCTAATTTATGGACAAAAATTCCTAGGCTTTACAGTAGCCAAAATTTTTATTTTCAAATGTTTTGTCCTTCTTTCCCGGACATTCAGGCACACAAAGGTGAGAGGAGGAAGGACAGTGGGCCAAACCTTCCCATCGGAAGTGCCTGGGGAAATTTTGTTTCTCTCCAGCAATTTTTTGCTGACTTGGGAGTGGTGGTGACAGGTTTTGCAGAAAGTAACATCCGCTGTCCTTGGCCAAGTGAGTCCTGAATGTCATACAAGGTTTTTTGGGGAAGCAGTGGCTTTAGCAATACAGGATATCGTGTTGGCTCAGCCCCTTGGGTACCTGCTGGTGTGTGAGGCATCACAGGAGCTTCCAGCCTTCCCGAAAGGATCTTGGCAAAGGTGGCAGCAAAAAAAAAACCAAAATCAAGTCTCTTGATACAGCAAGAGCGTAGGATGTTTGATTACCTTTTACAGCAAAAAAAATTACTAATTTTTACCCAGTTTCAGGTAATTACTCAAAATGGCAATCCTATTTTTAAATGTCTTTAGTACTGGATTTATTGGCCTTTTTTTTGCCTCAAAGAATTATAAAAGTCCAATCAAATTAAAGCATAACATGAATGGAGTAGAGCAGCAACCCCAAAGCATTTCATGCTTTCCCCAGCCTAATAAATAATTCAA
Organism: Entomyzon cyanotis; assembly: GCA_024500445.1. Taxonomy (NCBI): domain Eukaryota; kingdom Metazoa; phylum Chordata; class Aves; order Passeriformes; family Meliphagidae; genus Entomyzon; species Entomyzon cyanotis. The sequence continues at coordinate 18,960,217 of JAKEPQ010001010.1, forward strand.
TGGATATGCAGATTGTGGTACAAGAGTGTTTGATGGGGATGGTTTACTCCATGGCTGCTCCACAGCATGGAAATGTTACATAAATACTGGATAAAAGAACTTAAATTCAAAAGAGATATCTGGTTTGCTGGTAAAGATCTTCAAATCCAGCTGCTGCCGCATAAATGACCGAGCTGGAAATGACTTTTGTGTGCAGCAAAACTTCTCAGGTGTTCCCTTTTCAGCCCTGGCAGTGTGGAGGGAAGGTGATGTGTGGAATATCAGCATTTCCAGGACTCTGAGGTGAGGCTGTTCCACCCCACAGGCTGGGCTCTCCTGGCTGCAAGTTGAGCACTGACTCAACTTCAGGGTAGGTAAAGAAGTGATTTCAAACATAAGCAATTTCTCTGCGTATCGTCAGGAATTTATTTGTGGCTGGATTTCATTGTTTGGAAATATTTGTGGTTTTACTCTGAGGGGGAGTTCCAGGGGGAAACTCTGCCCCAAATTGCTTCTGCAGCTGCTGGAGGCTCCGTGAGCCTTCCCCGCTCTCCAGCCCGAGCTTGCTGCTCCTCTCTCAGGATATTTGTCCCGTTTTAGCCCGGAGCAGCTGTGGGAGCTGCCCCAGTGCCCTGTTCTCCCCAGCCCTGCAGGGAGGCCTCGCTGGGGGAGGTGGGCAGAGCAGGGAGAAATGGGATCAGAGCTGCCGCAGGGCTGGGACAGATCTGGTGCCTCCTGCAGCAGCAGCCATCCAAACCAGCCCCTCTGGGCTCCCCATTCCCCCAGGAGAAGGGCCCTTGGTCCTGCTGGGTGAAGCAATCCCTTCTGGGTGGGTCTGTCCCTCTTTCCTGCCCGGATCAGTGACGATGAGTGGCATCATCTTTGGCATCAGTTTGAAACTGGATCATCCAGCAGCTGCATCTGAGACCTCTTTGGATTTCCAGTCTTTCAGTGACACAGATGGGAGTCTTGTTCCTTTACACTTCATTGCTTAGACACATACACATATATACATATATTTACTTTTAAAAAAAAGCTGATAACTTTTTCCTTTTAATTTCTTTTTGCAATAAGAAAAAGCCACCAGGAGCATCTTTAAGCAAGCAGTTCAGGTGAACGCTGAGGTGAGACCCAAGCTGGCAGTGCAGCATCCATTCTGCACTAGGGGAAGATCTCTCCCAAGCTTTAGGAGCAGCAAGAAAGCCTGGGCTCAAAGAGGCTGCTGTTATTCAGCGCTCAGGAATGCAGAGCCTTGCTCCAGCCGGGGTGTGGGCGGCTGTTTGGTTTGCGGTTCTTGCTGGGGGGTGGGTGATTTTTAAAAGCACTTGCTGAATTCGCATTTGGGTGAATAATGGCTACTTTATACACAAATGATAAATGTTAGTCACAGCCCGGCAAAAGAAGTTTCTTGTGTTGGTCGTGGATTTGGCATATCAAAAAAGGGAGAGGGGGAAAGGGAAAAGAGAGAGCAAGCCCAGGGTTTCAGTGCTTCAGAAACTGCAAATTAAACAGAGCTGCATTTATGTTATGTGACATCTTTAAGCCTTTGGCTCTCTCGACTTAATACCAGATATCTAATTTGGAAATATTTATTGTAACTGGCATATCTCTTAGAAGCCTGTCATCACGGAAAAACTGTCATCAAACTGTCCTTGCTAACTTGGGTCTGTTAAGTGACTTCTTTTTTTTTTCAGTGCATCAGAGTTAGATGAATTTCTGCTTTCCTATGGCACATAGTGGTGCTACAGAAATGCTTCTAGGATCTTCACTGGATCTATCTGCAGAGTTATTTTTGGTTTGGTTTTTCTTTTTTGTTCTGGAATCAAAGATTCTGCAGAATTAGATGCCTGAAGCTGTATTCCTGGAGTTTTTAAAAAGTATCTCTGACAGAACACCTTGATATTTATTTTTTCCCCCGAGTGCTGAGGGCTCACCAGCCCCTCTTGGACTCACATTTAGCTGCCCTGATTTTTTCAGGTTACTTCAGTGCATTAATATGGGATGAGGATAGAGTTCTACATGGAAAAAAACAAAGAACAGGTTAGGCATAGAACTTATCTGAGGATGAAATTTTGTTTTCCAACTGACTTTGTTTTTTAAATGCTTTATTTGCTTATTGTTGATTTGCTGTTACTGCTTATTAAAAAAGCAAAGCTCAGTGCTCCATGCCTGGCTGAGGTCACTGAGACACTTGCTGGGAAATGACCCTCTGGATTCAATATTTTTTGCTCTCCTGCTGTTCTCAGCCAGGTGCCCAGAATTTCCAGCTGCCTTAACTTGGTGTTAGATCCCAAAAGAAGCATCCCGGGGTGTAGAATTCAATAACAGAGAAAAAATACAGAAACCAAACTACATCAGTGCAGCAACTCCCAGAAGGACATGGAGAGGTTTAGGGGGTAGAGATGATGTTGATTTGAAGCAGAGCTTGGCAAAGCTTTGCTGGTCTGGTTGGTTCCTCTCTGCTCCAACAGTGAGACTTGTTTAAAGCTGGGCTTGGCTTTGGTTATGTTAAATTACGTGGCAAATACCAAGACTCAGGCCCAAAGGGAGCCAATTCAGGACACTCCTGATGGAGCTCTGACTCCTTGCTCTGCTAAACATCCTGGGAAAAGTGCATTAGAGAAATCCCAGTTCCACTGCAGGGAAAAAGGATTGCTCCTCTTGACTTCCATGCAGCAACTAGAGAGGGTCGCTGAGGCAAGTTTTTAATTAATTTGGGGGGGGAGAAATCCACAAATATTTCCCTGCTTTCTGAGAGATGAAAAGGGCCCTGCCTATCGCTTTTAACGTCAATGATGTTAATAATGCAAAGCCACAAAAAGGAAATTAAACTTTAAAAACCATGTTAAAATAACACTGAGAATTTGACTATAGCCCACGGAGGCAAGAAAGTTCAAAGGGAAGAGTGAACTTTATCTGACCCTGACGTGCCTAGGAATTGCAACACAGTTTCTATGTCATATTATCCAATTTTTAGAGAGTCTTTCGCAGAGCAGGAAGAGGAAGGCTGGTGGCACCTAATCTAAAATTGAAGTTGTTCCCTGTGTAGTTTGTACAATGCTGGAAAGAAAAGATGTTCAAATCATCATTTGATGCATCCAAGCCCTGAAATTATTTTATATGTGCCTGTTTAGATGATGCCTATCAGAAAAGCAGAAATCTCCTTAAACCTGATTGGTTTCTTTTTTTCCCCAGAGGAGGTATATGAGCAAAATATCTTCCTTTTGAGGGTTAATACTCTGTTGTTGTTTCTCTAAACTTTTAAAGTTATAAATCACTTCACTTGATACATGTTTCTTATTAAACACCAAGAAACTTTTCTGCTTTATCTTCCTGGCTGGTGGTTTGATGGATTTTTTTCTATTCTTCTTGTGCTATCTTGGTTTTGGTGCATATATGTGAGGGGAGGTTTTTGGTTTTTTGTTTTTTTTTTTGCTAGTTCGGAGTTTGGTTACAGATGTTGCTGTGTTTTGGCCCTGCACTTGAAATACTGTCAAGAAATGTAGCACTTAACAAGCTGGGAAATTCTTGAGTTAATGAGTGTTGCCTTTCTCACAGGTGCTACAACTCTTTCAGTTTTGGCTTCAGGAGGGGTTTTTAATCAGAGCTTTGAGTGTTTGCTTGTGTCTTGGCAGCCTCTGGGGGAGATGTGTGCCAGCTGCCTTCTTCCCAACCCTCTGGTGGAAACTGTGAAAGGGGAGATGGACTCCAGGCCACAGCTTCAGTTTTCCCCCGGTGTGATGAGATGGGGCTGTTTGGTCACCCCTGGGCCAGCAGCTCCATCCTGGGAGCCTCCCAAAATCCTTTGTCCTGGCAAAACCTCATCTCACCTTCCCTGTCACTTCTGCAGGTTAAAATATCTTTTCTAAGCCAGAACATCCCTTCTGCTTTTGGTGTCTCCTGTCACTTTCAGTGGTATTTTGGTTTTTCACCAGAATTGATGGGGGAGGTTTTGCACTAATGCTCTTAAAATGATTAAAAACGTTCCAGCCAAGCCCTTTTTAGAGGAAGTTGTGCCTGCAGCCTGGTGTGCTTGGCTGCCCAGAAAACCCCAAACCCCAGGGCAGCCCAAAGGACGCAGAGGTGTTTGTGGCCTGGGCTGGAATTTGCACATGAGTAATGTGGGGTGCAAAAGTGAAGCTGCTCTGCACCCCTGAGGTTGGGGTCGGGTGGTTTGGGGTCACTGACTGGAGAGGAGAGAAATCCCCACGAGATCCCCACGTGGAGAGAGCCTCAGCTCTTGCCATCCAGGTGCCTTTGGAGGCTTTGGGTGAGGAATCTGCTCAGCAGGGGTGGAAAGGGTGGTGGGGAGAGTTTTGCCCTTGTCTTCCTGCTGTAGCTTTGGCTCTGCAGTTCCAGGAACTGCTCGGTTTCAGTGGTGCCACTCAGAGCAGGTTGTCCAAGCCCTGTGGTTTCACTCGGGGTGTGTTTTAGTGATTCCTTGGTGGGTAAATTGTGCTCTTTGTCAGCAGGGGGGAAGGTTTTCATGGTGAAGTTGCAACAGCTTCAATTTGGTTTTGTGTTTGCTTTCTTGGGGAAGCTCCAGTGGAGCTCTTCTCCTCTGAGTAACCCTGGAGGCCTCCTGCACAGGCTGAGCACATGGAATTCCCACAAGAGACACTCCAAAAGAATTTTTTTCTGAAACAGCAGCCAATTAATAAGAGACTACTGCTGTATAGACTCACTCCATACTCATTCAAAATGCATTTGATTCTGCCAAACCACATAGAATAGATGGGACAGAGACATGAAAATTTACAAGGGAGGAGTCAGTATTTCATTTTCCCAGTGACCTGTGAGAGACCCAGAGAGGGTGACTGGTCAAGGGCAATCCACAGAATTCACTGCTGAAGCAACAAGGCAATGACGTGGAAGCCCTGGACTGTGAGAAGATTTTTTATGATTTTTTTTTTAAATTAAGTTATAGTAGGCAAATCTAAACACAGACATGAGTGGCGTGATCCGAAGGCTGTGTGCATTTCCCAAACTCTTCCTGAGCTTTGGATCAGGTCCTAAGTCTGCACAGAGGAGCAAAGGAGTTGTTTTTTGGGGCTGTGTGTCTGTGCTGGGCTCTGGCTGATGCAGCAGGGGTGGCTGTGCTGTGAGAAGGAGGATGTCAGGATTGCACATGTCTGCTGCTCCAAGGTTTTAGACAGGAGCACTGTAACAACCAGGGAAAATATTAGAAATGTCTAATTTATAATAGAATATATGTAACAAATGTTAATCTTTATTGCTGTAAGTTATGAAGAATTTCCTGTCTTGTCACTGCAAGATATAAGATCAAGTTTATTATTTCTTGTTGCAGTTACTTTTTCAAAGAACACACACGTGGGATAGGGGAACAGCATTGCACATCTGGCACAAGAGAACTGGGAGAGTTGCTCTTTGGTTCTTGTCATCCTGCAGGTCTGTGAGTGTCCCTGTGCCTCAGCTTCCCTGCTCTGCAATGGAGCAAATCATTCCTTGGGGCACTGAGACAAGTGTGGGAAAGGGTATCAGACACTCGGATGTGTCTGATGAAATGGGGGCCAGAGAATTGCATCATTACATTTAAGATAAAATTCTCTTTCTCAGGTTATTGTGGGCATTAAGTTGTGTAATGGTGTGAGAAGGGAAAATTTAATGTTCTCATAAACATTGTGTAGAGTTTCAGTGTGATGAGCAATGTTTCTTTTTGGGGATAGAGCAGGGTGCAAAGGCTGGAATTGCAGCATCCCTGTGGCATGGAAGGGAGCAAAATGCAGAGCTCATAGAGAAAGCTGACCTAAAACCTGAACTGGTTCCTGGAGTGGCCAAGGAACAACTGACCTGTTGAAAAATCCCTTTTGCTAATGGGTCAGGATGTGGCAGGAGGGATGTTTGCAGTTGGAAAAGCATTGGATACCTTGCAGGTTGCATGAGGATGATCAAGCAGGATTTTCAACTTCAGCTTCTAAATAACTTAGATTTGTTAAAAAAGAACTAATCCTAATTTTGAGGAGAAAAGGAATCAAAATTTGACTTGCCAAGAATCGTGGGCAGATTAGGAGGAGGAAAAGAGCAGTAAATAAACATGTTCATTGGTGAGGTATTTTGAAGGCAAAGAAGTAAAGCCAGTTTTGAGTTAAATTTTGGAATCGTTAGTATTTTTAAAATTTTATTGGTGAAGTGTTTGGTCTCTCAATGACTTCACTGGGGTAATTTTGGCCAATTATTTTGTATAACTCTGTCTCATGGGAGGGTGCCCTCCCAGTACACAGGATCTTTTATCAGCCTGTGTCCTGATTTGCCACTGAATTTTGTGGGAGGCATGTGATGTTTTGACTGTACCTCTGCTGGTGAGGATCTGGCAGTTCAGATGGCTTTTTGTCCTGCACATATGGGCAGAACCACGCTGTGACAGCTCCAGGCAGGGGAAGGAGTATAAAAAGGAGGATTCTGCTAAATCTGAGCTTTTTGCAGCTCCTCCTGGAGAATGTTCTTCCTCAGGCTGACAGAGACTGCGGTGAGGACTCGAAATGGCTCTGCCAGGGTACTCCATGCTGAGCTGCTGAAGAAAGCAGGGAGAGTTCTCCCTCCTTGCCAAGCCTTTGTTTTTGATCCCTTTTCCCTCTCTCAGCAGGACAAAGAGAGAAGAATCCTTAGGGTACAGACTCTGCCTCAGCAGCCTGGGAGAGAGCAGTGGGTGTCTGCTCTGGAGTGTGCTAGCAGCTCCAGGACTCAGTGCTCACTGAAAAGGAGATTCCAGAATCCCACAGGGCTGGAAGGGACCTTGCACGTGCTTTAGTCCAACTTCCCTGCTAAGGGAGTGAGGCTGTTCCTTGCAAAGCTGGTTCTATGGACTTTTTGCTTCTGGGCTGCTTTAAGAATTTAACCAAGCTTGGAAATGTCCCCAGAAAGCTGAGTTTTACTGTGGAGTGTTGTACCATAGTGATGTTCTCCAAGGTAACTAAACAGTGTGCCAGTATAGCTTTATATCAGTTATAAATGTTAATTAATTTATCATGGTAAAAAAGCCATCCTTAGTGATAGTGCTGCAGCAATGGCAGGACCCCTGGCAAAAAAAGAATCACACTTTAATTCAATTCAATGGGAGGAGAGTCCCAAACCTCTGCATGGGATTTCTGCCAGTTTGAAACCCCTGTGCTCCCCTGCCTTCCAGCAAATAGCATGGAGCCCAAGTGTTCAGTGGTCATGGTTGAGAGTGAAAGGCTTTGATTGCATAAACAGAACCAAAACATGAGGAACAATTGGTGGGAGAAAGAACAAGGAGAATAAAAAATGTCTTCCTAAATCATTTTAATCAGTAACACCCCACATGAAGGAGAGCTTGTTCTTTGGGAATGTGGTCCCACAAGGAGTGGTGAGTACATGCAGCCCACAAGTTTGACAAGGTCAAACCATCGATTTTTCACTGGGCTTATTCTTTTTTGTTGTTTCGGGGGCTTGGGTTTGGTTTTTTGTGACCTTTGGGCATCATGGCTGGAAATGTGCATTTTTTCATCAATGGAGAGCATACACTTTGATATTTTTGGTATTGTGCCACCCATAAGGGCCATTTAATTAAGAGTTGGACTCAGTGATCCTCGTGGGTCTCTTCCAGCTTGGAATATTCTGTAACTCCTGTCTGCTGAGCCATTAGTACCAGTTAGGCTCACGGTGACACTGACCTTCATTTATCACCCTTCATCCTCAGTCGTTATGATTTCATTGTTTGTAATCTGTCATGAAATGCCATTTTAAAAACAATTCATGCTGTAAACAAAACAAAGCAAGCCCAGCTATGGTTATTTAAAAGTGTGCTCTCCTTCTGCCTCCTGCATGGAAGGTTTTCCTGTGAGTGAATGTTTAATACCACATGGAGGAATAAAGAGTGGAGTGGCAGTGAAGCAAGCAGGATCCAGCAATCCTTTCACACCCACCCAGTGCCTCCTTCCCAACCTGCAGCTCCTGGCAGGGCAGTTTGCTCTCCAGGTACCTCAGATTCCTCATCTCCAGAACTCCTCACCCAGAACCTGCTGCCCCAGCCCTGAGAGGTTGGTTTGTCCTTTCTGGACAAATCATTTTATCGCTGCTTTAAAGAGCCCATTGTGCCTCTCGCCTTCCTGTCTCTGCTGCTTTGTGCCTTTTTCCGCTTCCAGATGTTGTACCAGAGGGTTCCTTTGGAACTCTGTGCTCCCTCGGGATTTTGTTGCTTTTTTTGGGGACAAATTGTGACCTGTGGCTGTTTTTTCACCCATGGCACAGGAAAGCTCAGCCTCCCTCCCAGCCTAGCCTTCTCCTGCTTGCCTGCATGGTCCTTCACCTCCTGCTCTGTATTGAAAAACCTGATTAATCCCCCAAGAGGCCAAAATTATCATTATCAGTTTCTTGGGAAATATTTCACTCTTTGGAAGTGGAGGCTTGCAGAGCCTGTTGCCTTTTGTCCTTTTGGTAGAAGCCAAGCCACTGATTCCATGGGAATTTTTTCCAGGGCAGCAGTGACCTGGAAGGTGGATCCTGGACAGCCACACTGCTAAAATAAACACAGTGCTGAAGGAAATCAGCTTGTGGTTAATTAGCAGCACAGAGAATGAATATGGATCAGTGTTCAGATGTTTGAATTGGAAGTTCTTTATGTAACTTTACAGCCTTGGATGCACTAACATTTTTTTCAAATACTAAAGAACCATCAAAGAATGTATTTTAAAGCTCTTTTGAAGGCAGCTTTCTGTATTAAACTGATTGAACTTAGGGTTGGTGATGTCATTTCCCACAAAACTGCTGCAAAACTCTCCTATAAAAGCCTAATGTTAGGAAAACCACAGCAAACTGAGAGCAGCAAAGGCATGTGCCCAAGGAATAATACCATCAGAGGTGGAGTAACACAGCATTCTTGCACCACCGCTGGAATCAGCCCAGGTGGCTTTTCCCTAAGGAGGTGTTTGAAAGCCTCCCTTCCTCCTTGAAGCCTCTTTGTGCAATGCTGACACTTCTCAGCGCTGCTGCCTTGAGGATTCCTGTGATCCTGACAAGGAGAAAACAACCTCGTTGTAAAACAGCCTTTAAAACAAAATGTTCCATGGAGAGCGAGCTGGCAGCACTGTTGTGTGCTTTCTTTGAAATGTCTGCTGATTTAAAGGAAGGCACTTCAGATCTGCTTTGGTGTATTTTTTGTGGCTTCCCTTGGGTTTTTTTAGGTTCTCCATGAAGCAATGAGAGGGATTGATGCCATCACTGCTGCATTAACACCTGCAGCAATGCCATTCTGGAACCTTGTGCATATGGCAAAGTCCTGGGATTTTTACCGTTAAAAAGAAATCTTACCTTAATGGAATGTGTGTGTGTGAAAGTGATCAGGTCTGAAAAATATACATCCCTGAATTTGCCACGTGTTGTAAACATTCTGGATAAAATGTAAGTCAGAGTGGTTTAATGTTGTGACAAAGCAGAGCACAATAATCTCAGAGAAGAAATGCAATGAATCCTTCCTCATACCAGGCTCAATTCTCTGTTCCCTCCCCAAAATATCCACCAGACCAGTTTTAGAGTGCTGGGATAGGAAGAACCTGGTGCATTTCCTGCTGTGCTGGATTTTGGGCAGAATATATTGGGATTTCACTGGTGAAGTACAAAGCCAGCTGGGCCAGGATTGCTTCAGGAGGTGAACAATCAAATCAAGTGTGTTGAAACAAGAGAGAAAGTGCCCTGCTGGGGCTTTGGGGAGCGCCCAGAGACTCCCACAGAACTCCAAAAGTCTCTTTTTCCCTTTCCATGGACCTTGTGCAATGATTTCCACCACCAGGGCAGGAATCTGTGGATCCTCAGCCACGGAGGAAACATCAGGAGCCTTTTGGATAAGGAAAAAACAGGAGGCTGCTGGCTGGGAAATCCTTTCTAGAGCACAGCAGCCTGAGTGGTGTTAACTCTGTGCCACTGGGTCCTTCATACAGGCTGGTGCAACTTCAGCCTTTATTTTTAGGGGAAAAGGCTTTTGGAGTTACCTTTTCCATTCAGTGAAAACTTTGGCTTTAAGTGTTTTCGACTGTTCCAAGAAAGAAAATGAAATGTTGACTTTAAGCACCTCAGTTAAATACTCCCAAGCTGTGAAAGTGCACATTTAATAGGGGAAAGTTCTGGTTTTAATGCAGTAGTTTGCATTTATAGGAAAGATAAACCCAGTCTGAAGTAACATTTCTCTGAGCCTTTTTTGGTAGAGTTTGATCAGTGGTTTAAGTTCCAGGAACACTTCAAAGCAGGCACTTCTCATTGGCCATTTGCAAAATCAGCTTCTGAGACTGAGGCTCTGGAAATGCATTTATTCATAGAATATGTCTTGCATTAGTCCTCAGTTGGCCAACAAAATTATCTAAGGCATGTCTGAGGCAGCTACTAAAAAGAAACTTAAAAGGCATTACTGTTCTGGTGAAGATGATGCAATACACTCGAGCTATTATCAGTCTCCAAGTAAAATGAAACACATTCAAATGAACTTGTTCTGAAGGGATTTGATGAATACAGAGCTTTAAAGAAAAGTTGCTCTGAGTGAAGGCCCACCCTTCTTAATTTCTAGTGCCTGAAAGCTGAGGTGAAGGGAGAGTGCCTTTCCCCAGCCCTGAGCTGAGCCCAGGTTTGCATGGGATGAAAAGGAAGTGACACATGATATTCCAGGTTGTTTGTCCTCATCTCACAGGCCGAATGTCTGCAGCAGGAAGCAAAATGCTAAGTAAGTTGGCTTTTATTCAGATAGACTTAGAGCAGAGTGGGGTGAATATTCTCCTTAAATCAGAATTCATAGTTGTTGCCTTGAGGTACCTTAGACAGCACTGCCTGCTGGGGCTGAAATAACATTTTATTTTTATTTTTTACAACACTTCATTATCTAAGAGACCAGCAGTGTTTTTAAGATTTCAAAGTCTCTTTCATCCTAACTGAGCACAGCAAAGCTCTGCCTCGATCCAGGAATTCTGCAGGGCCCTCTGAGGACATGCTTGGGCTGAGCAGTGAAATCAGTGGAGCTGAAGCACAAAGTCCAGCGATGCTCACACATTCCAGGGGCTCTGGAATGCCAGCGTGGATGAGGAGGAGTTGTTCCCTGGCCTCCTCACTCGGAGCTTTCCAAGCACATCAGCAGGTGGGGATGGCAGGGCTGGGGAGCAGGTGGCAGCTGCCCCACACCCCCTGAGACAAATGGCACCGTGCATTCCTGATTTCTGGCTCCACAGCCCTCTGGGGAATGTGGCAAGGCTGTCAGAAAACAATTAAGAAGCCATTAGCAGGAAATGCTTTTGCCAATCCAGCACCTGACACAGCCACTGGCTGCACCTTCACTTGTGAGGCAGGAATGCACCAGCACTGGTCAGGGAAGGATTTCCCCACTGGGCACCCTGGCACCCTTTCAGCTCTTTAATTTAATTTTATTTCATTTTATTCCATTTTTATTTTATTCTTTACGTCAAGTGCTCAAGAAAATCCAACACCACCTTTCTGCCTGGTTTCCATATTAGTGTCTCTTGTAGCCATCCATGCTGCTTTTTTATTACTGAGAAGTAGCTGGCTGAGCAGCCAGAGCTGTTATAGCAGTGAAATCCTTCTGTGTGGGAGTGTGTGGCCCTTGTGGAAGTTTCAAAAGCAGAGACAATCTTATCTTCCTTAAAAATAGGAGTAATAATGAAAAACAGATTTTAAAAGGATCCCTGAAGAGTCATGATAATTTATCAAGGATGATCAGCAGAGGAGAGCAAAGAGGATTGGTGCTCTTTGCTTTACTGATGTAGATAATTTCCCCACAGCTTCCCCTTCCTGATGTCACTCTGATTTTCAGAAAAATGGATATTTTTAGTTCTGTGCATGTCTGTTCCCCTCTTTCTTTTCCCTGCCTGTCAAAAGAAACCAAATATTTCCCAGGATTGGCCCACCTGGACTTTAGCACCCATGTTTTGAAAGTGAAATCTGATTAATTGCTGCAGGAAGAATGGGCTGGGGATGTTTTTAATTTCTTTTCCCCACGAAGCCACTTCACACCCCAATACACAGGAACTGCTCCTGGGACAAAACTGCTCCTTCCTGTTTGTCCATCTCGTTTACCTGTTCATCCTGCTGGAAATGGAAATCTCCTGGGCCAGGGACTTTTTCTGCTGCTTGTGTGTTAGCCCTGATATTTGGTTGGGGTTTAGTGGGGATCACTGGGCGCTGCCATAAAACAATTGGCATCCTCGAGAGCCGGTGGTGTGAAGGGCTGGGATGGAATTTGCTGAATTCATTCCATGTGCAAATGAGCACACACAGCTTCAGCTGGAGAGCTCTCCTGGAAGGCAACAAACCTTTCAGGTTTTGGGAGCTGCTTTTGTTTGCCTTTCTGGATCCCCTGTGCCACCTGAGAGCTTTCCATAGCTCTGGGCACAGGGAGGTTCTGAGCACAGATTGCTCTGTCTGGATGCTCCTGTGTTCTACCCAAGGCTTGCTTAGGGCTTTTTGGTTTGGGGACTGTTATGCATAACTGCATTGGTGATTTGAAGTTTTGATATCTGTTCTCATGGTGTTGGAACTCCTGCAGTGTTTCCTTGAACACTTCCACAGGAGGGACCTGCCACATGTATTTACAGAAAAGCACGGAGAGCAATGGGAGCATTTTGATAAGTGTAAAACATTTAAAAGGAACCTGAAGTTTTTGAGAACTTGAGTTTAGTTACCAAATCTAGCTAAGCTATGTCTGCTAGAACAAGAAATTCCTCTTTGCTGTGTTGGAGAATTGTGTCCCCAGAGCCTCACTTTTTTCAATCTGGTGCAACTTTTACCATTCTCCAATTTATGCTAAATAAAATATTTTCCCCTTCAAGCCCAAATATTGCAAATGGGAGCGAGGAATGCAGAATATGATGTGTTCCAGTTACCCGGGGCACTCGTGTTTCATCTTTGATTTGTGCTGAGAGAAGAGAGATACCAACAGCCCTTCCCTGGCAGGGAGGAGGAGGAGGGGTGTTTTCAGAATTACAACCCCGTGGTGAATCAGCACATCCCCGGGCTGGGTTTCCTGCTCTGGGTAGGACGTGGTGCAGCTCTGGGGGCAGGGATGGAACCCCAAAATCCCCTTCCACACCTCTCCCGATTCCCGAGACAGCCTGGCTATTCTCCCAGCAGAGCTTCCCACCACTCTCCCCAAACAGAGGGGGATTTCTGGGCTGAGGAGCACGGGGGCTCTGGGATGGAGGCTGCACTTTGTCACCAGCTCCTGTCCTACTTTTTGGTATGGGTGGCCTGATTTGTACAATGGTGCCAATTCGCATCGGGGTGTTTACAGAGCGCAGGCAGGATGTGCGCCGGGCTGTCTCACTGCATTATCTGCTCCTGGTATATTTTTAGGCTCTTGCTTCCATGACAAAATATTCAGTGACAGTATATTTGCCCACAAGCCTTTGAAGGTCTGTTTTTGCCTCATGGAAGAGCTCCCATTGTTTGGGATTCAGCCAGCCTTTAAGCGGCAGCGCTGTGTGTTTTACATGTCATCCCCATTATGTTTCTAGAAACAAACTTTGGGTTGCTTTCAGTAAAGCCACGGGTCTGCCTCAGCAAGGTTGAGTTTGTGGCAGGCTGGCTGCTGATCAGCCCTCGGTGCCAAACAAGTTGTGGGGAATGTTGTGAAAGCAGTGGGATGTGCGTGTGGTACTTGGAGTTACAATAAACAGAGCAGCCTGTGGAGTAGCTGCTCTCCGGGGCTGCTCCTCCTGCCTGTCTCACAAGGAAACCCAGATCCAGAGCAGGGGGAAGACCTGGAGATCCTCATGCCAGGCAGCAAAACGGGAGTGCAGGTTGTTGTTGCAAGTGCTGGAGCTGAAATGTGAGAAAGTCGTGCTCGAAGGAGCAGGACAGAGACTTCTGGTGTGGAGTCCTGGGCCAGAACTGTGGAACTTTCCACCAGCACTGAGAGCTAATTCCCCAAGCTCAGCACATTCAAAGCCTGAATTCAAACCTCATCTTTTCCATGAGTATTTTTTTTTCTCAAGCTCACAATGGATAAAAATAAAATCTTAAGAACTAATCCGGTGAAGCTTTCTGTTGCTGGCTGAGAAGAGAGGGAGACAGGAGGAGCAATGAGCACGTTGTTTCTCTTTTGCAGTATCTGGTCAGTGGTGAGATACAGCAGAGGTAAAGGGGTCACATAAACAGGGATCACTTGGAGCTGGATGTGCTGCATTACAGGTCTGGGTGGGACACTTTGGAGGGGATGGAACCAGCACACAGCCATGTGGGCATGGTGACTTAAAAGGCTGAAGAAGACAAATCGTCTTTTTCAGGCTCATCTATAAATCAATTACCATTTGTTCCTTATTAATAATTTAGCTGCCAAGAACGTGCTTATTGCTTTAGAAGAGGGGGGAAAATACAGACTGTCCCTGTTCTGAGGGAGCTGGCAGGCTCAAAGATGCAAGGCAGTACTCCTGGGAATATCCAGGGAAAACTGTAACCACGGGCTCTATTAATTACTTCAATAATTTTGCACTATCTCCTCCCTGCAAACCTTTTTGTCTGCTTGCATCGTGTTGATCCTGCTTGGTGCTCTCAGTTTAATCAGCCTTCCCAAGGAAATGAGATGGTGAAGGATCATCCTTCCATCTCTTCAGGGCTGGAAGGAATTTCTGCACCAATGTAATGCTGAAAGCTGCAAAAACAGAGAGAGGGAAGGAGAAACCCAAGAGAAGCATGTGAGGGATGTCCAGTTTGGACATGGAATTTGGGAGAAGCTGCTGCTGGGATGAACTCTCCAGTGTGTTATAAAAGAGGGCTGGAGTGCCTTGAGGACAAGGTTTTGAACTTAATACCTCAGAGAAGATATGGGACAGTGTAAGAGGGGAGGGTGATTGATGGGCCAGAGTGATAATTTTAGCAGCTGAGTTTTCTGATGGGTTGGAGGAACAAGATATTTATCTGATGTGCCAGAGAGGAGGAAGAGATTAGCTGGGATGACGTAAGGACAGGCAAGTTGTTTTGATTGCTAAAAGGAGAAAGAAGGGGTAGATCTTCACTTGCTTCTGAACTTTGCATTTTTGGTTTTTTGGCTTTTTTCCCTTAAATTTTGTGTAGGAAAATGTATCAAACAGAAAATGGCTGGGAAGGCTACCAGGGGTGGTCAGGAGCAGTGGTTCTGGATGGTGAGTAGGTTTCCAGAGTAAAGGACACCTTTCACAAGCCCCATCCAGCCTGGCCTTGGATACTGCCAGGGATCCAGAGGCAGCCACAGCTCCTCTGGGCAGGGCCTCCCCACCTTCCCAGGCAGGAATTTCTTCCTTATATTGAATCCAAATCTCCCCTCTGCCAGCTTAACCCATTAAGGCATGGCACAGAGGCTGAGCTCACAGGCTCAGGGATGTTGGGAGGCAGAGCATGGAAAGGCAGGAGCCTCTGGCAGAGCCCTTGCCATGGATTTGAGTGCTGGTTTGGGATCACTTGGCACCCTGGGCACTGCAGTGTCCTTCCCTTGGAGTGATTGCACAAAGTTCATCTGGGAGAACAATGTTGTCTGCAGAGGTTTGGGAATGGGATAAGCAAAGTGGGGAGGAGTTGGACTTGCTAGTGTTGAATGTCTCATTGAGAGGGGGAGTTGGATCCTGTTACAAACAGAGCAGACGGTGCAGACTCTCAGTAAATAGGCTGAGTGCTGTGAGGGGGAGGCTGCTTGGTCATTGCCTCTGTGTATTTTAGAGCAATCACATTTGTTTCACGGAGTTGTTTTTTTGAGGATGGAGTGGGTGTGTGGACCAAAGGCTTAGTCACGAGGGGAGGGGAAAGAAAACTGTCTTGACTTGTGAAGTCAAATATTTGTGCCTTCTCCTATTGTTTCCCTATCTTTGTGTAGTTTCTGTCGGTGCTCACATGCTGTGGGAATGAGCAGTGCTGCTGGATCTGTGTTGGGCCATTATTCCTTTTCTTAGCATCCTGATGTTCTGAGAGCATCCCTGCTCTTTGCACCCTTGCTCTGTGCTGTGTCCCTCACTCTCCAGCCCTGGACAGCCCAGGAAGTATTTGGGGAAGGTGTAGGTAGTGAGACATCTCCCATCAACAGAACCTGGAGGGTACTTAAAACTGTGCATGATTCAGTGGAAAGCCCTCTGTTCTCTGAGTCACTGCTGACCCAGGCACCCAGCAAGTGCATTTTGCTGCTCCAGAGGAGACAGAAAAAGGCCATAATTGATTGTTACCCCTCTGTGCCTCATCGTGTTGGTTTAGAGGAGCTGGGTGGTGTTCCTGGGTCTCCTGTCTGCAGTTCATCTGCACAGTGATTATGGCTTGCTCAGAAGTTCCCCCGCAGCTTTGATGGTGGTGGTCTCATGGTGACATCAAAGGGTTGGGATGTTGGTCTTGGCTGTCACACAGAGTTTTGGTGTCCCTCTCATCTTGGCTGCACCACAGAGATGGACAGAGCTATTTGTGCACTTGTACAATGCTGAAAACACTTAAGGATCTGAAAGAAGTGGAAATTGTTTTGTCTTCTCCGCATTCCCGTTCAGGGCTCAGCAGTGGTGTTGGGCTGTTGCTTCAGGCCAGGAGGGAGCTCTCCTGTGGCTTCAAAGAGCTTTATCTGGCATTGTTGTCCAGGAAGGTGGTGGTGTGAGGCCTGTGTGGGAGCAGAGAGGAGGGGAACATTCCCAAACAGCATTCCTTGCCCCTTTGGAGAGTGCAGGAACCACACAGGCAGCCCAGCCCACCTCCTGTGTGCCTGGCACTGGAGGCACCAGCCACGAGGGGCCAGAAAGGAAATTAGGAACAAAAACATCCCTTGTTTCTGGAATTCTGCTGGCCATTTCCCATCATTTGGTCGCTGTGTCACTGTCCCCCTGGAGCAGCTGCCAGACACACCAGGTGCCTGTCCCCCTGTGTCACCTTGGCCTTCCAGTGGTTGACAGAGGACGAGGTGAGGTTGGCACAAAAATCAGAAGCACCTTTAAAATGTGCTCTGGCTTTTTCAAGTACAAACTAATATTTACCTGTGAGTCTGCTTCCCTCCTCATTCCCTCTCCTTGGCAAGCTCAAGATCTGGTTTAAGCTCAATGTTTAAGCGTTTATCCAGTGAGGTTCCCAGGACGTGAATATCAGATATTCTTTCGAGTTTGGAGGGAGGGAAAGGGGAGATGACAACAGGAAAGGTACCTGAAATGGCTCTCTGTTCCTTAAATGTGAGTTTGGATGCAGTTGATATTTTCAGCTGGTCGCAGTGGACACCTCATGGAAAACTTTTGAAAAACATCTCATTTGGGAGCAGTTCTGTGTCCTGTGGTGGTTGCAAGGTGACCTGTTTTCATGCTGGGGTTTTTTTTCTGGACCGGTCTTTAATCACTTCTTGCCTCAAGCTTTTATTACTACTGACATTTACATGAAAATAGGATATTTGTTTATGTTGAGTGCAGCCACTTGCTTTTTCCTGCTGCATTTTCTGTCCCCCCGGCTGGATTTCCATGGAGCAATAGAATGATCAAACCTTCCCAGGAAGGTCCCTGTGCACGCAGGCTGGAGATCCTGTTTGGGTGATAAGAGTGGCTTAGCGTGATCCTGAGGCTTTGGAGAGCTCTTATTCACGGAGCTGCTCTCCCACACATCCTGCATTAGTCACAGCTCAAACTTTGGAATTAGACATCCTCGCTCCAGCAGCACCAGGGCAGGGAAGAGTGAAGGAGAGAGGGAAATGGTGCGTGCAGACAGCAACATTACGGAAAAATCACATTTTTGGCGAGCAGAGAATTCCTCATCTCTTGCAGCATGGGGAAGATGCTCTTCCCCCTCCTTTTCTCAAAGTTTTTCAGTTTTTGAAACATGATCTGCAATTGAAGAAAGCGGGATTGGGTTGCCATGAATAAGATAATTCTCTTGGCTGGAGGGGGTGGCTGAGGGAGTGACTTGTGCTGCGAGTGGCAGCCTAAAAACAGCCCTTGCCACTGCCGTGGAGAGTTCCAAGAAGAAAGGAGGCTTTCAGGAAGGCCCCATACACAGCTTCCTTTTTGCTGCTGAGAGTGTCAGGTGGGGAAAAAAAAAATTCAGCTGAAGCTTTTTCTACCTCTCTGGTCCAAAGAATCCTCTTTTCTTATTGTACAGAGTCAGCCCCTAAATCAAACTAAGAACCCAAAGGGCCCAAGCAGCAGCTCCTCTCTTCCCTCAGCCTCCTCAGAGGTGTTGGAAGGCTGATTTTGAGACAGAGAAGTTTACAAAGTGCTTCTTCCAAACACAGCTTGACTCTTGCAGAGTCTCTGATTTCTCTGGTAATTACAGACAGAAGAGACTGTAAAATATTAGCTTGTGTGAGCATTTAATGAGGCTTTTCATCTGAAATCTGCAGCGTTCCCCGAAGACATCCCACTCCTTTGGGCTCACTTTGGAGCTGGATTTCTCCTGCATGGCTGGTGACTCACAATGAAGGAAGTCAGAGTTGTAAAATCACCAGAGCCTTCTCCCAGTAGCCTTTTCACCTCAGCACACACCTGCTGTTAACTCCTGGTGGAAACTCAGCGTGGAAAGCCCAGGGTTTGTTTGGGCAGCTCTGTGTCACTGGGATTAGGGAGGGAAGCCTGTTGGAATCTGCTCTGGGATGAAGCACTCAGGGAAGTGATTCACCCTGAACTGATTCACTGGGATGCCAGAGCTGGGAAAGCTCCTTTGGAAAAGAGAGGTGGGTAACTCTTTGGGAGAAGGGGAGAGACTGATAAAGAACCCAGAAAGTTTTTTGTAAGCAAAACTGGGTTTTATTGAAAACTGAGCAGCCTGATGGAGACCAGATTCCCTTGTGGAGCATCCAAGCATGTGTGGGATTGATCCCAAAGGATATCCCAAAGGACATCCCTGCAGAGGGGCTGGGGAGGAGCTTGGAGGAAGTTTGTGGGACTAGGTTTGTGGTGTGCTGATGATTGCCACTGATTGTGCAAATAATTACATATCTGAGTGGCTCCTAAACCAGCCTGAAAAGCAATATAACCCAGAGCCAGTGGGATTGAGGGAACACTTAAAAGGCCTGTGTAAGTCCAGGAGAGCATTGATCTCTGCCCTGAGTTGCTTTTGAAAACGGGAGATGGACACTCTGGAAAATTTCACCCTGGATCTCATTATCCATGCGGGGGAGGTCCAACGCAGATGGCAAACCTGGAAATAGCTGCTTTTCAAATTACAGGAAAAGCAGCAACGTTTTCACTGTATAATAAAGAAAATAACAGCAACGAACCTCGAGTAGCCTCAAACTATTCCAAACAAGATAATTGGAGGCTGGAGCACAGGGTATTTTTAGCTATATCTGCTATAAAGTAAACATGTTCTTTGTCCAGGACCACCAGAAATGTTTCCATAAGAAATGCTGGCTTTGGCCCAACTTGATAGAATGCACAAACATTTGTGTGAGGAGCCAGTTCCGCCTCTGGTATTTATATGAAGGTTCTGTTGAAGGCACTGGGAATTGTATATATTGTGAAGGGGAGGCCAAGGGCTTAAAAGTGTCATTTTTCCACGCTGCCTGTGATAATCCCTTTTGCTTTTGTTAGCAGACACATCTTTGGGGCAGCAGTTCTTGGTGTGAGGCTTCTGTCTAAACACTGTGCAGCACATGAGTTTCTTTTTCCTTTCTTTTCTGGGTCCTCCTACTCTGGTTTATCTGGGTTATATCAACAGCTGATGCTGATTTGCAGAACTTTCCTGATTTCAGTGAAAATAGGGAGATTTTTCCCTACAGCATCAAGAAGATGCACATAGAAACTAGATATTAAATGTAAATCAGCGTAATGGAAGCTGACAGAATAACTGAGTTTTACAGCAGCTTTTTTTTGGACTATTTTCTTCTTTCTGATTGCCATGTGCTCCAGTAATTCAGCCTTTCTTGAAATGCTTTTGCTTTGAATGCACTCCAGGTTATGGAATATTGTCTGAATCTCATTGGCATTTCCATCCACCCCTTTTTTTCCCTTATGAAACTGCCCTGCCCATCCAAACACACAATAGTATGCCTGGAATCTCCTGGGAGAGAGGAAGTTTGGTTGGACGAAAGTGTGTTGGGTTTTGGATTTCAGGATTGGAGTTAAATCCGGGATTCTGGGAAGAAATGACAAGCTCTGATAAATGACTTTTCAAAAAGGCACGTTCGGAAGCCTCTTCTGTGTCCACTCCCAGCCCCCTTAAGGCTCAAGCACAAATAAATTTAGATGAATCTGACACAGGTTTGGGCCAATAAACTTTGCTGAAATGAATAAAAAAGACCAGGTCTGCTTAGAAAAACTGGGTTTCACATTTAGAGGTGCCTGGGATGCAATACCTTCATAAACACAGCCTCAGATTCCACTTCTATCCCTTATTTTCTGTGGAAAAAAAGGCAGAAATACTGGAATGCATATTAGGAAGTTTGGAAGTGGGTTTGTGATTAAGCCTTAATTCAGCATTAGGATATATTCTGTCCTTTCTGGGGTAGGAGGGTGTGTGGTTGGGCCTCTGGGGTATCTAATCTATTTTCTGTGCTCCTGGCTATCAGGAAAAGGAGGAGCTGAAAGAGATGTAGGGGCATAAAATTACAAAATGGCTAAAAATAGAGGAAAGGGAGCTGGGTTTGGTAGCCACCAACCAATACCCTGTAGCTGGGGCAGAAACAGAAAGGCTGTAAATAACAGAGATCAGGAAAAAATACAGGGGAAAAAATAGTTGATGATACATGAGAAAACAAGATCTCTGCATAGCTCCAAAGAAATCTGAATTAATCTGAGGTGTTATGTGAGAGTGGAAGGAAACAGAGCTCTGTGGATCCAGGAGCAACAATGGGCACAGAGTTGATGGTAAACCAATAAAATGTACTTATGTCTGAATGTGAAATGAGACTCTGAAAAATATGGTCTCAAGGCACCTGCTAAAGAGCTTACTGGAATCTTAATAAATGACTCATGCTGTCATAATCTGATCCTGACATCAGCTCCTGGGGCTGGAGTTCTTCAGCTCTGGAGGGGGAAGGGGGAAGCTGCAAAGCCTTAGGGAAGGCTGGGATGGAAAAAGGCAGGTAAAAAACTACTTACACAAGAGATACTGATATTTTTTCTATTATAGCTCCTTTGCAAGGCTAGAACAAACGAGACTTGAGCAGAAGAATTCTGCAGCACTGGAAGAAAAAGGGAATTGCTCTTTACCTTGAAAATCTTTACCTGGTGCTGGGGATGGTTTTGTAGAGGATGTGTGGTTTCCTTCCAAATCCAAAGGAGGATTTTAGTGGGAAGAGAAAGATGAGAGAGTTACCAGCACAAACTCGGGGTGATCATTTGTAGTATTGAGGGAGAGATTCATTCTTCATTCCTGGTCCTGGCTCTGCCACAAACTTTCCTTTTGCTTTGAGAAAATCCTTTAACTCCATTTATTTCAGGGTAGTAAAAACCCTCTCCATAGAGATTACAAATGCCCTGTTTGTTAATAATTTTAATCTTCTATAAATCCTAAGAGTTAAACAGGAGTATTAATTATTAGTTTCCTCTCTGGCAGTGCACTGCAAACCTCAGCTTGACACAGGGACTTCTATTTCTAGAGCTTGAATGACAGCACTGTTAGAAGTGTCCCAGAAATTGGAAAATTCAGCCATGCTGAGCAAATTGAGGGGAAAGAGATGGCAAAGGATCAGCTTTGGAGTTACAAATGTGCTGCATGGGTCATTTTTGTATTCACTCCTGTTGATTTGGCTGCTGTTGAGGGAAAGTTGAGATTTTATCCAAGTGCTCAGTGAAGCCCTGTGGATATTGCAGGGCTCTGCTCACAAAAGCCAGATTCTGCTACAAGAAGAAATGCTGATTTTCCTGGTGCAGCCCAGATGCAGGGCCTGTAAGGAGCTACTTACCATCTTCTGTGTTTAGCAGAAAATCACAGCCTGTGGCCACAGTTCTGGGTGAATTTTAGAGCAACTGGCAGCTTATTAGGCATGGGTTTAAAACCCACCTCCTGCTCATGGTTTTTTAAATTAATAAGTGAAACTTTTCCTTCCTGATTGGTTTTCTTTCATCCTTACCCGTTTTTGGACATGTTGGGTACTTGAGTTTTTAGGTATTTTGCTCTCTTGGAAAATGAATGACAGGGATATAAAACTGATGGGGAAGGGAAGGGATTGGATCTCTGATGGAGCAAATCTGAAATTTTCCAACCTGGACAAAAATATTTTATTGCTTAGATCACTTTGCCTAATTTGCACTCCTGATTTTTGCACCACTGATTTCAGCTTTGTTTTTAAAGAAGGAGAATGGGGGCAAAGAAGAGAGTTTCAGTATCCATCTAAAGATAGCTGCAAAATGCTCAAAGAGGAACAAATAAAATAACCAAAAGCTCTCAGAACGTGGGGTGGGTTTTTGTTCTTTCGCAATCCAGGATCTTACAAATTAAATAAGGTTAAAAAAAGCAACCACAGAACAAACCCAACAGCAAAACCCCAACAACAACAAACCCCAAACAACCAGAAAAAAACCCCAATCAGGCCTGGAAATCAAATTCAGGTTGCGAAATGTTCCCCTGTTTAATCCTCACTTTTTTTCAGACAGAGAATTGTTTAAAAATAAAACTTCAATGTTTCTGTCGTTCTTTTTCCCTCCCCTCTCTGGTTTTGCTATTAAAGCTTCACCATTGCTCTTTGCTCTTTGAGCAGCAGTTGGGCTGTTGGAGGGTGAGTTTTCCTAGGAAATGCCTTGTAAGGATGGATCCATCCTGAAGGTGCTCAGCCTGAGGAGTTTTTGGCTCTCAAGGACCCCAAATGGTGTAGAAACACTTGGGAGACAAAGTGTCCCACCAACATAATTATGCTGATTTTTGAGAGAATCAATTTTGAGAGAACCATCCTATACTAAATTTTGGGCCAAAGAATATTGATAATTTAAAAAGAAATTCTGTTAAATAGTATGGAATAATGAATGTATCAAGGCAGTTGTACAGGGAGAGCTGCTCAGCACAGGCTTGTTCCAGGAAAGGTAAAAGGGAGGAACAATTCAGCATCCCAAGGGAAATCTGGGTGCTTAGGTTCTGCTGATCTTAATGAAGTCTGGACGTGCTGAGCTCTTGGATGGTTTGGGATCAGCCTTTGGGATCTGTGCTTCAGAACAGACCCAGGAAAGGGAAGAAGCTGTGTATTCCCTGGAGATTATGATGGGATTGCTCTGCACAGGGCTGGGGGACACATGCTGCTGGCTCCTCTCATGTCCTGGCCCATCAGCCACACCAGCTATTTGTTCTTTTGCAGAAAATGCTCCTGGAGGGCTGAGGAGGGGCAAATGGAGCTGCCTGCTCCTCAGCCACATTCCCAAGAACGTGCAGGCAATGCTGGTTTGTCCCAAGTCCCTTAATGAGGAGAGATTTCACAACCAGAAAAACCCAATGAACCCCCAGGGCCTTGGGGAAATAGAATTCCTTTTACCTTATCTCCTTATGGAGGGGAGAGGGGAGAGGGGGAGGTGGTTGGATTTGAAAATAAACCAGATGGCTCTGTCATTTTAAAAAGTCTCTTTAGATAAGATTGCAGAGAATTCCATCTCTTTCTGTGCCATGGGCACATCCATGGCAGAGCCCTGGATGAAGGGGAGAAGAAATCCTTTCCTCTCCAGCTGATTGGGAAGTTTGTTGAGAGTACCATCTTTGGAAATAATCCCAAAGTCAAACACATTTTGTGTTAATCCCTCACCCCAGCTGCTCAACCCAAATCCATGATGTCCATGTGCTGATGGAGACTGGGAGCAGGAAGAACACTTCCCACTGTTGTGTTTCCTGTGGGATACTTGGAATATTCTCTCTGAGTCTTTTCTTTCTCCTTTTTCCTCACTTGGATGCAAGATGTGCTGCCAAGAAAGATAAGGGGAATGGAGATGCACTCCTGGTTTATTCCTTGTTTCAGTCTCCTCTCTTTTTGCTAAATTTACTGACTATTTTCACACTTTTCATATATTTTTTAAAAAATATTTTCCCAACGTGATTGGTTTTGAGGTCACATAAATCCAGGCTTGGCTCCACTGAAATCACCACCAGTATTCCCACCTTCCCCAGAAGCTCAGGTCTGGCCACTGGCACTCTCCTTGGGAATATTCCACTCATTTTGACTAGAATCAGTTGAGTTTTGCCTTCCCTGTTGTTGTAGCAGTGTTTACAAAGGTGTGTGTGGTATGCAGCTCTGCCAGAGGAGCTTTTGGGAAAGTTCTCCTAGGGCAGCCAAGAGGAGCAGAACCTCTTTGGAATAATTGTTTGCGTGTTTTGCTTTGGGTTTGTTTTGTTTTCCTAACTCGGCTGCCAACACAAAGAACCAGGGGAAATAATTCTGAGTAAAATTTCAATTCTCTTCATTTTTCCCTCTCTTCGACAAATTAAAAAAAGTGAAGTATTTCATTTCACCAAAGCCCTGAAGTGTTTCATTTGGGTCATTAGGAAAAGCAAGGGAAATGAAGGGTGAGACTTCAAAGGAAGTGCCTGGGGGTAATTCCCATTCATCCAGGATGGAGACCCTGCTGCAGCTTTTTCCTCTGCTGGAGAATCAGGAGTGCAACACTCTTGTCTTGCTTCCCAGGAAGGTTTGCTCGGAAGAGGCTGTTCTGAGGTGAGGATGGGATTAGGTGAAAAATTGAGCTGGAGGAGACACAAGGTAGATGTAAAAATACAAGTAAGCAATGCTGTAAAAACTCTTACTTGCTGTCAAGCTGCAATTTGGCAATTGAAACTGGAAGCCTGGGTTGTTTGTAATGAACTTCATGTAGATATAGTAGACCAATTTACATAAGAGGTATCTGTGTTGATTTTTTTCCCAATGAAAATTCATGTATCTGTGTTTTAAAAGTCCAGGTTTATTAACACATATTTTAAGATGTAACACCTTTACAAGCACAGCAGAGATTGCTGAGAGCTGTGCAAACACCCTGCTTGGTAGGACTCATGGCAGTGCTTAAGGAGTACCACAAAATTGTTGTGTTCTTACTGGCTGTAGCTTTCATCTCTGTCTCTGAATCAGTCATAAATTAGTAATAAAATAATTTTAAAAATCCAGAAATCCAAAAGTAAAAATAAATCCGGAGCAGGGCTTTTGTATGAAACAAATATTGTTTGTTGGGGATGTTTCATCCAATGCCCAAAGGGGCTCCAGGAGAGCTGGAGAAGGACTTGGGACAAGGGATGGAGGGACAGGACACAAAGAATGGCTTCATACTGGAAAAGTGGAGATTTAGATGGGATATTGGGAAGGAATTGTTCCCTGGGAGGGTGTGAGAGGCTGGGATGGAATTCCCAGAGAAGCTGTGGCTGCCCCTGGATCTCTGGGAGTGTCCAAGGCCAGGCTGGAGCAACCTGGGACAGTGGAAGGTGTCCCTGCCCATGGCAGGGGTGGCACTGGATGGGCTTTAGGATCCCTTCCAATGCAGACCAGTGTGTAATTCCATGATTTTACAGCTTTTGGAGACAAATCCTTGCCCTGCAGTTGGGCACAGCAGTTCCTGTCAGCGCTGGGTTGGTGCCCATGTGGGGATAAGCCCCCTGTGTCAGTGCCAGGCTAACCCTGACATGAACATCGCCTCAACCATTAACCCCTGTCCTGTGCAGGTCCCTGGATGGGAGGCTCCAGGTGTCCCACAGGAAGGGACTGCCCCACGTCATCTACTGCCGCCTGTGGCGCTGGCCAGACCTGCACAGCCACCACGAGCTGCGCGCCATGGAGATGTGCGAGTTCGCCTTCAACATGAAGAAGGACGAAGTGTGTGTCAACCCCTATCACTACCAGAGAGTGGAGACCCCAGGTACCCACAGCCCTGCCACCCCAGCCTCTCCTGACAGCAGCAGGAGTTCCAGGGCAGTTCCAGGCGTTGGGTTTTGAAGGCATGGTGGGTCTGGTATTGAGGATAATCCCTTGCTGTATGGAGTAAAATCAGTTCTGAACCTGCACTCGGGGAAAATATCATTGGGAATCAAAGAACTGCAAGTGAGCAGTCAAGGTTCCCAGTGTGGCACTGTGTGCACATAAACAACTCACACACAGCAGCAGCTGTGGCAGTGTTCTCTGCATCCCTCATCATCCCTCACAACTGCAGTTAAATTAAGGATAAATTCGCTGTTCAGTTGAGCTGGGTCTGAAGAGCTCCCAGCAGCTCCCAACTTCCTGTTCTGGAGTCTCCTCCTGCCTCTGGAAGACACTTTGATCTGGAGCTGCAGCAGCTTCTGCTGCATGTCAGCACAGATCTGCAGAGGCAGGCAGGATGGTTATGCTAATCCCACCTGGCTGCTCCATCCTATGGGAAACTCATTCATCAGGAATCCTGGGGTGCACCTTCTTTCAAAGGTTTTCCATCAGAGCTGTTTGTTTCCCTGGGAAGAGGCAGACAGAGAGGTGTGCTCTGGTAAGCTGTATCCCATTCCCAGCTGAGACCTGTGGGAACAAACAGCATCTTCACCTGCTGCTGTTATTCCAGAAGGAAACATCAAATCCTGTCCCTTAATGAGCCACTGTGGGTTCCATGTATTTAAGGCTGTTATTTCAATGTGGTTTCTCCTCATTTTCTGCCATTTCCCTCCCTCTATTTTAAAGCTGTTCCCTGTTTTCCCTTGGCAGTGCTGCCCCCAGTGCTGGTGCCTCGGCACACGGAGATTCCTGCTGAATTCCCACCCCTGGATGACTACAGCCACTCCATCCCAGAGAACACTAACTTCCCAGCAGGTATCGAGCCCCAGAGCAACTACATTCCAGGTACCTTGTGTCTTCCATACAGGGAGCAGAGGGAAGGGTCAGAGTGCTCAGGGAATCCTGCCTGGGTGTCCCACACTGGGAATCCTTCTTTCCATCGTTCCTCTGGAGTGGGAACTTGTGCAGAAATAGCTGGGAGCTGTAAATGTGGGCACTCAGCAGTGCTGAGTTTATAGTTTCATAGCTTTGTTTCGTTGGTTTTATGCTACATCCTCAGTTTATTGTGAAATCTAAACTGAATGTTCTTGTTAGTTGTAAACTCACTTCTTCATTCAGTGCTACATCCTCAGCTTACTGTGAAATCTAAACTGAATGTTCCCTTAGCAGGTTGAGATTTGAATGAAATTCAGCCATTTTGAGTAAAACTTTCCAAATTTCTGGTGGAATTGAGCTCTTCTATTTATGTATCTCTTTTACAAGCAATTTACACCTTATTTGCATGGACAAGTTATGCAGCTGCACTCCAGGAGAGGAGAAATATGTGGACAGAAATCTGCCTCCATGGCTTAAAGTTTCATGGGACTGAAAATCCGGATTTTTTTGTTTTCCCCTTCCTCTGTTACTCACAAATATGGATATCACCCTGGCTGTGCTGGCTCCTCCCTCCAGCAGCTTGAGAAAGAAAAGTAATAAAAAAGAATTTTGGCTCCTCGTGAATGACAAAGTGAATGGTTTTGGTGCCTAAAATGCAGACTTTTCAGTTGCACTGACAGTGTGATGATTTTATGCTGCAGAGACCCCTCCTCCAGGCTATTTGAGTGAGGATGGAGAAACCAGTGACCACCAGATGAACCCCAGCATGGATGCAGGTGAGTCACCTTTGGGGTTTTAATTTAGTGGCTGTGTCCCAAAGAAAGTTGAGTGTCTGGGTTTTCTCTCATTGCCACAAAAAGAAGTAACCAGGTTTGCAATGAGGTTACCTAATTTATGTTCAAATAATCTATGTATTATGTTCACACAGCCCATATAAATGTTCAGATGTCAGGGACTTCCCTCCATATAGGAAAAAAGAAATAAATAAAGAAACCAGCTCAGATCAGTGTGAGAGGAAAGGTAAAAATGGGCTGCACCACTGTCTGCATCCATGGGACATCCAAGTGCAGATATTTCAAATATATACCCGGAATTTGTAGACCAAATTTACAGGTTTGAGGATAAAATTCTGACAGTTTTTTGGTCAGACCTGTGTAGCCCAAACCAATACTCCATTGTCCCAAACCCAGCAGGATTGTGGATATAAAATGTTATGGTTTTAATTCTGTTTTGTCTGGCAATGTACACCCAAGCTCTTTGATGTCCAGCTAACTAGGTTTGTCATGATAATACCTGAAATTTTGCTGGCTGCAAGTGAAAGTAAAACAGCCGAGTGCTTGCTCATTGGAAAATGAATGGGTTAAATTTCAGTGAATTCCCTGTGAAGGAGCAGCAAAGTTGATATTTGAAAGCTCCTGTGAGGAGTAATGAACATCAGAGAAGCTGCAGTGTCTAAAATGAGCCTTCAGTGAGCAGTGGGTTATCCTTCCAACAAGCCTGGGCAGCAGTGAAGATCCTGTGTTTTTCCTGGTGCAGATTCCATAGCAATAATTATCCCTTCTTGATTTTCAGGTTCTCCAAACTTATCACCAAACCCCATGTCTCCTGCACACAACAACCTGGGTGAGCACATGATCTCGGGAGCTGGGTGGAATTACAGCCAGGAGGGTGACATTTGAATGATGTGGAGGTTGTGCACCTTTTACAATGTTCCAGTGGTTTCAAATTGCCAGAGGGCAGCTTTGGATTGGATGTGAGGAGGGAATTGTTCCCTGGGAGGGTGGAGTGCCAGAGTGC
The DNA here is from genome assembly GCA_024500445.1 of Entomyzon cyanotis. Taxonomy (NCBI): domain Eukaryota; kingdom Metazoa; phylum Chordata; class Aves; order Passeriformes; family Meliphagidae; genus Entomyzon; species Entomyzon cyanotis. The sequence goes on from JAKEPQ010001010.1 coordinate 18,988,667, forward strand.
CTAAAGAAGCTGTGGCTGCCCCTGGATCCCTGGAAGTGTCCAAGGCCAGGTTGGACCACCCTGGGATACAGGGAGGTGTCCTTGCCATGGCAGGGGATGGACTGGATGGGATTTAAGGTCCTTTCCAATCCAAACCATCCTGGAATTCTGTGATTCTGTGAGACTGAGCGTGGCCTGAGCAGAGGAAGTGGAGGAGCTTGGTTGGGGTGGGGCTGGAGAGTCCAGACAAGCAGGGAATGTGCAGGAATGGCAGTGAATGGAGAGGTCATGGCCAGCATTCCTGGAGCACCAGGGGTGTTTGTGGCTGGGGAATGCTGGGGGGAGATGCACAAACCACAGATGCACAGCAGGATTGCTCTGCCTGAGCAGCAGCTGCTTTTCCTCACCCAAAGCCAAGGTGCTCTGCAGTCTGCAGTCATCCTCCCCTCCAGCTCCATCCTGGGCACAGGGAACACATTCCAGCCCCATCCCTGTGGCAGCCAACAGGGCAGCCCTGAGGAGAAGGGAGAGCAGCTGAGCCTCTGAGACACCACGAGAGGTTCTGTGGCTCTCTCTGTACCTCTGTTATCTCCCAGTTCCACCCTTTGTTTTCATTCCATCTCCATCACTCTGAGCTCTTGCCCTGTTGGAATTGCTCTCCCTGTGTGCCATAAAAATCCCTCCCAGCTCTGCCTGGCTGCAGGATCAGCTCCCCAACTGTTCATTAAGGCAGCAGACAGAGCCCACTTGAGATTTCCCTGGAATAACCATGGCCATAAAGTTTACATATGCTTTTAATCCTGGCACACAGGACTTTGACACTGCTCCAAAATTTGTCAGTCATTGGCTGACTTGTGAATATCTTGGGGCTGTTGAAGAGAGGATTTCTTTTTTTTTTTTTCCCTTTTTTTTTGATAATATTGCCACGGTGACACAAAACTTTTATTTCTTTAACTGTTACAGCCCAGAACAGAATACATGACTGAATAATTTTTATTTCCTTTTTTTTTTTTTTTTGTTGCAATCCATTTTGCTGCCTGGGATCTGATGAGATTTTTCTTGCATTTTTTCCTTCTTTTCAACCTAAAAATAAAAAGCCAATTCCATGTAACAAACTCAACCTGGCAAGTGGTATCTGCCTTCCATAAGGCAGAAAGAATTTTCTAGGAAACAAAACCCCCATATCCTCCCTGACAGGGCCACTGCTTATTCACACATCAGATGTCTCAGGTGCTGTCTGGGGACAAGAAAAAGGAGCAGGTGAAGCTGGTAAAGCACAAGGAACCTCTTTGTAGTCTTGAGGAGCAGACAGCAGAGAAGCAGTTTAATTTACCAGCATTAAAAGACACCTTTAAGTTCTTGCAAACCATATTTATTGCTCTCAGGCAGGAGCTTCCACAACTGAAGAACTTCTTGTTGCTTTTGATTATATTGTAGATTTTTGCCTTTGAGGAAGCTACAAAATAATAAATGAAGGGGCAGCTGAGCCACACTTAAAAGTGTCCAAGGGCAAAATTGTCATCACATGTCTGTTATAAATGGCTTATCTGCAGAGGAGCTGCTCCCAGGAGCTGATGGTCCCAGCCCAGGAAGGGACACTGGTGTCTCCACTCAGGAGCTGTTGGTGGCTGCTGACCTGCAGCACTCCTGTGATTCCATGGATAAGCAGAACTCCACTGCCTAGGGCTGGACTTTGCTCTGCAGGAGTCTAATGAGGCTTTCTCTGTGTATTTGTTGAGAAAATGGAATAGAAATTCAAACCCCACAGCAGTGTGGGCAAGGAGGGAGTTTCTCAGGGAGCTCTTGAGCAGAGCAGGGGCTTTTCCAGCTTTGCCATGAAGAAAATAATGTCCCAGGACTGATTTGTTTATTTGAGCAGAACTACCTGAAGCTTTTAAGACAGTTTACTTTGTGTAAACTGAACTTTGGACTTAAATCCCATGGCCATATTCCAGGGAATTACAGAGGCAATAAAACAGCACGAGGCAAACCAAGTGTGACACCAGGGGCAGATTTTCCATGTCAGGCTGAAACCTGGGATGGAAGGAGCTCAGGGAATTCCATCTTTCCATTCCCAGGCACAGCAGTGTTGCAAGGTAACATATTGGGATTTTTTTTTTTTTTTTTTGTATTCTCCTCTCAGTTTGTGTGTTGGAGTTGGAAGCGTTTGAGTTTTGGTTCCAAATCACAGCTGTCAAGTTTTCAGTTGTCAAACATAAGCTTGAAGTGGAAGTCACAGATATCCAAGGATCTCTTCCCTAGTGCTGAAACACAAACCGAGGGAAATACTAAACACAAAATGAGAGGAGAATTGCCAGCATTCTGTGGACATGGGGAATGAAGTGAGGGAGTTGAGGCTGGCTGAGCTCCAGCGCTGTGGTCACACACACATTGTTAGTGAGTCCCTTGGAGCACAGGAAATCCATTGTCAGGGATTGCTCCACAGGAGGACTTGACGCAGGAGCTGTCAGAGGAATGAGCGCATGGCCTGAGGTCACATCCACATCCCTCTGTCCCCTGTCCCCTGTTCCCTGTCCCCTGTCCCGGGGCTAAGGCAGCCCTTGCTGGGTGCAGGGGGAAGGGAGCACCCACATCTCTGCAGCTCCTCGTTTCCAAGGAGTTGGAAACATCTCCCAGTGAGTTCTGAGCCACATTGTGATCAAACACATTCCCTGGAAGGAGGGGAACAACTTCCCTTGTGCTCAGACAGAGGGAGCAGAGCAGACAGCAGATTTTTCCCAGGACTTTCATCTGGCAGGGAGGATGCAGGACTGGGACCATCCCAGAGCCCAGGGGACCTTCTGACAGCAAAGCTGTTTCTGAGTCAAGGCTGAAATTGTGCAGAGATGATTCAGGCAGGATTTGCCTGGGTTTCATTTATCCTGTTTTATCGATTGTGTACCTCCTCAGGGTCCTTTGGCTTTAGCAGAGCTGCATTCTCTTCCTTTTCCCCAAACAGTAAAGCCATAAATTGAAAATGAATATTTAGGACAGCTCTAACACAAGAGGGAACCTGCCCATCCCACAGCAGCTTCAGCTGAAGTTTAAAACTACAAATCACAGGAGAAAGCAGCATCATTAAAACCTTGCTTGCAGTTTTTAGAGACAAGCTTTTCTTCAAACCACGTTTTTTTTTGTTTATATCTTTCCTCAAGCTGCAAATAAGCTGGAAATAAAATTTCTGTACATTCTTCAGTGGGGAATCCACAGTTCTCTTGAGCCCCAGCCAGGTGGAGGTGGTTTCTGAAGGAAAGGACCACAAAACCATGGAGAGCTTTCAGTGTTTTTATAACTTGAATAGCACCAACCTGAGGATATTACTTAAGGATCAACACAGGTTGATTTTTCTGGAGCTGAGCAGCCTTTTGATTAGAAAAGCACTTGCTGTGGAGTCAGAGCCCAGTCATGTGGAACTGATGTGTTTTCTTTGGTGGGTGGACCCACCTTGGGAGGCTCTGGGCAGAGCTGGTGTTTGCTGGGCCTCTCTCCAAACTGCACTGGGGCCACAGTAGCCCAGAGCTGTCCCGAGGTGGCCACGGCTGCTGGGGGTGAAATGAGGCTGCTGCTGGAGAAATTTGCCTGGGGTGGCAGTTTCCAGTGGGGAAACCAAATGTGCCATGCAGGAGGAAAAGGCAGGGACAGTAAACTTGTGCATAGCAAGAGAGGAGCTTGCTTTGAGCTGTAAAATTAAAATGGAGGAAGTGGCAGGTAAAAGCAGCTGGGAATGGGTGTAAACTCCAAATTTCATGGACTTTGAAGACTGCTAAGGATTACAGAGTTCCTCAGATGCTCTTCTGTTCAATTCCTTATTTGCTGTTAGCAAAGCTTGTAACAAAGTAGAAACCAAAGTGGTTTTCCTGATTATTGGCTGCTTTGGGAACTCTTCAGTGCAGTAATGGAGAGGAAGCCAGTGTGTCCTTTGGCTGCTCCAAGCTGTGCCTGAAGCTTATGGAGTAACAGGTACAGGTGAGAAAAGACTCCCAAACCTCTTCAGAGACCCCGCAGGGCAGTGTGAGAGGAGGCTGGGCTAGTAAAAAACTGTCTTGAGCTTTTCTGGAGCTGATTTCTTAAGCTCCAGATTGTCCTAAGCCATGCAGGAGCAACAGATGGGAAAGCCTGTGGAAAAAGCTGGGGTTTGCTGCTTGATGTTAACTCCTTGGCCAGATGGGAGCTCTTCTGTTCTGCCTTTAAGCACCATTTGAATGGGGATGAAGTGATAAATTGGGGGGAGGACTGGAGGGAATTCTTCCCTGCACTGGATGTGGGGAATAACACTTAGGAATTGGCGGAGCCTGCTCTCCACATACTGCTCAGGCTTGGCTCCCAGCAGGGCTGGGCACCTCCTTGTGCTGCATTTCCAGGAAATTTGACTTTTGAGCCTTGCTCTGCTGGAATCTCTGTGGCTTCAGTGGGAGCAGTGAACTCATTCAGTGCTGTTGTGTTGCCCAGCCTGCTGTGGGGGAAGCATGGCTTTCCTGGGGCTGCCTCAGCTCCCTCTGCCCCTTGGCTTTGATCCACGAGGCAAACCAGGACCCCAGGGAAAGAGCTGAGCCTTCACCTGCTGGCAAAATGGGTTTTCCTGTGATGCTTTGAGATCCAGTGCACTGGGAGAAAGTTTTTAAATCACTTTGATGCCAGTGGTAAAGGCAGTTTGGGGCTTATTTCAGACCAGTTGCACCACTGCCAGAGAGGTCACAGCGGGGTCAGTGACAGGGAGAGTTGGATTTACTGGTTGGAAGTGCACAGATTTAGGGTGCAGCTGTTGACAGCAGGTTTGTGCTTTATTCTTTCCAAGATTTTCTGCTCTTTCCTTTTCTGTGACTCTTTAAGGTACTGGCGACCTCAAAGTGATTCCACATTTCCTAGTAAAGCTGAGTTTATTTTTTTACTTTCCCCCAAGTGTGAGGCTGCTCAGTGACACCCCACTTGCTCAGTGAGTAATACCTTCGACTATTTGTGATTGCTCCACGTGCCAGGAGCCCCAGGGGTGATGTCACCTCCGTGCTGTGGCCCATTAAGATGCAAATTTGGTTGAAGTGAGCCTGAGGAGTGAAGCAGAACAATATCCCAAACCAGCCAGGTTTTTTTTCCATCCCCCTTTCCCTCACTGATGTGGCTTTTCTCGGGTGCAGATCTGCAGCCTGTGACCTACTGCGAGCCTGCTTTCTGGTGCTCCATATCCTACTACGAGCTCAACCAGAGGGTGGGTGAGACCTTCCACGCCTCGCAGCCCTCCATGACCGTGGATGGCTTCACCGACCCCTCCAACTCGGAGCGCTTCTGCCTGGGCTTGCTGTCCAACGTCAACAGGAACGCGGCTGTGGAGCTCACCCGGCGCCACATCGGTAACTCTGCTCCTCCTTCCTCCCCTGCTTGTCCAAGATCCCAGCTTATCCACAAAAACCTCCTCATTAGCAGTGCTGGGCTGGGAATATCCGTGGATTCCAGCAGGCTGATCTCCCGTAACACACTGATTGTGTTTTATCATTGTGATACAGAAATGCGCCAAGGAATGCTAAAATTGCTGCGTGTAATAGAATTTGAACTATTTCGCACACTCTGTGGATCTGGGATCATTGTGTGTGTTGCTTTTCCCTCCTGCAGTGTTTTATTTTCTGACTGACTGTTTATACATGGAAACTGAGTTCCTTGATTGTCAGCTCAATTTCCACTTTTCCTGCAAGGTCCCATCCAATTTGTTTTCAGTAAAACTTGTGCTAAGTAGAACATCCCAAATTTCTGCAATGTTACAAAAAGGCAAAATTGCTTATTCTGTACTGTTTTCTGCTGACTCCTATCAAAAATCAGCCTGATTTTTGTCCTAATTTTGCTCCCCTTTCCACCCTTTCCTGAGCAACAGGAGAATCCTCCCTCTTGCACAGGAGGATATTTCCTCATTTGTTTTGAAGGTTATTTCTAACACCAAAAAAACTCCAATCCCTAAAACCCACCAATATTCAGAAATCAGATTTTAAATACAGCAGACTCCTGCCCTGTGGAAGGATAAAAGCAACACATTCAAACAGGAATGTGAGACCACAGCAAACGTTGATTTGAGCAACAAAGTGTTCAACTTTGTTCCTTTATTAGCTGAGATTTGAATGATTTGTGTAAACACCTAAGGGCAATGGATGTGTGTCCTTGTCCACAAAGTCCTCTCCAGCTAATGGCAAGGATTTGAAAGTGCTGTTGAATTTCATTCTAAATCATGGAGTAAATCACCAAACAGTCGTGTCCAGCTGGGATGACTTTCAGAAGAAATGATGATTTTCATGTGTTAACTGATAGAAATGATGACTTTCATGTGTTAGCTGATAGAACATTCATATGGAAACAGCAGTGTGTGTGTTTGGAGGGAGCTGGCTGGGGCTGGAGGTACAATTCCAACTGGAATCGCTGCTCCTGCCTCCCTCAGCTCACCTGGCTCACGGAGCAGCTTGCTGGAATGGCCAGTGGGACAGTTTCCATCACTCATAGTGAACTGGTGCTTGCTGGGCTGAGGGGCTGCCTGGGGATCTGTCCAGCCTGGGGCAGTTTGTCTGGCTGTTTCCCCCTCCCGGAAGGTTGGCTGGGGCTGCAGTTTTCCAGGTTTATTCTCCCCTGAGGGTTGTCTGGTGGAGCTATCCCAGCCTTGGGGCAGTTTTTCCAAGTGTTTCCCCCCTGAGGGCTGGTTGGGTTTGCTGTTGCTGCCTGGGGTAGTTTTCCAGGTTTATTCTCCCGTGAGGCCTGGCTGGGCTGCAGTTTTCCAGGTTTTTTCCCCTCGGACACACCTGAGGCCTGGCTGGGGGAGCTATCCCAGCCCTGGGGCAGCTTTCTCCAAATGTTTCCCCCCTGAGGGCTGCAGTTTTCCCGGTTTATTCCCTGCTGACCCCCTGAGGGCTGCAGTTTTCCAGGCTTATCCCCCTGACCTCCTGAGGCCTGCCTGGGCTGCACTTTTCGAGGTTTATTCCCCCCTGAGGGCTCTCTGGGCTGCATTTTTCCGGGTTTATCCCCCTGAGGGCTCTCTGGGCTGCCCTTTCCCCGCTCCATCCCCTGCCCTGTCCCTAGGCCGCGGCGTGAGGCTGTACTACATCGGCGGGGAGGTGTTCGCCGAGTGCCTGAGCGACAGCGCCATCTTCGTGCAGTCGCCGAACTGCAACCAGCGCTACGGCTGGCACCCCGCCACGGTCTGCAAGATCCCGCCGGGTAAGCGCCGACCGACGCGCCGGGCACCGGGAACGGGCACTGACTGCTCCTCAGCGCTCCCGGGGGGCTGCGGGGCTCTCCGGCCCTCGGGGGCTGCTAACAAAACCATGGAGTGCTTGCCGTCGGAAGGGCTGTGGAGCTCGGCCTGCTCAGCCCTGCTGCTCTGCCTGGCCTGGGATGGGGAATCCACACCCTCTCTGCAAAAATCTATTTTACCCTTTTTTAGAAGCAACCTGACAACTCCAGCAGGGCATTTTGTACAGCCTAACGTGGTGCTGGAAGGAGCTGCTGTGGAGGCTCCATTGTCACACTTCATCCAACAGAGCAGAGTCTAAGCACAACTTAGAGCAGAACCTCTGAATTATTCCTTTTATCAGTCCATTGTTGTATTGCAATTATCTGATAGTCACTTCTGTTTGGACCTCTCTAAGTAAAAGGTAAGAAATTTCTCTTAGTTTAGATTCACCCATAATAGATTTAAATTGTTACTTTGGACCTCTAAGTAAAAGGTGAGAAATTTCTCTTAATTTAGATTCACCCATAATAGATTTAAATTGTTACTTTTTTTCTGCTCTATAGTAAAATCCCCTTCCCTCCTCTCTGTGGATTAGTTTGTTCTAAAGAAATCACATTTGCAGACACCTCGTTGTTCTGGTTACAGGCTAAAGTTTTTGCTGAAAGATTACAAGAGAATTTACTTCATCTATCTAGGAAGAAAAGGCTTTTTTGTCAGATAAATGCAAAAAGCTGGTAAGAGAGGAGATACTGTTTGAAATGGAATTTAGTTATTTAGCTAGGCTTACAAAAGCTGACTTTTTTTACAGTTAAAAGCATGTATATGTTTAAAAACTGAACTTCTTTGTTTAGAATTATTTGATTAAGCTTGTCTTTCGAGAGCTCATCCATACGCTGCAAGCTCTGGCCCATCCTAATGGGTTTCCTTTCTCAGATGCAGCTGCCAGTGCTGCAAATTATGACTTAATTCTCCACCACATCACAGGAGTCCACCCTGGCTGCAGTCAACATCTGCAGACAAGAAGAGCCCACATTTCCGCTCTGGCTCCGTTTTTGGAGCCAACTCTCCCCACTTTTGCCACAGTCCTTGGCCTCTTTTTCTTCAAATCTTTGCTGGTTTGAAGCAGTTCCTTCATTCCTTTGTTGGCAGGATCGAGTCATTCCCACTCCTTTCCCTGGAGAGATCTGTTCCCAAGCCTCAGCACTGGGATCCTCCTGGAGGTTATTCCTCCTCCTCTGAGCTCAGCCTGGCCCTGACACTTCCACCATTCAAATTTCTTGTTCCCTTCCCTCCAAACTCACTGAGATTCCAGCCCTGTGGGCTCTCCCCTGATCCCAGCAGTGGGCAGTGCTTCCTGCAGCTGCTGTGGTCACCCTTTGCTCCACACCAGATGACCCTGTGAGTGCAGCCCAGGATACGAGGCTCACAAGTGATTTTTAGCAAAACACAATTCATCCCACTCCAAATGTTGTTTTTCAGCCTTGGCCCATGTGTAATCCCAAATGAGCCTTAGCTGAGTGCCTGGTTTTGGAGTTTAACTTGTTTATGGTTATGTGGGAGAAAGCAAAGGTAGCAACACTTTTTAAAATAGTGCTGTATTTATTTATTTATTTAAATGATGAAGGATGTTATTATATTTCACCTTTTTCCCCTAAGAACAGTTGAGTAAGTTGTTCTCAGTCTTTTAGCTGGGGCTAAACATCAGGGGAAAAACTTCCATTTTAAAAGGCAAATGTTTGGCACTTGTTAGTGAAATAGAAGAGAGGATTTTAGCAGGAGCAGCCCTGTCCCCAGCCCTGTCCCCAGCCCTGACAGCCCCTTTAACCCTCAGAGCTGCTTCCTGGTGTGTCAGAGTGGTTTCACTTCAGAACTTCCCTGTTCTGCTGACAGACTCTGTGTTAATCCAGCACCAGGGAGCTCCTATTTTTAGCCTGTGCATTCCTCCCCTGCAGGCCCTGCAGGGATCTCTGTTGCTGAGTGTTCAGTCATAGTCAGGCTTTAAATTACTATGGGTGGGAAATACTGTCCAGAAGGAGAAGGAGGTTCCTCAGGAGGATCCCAGGTCTGGTCTCACTGGTCACAATCTGCTGGGGGAACTACAGCATTCAGAATTCTCTCCTTTTCCTTCTTCCTATGAAAAAAGGAATTCCTCAATCCTTCTCTCTGGAACTGTGTGTGGCACCAGATGCTCTGAGGACATGGCAAAGCAGCCTTGAGTTCCTTGCTGTGCTCTGAAAGAACTGCAGTTCTCAGTCCTATTAAGCCAACCCCTCGTCCTTGTCGTGTTCTTTCCCCCAGGCTGTAACCTGAAGATCTTTAACAACCAGGAGTTTGCAGCTCTGCTGGCTCAGTCGGTGAACCAGGGCTTCGAGGCAGTGTACCAGCTGACCCGCATGTGCACCATCCGCATGAGCTTCGTCAAGGGCTGGGGCGCCGAGTACAGGTGGGGATCCAAGGGGCTCTGCTCTGCCACTCCTCTCACTGCAGCCACCAGAGTCCTGCAGAGGTGTTTCATCCCTGTAGGAGGGGAACCAGCCCAGTGCAGGAGCTCTGTGGGTTGTAGCTCTTGGGAATGTGTTGATCTCTTTGTGGGATACACCAGGAAGGCCACGAGTTTGGTCAGTGTGAGCTTTACCTGGAGCACAGCAGATAAATCCACATGGTCCATGTAGGAAATATTACATTGTTCTTCTTAAAATTAGATGTGTATTTGATAGTTGGAGTGTCTTGAGAGTGAACTTCTATCAAGACAGGATTATAGAATGCTGGAATGTTCTGGGTGGGAAGGGACCCTGAAGCCCATCCAGTGCCACCCCTGCCATGGCAGGGACACCTCCCAGTATCCCAGGGTGCTCCAGCCTGGCCTTGGACATTTCGGGGATCATGGGACAGCCACATCTGCTCTGGGCACCCTGTGCCAGGGCCTCCCCACCCTCACAGCCAGGAATTCCTTCCCAATATCCCATCCATCCCTGCCCTGTGGCAGTGGAAAGTCATTCCCTGTGTCCTGTCCCTCCATCCCCTGTGCAAGTACAGCATGAGTCTTCCCACGGGTTGGATTTAATGCTTCCTTTATCAGGGACTAATGGGATTAAAATAAAAGCAGATTGGCTTGAAAATTTCTATTTGAAAAAACTGTGAGAGTTGCTGCAAAATTATAGTTAAATATTAAAGTTAAAATTATAGTTAAATCTCCTGATCCTTTCCTTAGGGCTTGCCGTAGGGCAAATACTTAAATGTGGGAGCAACAGGATCCCTGTTTTTCCCAGTGAATACTGAGGATCAGTGGAGGTGCAGGAGGTCTGGTGTGTGGGGTGGATGATGTGGTTACTGTGACCCCACAGGGACAGTGGAGATGCTGTGGGAACAGAGTATTCCATAGGCTGTGCTCGGTCACCCCACTGGTGAGCAAACATCGCAGGGAGACAAGTCAAGGATCAATGGTACAAGCAGGGGAGATGAAATTCATTGGAAAATGGGTGTTGTTTGCTGAGAGGGAAAGCTGGGGAGGATTTAAGCCAAAAGTGATGTGGAAATATCTGCCTCTGCACCCTTTAAATCTGTGGCCTTACTGAAGCTCCATGCAGTCACTGCTGTTCTGGGGCTGCTGTGCTGCTGCGGCTGGGCAGGAGGGGCAGTGCCTGGGATCAGCTGCAGCCTGCGCCCCGCACGTTACTCTGCCACTTTCTTCATTTCTCCAGATGTTTGGAGTCCATTTTGTTTTGAAATTGTCCTGAGCTGGGGCCAGAGCAGTTCAGGGTTGGCTCCCAGCCAGAGCCCTAATGAGCTCCAGACGAGCGTGACTTACGGAAAGTCAGGGATCCCCGGGGGCTCGGGAGGCACCGAAACCCTGAGCTCACAGCAGAGCTGCTCTCCCCCTCCTCCTCCCTTGCCACAAAATCCTCCATCTGATGGCTCTCTCAGAGCACGTTGGGCTGGTGAAGTGATTCAGAGCTGGAGATGTTACTGTGGGAGCAGCAGCCAGAGTGCTGTTCCCTGATTCCTGCTTCACCCTTGGGCACTGTGGATTGCGGGGTTTAGTTCTCCTGTGCCAGGGATTTGGGGCAGGGAAGGGGAGAAGCCAATTCCATGAGCAGCCTGGGATGCACAGGGACAGGATAATGGTGGGAGCTGAGGGCACCCCCAGGCACAGATCCCTTGTCACCTGTGGATTGTCCCTGGGCCCCACAGACTTGAGGTTCTCCCTCCCACTCCCAGATTCCAAGGACAGCTCCTGTGGGAAGTGAGGGTGTAAAGCAAGGCTGTTTCCAGGCTGTTTCTCTTTGTAATCTCCCTCCTCCACAGCAGCTGTCCCTGTCTGGAACAAGACCTGGGCTGTGCCTCAGCTCAGGAGGGAGAGCTCCTTGCTCCATGGCTTGGTCTCCCTTGCCATCCTTTCCCCCCCATGTGTAGATCTCCACGGGGTCTGACCTCAGGGGGAATGGCAGGAGAGGGGAGCAGGGGTTTGTGCAGGGAAGGTCAGAGTGGTGAGCTCTGGGAGCCCATGGGTGCAGGAAGGAGTCTGAAGGGCTCGGGGTGAGCTCTTCCAGCACTTCCACATTCTACTAAAACCCAGGGATGCAATAAAAAGTGAATATCCTTGTCTTGTGCATAGGGAAACTGAACGTATTTGGTGAACACTTACCTTGCTGTCTGACTAGGAAAGGTCTGCAAAGGAAAAATGAAGGATTTTGCTTAGATGAACAGCTTCCTTTCCCTTCAGGGAATCAGCTGCCTGTTCCCAGGAATCTGGGCAGTAAATAGCGAGTTGCTCTTGTGGGATCAGAACAAATGTGAAGGGACAAGGTGGGTTTTTAAAAGAAATCAGTGGCACAGACCAGAAGCTGTCACAGAGGAGAGCCATTCCTTTGGCCAGGGTGATGTGTAAGCAGGAAGGAATGCTCAGGAGCTGTGAAACCTTTGACATTTGTCGAGTTTGTCAGTCCCATGGAGTTGTTTTGTGTTCTCTCCCCTGGCAGGAGGCAGACTGTGACCAGCACTCCCTGCTGGATCGAGCTGCACCTCAATGGGCCCCTGCAGTGGCTGGACAAGGTCCTCACCCAGATGGGCTCCCCCAGCATCCGCTGCTCCAGCGTCTCCTAAGGAAACTCCTCCTGGCATCCCGTGGGAGGAGCAAAGACTCTAGAAAACCCTTAGCAAAAGGCATAGTAAACGACTCCCCAGTTACTCAAGCAATGAGAAAAAAAAATCTGCTTTAAAAAAAGAAAAGAAGTGGGTTTTCTTTGTTTTGTTGTTGTTTTGGTTTTTTTTTAAATACCCATTTAAGCCACTTCCACTGAAACTGTCGGCACTTTGGTTGGGATGCTCCGGGGCCACTGCAGTCGGAATTTGGAGCTGGAGTTGGTGAGGATGAAGAGCTGGATGTTGTCTCAGTGGTGCCAGCCTGGCCCCGGGGCTGTGTGAGCACACAGGAGCCATCCCAGCTCCCAGGAAACTTTCCCTTTCCCTCACACACCTCCAGGCTCTGCTCCTGCAGCATCCCAGGAACACCAGAGCCGTGGGACTCTGGGATGGCTCCTGCATTCCTTCACCATCCACTGATCCACACCCAGCACTGCAGCAGCAAGGGGGGAAGAGGCATTTCAAGCACCCAAAAGAACGAATGCCCCCAGGAATGTTCCATACAGGAAGGAATTTCCCACACTGGACTTCCAACAAGAAGGCAGAGTGTGGCATGGTGATGCCCTCACGGATCAGCCTGGATTCACGTGGAGCAAAAAGCCCAGTCTGAGGCTCTTTGTGGTGTTGCTGCAGCGATTTTTGACTGGAGCTGCTCCCAGATGGACAATTGTCCCGTGGGGAGCCCAGCCTGGAGCAGTTCAGCCTCTGCTCCCTGCAGTCTGTGTGCATTCACTGCAGGAAGTCTGGGCTGTGTTTTCCCAGTGCCTGCCTCTCCCGAAGGCCCAGGTGGAACAGGGGTGGAATGGCAGCAGCCTGGAGCAGGGGATCTCGTGCTGTCACATGCAGCAGCCAGGACATCTCAGACACAACCACCCCTCTGTGTAAAACTTGTTCCAGCTGATGGAAATGCTCTAAGATGTGTTTTTGCCTGGAGAAATTGGGAGAGTGTGTATTTACTTGTATTATAAAATGTTCATTTTAAACATACATGCTCCAGACTGTTTAATATTTTTTTCCCTGCAGCAACTGTCATGGCAAACAACTTCCACAACTGGAAAAAAACCCTTAGCACTTGTTTTTATGGTTCACATTTGCCAAATAAGTCTCATAACTTTGTCAGTGCTGTCCAATTATCTGTTTCTTTATATCTGCAGCGAATATCTTATGCATTTGTGCCAAAATATTAGAGGGGGAGGGGAGAAAGTGATAATCAGTTTCCTATGGAAATCTTTTTTTTCTTGTTTTTTTTTATCTATGAAATACAAGCTGGATGTGGCTGTGGGAAGGACTGACTGGGATGGACTTGAGGATGGTTTTGATGAGGCTTTAGTCCTGCAAAGTTCTGTGCTCCCAGATGTGGACAGCTGTGCCAGTGCCCTGATCCACTGGGGGAACTGATTGGATCAAACACCCACCAGGAATTTCACCTTTTCCAACTGCTGCTTCCTCTGAGAGCTCTGAGAGCTCTGCCAGCCTCTGTGGTTTGCCAGATTCCACCATTCCTGCAGCTGGAGGGAGGAGATGTCACCAGAACAGACCCCAGAGGCCACTGCTGCTGCTGGAAATGCAGATGAAGGGATGGCTTAGAGAGTGTCCTTCCAGAAACAAGAAATTACCTTTTTTAAATGTATGAAGTTTAAATTCTGAGGAAGGCTCTCCGTGGTGGATGATCCAGGCACATGGACTGGAGCTTTTCCTGTGCAGCACAGCAGCAGCAGCACTGCAGGCTTTTAGGAGGTTTAATTTGTTACATTTTACAAAGTGTCTGATTTGAGTTACACCTCTGATTGCACAGACTGGGGCAAGAAGACATCTGTATAAAATGGGCTTTTTTGTGGTCACTTACAAAGGAGGTCTGTTGCCACCATGGATTGGTTCAGCATTGATGTTCAGATACAGGTTTCTAACACAGCTGCAAACAAAAATTTGTCCTGATTTTTTGTAGAAATATTTGACTTCTGGCTGTTTAAATGAGAGGGAAAAAAATCTGCTCTGTAAAATGGCCCCAGGTTTCCACCCTAGTCTCATTTGCTTATTTTGGTGACAAACTGTTGTACTGATAATGACAGAGGAAATTGAACTCTGGTTCCTCCTGTATTAACAACAAAAATGACATCTGAAATTCCAGAGTCAGGGATTGCAGGTGATGGGGTGAGCAGAGCCCAGCCACAAATGGGAATAAATCCCAACTTTAATATGAAGTTTGCACACAGAATCACCTCCTCAGCCAGCCTGGATTTCCGCTGGGAACCAGATCTACAGTTCCTTGCTAAAGGAGAATTAATTGCTGACCATTATTAATTGAGGCCTTTGAAACCCAGGATTCAGATGATGCATAAAAACTTTGGTTAATCTCCCCTCATCATCCCTTAAGTAAAATGACTTCCAGTGGAAAATGTGAGCTGGCCCAGCAGTGCAGTGAGATAAAGAGCAGATTATCTCCACTCCAGTATTAATTTCCTCTCTCCCTTTTGTTCGCTGCTCACTAATTCATCGAAGCTCTGTGGGTTCTGGAGTTCCCTTGGACAGTCCAGCAGAGTCCTGAGCCCTGGCCAAAGGAAGGGATGAGGCTGGAGCAGGGTGAGCCCAGGGATGGCCTGGGATGGTCACAGATGAAAGGGAATTGCCATCCCTGTGCCACCAAGGACAGGCAGCAGGACACTGGGGCACACAAGGACCTGGCTGCTGGCAGATGACACCAAGGGCTCTGTGCTTTTCCACGCCTCTGGTGATTTGTTTATTGTTAATGTACTGAATTGCAGGTTGTGTTTTGTGTTAAGCTTGTCTTAGAAGTAATCCAGTGCTGTCCATTTGATTTAATCTCCAGCAATCAGTGTGCATATGCACAAAGATGGGAGAAATCCAATCAGAACACATATCCCTGGAGCTCTGCCCATGTGCCAGGAAAAGGCTGAGGGGACCCTCGGAGTTACTCACAGCTTCCTCCCCCTTGGATCAGCGTAGTTGAGCCCTCTGGACTCCTTTGGGTGCAGCACATTCAGGACTCATCTCAAGCAGCAAGTGGTGACATCTGCGCCTTGTGCTGCTTCCTAACTGGAAAAGCAGGAAGAGCCCAGCCCAGTGAAGGACTTCAGCCACATCCCAAAGCATCCAGGAGCTTTCCTGGTTCTCTGAGGTACTGGGTAGGCAGGAGGATGGCATTTCATGGATATGCTAAGCTCAGATGAGAACCAGGCCCTCTCTAGTGCTCTGAGCTGTGTGGTTGAGAAGTTCAATGTTTTTTACTATGTACATGCTTTTGTATTTATGTGTCTTTCTCGAATATTCAGATGAATCCAGTATTTAATTTTTAGCAGAAGGGGCAATTAAGGACTCAGAGTATTAAATCTTCTATCCGTTCTTGCTGATGATGCTGGAAATGAGGAGTTTGTGATGGGAGAACAGAGCTGAGCACAAAGTCCCCTGAGCCCTGGGGAGCCACAGTGCTGCTGCTGCACCACGTTGGGGTCCCAGATGGGCCTTTTGTGCTCCTCAGGGTTTGGTGAGGCTTTAAAAACCAAAAACTCTTCCTCCAGACCTGCTTGGGTCACCTTGTGCCCCCTGCAGTCTGTGGGCAGCCCTGTGTCTGTGCTGGGACACACAGCTCTGTCCCACAGGATGGATCCATAGGAGCATGTTTGTGTTTAGTGGTTAGAATTCCTCCCCTCACTGTGCATCCCTCACTGTGCCACCTCCTGCTTTCCCTCGGCAGCATTACTCTGTTTGTTACTCCAGGCCTGTCCCATGTACTCCCCTTTCCATGTGAAACTGTAAGGTCTGTTTTTGACATTTTAATAAACTTTGATTTGAAAACTGAGGCTCGTGAGCAAATCAGGCTGTTGGAAGGGTGCATTTAAGGACCCAAAATCTCAATTTGGGGTGTTGACATCACAGGCAATTGGGAGACAGCAGCACCTTTAGGTCTGTAATGAAGGTCATTCCCAGTAAAGCACACAAGAGCTCAGTGACAGGTAAGACCTTTGTTCTTTTTACAGTTGGCAGTTTTGGTCAAGAATTTAAAGCCAAATACATAAAAAATTCTTTTAAAATTGCATCCTCTTAACTAACAGGAGTCAAGGGTGAGTAGAAGTGGAGTTCTGTGCTCCAAGGATTTATTGTCCAGTTGCTGGAGAAGTCAGCCATAGCTGAGCATTGTGTTCAAACTGCCACTGCCATCTCACCAGAGGGATGGGAACTGGGGAACACTGTTATCAACTCAGGGAGTTGGGGAACTCTGTTTTCAACTCAGGGAATTAGGGAACTCCATTCCCAGCTCAGGAGAGCAGAGGCTGCCGAGGAGCATTCAGTGCTCAGTCCTCAGTCCTGTCACGAGCAGATCCTGAATTCCTGCTGTGTCTCCGTGTGGAGGAACTGCAATTCCATGCTGCAGACACAAGTCCAGCCAATAAATCCTGGAGACAAACCTTAGAGAACAGATTCCACCCACCTCCTCCCCGATAAGCTGTTCCATGGCTGCACTGTGCTCCCAGTGGAGAAGTTCTGATGACCCCCAGGCTGGATTTCGGGCTGTTGCTCTGTGCTGAGCTGTGCTCTCCTCAGTGCTGCTCTGCAGGCAGAATTCCAACAGCGCTGTGGATGGAGGGTGGGCAGGGCAGGTGCCATCCCAGGGGACAGTGACAAATCCCTGGCATTCCATGGCCTCGCAGCAGGACTGTCCAGAGAGCCCCGGGAAGGAGCCAAGGCACACCGTGATCCGTGCTGTGAACTCCTCACGGCCCTCCCAGGGTTTCTCTGGAATTCTCTTTTTTTGGGTTGTTTTTCCTGACAGGATTTACGAGAACACTTTTTCCACTCTCTTTTCCAGCGATGTGGTAATGAAGGGTCTCGTCCAGGCTTTGTGCTGGGCTTGCCAGAACTCTGCACACTGCAGTGAATCCCTGCTGAGCTGGGGGGCTCTGCTGGTTGTCACCTGGAGACACCACAGATGCCAGTATCCCAATCTTCCCCACTGGGAAATGGGGAATGGGAGGAATTAAAAATCTCAAAGCCTCCTCACAGCTGAAAAAAGGAGTGGATTGGCATTGCCTGGAATTCGTGGTCCAGGCCAAAGGGGTTGGTTTGCAGTGGCAGGAAAGTCTTTGCCACCCCAGACCTGCCCCTGCAGCCTGGCATGGCCAGTAACACTGGAATGCCTGAGCTGGGAATGCTGGAGCAGCAACCAGGAATTCTGAAACTGGAGCTCCCTAGCTGGGACAAGGATGTAAAACCTGGAGGTGTCCCTGCCCATGGCACAGGTGGCACTGGGTGGCCTTCAAGGTCATTTCCAACCCAAACCATTCTGGGATTCTGTGGAAACCAATTGGGAATTCTTTTGTTGCTGCTACACAAACTGAGTGACAACTTTCAGGTGTGCTTTTCCACTAATGCCCCTTTTATTCATTTCTGTATCTTCTTACTTTGTATAGAAATTCTGTAGCCAAAACCAAAGGGTCTCCAGAAAAAACCCCAAACAACCCACAAAAATATAAGCTACCAGCAAAGTAAACCTTGATTTTAAACCACAACACCCTCAAAGTATCATTAAATTATTTCCCCGTGTCTCCAGCCACATTTCCTGCCTCCATGATTTGTGCACCTAAGAGCAAGACATGTATTTACAATAAAAACATGTTTGAGAGAGTTCTGAATGTGGGAATGAGCTGCTGCTACCTTGTAAGAAGGCAGCAAAGCACTGCATTTTAATTGATATGATCTCATTAAATTGAAATAGTCACATCTCTATCCCATCTAAAGAATGGGTTTATAAAGTGTCCAAGTCCATTGTTTTCTTCACTGCCTCAACTTCATTCCCTTGGCACTTCTGCCATTTATCACCATTGCACAACGAAGATTTAGAAAGGGAAAAAAAGTCTTCAGCTCCCAAGAAGTCAACATGGAAAACCATTCCCTGCTTGGAATGAACCACCTTCAGGTCTTTATTACATTCTCTGTGCTGGGAAAAGGATGGAGGGAATGGGAGAAGGCAGAGCCACCTGGCAGCTGGCTGGGAAGGTGTCCCTGGCAGGTGTTTCCTTGGATGTCTCTGTCCTCTGGAAATATTCCAGGATATTTCCTCCCAAAGCAGGTGCTGTACTGTGGGGAAGCTCCTGCTCAGGCTTTAGCTGAGAAACACTTTCAAACTGCCAGTGAGGCTTCAGTTCTTGTCCTTAAATTCTGCAGTTTTGACCTTGGAAACGATTCCCAGCATTCCAAGGAACTCATTATTTACATTCACCTTTGCTTCATCATAAAAAAAGACAATGAATTCAAGGCCCATTGTGAAATTGCCTTCAGAGTGTAAAGCCATCCAATCACTGATAGCAAACCAGGATCTTGGAAATTTAGTGGACATTGGAAAAGTTAATTTAAAAATTCCTAAGGGTGCTTAACAGAGTGGATTTTCATATTGATAGGGAATTCCTGGGGCAAAGACAAGCACTGGAGGGTCAGACTCTTCCATCTGGGAATCTGTTGGATCCTCTTCCCTGTGCCTGCAGCAGAGGAGGAGCCAGGATAGCATTGTTCCTTTCCCCCCTCACTCCTCATCAGCTTCCACCTTCCCTCCTGTTCTCCTTCCTTGCTTCATGTCCATAATTCCAGTGCCATGTGCTGGTGTGGAAGTGATGATGCACTCGATCCAGGGCCAGGCAATTCCTTCTGGGCACTGAACACATCCAGAGGCAGGGAAGGGTTTGGAATCCCAGCACTAGGAATTTAGGACAGAGCTCCCCAGAGCAGCTCTGTGCACTCTGCCAGGTGTTGCAGGTGGTTTGGCCAGGGAATTCCACTCCTGGAGCAGCAGGAAAAATCTGTCTGGCGTTTCATCCCAAGTTTAGTTTCTAATGGAAATCCAGGGACTGTGGACAACACCTGACATTCCAGGGAAGGCTCCATCCTTACACAGACAAAATCCAAACAGAATCCGAGCCCAGGGGCCATTTTTAATGGCTTTGGCACTTGGCAGGATGAAGCTCCCAGCCCTGGCAGAGCATCCCCCTCAGGGCACAGCTCAGCAACCGCCTCTTCATGGCTCATCGACACCTGGTCAGTTTGAACTGGAAAAAGCTCCATAAAACCATCCAACAGTGGAGTCTGGAATTCAGGAGTCACTTCCCAAGCCCTGGCCATGTGTGCAGAGATAACTGGGAGCACATTTGTTTATTTAAACCATAGAGAGGAAATAATAAAAATGTTCATTTGAAATATGTAAACTCATTACTATTTCCTTGAACCACACTCATATTGCCTTCCAGAGTTCTCCAAGAGAGGAGAAAGAACAGTCAGACAAACCCTCTGGAGCCAGGAGGTGCTGTGGAATGTGGAACTGAATGGGGAATGCTGTCACCAAGGGAAGCAGCTACAGCTAAATGGGGTTTTTGGCAATAGACACTAATTGCAGGGAAGGATCATTCCTTTAGGATTGCTCTGGCACTTCCAGCTACAGAGGAATTTAGTTTTCTTCATCTGAGGAGAGACCTTCAATCTCATCCCTGTCTCCTCCAATCGCCATCCAGAAGGCTTTGGCCACCTACAATGGCAAAAAAGATGGGAAAGGGAGAAAATTCCCATCAAACAACTGAAGATTTTGTAGTTCCCATCCAAAAAATTGAGCAGCAGCTAAATCTGGCAACCAGGTTTGTGAAACACATCCTCTGTGAGGTGAAGGAACTTCAGCAACATAGAGGCAATAATTCAGGTCATGGGGAGCACCTGTTATACAAATCCTGTGTTAATTAAGGCAGGATTCAATTTTCCAGGAGATCAAGACTCTCCCATTGATGTGTGGAAGCTGGGCAGTGACTGCAGGGACTTCAGCTCAGAATTCAGAAAGGGGAAAGTTTTTTTATGGCAGTGGGGTGGAATGAGATGATCTTTAGGGTCTCTTCCAACCCAAACTGTTCCATGAATTCATGCTTTTCTCGTGTTTCAAACTTTCAGGTTATTCAGGTTTTGGGAAATACCTGACAAGTCTTCCCTAGGACTGCATGGTTGGCTCTCACTACTCTTAATCTAGGAACTCTCCAGGGAGCTTAGAAAGAAAAATCCCATTTTTAGTTGTTTCCACAGCAATTGCAAAAGCTCACCTTTTCTGCGTGCAGTTTTCTCTGTTCGTGAGGCAGTGTGGCAGCTTTGTCTGTGGAGAAGAGGATTTGGGCTGTGAAGCTCAGGGGTGAGCAGGGACAGAAACACCTCCTGCACCTGGATTTAGGGAATTCCAAGAACAACATCTGCTGCTTTTAACAGCATTAGCAAGATGAAGGGCAAATTAATGAAAAGAGCAGCTACTTATGAAGTACTTCAGGCAGGAGAACAGGAATTGCACAGATTCCCAGCTCATCCCTGGCTCTCATCTGAGCCCCTGGAGGAGGTGCCAGAGCTCAGGTCCATCTCTCCTGGTACATTACCTTTCATTTCCTTCAGCTTTGAAAACAGCCTTTCGAAGTTCTCCAGGTCCCCTTCTCTCGTGGTCAGGCTGGCCAACTCCTGGATGTCCATATCCAACATGGGATCTGAAGTACAGGTTGGTTGAAGATTAATTATTCTGGTTTATCAGCAGAAAAGCAGGATTTTAACACCTGCAAATTCCAACCCCATAGGAGAGAAATGTTTAATTTACTGATTGCTCATACAGATAAATCAGAGCATCATTAGTGCTGATTTATTTTATGGAAGGAATTGTTCCTTGGGAGGGTGTGAGGGGCTGGGATGGAATTCCCAGAGAAGCTGTGGTGCCCCTGGATCCCTGGAATGTCCAAGGCCAGGCTGGACAGGCTTGGAGCAGCCTGGGACAGTGGAAGGTGTCCCTGCCATGGCAGGGGTGGAGCAGGATGAGCTTTAAGGTCCCTTCCAACACATAACATTCCAGATTCCATGATTCTATGATACATTACATTTGAGCTCATCCAGTATTTAAGGTTTCTTGCTGATTCCAGAATGACCTGTCTAGGAACAGCTCCAGAGTGAATTAACGAGTTATAAGACTGTGTTCAGACCACAACTAACAACAAACATTCAGATCTCACACACAACTTTTACCAAAGTCCCATCTCCTGGATGCTGCAATTATTGAAACACTTCTCCTGGCTCTGTGGGCAATCCAGGCAGGTGTGGATGCTCCATGCAGAGCAGAGCTCACCTGCAGCACTGTCAAGCTCCAGGTTGTTTGTGCCAGCTCCATCTTCTCCACCATCAGACTGGGATTCTTCCCTGTCTCCTGGGGATGGGTTGGACTGGCAGGAAAAAAAGGTGTTTCAGTATCCAATAATGCATGCAAAAAACATCAGCAGCTACTAAGTGCTTTCTGCTTTTAATTCAAAACCTCACACTTTATCTCAAAGTGTTACTGCAAAACCTGTTCTGTGAAAAGCCACTTCTGCAACACTGGGAATTGGTGCTGCATGAAGGGGTTTTAGGGTAGATTTATTGGGGTTTTTTCCAAGAAACACCATGAAATGACAGTTTTTGTTTATGTTTTACCCAAAATGTTGCTCTCAGATATTAATGAAAATCATCCTGAGTGGAGCTTTTAGTGATGTTTCCTTTGGCTCTGGGGCACAGCAGGGAGGTCCCAACCACCACCCCATGGATGAGGGAACAGCCTGGCAAAGAGCAGGAAGCAGGAATTACTGTTTACTTCTGTCTCTGGGGTCTCTTCAGAGCCTCGGCTTCTGCTTGCTGCTGCCAACGTGCTGAGGAGCCCAAAGCCCTGGGTCCTGTCTGGAAACAAAGCAGAAAGTGCAAAATTACTGCAAACACTGCCACTGGCCAGGTGGGATAGAGAAAGTTTCAGGGAAGACAAACAGCACCATGGAAAACTCTGCCAGTGCACTTGGAAATAGATTTTAAGAGCCTTTGCTCACACACTGTCTGAACAGACTGAGCATGACAATAATGGGAAAGAAAATTTTTAAATATCTAATTTAGAATTCCTGGCTGGACTCATCCATGAAATCCAGGGTTTCTTCTCACTGTGAGGTGCTTTGGGCTTTCCCCAGCAGCTGGCCTAGGATGTATCTCAAAGCTATTTTAAAACCCAACCTAAAAAGTGGTTTCAAATCTAAACCTGAACAGTTATCCAAGATAATAAATGTGGTGTTTTTAATTTAAACTGGCTGTATTTTTAAAGCTGTTTTATATAAAAATATGTGTATAATAGGTGATATGATGAGGTGTTTTTTACTAAGTCAGGTTTTTCTAAGTCATAGTTTACTACTCAATACAAACTGGCTTTGCACTGAGTAGTAAATATTTGCAGTTACACAAGGGACTCAGGAGACTCTTCTGAAAAGCTTTGTATTTAGTCAACTAAAACTGAAATAATGTGAAGTTATTGGACTTGAAATAGCCAGGAAACAATGACTTCTGCCAGAAGAAAGATTTCATATTACTTTTTAAAAGAAGTATGTTCTAAATTATTACACTCATGACTAAGCTCTAGACTCAACTGTTGAGGTGATGTCATTTTGATGCAGTGTCCAACTTTCCTTGCCATTTCTCCACAATCTCATTTCAAGGGGTTGGATGTGTAGCTGAGCCCATCAGGCATGCAGCACAAGTAAACACATCTCCAAGAGAGCAATCCTGAGCCCTCATTTCCTGTTCCCTGCTCCTGCAGCTGATGCTGTCCTGCCCCATCCCTGGCTCCCCTCCTGCTCCCCCAGCAGATATTTGGGGCCACTGGCTCTGCTTTATCCACTGCTGCTGCTTTCACAGATCCCTGGCCAAAGGGCTGGGAAGAAGTGAATCAGTGGAGCTGAATGAATTCCCTTCAAAATGTTTAGCTGCTCGTGAAGTCCATCGGGTCAATGAACAGGAATTAGGGGATAGAAGTTTGGGACTTGCAGCCCAAAGCAAAGTAACTTCCCCAAGTTTCATGGGGCTGAGCAAAGAGCTGGCTTTTGGGAAGCTGTAAAGATGGACATTGAGCCAACTTCTGAGTCATCTGAAGTGAGGTTGGACACTGCAGTCCAGAATGTCCTGCAGAGAGAACATTCCCACATTGGCAGAGGGGTGGATGGAGTGATCTAATCATGGACCTCGTTCATATCTGGGATTAGAGTTTGTCTCGTACACAAAAATGGCAATGGCTCCACATTCCCTCCTCCAACGCCACAGAACCTCAGCCAGAATTATTACAAATGTCATCCCTTTCAGAAAAACCTGGAATCTCCAGCAGGGATCTCTGAACAGCAGCTATTTGTTCCTGGATCTGTGGTTAGGGAGGAGGCAGACACAACACTTGGTTGCAGGCACACCCTTGAAAAACCCTTCCTATAAACTCCTTTTATTGGATCTAAGAGTTATTTCAACTTCTGGGTGCAATTCAGGAAGTGGGTGATGCCTTACACAGTGTTCTTATGGCAGCAAAGCCAAAAATTAGCTCATCCCACTTATTGGAAGGGTCAGTGGCTATGATGGAGCTGGGCTGCCCAGAGAAGCTGTGGCTGCCCCTGGACCCCTGGAAGATTCCAGATTCCATGATTCCATGCTCCATGTAGTTTCACAGGAATCACCCATGATGCTCTGAACATGGATTCAGCATTCCCAGATTCTTGTTTCATAGCCAAGTGTTTTCCACTGCCTTTACCTGTTATTCCTCCAGTCTGTGTCTAGCTGACAGGTGGTGATCCTTACATATAAACTAGAATTAGCACATCAAAATCCACAATTTGTTTAAATGGCCTCCCTAAATCAGGGTGATTTTGTGTAAATAGAGCCAGGCTGGTTCCTGGCCCCACCTGAGATAAACAGCTTCACCTGGGATCACTAAAACTGGGATTTAAGCAGCACAGAAACCAAACAGCCTCTTCCAGAGGGCTGGAAATGGTTTCTCTTCTTGCCACAGAGGCTCTTGCATGGATGGAGAAGGGCAACAGTAGTTTAATACCTTTTGTGGGAAGGGAAATGTATTACCTGGAGAATCCCTCATGTTCTCTGCCCCAGGGGAAGAAAACCTCCTGATGCTCAGACTAAGGGAGCACTAAGGCCTGGAGAAGCAACAACTTTACACCAACTCCAGAAAGGATTTGTTCCCAGGAGACTCCCAGGTAAGACTGATGGTTTGGCTTTTAGTAGAGACAATGCTGCTTTATTTACTCACAAAGCATGTGGGATTGGTTACTTGATGGAAACTTGTTTCTAATTCAACTGTCTTACGTTTAATAACTGTTTTAATGGATCTGTGTGAGAATGATGTATTTAAGGGTTAGAGAAAAAATATAAAGCTCAACATTTTAATAGATGTGTGAAAAAGCTTAGCTTGAGAACAATTGTGTTGGGGCTTAATGCAATAAAATAATATGGGTATAATTCTAGTGCTTGAAAAAAGCTATTCCTGCTCTGTCTGTAAATTTCAATTCTCATAGAAAGAAGTTGTTGAATTAAGGCTACACCTAACAGTGCTATACGCATTTGCTACTATGCATTTGCTACAACATATTTATTACTAGAACTGTCTTATGCTCTCTGATAAATTCCCTGCATGGTTTTCAACTAGCCAGGAATTGCAGGTCGTTCAGTGCGAAAGCTAAAGTTGGATTTACATGGCAGCCAGTTGGCAGAGTCTGGAGGAAGCTGAAAACAAAAGATATGTTACAGGTTGTAAAAAGTTTTATTTTAAGCAAAATGAGCTCAACAATTTCCCTTTGAAGGCACAGTCAGGCTGCAACACCTTCCAAATATAGCTCACTTCCTGAGGGGTTTGTGGCAATACATCAATGCTGTGTGGGGTTGGTGCTGTGGAGATAGAAAATCTGGATTTTTCTAGGAGTCTGACCTTTACAGAACACACCAGTGATGTGCAGAAATTTCCCCCCTGTGAAGAACTGAACATGTGACTAAATTCTTCTGTTCTGTAACATGGCATCTGCCAAATACAGGAAATATGTTGTTAAAAAACCACTTTTAGCACCAGTGAGATAACCTGACACCATCTGACATGGTTACCTGAGTCTCTGCAATGGTTACACTGAATCAGACCCCAGCTTAACCTCAGTTCTGATGGGGGATGAGAAATCCTCCAAAAAGCGAAATTAAAAAATGTAGTTTAATAATTCTAATCCTGGTTTTACTGAGTCCCAGCAAGCACCTTGAAGATGCAGAAAATAACAGCAGCCTCTCAGTGCTTTACATCATTGCCTGGAACAGGAATAAATCCTTACACAGAAATTTCTCCCTGTGAGGATGAGGAGGCCTTGGCACAGTTGCCCAGAGAAGCTGTGGCTGCCCCTGGATCCCTGAAGTGTCCAAGGTCAGGCTGGACAGGGCTTGGAGGAACCTGGGATAGGGAAAGGTGTCCCTGCCTGTGGCATGAGATGGACAAGATGAGCTTTAAGGTTCCTTCCCACCCAAACCATCCCAGGATTCTGTGACAAACCTCCCCCATTGGCTGTGAGTTTATCAGGACACCAAGGGACAATGAAAGCCATGCCTGAACCCTCCTGTTCCATGGGAAAGGTTCCAGAGTGCTCCAGCTCTGTCTGTCCCAGTGCAGTTACTCACTTTGAACTCTTGATAAAACCACCCAGGGACACCCAGAGGCCCCAGGGACACTCACCACTCTTCATGACCACGTTGGACCAGACGTTGGCGTTCAGGGCTTGCACGATGCGCTTCACTCCGGTGGACTCGGGGAAATCATCTGCACCAAAACACAAACAATTGCACTCCTGAAAATGAGTCTAAAAACCATGACATCCCCCCAGAGAGGGGACTGAAAGGCTTCTCCTATTTTCTCACAATTGTTACAAATTCTGCTTCTGCTACAAAGCACAGATGTTTCACCTTTGCCTCACGAGAGGCCAAATAAATCTAAATTAATGCCTCACTTCTTGGGTTGAGATTCCAGGGATAATGAGCTGTGAGTTCAGCATTTTTGAGATATCTAAATTCTTTTTGTTAAATATTTAGCAGGAGGCCTACACTGTTCAGTAACATCTGAGTAAATCTCATAGTAACAGACAAGGAACTTAAACCTCTTACCCCAGGATTTTTTAGAATGCTGTAGAGCATAAAAATAGATACTAGAATTACTTTCCCTTCCTTTAGAAGGTAAAGAACTTGAGACAACAACTTAAAAAAGGGTGTGATGCTTGTAAAAAATGGAAAGGAATATTGTAAACTTGTCCCCACAATATCTATCTTCGAATGTTCCAGCAATCCTGGGAATTACAGTAAATTGAAAGACCAGGGAAAGCATTATTCAGATTTCAACTTAATTACTGAATAGATCTGACACCATGTTGTATCAAGTCAGATTTCCCATTTCCTCAGCTTAGTCAGCTTCCCATGTTTGTGTAGGTTGACAAAGGGAAAAAAAAACCCAAACAATCCTTTGGATACAAAAATGGGATTGTTTAGAAATCAAACTCAAGTGACTCAGGGACAGGTGCAGCAATTGAAACTCCCTTTAAAAATTAATGTAAAGCTTAAATCAGTTTTGCCCTCGGTGGTGCTGCTGTTTGGTTTGATATCAGAGTCATTCTCAAGAGTCTCAGTTTAGAGCTCTTGCCCTGACTGTGCAAACAACTGACAGTGAGTCAAAGCAAAAGCTGCAGTTTATTTGTGATAAGCTGCCTGAAATGTCAGAATTCTGAGCAGAGATTGGCCCAGTGTGTTTACAGCATCTGTTGTGCTTCTTGTAATTCCCCCAGAATGTTTGTGGGGTAAATAAGTTACTCACTGAACACAGTTCCTCCTCTGCATGAGTCACAGTGAATCAACTACCAGATTAAACAGCTAGCAAAGAACATGTATCCTAATATTCCCAAAATTAACAACCCGAGTTGTTGTTATTCCTGTTGTTTAAATGGTAAAGAGCTTGTTCTTTACAACAATTATTCAATGGAAAAATAACTTGATTTAATGTCACTTGTATTTTTTAAAACTATTGATATTTCTTTAGTCTAAGGGGTCTTCACTTCTGATTTTCCTAGTTTCTGTGAATCAGAAGCACTTGTATCCCTCCCTCCTCAACTAAAAAACCAAACATTTTTAAAGGCATAGTGGAGAGAGAGGGAGACCTCTCAGCTACTCAAGATCCAATTTTAGTAGGTCTTTAAAAGGGGGAAAGGGGTGGGATGTGTTCTAGCTGAGGATTTTATAGTGAATTATTTTTGGTGACAGCAATGTGCTTGGAGAACCTGAAATAGAGCAAATGTTAGTGACTAATTCCACTCCAGCCTGGAAATGCACTCAGTTATCTCATTTTGCTCTAGAGAGGTAAGCTGTAAACACTTTTTTGTATCACTGAGGAGAGGAGATAAGGCTGATGCTGATAAGGCTGTCAGGAAATGCACAGTCACTTTTCAAGAGTGGAACATCACACTTCTGACTTTTCTTGCTGTTTTTTCTTTTCTCAAGTTATAAATGTATGGGCAGCCAGTGATTCTGAAACTGGTTTATTTCCTGTGTAACAGCTCATGTTGCTCTGAAATGGTTTTAAAAATCTCCCATTTTCAGGCTATCATGTCACTGTTGGTACCAAGAGAAGAGAGATAGTATAAAATATAAGTCTTTTAAAAGTTTATAAGTCTGTTTTAAAACAAGCATTTTTCTGCCCTTGTGCAGAAAAATGGTTCTTTAGATTTATTTTCCAAGTGGAATATAAACTTCTAATGCATCCATAGAGTGCTAGGGGCAGTGCCAGAAAAAGGAGCAGATATTATTTTTATGTAGGTGCTACATAAACAGCAGCTGGATTTGGGAGGAGACAAATGGAATTTCTCAGAGGAAATAACCTCCTCCTCCTCCTGACCTTTTATAGCTGAGACTAAGCCCCACCAAGTGGGAGCATTCCATGCTGTAATCATGTGGCACACAAACAATTGCAACGGGCACAACTTTATTTAGAAGCTATTTTGGTGCAATTTTTTGTTCTCAAAATTGCAAGAGAAGCAGCAGACCTACCATCTTCATCAGGCAGCTCCTCAGGGCTAAGCTCTACCAGCTCAAAGCCATGCTTGATGCACCATTCTTGAGCTTTCTGTCTGTTTACACCTAAATTGGGAGACAAAAATGGGTATTAGAGGCGCAGATTTGAGACCCATATCAGCAGTTGAATATTTAGCTATGTTTTATTTATTCCCTCAAGGTTGTTTGCTTGTTCTGGGTTCTATGGGAAAGAGTATAGCAGCTGGCATGGATCCTCCATTTACTTTGGATTCCAAAAATAGAGAGTTAAACTTCTCCTTGGAATTGAGGAATAGAATCAAATGGTTTTGGAGAGGTTTTTACATGGGGCAATGTAATGTGAATGAAGACTTCTGATAAGTGAATTAACAGTGAATTAAGCTGCATGGACACATCTGCACCTCACAATCTAATGCTATCCAGAACCAAAGCAAATGTGAGTTCAATGTCCAAATGGTCAAAAAAATGGAATTAAGCAACCAAGTCCTCCCCATGCTTCAGCAGGATGATGCACACCCAGCAGTAGGAATGCTTTTGAGTGGCTTATTCTGAGGAATAAGCCTTATTCTGAGGAATAACTCCAAATGATTAGGAATGCCTTGCAGTGGCTTACTCTGAGCAAGCTGGTGAAATTCTGATTCAGCTCTAACCACATTGCACTGAAGGTTTCCCCTCCTGCTCCCCAGAGTCACCTGGCTCTCTCTCCTCTATCAGCTCCCCAGGCCAGTCTCACTCAGACACTCTGAGAAAGAATGGTTGATGTAACTAGAAAGTCAATTATGCAGGTTAATGACTCTAAGAGAGGATGAAGTTCTTTGGGGTTCCTACCATTCTCAGACACTCTGTTACAAACCAGGATCATCACTTCTGGCAGCCACTCTTCTGTCAGGGGAAGCCATTCAGAGACACCCTCCAGTCCAGTTTTCTACAGGGGCAAAGGAAAAATTGCTTGGAATATATCCTCAAATGTATTTCATTTTTAATAGTATTAGAACAAAATTATGTAAGGGAAGAATATGCTTTTTTTTTTGGTCTCAATATTTCTGGTTTCTCCTAAAATAGTTTTCATTGCTGCTGGTTTAGTAGAAACAATTTTGGGTAAAATGCACTGAATTTTATGTTTAGCTCCCTAAATCCTGGCTATCCTAAAGGAGCCTTTAAGAAGCAGCACCAGCTAGGAATAAAGCTGGAGATGGTGGGCTGGAAGAGGATTTGCCTTAGTGGCATACTGAATCCTGAAAACTCCTCTTCCAGCTGGAACAGAGTAGTAAGAGGGAAGGAAACTGCTGCTATTGTTAGCAGGGAAATTTACCATTGATCTTCTGCCAATTAATAGAACAGCCTAAAGGGAATGCAAGGCACAGGCTGGAGAAACTGATTTATGGTTATCACTGTGATAAGGCAGCTACATCATAGAGATAAAGCAAGAGAATGAAGCAGAAGAGTCTTACTATTGTGCTGTCGAAGTAAACAACAAATGCTTGCACAGACTCAGCAATCTCTGCAGTGACATGGAATGTGTTTGGGACCACACAGAGGTGGATATCTGCAGAATAGTATTTGTTATCTATTGTCCAGGGGTAAAAATTCACTCTTCCACTTGTAATTGCACCCACGGTGAGGTCATCTTTTCCTGTGATACCTGCAGGAGAGAAAATGAATGAGGATTAGAAAACCAGCATTAAGTAATTTGTCTAGAAAAGTACAGTGCCAATGCAGCTCCATCTTTACCATAATAACCCAGTAGATACTCAAGATCTTTAAAATCCAACTCAGCTGGTTACTCTGTCCTAGATTTTACTGCTTGTCTTTCAGAAGAGTTTACTTTCTAGTTTCAAAATAAAACATGACCCAAAAGCTCTGCAGAAAACCTTTTGTTTTCCTGGAAATGCCTTTTCAAGTGTTAACCTCAAACTTAGCACCTGCAAAGAGGATGTATGGAGAGAACAGTTAAACTTTATTACAACTCTTGCATGCTCATTGAGATGTAAAGATGTGTTTAACTGTGACCAAAACCTGAAGGTAACTAATGAGAAAACAAAGCCAGTTCCTACAATTCAGCTGTGATTCCCATTAAGTTCTATGTAGGAGTTCAACAATTAAAATCCAAGCAGTGCTTTGCTCAGGTGCTGTCAAACACTTCAAGGTAGGAACCTTCCCAGGAGCACTCCTGGCACAACAGACACCTCCTGGAGCTGAATTAGAGCTGGAAGCAGAGCATCCCATTATACCTTGAGGGAAAGGCCAGGATATCTTGTTCAGGCTGGATGAACTCATGGACACTTTGAAACACAGGTCAATTATTTATAAAATGGACTGAGTCATCCAGAATTGCCTTGGGCAGCAGTAGAGTTAAAGAATAAAGTACATGGCTTTTCAAGGATTTGTATTTTAAGGTACTGACAGTTCCTGGAGCTGCTGGAACAGGCTGTTCCCCAAATAGTCTGGAGATTAATTTGAATTTCTGTATCTTATTAGCAAAAGACAGGAAAACCTCCTTGCCAAGGCTGCAGTGACTTTTTACAACTAAACTGCAAAGGCTGAGAAGTAGATCTGGTGAATGAGCACAAGGCAGTGAGAGCTGTAAACCAGGATTATCTGCAGCCCTGAGGAGGAGACAGGGAATCTGAGGGAGAAATGTGACTTTGGAAACAGAAACCTGTAGCCATTTCCTACTTAAGAGGATGAAACAGGAGTCTCCTCTCTGGGTTTCTTAAAATAAAAAGTGCCACATCTAAATGCTTTTTCCAGATTTATTTTACTTTAATTTGGATGGCAATAGTTTTCAGAGGAATTGGTCTTTAATCAGATATTTCACTCTAATATTACTCACAATCACCTTGGAGCTGGGGGACAATAATCCTGAGTCACTACCAAACCAACCTGGAATCTGAGCTTTGTATTCTCAGAAGTTTTGTTTAAAGATTTTGAATATGATAAAAATTTCCCTTTACCAGTGTTTTGGCAGTTAAAAATAAGTAACTAAATAAGAATTAGTCTTAGCTAACAGAATTACAAGTCAATGCCACAAGAGGCTAAGAATAAAGGATTCCACAGAAAGTACTGAAACACAGAAAATCAGCCATAAGACTTAAAACAGCTAAAGGGAAGAAAGTGGGGTGAGGAAAGGAAATCACTTCAAAAGTCACCTGAGGCAGTCACCCTAGCAAAGATACAAAAGGGAAGAACTTTTCTAAAAGATTTTCAGAAACTGATACGAATTTCACATTTGCTTTGTGATATTTTTTTTCCAGAAGAGTTCATGGACAAATTTAGGTCTCAAAGCACTGCTAGAATGAGGCCATGTCCCATCTCCTATTCCCTATTACTTGTTCCTGTATTTCAAGGGGTTTTCTTTCATCCCATTGTGCTGCTGATTACCCATCCTTCATCCTGAGATTTTGCCAATTCCCTGTGAAATTTCTCTCCCAGTAAAAATGGATGTTGCACACTAAACTCAAAGGGTTTCAGGAACTTTGTGAAAGGATTCAGACTTGCTGGGTCTCAGGCTGCATGTGGGGTTGTAAGAAATCACTGCACAACAGCCTGATCTTTCCTGGCAGGAAACGGAGCATCTTGTCAGGAGCTCTCTCCCAAAAAAAGTCATTTGGAGCAATTAGATTTTGGTCTTTAGAATAAGCAAGCAGAGATGACAAAAGAAATATACACTGCAACTCAAACTGAATTCTAATTTTATGCAGGAATTAGTTTTAAGGGTTATATTTAGCACCTCAGCACTCCAGTAATTTCTTTCCAAGACAGCCTGGATTTTAATGAAAGAAGAAATTCAGCCAGAATAGTTTGGTACCTGATTTAGAGAGCATATTGATCAGAATAAACTCCCAGAAAATCAATATGGCAAAAGAAGGTGGTTTGTCCAACTTAGCCCTTATGAGTAACTTCTGAGTGAGTTCCTCCTTTTTAATATTGAACTGCTCAGCCATTGAAAGTGTCAGTGGTTTGCCATGCAAAGAGCCTGGAACACCAAGTGAGTCAGTGTGTGACCACAAGAGGAGCGAGGCTGCTGCGCTGCCCTGAGATGCAGCAGCTCCCTGCATGACAGGAATGCAAACACACTGCAGCTGCAGCACCAGCAAAGAGCACCAAAAGCACACATGGGAGAGTTCACAGCACTGGAAAAGCTGCTTGGTGTCACCCAAAAACAGCAGGTTGAGTTCAGGGTCCCTGTGAAGTCCTGTGAGTGCTGATCACTTATTCTACTGCAATAATGGTTGCAATCCAATTGGAGACATTCTGGGTTTGTTTGCTCACTTTACTGACTTGTTGACTTTTTTATATAGACAAGATAAATAATGATTTTGAAAACAAGAGAGGACATGGCAAAACTGTAAAACCTCACATCCATTCCCACTTTTAATTCTGAATCTCAGTCTTCTGAAAGTGCAAATTCTTTTTCAAAAGGGGATTTGAGGACCAGAAATAGCTTTTCAGAAGAGTTTATTAACCAAAGAACCACATGTAGCTCTGCTGAAGTAACTTCCCTGTTCTCCGACACCCAAGTGGCATTTAAGCATTTCTAGCACATTGTATATTTTTTTGAATTATTACAACTTCTTTTGCATTTTCCCCCCAAAGGAATTGGGGTATTGACCATTATTCATAGTGTTTTTTAGATTCAGTACATGCTGTAAGAACTCAATGCCCTAAATACTCCCAAATCCTCAGAGCTGTCAGGTACATGGAGTAGTTCCCACATTCTGGGCCTTGAGAGCCACCTGGTGGAATAAACCATAAAAAATACCCCTAAAATTACATCAAGGAGTTAAAGAGAACCCAAATATGCTGGGGGGGAGGAGGAGAGTGGGAAAAATCAAAAAAGAGACGGAAGAACAATCACATCTGTATGAAAACTGAGATAATCTTATTTTCTGATTTAACTTGTGATAAATATTTCACAACAATATGAGACCGATCTATCTTGTGCACTTTATATAGCTTTGTTTTGCCACAGTACCCCATGAATTAAAGCATTCAGAGCATCCTACAGAAACCTGAACAAATAAAAATATATCTAGCAAATGTAACATTAGATGCTCCTCACCCTCAAGCCATTTTCTATTAAATAGGATGAAAACCCTGAAAAGTTCTGCCAGGCTGTTTCACCCCACCAAACCCTTCTCACTGCTGCCCTGTCCTTGAATGCTTTACAATCTGTTGCATCTGATTTAATATCACTTGTTACAGAAAGCAGTGCCTTAAAACTGGTATTCACTTTAACAAATGTTGTTGTTTCTTTTAGAAGGATTTCACTGTCTCCTGTGAAGGAACCCAATCAGAGGACACACAGACAAGCTGTAAAACTCCAGTTTTGGTACTGAGAACAGTGGAAGCTGAGACATTTCAAAGTGAGTACCAGCTAAAAAAAATCTGAATTTAAATTTTAAGACTGTCTCAGATTAAATAGCTTTTTTGCTCACCTACCTTTTCTACCTGTTTAATTTCACTATGCAAAATAATCAAAGGAAACCTGGCAGAACCTTGAATAATTACTTCCAATTTGCTTATACCTTCCTTAAAAATAAGCAACAACCAACAATAATATTTTTTCGAGTGAGATCCTCAAATAATTCAGTGTCAGCCAGCTGCTTTGACAGAGGAGCCTTTGACTGCAGACCTTGTACTGTTATTTTTGTTTCAAAATGTGGTTTAATGAGATAGAGGGAGCCAGTTCCTGAGGGTAACCCTGTGCTTGGTGAAGTCCTAAGTAAGAATTGCTCAGAAAGAGAGAAAAACAAATCCAGAGAAGGGTGAGGGAGCTAAGTTCCAAGTCTCAGTGCACACAGCAAACTGTTCAGGAGTTCCCTAAAAACCAAGGCTGTCCTAACATGGGAAACCCACCGAGATCTGAACAGCTTCTTCCTGGAATTACCTGATTTTAGAATTACCAAAAATTCCACCACGGTTTCCTCCACTATCAGGTCTTATTCTTATGTTCCCTTTTTGAGCCGCAAAAAAAGGCAGACAATTTCCAGGAAAACCACCTCCAACAGAATGAATTCTGTGTATTTGGTACGAACTGTAAGCTGCAATTCTACCAGCTGCAGAACAGACAGAATTTGTAGCTTTCCCTTTTCGCCCTTCCGCATTGAGAAACCGATGAATTATTTCCTTAAAGCACTAAGGAGGTTCCTGACACCCTCTGTGAGGGCTGGGATGCTGCCCTGGGGTTCACTGAGGGGAGAATTGAGACCCTCAGGGGGAAATTGAGACTCTGAGGGAAAGATTGAGACCCTGAGAGGAGAACTGCGACCTTGAGGGGAAAAGTGAGACCCTGAGGGGAGAACTGCGATTCCGAGGCGAAAATAGAGACCGTGAGGGGATAGCAGCGACCCTGAGGGGAGAAATGAGACTGTGAGGGCATGGTAGGGACCCTGAGGGGAGAACTGCGATCCTGAGGGGAAAACTGAGACCGTGAGGAGGGAACTGCGATCCTGAGGGGAAAACTGAGACCGTGAGGGGATGGCAGCGACCCTGAGGGGGAAAAATGAGACTGTGAGGGCATGGTAGGGACCCTGAGGGGAGAAATGAGACCGTGAGGGCATGGTAGGGACCCTGAGGGGAGAAATGAGACCGTGAGGGGATGACAGCGACCCTGAGGGGAGAACTGCGATCCTGAGGGGAATTAGCCACCCTGAGGGCCGGGGCTGGAGGGAGCCGCTGCCAGCCCGATTCCCGCGGGCGCGGGCAAGCCGCAGCCCCTGGTTCGGCCCGCGCGGGCTCCGCGGCGGCCCCGACTCACGTTTGACGAGCTCCTCGGGCGCGAAGCCCGCGGCACAGCTGGTGAGCAGCGCTAGCGGCAGCCCCGCCGCCGCCATGGCCCCGCGCCGCGCCCCTTCCGCCGCGCCGCTACCACCGCCCGCGGGGGGGACTGCCGGGGGAGGAGCCGGGCGGAGCGCGGGTTCTGCCCCGCTGAATGAGCCGTCCCCCCCCTCGCGGCGGGGCGGATGGTGCGGCCCGGCCGGCGCGTCCCGTTGCCGGGTGAGGCGGTGCGGCCATGGCCGGGGCTGGCGAGGGGCTGGAGCGGGGGTGGAGAGGGGCTGGAGCGGGCTAGAGCAGGGCGGGTGGGTCCGGACAGCTCCGCACAGCGCCGGGATAGCCACCCCCCCTCCCCGGAGCGGCCTGTCCTACCCTGGCTGGGCACCCCGGGTTATCCCTCAGCAGCCCTGGGCTGAGGCGCGGCGCGGTGCTGCTGAGGGGGTTCGGCCCCGCGTGAGGGGGAGCGGCCGGCGGGTGTCGGGGCAGGGCTGGGCTGGAAATGCTGCGGGTTTGAGAGCTCCAAGTTGTTTGTTTTAGGTAAATCCCCGGGTTTGACACGGGCTGGTGTGCTCTCCTCACAGGCTGCCTGCAGTTTTCACCCGTCGTTAAGGATTTTGAGATCTCTGCCTCATGAAACGCCCTGTGCCGTGAGAGGTGTGTGAGGAAACAGCATTGCTTTACAGAGAACCTCAGTCCTCAAGTTTATCCTTACTGTTTCGTGAGGTTTGTTTTAATATTGAGTTTTCCCAGCCTTTGTACAATCATTGACTTTATATTCTTGTATGACTTTGTATTTTCTAATTTATGATAGTACAAAACTATGGGAAGTCGTATATGTATTTTTCCTCTGCATAGGAATAATTAATTTTGAATTAAATCCTTCTGTCTAACCCCATGGGGTTTGGTTACAAGTGTGGTTTTTGTCCTAACTTGTTTTTAGATTCAAGAAGATCTTCAGAAACTTAAAATGGAAAATACCAATTTGAAAGGAAATGCAGAAGCTGTGGATATTTGTGACCTCAGAACAGCGACTGAAAGAACTGAAATTGGGCTCAGAGTAAGTAAAATAGAGCAGGTCCAGAAGATGATCCAGTTTTTGAGGTCTCTGTCAATAATTCCACGTATTTGTCATCCTGCAAGATGCCTTTCCAATCAGCAACTCAGACATTACAGTTCAGAATGTTGGCTCCTTTTTTGGGTGATCAGAATTAACTGATCTTGTGCTCATTAGCCAAAATCAGATTTTTAGTCCAACAGAGGCACAAAGTTTATCAACTTTTCAGTCAAGCAAAGACCTGGATTGCTTAATGAACAGAATTAAATAAAATTAATATCCTTTATCTCTTAGTAATAGTCTAAACGTCTTTTTTTTTTTTTGTTTCCTCTAACAGAAACATGCTGAAAATTATTTAAATGTTGTAAGTGGACAAGAGTTAACTCTTTCTTCTGGTAATAAAGATGTAAATTCAAAAGAGCTCCCTAAGTGGTAAGTGAAACATGTTTTATTGCAGCAAGACACAAAAACTGTGGTGACAGAATCTTGTAAAGCAAGTGGAAATAATGACCTAGAAGAAGTTAGTTTAGTCATTTGCTATTTTAAGTTAAAAAAAAATACAAAGGTAAATGCAATTCTAAGTATCTCCAGCAGTGCTTTGCTAACTCCTGTCACTTTACTTTTGCTAAATGCAAATTTAAATAAAAATAGTCATTTGGATTGAACTGAATGAAAGCAGGGTGGGTTTAATAGGTGAAATCCAAGTAATTTTTAGAAACCTCACTGCCTGTTTCTTTCTCAACCAGGGCCCTTCCTTTTGGTGCTGGTCAGAAGCAGCTGGTTTTGCCACGAGTTGAGCCCATGGCTGTCCAGAGGTGCAGCAAATCAGCCCCACGTGTCTTCCAGGGCTCTCAGGTCTGAAATCACACACTCCTTTTTCTGCCTGAGACCACATTCAATGAGTTTTTGTTGTCTTGTGGGTTATCAGTGCATCCCATAATGCTCTGACTCCCCATGGATTCAGGTTTTGATCATAACCCATGACTGAAAGTGTTAAAAACTTCTCAGCAGAAGGAGCAGGTGAGATAGGAAACTTCTCCCAGCCCAGGATGACATTTAAATTGGGAAGGATTTCAGAATCATCCATGCAGATGTGGAATTGGCACTTTCCACACGTCTAAGCTGACAAAGTCACTTTTATGAGGTGTTTTTGTATTAATAATTTCAATTCTGCTATCCTGTGTGGCACTTCTTCCCCCTGTCAGTCTGAGTGGGGAGAGTTCATATTGGGAATCATCTCCTGTTTTAATTGAGAAGGTGCTCAATTCCCCCCAATTCTTTTTTAATAGCACCAGCAGTTTCCTCCCTGCATAACGGTGTGTTATGGTAATAAAATAAATACCACAAAAGCACTGATGAGGTGAAAATTGAACTTTCTGTCTCTGTGCAGCCATGTGGGTAAAAGAGTAATTGGCTTGGATAATAACTTGTGTTCTTACAACCCCAAATCTAAATGAGCATCTCATTGATACATCTGCTTGTAATTACCATCAAAAGAATATCTTGTGCAGATAAATAAATTAAACCATTTTTAGTGCTTTCACAAAATAATGCGATTGTTTAGTAGTTCAAATACTCATCTAATGATTCTTGAACTTTTTATGGCATATTTTATTTGTAAAAATTGGAATTTTCCTGGATTTATTTCTACATTTATGCAGTAGAAGATGCACCAAAATATTCTCAATTTAAGAAACTTTTAATGTAATAAAAACATAGGGCATCGCTGGCTTTTATGGGTGTGCTTTAGGTATTTCTTATAACAAGAAGAAACTTGTAAAGTCTTTTTCTGTCCACTGGGATTTAAATCATCATGATTTTTATTAGCAGAATAGCTGAACTCATTCCATGCAGATCACACAGTGCATTAAGAATGGCTTTGTTCTAATTCTGATTGCTAGCAGGATTTTTTTATTTCCTCATTTACTAATAATCAAGTGCCTGCATTGAGTCAATGAGCTGTAACTGATCCAGAGGAGCTGTTCTGGTCCATCAGGTCAATGATTCCTGAATTCCAGTGTCTGGCAGAGACAGCCAAGGTGGATTGGATCCTTGTTATCCTCTGTGGGAAGCACAGGGAATTCCTCCCAATGGGTGGGCTGTGTGTAAATCACAACACAACAACCTGTGCTGATCCTGGGAGTCAAACCTGACTGGCCTTTCCTCTCCAGATTTAGCTCAAAGGTGTGCAGGTGTGGGAATTTCAGAGCTGGGAATGGAATTAATTGAACCAAGTCTGACAAAACTGTATATTTGTATAGCAGTTTGAGTCCTTACAAAGTTTTCCATCTGAACAAAGATACTTTGCTCTGGGTGGAGTCAAATAATATTAATTTGTATCATCATTTTGCAAATTTACAGCATGTTAGACAATTTCTGCTTCTAAATACTTCAGCCTAAGTGCAGTTATTTTAAGATTATGCCTGTCCTATATTTCAGCAGCAGGTGGAAATGGATATTAAAATTATGCTTGACCCAGAGAACATGGATAATAAAGCTGCTTTAAAACATCCCAACGATGAGACCAGGCTGCCACTTATAACCAAGAAAAAATCTGCTCCTGTAAGCAACTTCTATTATTTTATGGTTTATTATATGCATTGCTTTGCCCTATTATAGTTAATATGTGCCACTCCTAAATAAAACATGTAAGCGAAAGTAATTTCCTCGTAATTTCCTGCTTTTTGACATGGCTGTATAAGGATCAAAAACGTTTTTAGTGATAATAGTGGGGAAAATAAATCTGTAATGTAACAAATTTATGCACCAAGATCCCAGTCCAGCAAAAGTATGAATTTACATGGGAATGTGCATGGTCAGTAACCTCAGGAAAATCAGGGACAGGAGATAAACTGGAGCTTGTGGAGTTTTGGATGTGACCCAAAGATCAAGAATTAAAAGCTCATTCTTCTCTCTGCTCTGGAAATGTTCAAACTGTGCAAGATCAAGTTTTGCTTCTTCCCAATTTCCATATTGCAACTGCAAATTTCAGTTCTGCTGCCAATTCTGCAATTGTTCTGTAGCAGTTGAATGTAAAGATGATACTTTTAGCAAAGTATGCTTTAAAAAAAAAAAGAATAGGACAGCCATCCCTCCAAAAAATCAATTATGTTCACAAATCTAGCACAGCACTGTGGTCCACACACCCAATGGCCTCACATGGGGATGCTCTTCCACAATTTAATCTATGTGACAGAAGCATCCTGCAGCAAGCCCAGTGCTCTAGGAGAGATTCTGGGGTGTTTGGTTTTAAACCACGTCAAGAGAATCTGTGAATGGCACGGTTGTGAGCTGCCACTTATAAAAAATGATTTTTGAAAGCTGTTGCCCAGACTAAGAGGTGATTTGTCTAACCCTGTGATAATAGAGTTAATTAGAAAAAAGCATCATGGCTAATAGCTTTTTAGAACCACTCTAAAACACTCACAGGGAGGAATATTATCCTACTGCCGAGAGCCATGTGTTTTACCACTCTCCCTGAAACATGCACTGAGCACAGAAAACTTCAATTACAAGCATTTAGTGGGAATTAGTCAAGCTCCCAGATACATATTTACAGCTGGGGAGGAGATGATGGGCTAAAAACTGAGCAGGTATTTCCTCTCTAATTTATTCTGTTCAGAGTTTTTGAATCTTAGGGTACAACGTGTGTTTTGCAATGTTCTACCTTCTGTAAAATTTTTGCAATTGGTGTTTGTGAAATCCACTGCGGGGATGTTTTTGTTGGTAAAGGTGATGTCTGCCAGCACTTAAAGAAGGGATTTTGTAGGATCTATATGATTCTACATGCTATATATGATTCTCAGTAGTCACTGCGGTGGATGGGTGTGCAGCTGCGGGTGTGAAATGCCGACAATTCGGATAAAATTCGGATAAAATTGGGATTCAATGGGGGCTGGCAGCACCTGCCCGCTGGGGGCGCGTGGCCGGCAGGGGGCGCTGTGTGTACGCGCTCGTCCCTAGGTGTGACCGCGGGGTCAGCGCGCCTCCCAAAAAATCCCTCCAAAAATCACTCCCGTCCGGGCAAATGAAAAACTAATTGCTCCCCGCACTCCATTCAGGTGTATCCAGGAGTTCGTGAGGAGAGGTGAGCAGTTGAAAGCGTGGTGAGGTTAAAAACGTGAGGGTTGAGGTGACCTGAGGGGTCAAACACAAATCTACCTGGATTTTTTATCATCCTGCCCTTCTGGTAGTTGGAAAAATTATTAGTCAGGATCTCATTGTTTCACCAAAAATGATGTCTTTTCTTGCTCTTTTGGTATTATAAAGTTGCTGATGCTGGATTTTATCATAGAAACTAAGAACAATTAACTACTGCCCTTTTGTACCTTTTTTGGGTCTTATAATAATGCTTCATCCTCTGCTAAGTTCTGTGGTTTTTTAAAAGTGAGAGCTGTAATTCTGTTTGAAACACTAACTGGCCATCACTTTCCTTTGCAGACTATATGTGGCTAAGAGATGAAAAATGATGAGGGGATAATTATTAAATATGTATACTTCCCATGGAGTATGCAGCCAAAGGAACAGTAATCTGAATTGCAGCAAAAATAATTCTGATGTAGTGCTGCAATGTGGAAAAGATTCACAGCTCTCCCTTCCATTTTCATAGGACTGCTGTTCTGTTATAGAATTATACTGGCACTTTTGGGTCCTTGTTTTCTTACAAATGTATATTATACTGTAAACTTAGGAACCTTTTCATTTATTCATGAGGTAGAATTTAATATGGTGATGATTTCTAGCCTTTATGAGTTGCATCTTATCTAGTGTGGCTCTAATGGTGATGGCAGTGATTCTGGGGCTTTTTTTAAGCTCACTTGTTTGAGCACAACCATTCTAATCATATCCTCAATTATTCATTCTTCATTCAGCATTTGCATCTTGCTAATCATTAATGCTTACCCCTGAAAGTGTATTTATTTTCAAAATTACAAAACAAGACAGGGCAATTCCTTTCATTTCAAGTGACTGGAAGAAGTTGGAGAAGAAGCCCAGGTCTTTTGGTGCCCCAAACCTGACTGTGTTTTAAACCCAGGCATGTGGCTCTAATTAAAGCCAAAACAGATTTTGGCAGAGGTGGCAGAATGAGACTTAAACAAATCCATGTCACACTACAGTAAATCAAAAGAAGCTCCTTGTGTTTGTATTATGATGTGTAATCATAATAAGCAGCACAGGGATTTAGTAAAATCTTCTTGTCACTAAAAATAAAAAGGAAATAATTGGTGAGAGTGAGTTAAGTTAACAGATGAGTGCAGTCAGCATCCTCTCAACCTGGAAATGGGAATGTGAAGGTCACCCCCATCTCGCCTGACAAATGCAGAACATTTTGTTGGTAAACAAATTAATCTTTTGAAAGGTCACCATTTGTTTTAAGTTTTTATCCAGTTCTTGTCATCTGGAATTGGAGATTGACTGTCATTTTGCAAGGCAGGGGTGCAGCCAGAGCTGCTGAAGCTGTTGGTGTGCATATCAGCATTCCCTGACAAAACTCAGTGCCTGATTGGGATGCCATGGGCTGCTGCTCTACAGCTGGCTCTGGACAGGAGTGGAGCTCATCCCTGAATTCCAATCAGTTGATCCTACATATCCTCCCTCGTGTAAACTGGCCCTCTGCCCACAAGTAAAACATATTGTGGTTCAACCAGCAATTATCTTCTTTGCTTCCTTCTGTGCTGCTTCTGTTGCCTGCTTCAGAAAGCAGATGTGGGATTCACCCAAGTTCTCCCTCTATTCTCTCTCCCACCTGTTAGGGATGTGAAAGCTCCATTCTGGTGGAGCTGAATTTCTGGGAGATTAGAGAGCAATAGGTCAGCAAAGGGGCAAAGCTTGATTTTTCCAAGTGTG
The DNA here is from genome assembly GCA_024500445.1 of Entomyzon cyanotis. Classification (NCBI taxonomy): domain Eukaryota; kingdom Metazoa; phylum Chordata; class Aves; order Passeriformes; family Meliphagidae; genus Entomyzon; species Entomyzon cyanotis. The sequence goes on from JAKEPQ010001010.1 coordinate 19,030,576, forward strand.
TGGAAAATTGACAGTTCAGAGCCATCTCTGATCACTTTAAGAGCTTAAAGAAGGTGAGAATAACATAAAATCTGTTGTTAAAGATGCAATTCCCAATTTCTTCCAATTGAACTTGCCTTCTCCAAGCTCCTTCCTGACAGTTTCCTGAACATACTGAAAAGTGACCTTAGTTCCATTGATTTTGTTTTGCTGTGCTTCTTCCTTCCATTTATAGGGGGAAGTGCTGTGTCCATCAAATCCTGACAGGAACTTCTTAACAACAAATATGACAGTCTGGGGAAGATAGATGGAATGAGAAATTCATCTATTATATCCCTTTTATACCATCACTATCAAACCCTCTGATTTTCTCTAATTTATTTACCAAATCTCATCCATCTATTCCTGTGTTGTGTATCAAGCTTTGATACACAATACTCTTTTTTTTTCTCTGTATTTAATACCAGTCTTTATTCTTCTACTGGAGGAAAAAATACTTATAAAGATATTTACCAAAAAAAAAAAAAAAAAGATGTTCTAGTTAAACATTCCTAGGTAAAAAGAAAACAAATAGAGAACTAATCAGAAAAATCCCTGTGGTGTTCCAACAAGTGCCCTATTTAAAATGAAGCAAAAAGGAAAAATAAAGTGGGAGAGGTTTATCCACAGGAGAAAAACACTTTAGAAAGGGTAATAGAATTGTTTTTCTTGTGTCCCAGGTTAATTACACTCAGAAGCACTTGAAATGAAAAAATAGTTTTTTAGCACACTCCAAGCATATTTTAAGGCAAGTCAGCCTTAGTCTGCCCTGCAATTTAAGTGTTCCCTTCCAGCCCCACAAAACTGAACTTTAAAAGTGCCCCTGGTGAAGCAAAGATGCTAAAAGTAAACCTTATTCCTGCAGTACTTGATATTTTCAAGGTCTTCTTAATGTAATTTTGTTGGCTTAATTTTAGTGAAAATAACTCCCAAAGTGGGAGCAGTTTGGCAGCGTTTGCTTTGATATCTCACTGGATCCTTCAAAGAGGAGCTAATGCAGCAATCAGGGTGCTGAAAGAACATGGGAAGGTGCAGGGATTGGGTGGAGTTTTCTTGGGGAGCTGTTGTGGATCAGCTCCATGGCTCTTTTACCTGTAATGAAATGAATGATGGCACTGGGCAGTGTAAATGAGAGATTAAATTACATTTCTGTTCCATCAGTCTTGTTTTAACATCACACCTGCCATGGACTTTATAGAAATTAAAGGATACAGCAAAGAAAAATTAAATATCTATCTCCAATTAAAAAAACCCCAAGCCTCCAGGCTGCTTTTGAACTCACACACTCCACCTGAACTCCTTGTAGATTATTATATCTCTATGAACACAATTAAAATAAATATATTTCATGAGCTATTTATCATAGCAAAACTCATAACTGGGGTTTAAATTAGGCTAAAACCAACCAGGAGTAAAATCAGTGCTGCCTTACTGATACACCAGCAACAGCCTGGAAAAGGAATCACTGTTTAATTCAATTTCTTGCCTTTTATGTGTTTTTGTTGTGGCCTCACCAAACTGCTGAGGGTGAGCAGAAAAGTGTGGTTTATAATTTCCTTTTCTCCTATCAAGCCACTTACAGGCAGCTGATACAAAGTTAATCTTTGTTCCATGGTTATTGCTCTTTTCTTGGAACACCAGGACATGAGGATTCATCCACCTCCATCCCTTAAAGCAGAATCTCCATAATGACCTTACCTAAAATGAGGGCTTGTGATTTCCCTGAAAGATTTTCTGTTATGATAAAAAGTACAGATTTTCTCTCTCCCTAATCTCTTGTGGGCAGTGTTGTTAGACAAATTGGGAGGAAGGATTAGAATAGTTCATTTTGATGTGTCTCATCTTCCCTCTTAGGGTTATGAGTTGTTGAGAGTTGCTTCTCCCTCTCCAGGAAGTTGATGGGTGATGTTATTCAGTAATTAGGACATAACTGCTCCAAAATCCCAGTCGTGGCCTAAAAGCTTGATAATCACTCATTAAAAGCTAATATTTTTAAGTGCTTCTTTTTCATTCTGGTTCCTTGCCTATTTCTATGTTTTATATCTTTTAAGACTGTTCTGTCAATAAACTCTGTATTTACACTACTCTCCTTAAAACTGAGCCAACTTCCTGAGATTCCTTTATTAATAACTACAGCAATTTGCATAGCGAAAATCACAAGACATCAATTGAATGTAATTAACTTTATTTTAAATTACTGAAGGAACAACAGCAGACAGTACTGTAGCATGTTCATAAGTAGTAAAAGTAGTGGTACTTTGTTAAATCTTAATGAAACAGTCACAGCAGTAATTCTGTTTATTATTTATTGCTGCAGCAGTAGAGAAGTGTGTGTAAATCCCAAATTTCCTTTTGTTAAAAGGAGGTTCTGTCTCCTCCTAGATGTGCAGTCAGAAGACAGGGAAAGGTCACACAGTTCCCAACCCCTGGGCTTTGCCTGCCTTTCACTCCCTGGATTCTGCCTTGCCCCTGGGAGAAGGAGACACCCCAAAGGTGAGTCCCAGAGCCCCCCTGGGTGCTGCTGGGTGCTGTTTGCAGCAGATGTCTGGGAACTGAATTTTCTGCCACCTCAAAACTCATCAGAACTGTGACGTCAGATATTGCAAAGGGTAGAAATCAACTTCAGGCTGTTTGCTCCAAGTAGTAGCTAATGTAGGGTGTAGTGTGTGTTGTGTTGAGCATCTTCCTGAGCAAGTTCTTTTAACCCACAGGGTTCAGCTGCTGCTGGAAGGAAGAATTTTGTGTGTGGTGGAAGCTCTTAAATAAGTAACAGTCAAAATAAGCTACCATGATTAACAGCTGGTTATTAATTGTTCAGTCTTAACCAGACTTGCACTTGGGCTGTTCCAGCAATCAGTTTATATTCATAATTGCATGATTATATTGTGCTTTACAGGAGTTAATTCTCAGCCATTCTGCATTTTAAATTGCATTGTACAAGCATCCAATTATAGAGACCCAAACATATAATTCCCTTTCAGAATTAGCACTCATACAATACTTTGCATGTATTTGTCAATTTTTATAGGCAAAGCTCACCTTCCTTGAAGGTAAAATACTGAATATTGAAAGATAGGAGTCTTTGAATTAAGGAAAAGTGCTGCCTTTGCAGTTTTGATGTAGAACTTGAATTCTTTCTTCATTGCTATGAATTCCTTTTCTTTCCTAGCTGGAATTGTTTAGGAATGTCGTCTTCTTGTAGGTGCTCTGAGCCTAACCACCCAAAGGCTCATCCTCCCAGCAGCAAAGGGAACTCTGCCAGCCCCTCCTGTTGTTGCCAAAGGTGCACCTTTCCCTGAATTCCCCAGGCAGCACAAGAAATCAGCTATAGGTGAGTAGAAAGCATTGATAACAACCTCCAGCTGCATCTCCAGCTTCACTCTCAGGCCCTGATTTTATCTGCCAAGGAAAAAGCTCACCAAATTCTGAGGGGCAGAAAGCACATGAGCTTCCTGTGTCTTACAACTGGATAGGAATCAGATTTCTTCATCCCTGGGAGGGTTTGGTTCCTGTTCATTTCTGGGCTCCTCCTGGGTTCCTACCTGTACATTTCAAATTTTAAGCACCTCAACCTGAAGCTCTGCCCAGTGTCAAGCCAGTGGTGCTGTAAATCATGACTTCCAGCAGCTGATCATGACACGAATTTGCCATGTGATTAAATGAATAACTGATAATAAATAAGTGAGTAAAACCTGCAATCCATGTTTTCCTTTGCACAGGAGAGATCAGTAGCAGGCTGGACCCTGACAACACAGACTCCATCAGCTTCCCAAAGGCAAAGGAAGCCATTTGTGGCACACATTCCTCTGGTAAAGGTAACCTTGCACCACTTCCATGCAGCAGTTCCATGGTTTCAGCGAGGAAATCAAAGCCAGAGTGGATGGATCCAGCTCAGCAGTTGGAATCTGAGGTGCACATTCCCTCTCACACACAGGTATTTGATGGAATGAATCACTCAGTGAGGAAAATGAGGTTTTTATTCATGTTTTTAATACTGTCTTCACCAGAGCTGGTTTAGGAAATGACTGTAAATCAAAGGAGGGTGTGAACCACATCCAGTAAATGGTAGATGTTGAAATAAAATAAGAAATACTTCGTGTATTCCCAATTTCTACTTTCTCAAGTCTTCTACCTAAATTTGTCTTTTTTTTTTTTTTTTTTTTTTTTTTTACAGAATGTTAGAAAATTAGTTTAGAAAGGCTGTTAGGAGGTTATCCAGACCTCCAGGCAGAATTACCTGTACCTGTAATATTGCAGACAGCTGTTTTTCTAACCTGTTCTGAAAACTTTGGGTGATAGCAACTCCACAGCCTCCCTAGGCCATCTGTTCCAGTGCTTAACTAACTATCTTTACTGTTATAAAAGAGTTTTTGAATGTTTCATCTCCATTTCCCTCACTGCAGTTAA